>OX453090.1:80333246-80970746 GCA_949708635.1 Hirtodrosophila cameraria
AAAAAAACTAAGCTAAATTTGAAAACAAATACAAATAAAACCATTCTAAAAAGACATCAATTGACATTTATCAGAAGTTTTTTACCCATTTTCAATGGGTACAGGATGTAGACTTTACAAATTTAGGAAAAAGAGATGGATTTTTTGACTCTAATCCCACTTTCCACTTTACCAAGATACTGCTCTCGTTGCTCGGCGCAAATTTCTTAAAGTCCTTGTCGACCTAAAAGGGTATTTTTTTTGTAATTAAATACAACCAATGTACAAATGTGTATGCATATTTACTTAACGATATGCATCGATCCCCTTTAACACTGGCCAGTCACTAATAAATTGACTAAAGGCCAATTAAAATATAATATAATAAATTTATTATAACGAAGTAACGAAACTGAGAAAATATTTGTTGTTCTATTTAGGCACTGTCACTTGTGGGCAAATCGGGCAGTACGTCCAATTTCTGATCGGCTAGAGAACCATCACGGAAGCCGAGTATGCTGTCCACCCGGAATCGCCATGCAGAAAACCCATACACGTTTACCAACACTGTCTCGTTAACGCATACATATATGGATCATATATGGATGCTTTAGCAATCGACTTATCGATAACAGTACTCGATTAGCATGTGGTTTTCACAACTTTAAACGCAGTTTGCGAAAAAGTCGACCTCCACCATTTGAAATCGCATTCTAAAGTTGCAAAGCTATAAAAATTAATAGTTACTTGATAAAAGCAAATATTTAATGTTCTGATTCTGATTTTATTCTCGAGTTGCTGCAAGTGCCAAAAATAAAGAAGTTGACAGTATTTGTCCTCAAAGCGCCAGCCAGGTAAGTGGAGAACCATCTAAAAATTAAAATGTTCTAGAAACTATTTAATGTTATCCACATGTAAATAAAAAAAACATGTAAATAATTTAGATTCAATTTTTATTTAAAATGAAAAAAACAAAAAGGTGCATTTTTATATTCGATGTGAAAAATACGTTTTTTTTGTCTATATAGTTTATACCAGTAGTGCTTACACAAATACATGGACATGTAAGACATGCATTTGTGTGCGAAGTTAGCTTCGTGCGTGAATTTGCTCAGTGCAAAGCATCGTTTTTATGCATCGTTTTTATGCAAAGCAAATTGCAGGAAGCGTAAAAAACCCGAGCACGAGTCAAAGCGAAGACGCCTGCCGAAGCCACACGACCGTTTACAGTGTCGGTGTGCCTGCCGGCAGAGGCTGGGCAGAGAAACTTGCTGACTCGCGAGTCGGGGCCGTGGACCACGTTGTTTTATAGGTTATAGTTGACCTTATAAAACAAAAAATATATTTCTGCAACTTAAATAATTAAATAAAATAGATATCCAAAAATATATTCACTTCAAGAATGTTTTTTCACAACACGTTGCTTGTCACAAAAAATTTCGAATTTAAAATTCAAATTGTGTAAAAAATATGTGTTGCTTGTGCGAGAACATGTTGTACTTGTTTAACATTTTTGAAACAATTTCCATCCAGTTTATATTTTTGAACATAGCCTACTATGTTTTCATTTGGACATAATTTCTTTCTAGTTGATGTTATTGCAATTTATAGCCATTTTTGAAAAAGTGCTTTCCAGTTGATACTTTTTCAATGTTACAAAATGGTACATTTTTTAGTATTTTTATTTTTATAAAAATTGTAAGAAGTACAGATAGTTTTTATACGCATTTTATAATATTTTTTTTTAAATAAAAGAATATATTGGGCTTGTGAAATGTTCGGCCGTCCGTCTGTTTATCCATCCGTCTGTCTGTTCATCAGTCTGTAGGAACGCAGTTTTTTCCACAGTTTTGGAGCTAAAGCATCCAAACTTGGTATACATGTTGATATATACCATAGGCAAAGTGTTAAGATTAAATACAATTGCCACGCCCACTTCTGACTTCACAAAGAGGCTAATAAAAGAGTATACCGCAGTCGGGTTCATCCGACTGCAACGTTCTTACTTGATATTTATTTGACATCATTTTTATTTCAAAGTTGAAAATAACAATTGATTTTGAATATCTATTGAACCGAGTGGTATAACACAGAAGTGGACATATGTGTATGATCAACACTCTAATACCTTTCCATTGATATATCAAATGTCCACTTTCAAAAGATATTCAAAATCAATTTATATTTTCAACTTTTAAATGAAAGTTGAAAAATAATTTTTATATTGATTTTTAAACAAGAATTGAAAAATACCTCTCATTGTCAACTTTTAATTAAAAATTGAAAAGTTATTTGCGAGCTTGATTGACACACATTAAAATATAATTATAAATTGACGATCTCTAATCACCTTTAATGCAGTACTACTAAAACATACAAATCACAAGGAGACATGGAGCAAGTTTGCCGCATCAAGAAAGAACTCGATGACTTTTTAGACACAATGATAGAGGGAAATATTGAAATTATGCGAAGTCCTCTTAAGATACAGATGATGGAGAATGAAGTCGATGAGTGGGTCGAGCCACTGGCGAACGAAGATTTTGGAATTGTGCGAAATCCTGTTAATGTAGAGCAGGAAGAGAGAGATGTTCCCGACACCACAAAAGAGGAAGACAAAGAAAGAGAGCCAACTGCCAAGCGAAACCCGGGGAGAAGTTGCTGCAGTATATATGCAACTCAAAATAATTCTGTGTCCCATGTCACCATGGGATCCAACTTACACAGATGTAAAACTTGTGGCAAGGTTTTCACTAGAAAATCAAATTTGACTGCACACATCAGCACACATACTGACGAACGGCGTTTCAAATGTGCACACTGTCCGAAAGCCTTTCACTCCTCTTCAAGTCTGATAGTGCACACACGCACTCACACCGGCGAACGTCCCTATAAATGTGCATACTGTCCGAAAGCCTTCCGCTGCTCTTCAAATCTGAAAGTGCACACACGCACTCACACCGGCGAACGTCCCTATAAATGTGCACAGTGTAAGAAAGGCTTTAGCACTTCAACCGATCTCTTTAGGCACATCCGCACTCATAGCGGCGAACGTCCCTTTGAATGTTCACTCTGTCCGAAAGCCTTTACCCGGTCATCGAATCAAAAGATACACACCCTCACTCATAAAACATAAATCAACTGCCAACACTTCCGTGTTTACATATTTTTTTTTTTTTTATATATATATATATATATATATATTTTTTTTTTTTTTTTTATATATACATATATATATATTTTTTTTTATTTTTTAAATTTGGAATTTTTTTTAAATTTTTTATTGGAATTTTTTTTTTAATATTTTAAATTTGGAATTTTTTTTTTAATTTTTTAAATTTGGAATTTTTTTAATTTTTTAAATTTGGAATTTTTTTTTAAATTTTTAAATTTGGAATTTTTTTTATTGTCATAATTCGTCCTATAATAATTTGGCATTCAATTAAGTTGGAATTAAGGCACAACTAACTCACTGACAAAAGACATATGACTGACTGACAGCTATGATGCACAATATTAAACCTACTCAATGCCCACGCTGAAAAGCCACAAAACGATGCAGAGGTTCCTTGGCCCCTGGCAGCCGCCTGGAGCAGTCCACCGAAACGAATCCAGCGGTCAGCAATCGAATCAAAGTAAGCTGCTGGACTACAACAAGGCGAGGCCCAAGGAGTCTCATCAGTTAGAAGTTATGGGTGTGAAGTAACTCAATGATTGTGTGATCCATGTCTGACGCCTGACCACACCCAGCGATGCCTGGGATGAGCTGCAGCTTGTAGTGGATGCATCCACCCAGCAACGACAGCGACAACACCTGCCATCACACCGGTTAGTAACAAGTAAGGAGCAGAAATATAGAACCAACTCAAACTCACTTTATAGCCACACATCTGCTAAATGCTGCCAGTTTCCACATTGAGGATCCTGATCAAGTGAGTTCAACTCATCCACATTCTCCATTTTTGCTCTAGCAATTAATTTACTATTGTTTATCATTTAAAGTAGTGACATCTGCTCCTCAACGTCCGTTCAAGTGCAGCAGCTTTGTGCTGCAGCAGAATGATATAGCAATGGTGCCAGGTGAGGTATATCCCGACTGCGTCTGATTAATCTGCAATGGCCGGAGCTAAATCTTAGCTAAAAATAACTCTGCTGTGGCACACATGTGAACAGCACTAAGGAGTTGTCCTGCTTCTGCATTGTTAATTGTTAGTCTCAAGAAAACCAATCGGGCCCGCTTTGCTGGTGAAACCGCGGAGAATGTAAGTGGCAACATATATTCAAATATAATTCAAGTTGCTCAGCTCCACTTACACACTCTTCCCTAGGTTCTGAAGACTTCAGCGCTGCTGCGCCATCGTTTGGATATGCTGGAGTAACAGTTTGAGACAGATAAGCTTACCAATATTCGCCACAACATGCTGCACTCGGATATAACGGTAAAGTGGGTTTCAAATTCAAAATTATCTGTTTGTTAAATTTAAAATCCGAATTTCCTTGTTTTCACAGGATATGTGGAGGTGGAAATGCGCAATTCACTGCTGGAGAAGCCGCTGGACATGCATCCGTATATTCTGCACTACATTAGCAGCTCCGCACCGCTCGAGGAGATACCTCTGCCGCGTGCCACAAAACTATACACATACTGGTTGTCAGCATGTGATAAACATTGTCAAAGCGCACTGTGTTCCGCAGGTAAGTCTTATTTTATTATGTATTTAAGATAAGTTCTCAAAGATAAGTTGAAAAACAAACTCGGATGTTTCCTAGACAGGGTAAACTTATAAGTTTTCATGCGCTCTCGTGCAGTTGGGCACATATTGAAAACTCTAAATACTTTCGATAAAACTGATATCGAAAAGGGGCAATATCGATAGTAATTGCCATCTTGCTATTTTTGACAGAAACAAAATGGCGTTTATCGGACAACGTCTGAAAACATATACAAATATCTAGCTATGTAAACTGTAATTGGCTGCATAGCCAAGACACAAGCCTTGCAAGCAACGCTACAGTTTGAGATGCATATGTATTTTGTTTGCTCAACATTTGCGCGCACCGAAACATGTTGCGCGCTCTCCCACTCACTTACTCTCTCTCTCAGTCTCTCGCTGGTACAGAACGAAGATGCCGGCCGGCTGGTCGATTGATTGTCGGCTCGCTCGCACTTGCCACTTGACATTGAGCTCAGCCTGCGTGCTCACGTCTGTCAACTCGTTAACGTTCTTTTAACTATATCCACAAAGCGCTCCCACATTCCAATTCCAGCAAGAAGAGTAAGCCCGAGTGAGTATTCGTGTGTGTGTGTGTGCGTGCGTGTGTGTCGCTCCATATAAACGTTGTAGGGTTTGCAGCAAAAGCGTTTGTTATGAATCAGCCAGCGTCAGCGTTAGTTGCTACGCCTCTGCTCATTCACATTTCATCCGTTCGCGGTGTCGGTTGTTGAGTCCGGTCCTGTTGTGGCCAGTTGCTCGTTGCTGTTGTTTTTTTTTTGCTGTTGTTGTTGCTGCGTCTCTTTTTCGTTTCAGTGTGTGCGCTGTAAAGTTTTCGTTTGCCTGCCCGAAACAGTTTCAAGTTTATTGCCGGCTAAAAGCTAGAAAAGCTTATCGCTGTAAACAAAAAAAAAAAAAGCGCGTGCTTTTCAAATTTCGACAGCTAATTGTTTTTTAAGTCAAAACAGCAGTAAAAACCGGCTAAAAGCAAAAGAATCGAGTCAACAAGGAAGCTACAGGTTGGTAAGCAATATAACGCACACACACGCAGACATGCAGCACTGCTGCTTCTTCTTTGAAATGACACTTGACGCTCTTTAATATTCTAATTAGATTCCAATTACACTAACAAGCAATTCATTTTGTTGTTTCTACACGAGATGATGTAATAAAAGTCCTTAACAAAATAAACAGCAAAAGCACCGAACACGACACAGGGTGCTCTATGTGTGTGTGTGTGTGTGTCTATGTGGTATTTACATTGCGAATCATGATATCATGCGGCAATCGAAAGTCAGAATCAAATTCAGAGTGGAAAGTCACGCACGCCACCCGCATAAGCGAAAGAGCGAGAGCAGCAGCGCAGCAGCAGCCAGTGTTGCCAGCTGTCTATAAATAAAAATAGCTAAAGTGGCTATTGAAAATAGCTGTAAATAGCTAAACTTACCTAAAATAAGCCAATTCAAAAGGCCGATATATTTTTCAAACCAAATTTAATGTTGTTCTTAGAGAACAGTATAAGTAACTTTATGGTTATTCTTTACTTAAGATCTTTCACGTCAAAAACGATTCAAAAATTCTGATTTAGGTCTCAAAAAATGCGAAAAAATTAAAAAAAAGTGCATTTCAGTGGCAGATTTAGACTTTTTTTGCAGAAATAAATGAAAAAACGTACTTTAAAGTTATTCTGTTCTCATTAAAAATGGGAAAATGGGGGGTTTTAAAGTACTGCAAATGTGTGTAACAGGCAGAAGGAGGCATTTCCGACTATATTAACTATATATATTCTTGATCAGGATCAACAGCCGAGACGAACTAGCCATGTCCGTCTGTCTGTTCGTCTGTCTGTCTGTATGAACGCACAGATTTCGGAGACTAAGAGCTAGAGACTCCAAACTTGGCATGCAGGTTCCTGTATACCATACTCAGATCAAGTTTGTTTCAAATTTCGGTTGCACCCCCGCAAATCGCAAAAAACTTCCACAGCCACAATTTTAAAGACAATGTTGATCAGCTGTGTAAATTTTATCACGATCGGATAAATAACACCAAAGTTATGAAAGAATCTATTACCCCCGTCTCAGCAGGCAGAACAGTTTGACAAGCACTGGACACGTTAAGTGCGCTGCTTGCTTGTGTTGCCGCTGAACTGCTTGAAATGCAAGTTGGGAGCAGGGAGTCTCGTAGTCGGGCACACTCGACTTGAGCATTCTTACTTGTTCTACCTTTGGCAATGATAAACGAGACATTATCCAGAATCTTTCTAATTATTATTATTGGCGAAATTCTGACCAGAACTGTATATTAATCTTTATATAAGTTTAACTATTTCATTTTGTTTGCAAAAGAATACAAAATAATCTGAAAATAAATTTACGTTTTCCAAAAACTTTACAATTATATGGTTGTCAAAGTATTATAAAGTTTATTTTTATGTTAACCAAAATCTATAATTAGTTTAAAAATAGCTGATTTATTTAAGAAAAAAAGTCGGATTTACAGTCGGCTGCTTCATTCAATAGTTTCCTCGTTTTTGACAGCTAAATAGCTAGATTTGACGTGAAAATAAGATGGGCAACACTGGCCGCAGCCTTGGCAGAGAAGTATAACAGAGAGAGAGCAAGGAGAGCATACAAAAACACAATAGAATACACACACGCACAAATACATGCACACAGTTACAAATCAATTGCCTGCCAGACTGTCAAACTGTGTGTGTGTGCGATATGTAAATAAAAGTGAAATTAACAGTTGCAGGCTTTTATTGTTATTGATGCTGTTGTTGTTGTTGTTGTTGTTGTGCTTGTTGATGCCATTTGCGACACTTCAATTAATATTTAATTTCGATTGTAAGTTCATTTAACATTTAACAGCTCATATTTTTTGATGAATGCTCAGCTTCATTTCTTAGTATCCATACACGCTCCAGTGCCTCGCCAACTGTAGGTACATATACACATGTTCAAGGTTAACACTGCGCTCTGGGCAACCCAACAACTACAACAACTACAACAAATTGTTATCATACACGCAACACAACGAACGACATCCATAAATCACATTTAATTGTGCTTAATTTGAGGCTATTTGTTATTACATGCTTACCAAAATGGCGTTTTAATGAAGCTCCAAATGTTCAGGCGACAATTTTGTTATACAGTTAGGAGTGTTTGCAGTTTGGGAGGCACAGTCCTAGCACTAACAGTTTTAGAGCCGCTGTGCTGCCTGTATGTCGAGCAATGGCTCTCAAACTAATGCAGCATTTGAATTGCTTCATCAGCTCGAAGCAATTATAATAAATAATTTGCTATTTAGCATTGACTTTGTTCTACCCTGTAATATTTCTAGCATATTCCAATTTAGAATTAAAAAATTAAAAAAAATCATATAAAAGCGAAAAGAAAAAGTGATTTAACTAAAGAGGATAAACGAGTATAAAAAATGATCGGCAAATTGTAGATCAATTTCAGGGCCAATTTTTAAATGGTAATTATAAAATCGGGGAAATTATAAAGACATGCTTGATTTGAAAGATCGTTTATCATCATTTACAGAAATTTGCAGTTATCAATTGCCTAAAATCGGAAATGTTGTTGATCAAATGTTATCTTATAAAGGAACAAAGTATTAAAGTTAACAATTGACAACAAAATTGATTCCTACCTCAATAATTATGTATTGTCCACGTACATCAATAACTTGACTACATGCAGACATACAAATATACATATATACATATATATATCAAAAACTGAACCAAAGTCCAAGCTGGCATATCGACAAATTTAGCGGAAACGTAACTCAGAAAGCTAAACTAACACTAAAGTACTAAAATTAATTGCACCGCATACGTAATTATTTATGCTTGGCTTGAATGTACTCGACTGTCGGATACCCTGTAAACTTGATTATTGATTAAATATATTGGCAAATATGCCGCATCTTATATATAATATACATTTTTGTATTCCACTCTTAACAATTTGTATTGAGGATAACTCAAACGATGCTATTTGTTTCGCATTATAAATAAAATTGAAAAATTTCCCAATAGTCAGGAAAAACCAAAAGTTAATTTAGTTAAACAGTTATCAAGTTTCCGCATAACTGAATGTTAGGTAATTTTTCAGTTGCGTCATAATTTGTCAGATATCTGTTGCACTAATTTTTTTTTGTATATTTTTTATAATCATCATAATGATGATATCGCCCATTCAGCAGCGGAAGTGATAAGCACTTTGAGTTAAATCGCCTTGAGGGGTCAATGATTACTGAAGTATGCTGTGAGAAGTAAGTGCAAGGAAGGGGATCAAAATGATAACAAATAAGGTTGGGCATTCTAGAATATAGTTCATTAATTCTTTCCAGTTAAAAGAACTAATCGTTCCTTTCAGTATAAAAGAACTAATCGCTTCTTTAGCCTCTTTACTAAAAGACGTTATCATTATATCAGTTCCTTTCAGGATAAAAGAACTAATCGCTTCTTGACTTCCTTTTCGTTAAAACGAACAAACAGTATTATAATCGAAAATATAGTTCAATAGTTCAATTGGTATTGTTGACACCCATACACCCGTATTTTTCCAATTAGCTTTAGTTTTCGGAAAATTCGCTGTTTTGTGTATATTTCCAATTAAAGCTTATAGAATTCTATAAAAAAGTAATTGAATATGATCAGTGATAGTATTTATTTTTAATGTAGGGTAGGGTATTGGTAGTCGGTACATAGCTTATATTACACACACTATCGCGTTTCGTTCTGTTATTTCTGTGAATTTCCTATTCTACTGACAACTGACGCACGCCCCTTTCTTCTAGTCATATTAAAGTACTTATCATATTTATATATATTTATTTATTGTTCGTTGTTGCTGCCGTATTTTTTTTAGAAATTTGATTTTTATTGTTGGTCTCATAAAGTGTTGCCAATGCAGCTTTTTTCCCGTCAAAATTGGCTTTTTTTAATGGTCGATTGCAGAAGAGTTTTGGGGATAGCGTTTAGCGGGAATTATAGTTTTTTTTTTTTAAATTTAATTAGCAAATTGATAGGCAATAAACGATACTTAATCATTTCTAAATATTTTCGATTCACAAAACTTGATCTTGGAATATTTTTCATAACAAGAATTTTTAGCTATAATTATAATTGGAAAAAGCAAATATAGAAACTTTCTGATTTTCAAAGAATAAAATGGTAGAATTAATATTAATAGACTGAGATCTAAATTAATACAAAAAATACAAAAAAACGTAGATTTTTTCAAAGGATTTTGTTTTCTTTTTTTTTTTAATATTTTCCCGTCAAAAACAGCTTTTTTTTGTACGCAAAAGTTTGCAACACTGTTCACATATTATGATTATGCTTGTTCTTTCGCTTTTAAGTGCAAGTAAACAATTTATCGGGGCATCTTGCCCACTGAAATAGAAGTAGTAAGAATTCTTCTAATTACCTTCAATATATATACATACATCCAGACATAAATACATACATATGAAACTATGTATGAGTGAATATAAATATACATGCTCAAATGTACGCGCTCTTGATTTGCTTGCTTGTATATTTGAGATTGTCGGTTTTGCCGGTAAACCAGAGAGAGAAATAAATAAATAGAGAGAGAGAGCGCGAGAGAGAGGTGTTAATGAATCATATCAGAAATGAGGCGGTATTCTTAGTAATGTATCAAATGTGGGCTTAATGCCTTACCCAAGCTATGTAATTGCTTTACCAGTTTCGTTTTAATACTCTGTTCTTAAAGGTTGCGTAAACGAGTAGGTTTGGTTTTTGTTTTGAAACTTTATTAAAGTTAAAGCAGATGAACCAACTAGACTTGTGCATTGCTGTTGAACCATAATGAAGAGATCAGTTCAGTAGTTCAGCTTCTGCTGAACGAACTAATTGGTGATAGAGTTCGTTCAGTTCGTTCAGTCGTTTAGTTTCTTCGATCTCTTTGGCGGGCTCAGCTGTTAAATTCGTTCGTTTCTTCAGCTCGTTCAGTCGTTAAGTTCTTCAATCCACCAGATCCAGATCCTTCGTTCATTTTCTTAGCTCGTTAAGTCGTTCCTTCGTTCATTTCGTTCATTTCCTTAGCTCGTTTAGTCGTTTAGTCGTTCCTTCGTTCAATTCTTCATTTCGTTCATTTCCTTAGCTCGTTTAGTCGTTCCTTCGTTCAATTCTTCATTTCGTTCATTTCCTTAGCTCGTTCTGTCGTTTAGTTCGTTGAATCCTTCAGTTCGTTCAACTGATTCGTTCGTTCGTTTCTTTTGCTCATTCAGACGTTTATTTCAAAAGTTTCAATAAACAAAACGAACTTTAATCGGACTCCAGTGAACAAAGCGAACTATAATCGGACTCAAATGAACAAATTGAACTATAATCGGACTCAAAGGAACGAACCAATCAATTAACAGACTAATATGATAGAAACGAACTATAATAAGACTAAAATGATGGAAACTATCTTTTTAGTTTTTAGTAAATGACTAAAATTCACAACAAGAAGGCATGAATCAAATGAACTACACTTAGGGATATAGTTCAATCGTTCAGTTTGGTGAATAGTTCAATAGAACTTATTTGGAACGATGCAATACAAAACAAAAACAAACATACATATGCTCCACAACTTTAAAGCTAAATTAAACAGATTTAAAACAAACGAAAACAGAGTATTTGAGAGTCGGGACAGCTGTAGTAACAGACATTACTTGCTACTTTTTTTTATATTATTTTGAGTGTTTACTTAAGTTAAACATTTAAGAGCTTTAATCTAGAATAGGGTAGTAGGACAACAGAAAACCGTGTTCCGCAATCAAAAACTTAAAACAAATTCGAATTATGACAATTCATTTTAAGCACTTTGTATATATATATTTTTGATTAGTTTTCGCGTCGTCTTCTTATCACACAATGACATTGGGCATAATGATTAGCGCATTGCTAATTGCTACTAAATTGTTTTTGATATAGTCGAAATATTCACATGTTCACATGTTCGCTTTTCCATTTCTAAACAATCACAGTGGGTTTGAGATTTTTACAGCGCACATAAATTATAAAATACAAAAGTACTTTTTTTTTTAAGAAAAAAAGCTGAGCTAAAAAAATGTTATCTTTAAGTTTTACAACAAATTGAAATCAATAAAATATCATATTTTATTAGGACTATACAAAATATTTATATTTGCACTGAAGCACATTAAGTTAAGTATTTGTACTTTAAGAAACGTTAGACGCTAATTCTAAGCGAAAAATTATTGTTATCTTTAGGGTCTGATATAATCATGTACTCGTTTTTATTATCATAGTTCCACTTCATAATGGAACTATTTATAAACGATGCCCAAAGTTTATCAAACACTTGAATATTTTCGATATTTTGTTGATTGCATTTTAGCCAAGTTTAACAATCAAATTGCACCCCTCATATTTGTTTTTTTTTTTTTTTTGACTTTTGGATCCAGGTCCAATAGTTTCGATCTTTGTGCTGATTACTCAGCTTATTTTTAGGATCAATCTTAGTCTTATCAGCATTCCAAGAAGTTGATAACGGCAAGATTGCTCTACACATTGTAAATAAAACTAATCATAAATATTTTGGAAACCAAGTGCGTTTATTTTAGCACTTACTGTAAGGCATGTCAAACTTAAAGGCCTGTCAAACTTAAAGGCCTGTCAAACTTAAAGGCCTGTCAAACTTTAAGCAGCAAAACAGTGGCTCACAAACTGTGGCTTGCAGCTTAGTCGCTCTATACAGTTGCTCTAAAACTTTACTCAATCGGTTAATTTGCTGCTGGCTTTTAACTGTCTATCTTTATTTTCTTTGCTTTTGTCTATTATTGACGTGACCGATATTACTTGCTATGGCTTCGTAACTTAAGTGCTCCACTTAAGTGTTATGAAAACTAGACACAAACTCAAATTGAACACTGTTTCAGCATTGTGTTGGCGTATTTACAACAGTTAACAACTCAACTGAACGATTCTACTTTCCCTATTTTAGCTATATCATAAAACTCGATTCTATTAAGTCGAATATACAGCATGGCCAAAAACGTGGACACGAGCTTTATACCCGATCTGCCAGTGGGTGGACCTCTTTCCGTTTATCGCAAACGTGCCAATTTTGACTGGAAGCGTTTGCGTTTGATATTCGAAAAGGAGCAGAGTCTGCGCATTAAGGTGAGTATATACATACATATGTACATAGATGCCACAATGACACCAGCTTAAAGTGAAACTGTAATTGAATCTGTATTGAAAACAACTGAAAGTCGAGTATTTAAGTGCTTTTCAAGAATTAAGGTATTCAGAGCCATTAAAATAACAAATAAAACTGAAATGTATATAAATAAATTCATCAAAAATGTAACAAAATACATCATTGTAAACAAAGCTCTGAAGAATACAGACACTGTCTGCGATTGCTCAAGATTATTATTTTTACTCCCTGTTCCCATTAAAAATGGGAAAAAGGGAGTTATAAAGTACTGCAAATGTGTGTAACAGGCAGAAGGAGGCATTTCCGACCATATAAACTGTATATATTCTTGATCAGTTTCAACAGCCGAGACGAGCTAGCCATGTCCGTCTGTCTGTCCGTTTGTCCGTCTGTCTGTCTGTATGAACGCGGTGATCTCAGAGACTATAAGAGCTAGAGACACCAAACTTGGCATGCAGGTTCCTGTATACCATACGCAGATCAAGTTTATTTCAAATTTCGAATGCACCCCACCGCACCCCCGCAAATGGCAAAAGACTCCCACAGCCACAATTTTAAAGATAAAGCTTTGATTTTTGGTACACATGTATGTTTAATCAATGTCTTTCGGATGCGTAAATTTCAACACGATTGGATAAATAGCACCAAAGTTATAGAAGAATCTATTACGCCCGTCTCAGCTGGCAGCAACAACAGTTTGACAAGCAGTTTGCGAGTTAAGTGCACTGCTTGCTTGAGTTGCCGCTGAACTGCTTGAAATGCAAAGTGGAGCATTCTTACTTGTTTTGAATGAAACGTATCATAATTGTGATTGAAAATGATAAAAGAAAAAGTTGTATTTTAATAATTTCTGTAAAGCTTTGCAAACTATTTTCATAAAGTTGTAGCCACGATTGGGAATAAAAAAAATTCAGTATACGAAAAATTGGTTTTAGAGAGAGAAAAATTACATAATTGAGAAAAGAAAACCTCCCGTTCGATTTTCAAAAAGTGCTTTAATTTTTCTATTTTTTTTTTTTGACAAGTTTCTGCGGATTGAATTCACTTGAAGCTGAATTAAGATTCAGTGCCTAGCTCTACGACTATAATGAAAATGATAGGATTTGAGGAAAATTCACTTCCGCGAAATCTTGCTGAAAGTGAAAACCAAAACAGGCCTGAAAGTAAAGTAAAATTATTTAACATTCCAATCCTTAAAAGAAGGAACGATGTAACAATGTCTAAATAATGTTTCCGCTTTGAAACATTTCTACCAAATGTGTTTGTAGACTTTATTAATAACATTCTTTAACTCTTACGAATTGTTCATATAACTGAGCGTTGTTAAGAATGATAGTTATTAAAAACAAAATTAAATTATTTATAAAACATGTGTCAATACTGATAGTATGATAAGAACTTATAAATAACCAGCAAAGCGTTTAAGCTGTTAGCTTGAACTAGTGATGTAAATTATAGTTGGGTCGATCCGAACTGAGCTAACTCGAATGAACAGGGTTTTTGAAATAATCTTTTGATTCGGTAATAGTTCCTATATTTGCTCTAGTTCCTTTTATTTTCCGTTTTTAGCCCAACAATTTTATAATTTCATTTTCGATTATAGTTCCTATCTGGCGTATGTTGAATGAATCGGTGGGCTGTAAATCGATACAGCGGTGTTTCGATTTTCGTTCACATCACTAAAAACCAAATAAAATGAATAATCTTAACCATTTTATGCAATTTCACCGCTGTTTTTTCATATTTCTACAAGTGTAGGTTTACATTTTGCCTAAGCGTCACTTTAAGACAGTGTCATTTTGCATCAATAGCTGTCAAACTGTCATTAACCCACTTTAATCTTAATCCTTGCAGTACAAAGTGTGGCGTCGCCTGGAAAATGATCCACTCTTTGCTCACCCCTCTCGCACGCTGCCCATGGATGAACAGAAGCGTCTGGCCGCCATGCAGGTGAATCGCATGAAACATTTGGAGCTGGTGCCCAAGGAGATTGAACTCTTGAACTTCTCGGCCAAAACCAAATACTTGATGGACATCAATGAAGCCCTGGCTAGCTACTCACCCAGTCTGTCCGTAAAGATAGCACTTGGTGTCGGTCTATTTAACAATGCCATACGCGCCATGGGCACCGAGAAGCATACAAAGTATATTGACGCTGCCTGGAATCGGGATTTGATCACCTGTTTGGCCGTAACGGAACTCTCGCATGGCAGCAATACCAAACGCATACGCACCACAGCCACCTATGATCCCAGCACCCAAGAGTTTATCATCAATACGCCGGACTTTGAGGCAGCCAAGTGCTGGGTGGGCAATCTGGGTAAAATGGCCACCGTAGCCATGACATTTGCCAATCTCATTACCGCAGATGGTGAGAATCATGGCCTGCATGGTTTTCTTATACCCGTTAGAGATCCAAAAACATTGCTCTCCTATCCGGGTGTACTTGTTGGCGACATTGGCGAGAAGTGCGGCCTAAATGGCATTGATAACGGCTTTGTGGTCTTTACCAACTATCGCATTCCACTCGACAATCTTCTCAATCGCACCGGCAATGTCACGCCCGAGGGCGTCTATGAGAGCGTCTTTGCCGAACCAGGCAAAGCTTTGGGCGCCGCTTTGGAAAGCTTCTCCGCCGGTCGCATTGGCATCATGCAGGAGGCAGCCAACACTTTGTGCAGCGCAGCTGTCATTGCCGTTCGCTATGCGGCCGTTCGCAAACAGTTTGGTCCGGAACGTCAGGGTGAAGAGGTGGCCATTCTCGAGTATCAGCTGCATGTAAGCGCATATATCATTTTTACATATATCATTTAATTAATACTCGTTTCTTTTATGCAGCAATATCGCATCTTTCCATATTTGGCTGCCGCCTGTGTGCAAAAGATTGCCGTTGAGGAACTAACCAATACATATCTGGAGATCATAGCACGTTCTCAGGCGGATTCCAATGGTTTTGATATCCTGGTAGGTCATCTTAGGGCGTAGACTCGAATAGTTAAGCAACTCGAGCTTGGTTTATAGAAATATTGTAAAAAAGTGTTTTAAGCAGTGGATAGTTTTGTTAGTTGATAGCGAACTTCATAGATTATGTTAAATATTGCCGGAAAGCCCTTTTGAATCTTACATTTCAGGCAAATTCTGCGATCCCATAGTTAGGTTCTATATATATTCTTGATCTGCATCAGCAGCAATTTTTGAGTCAGGCCTTATACGCTTGCAGACTTTATTGTATATTTGTCACGAAATGTGTTGCGCATTGAAGAAGACGTTTCCGAACCCATAAAGTATATACATTTTTGATCAGCATCAACATCCGAGTTGAACTAGCCATGTCCATCTGTATGTCTGTCCGTCTGTTTATATTACTTAACACAGACGCTTCTGCAGGCAGTACAGGTCTCAAATTCGGCCAGATTGGACCACTTCAACATATTGCTGCTATGGGAAAGATTGTTTCAAAAACGAGTTGAATAAAAAACTTTTTTTGTTGCTTAATTTATTTTAACCATTTTAAGATTTGTTCGGTCTTTGAGTTGCTTACTTTATATCAGCATTAGCAGCAGAAACAGCAATAGCCCAAAACTGTGTTGCTACTGCTGTCCTGCAAAGACCAAACTGCTACAAACGATATACTATTTGTTGTTAAATGCTATATATAAAATGTACAGCAAAACAGAAAAATTGCTAAAGCACAATTTGATTTGCTTTGCTCCGTTATAGATAACATTTCATTAGCTCTTTTAAGAAAAGAGCACGAAACAGAGCGAGAGCAACAAAGTTTCTGTTTTGTGCTGCTGCTCCGCTTCTCTGCTGCCCACAAATTGATAGCCATAGCTAAAGTATAAAGCTTAAGCTTTAAAAAAGCATAGCAGAGCATAAAGCATATATATTTTTGATTAACATCAGCAACCGAGTTGAACTAGTCATAATCGGACGATTATGTCAGTTATAGGAACAATCTTTTGAAACATGAGTTTTTGTATGAAAACTTTTTTGTTTTCACAAATATTTCAACCAAAGTCACTAAGAACTCGTAAATTTTATACAAATATGATTGTACAGTCAATCATTTATATTGCGAATCTGAAGAGAACTTCGTTATATAAGAAATTCGTAATATAGAATTGTTATTATATTGAAGGAAGTTGCAGTGTTCTGGAAATTAGATCGCTATAAAGAAAACTTCGTTGCACAGGAGATCGTAAAGAGAAGTGTGACTGTAATAACAAACGTCTGTAAGATTATAAGCTATTAATCTATCGATAGAGCCGTCGATACTATCGATAGTGTCATAGGTATTCATTAGGAACTACTTTATATTGTCTATATTTAACTATTTCCATGGCCTTATTTAAAAATATTAAATTTTATACCTTTACAGACACAAAATGCAGCAGAGATTCATGCCATCATCTCGGCCTCAAAGCCGCGCATTACCTGGTTGGCACGCGATTCCATTCAAGAGGCACGCGAGGCATGTGGTGGACATGGCTATTTGCGTGCCGCCAAGCTGGGCCAGATGCGCACAGATCACGATCCGCTGTGCACCTATGAGGGTGACAACAATGTGCTTGGACAGCAGGCATCCAATTGGCTGCTGCGCCAGTGGAGCGCCAAGGAGTTGGAGACGCCTATTGGCAGCGTAAAGTTCTTGGAGAAACGTCAGCAATTGTTAAAGCTGCAGTATGCACAGCTGCTGCAGCAGAGTTCACTTGATAGCTGGGAATGTATGTTTAAAGTAATATCAATCTAGTTTATAAAATAATAATATATTTTTGTTTTGCTTGCAGTTGCGCTCAGCTGCTACGAGTGGCTGTTGTGTCATCTCATGTCGCACACAAGCGCTCACATTGAGGCACAGTTGGCTGCTGGCGTTCATCGCTTTGACGCACGCAACAACTCTCAGGTGGCAGGTGCACGTGAACTCTCACTGGCCTATGCCGAATACTGTGCTCTCCAACACTTTGTGGCACACGTGCGTCAACTGGGCGTAGAGGAGCCGTATATGCGTGTGCTGCATCTGCTGTATGATGTGTATGCCATGTGGCTGCTGGAGAAGCACATGACCACCTTTTATGTGGGTGGCTTTGCTGTGGGCAATGCCTTTGCTACAGCCGTGCAGCAGCGTCTGCTCGAATGCTGTGCCCAGCTCAAGGATGTGGCTGTTAGCGTTGCGGATGCTATTTCCCCACCGGACTTTGCTTTGAACTCGGTCATCGCCCGTGCCGACGGATTGCTCTATGGCAACTTGCAGAACGAATTTATGACTAACGAGGGCGCCTTTCAACGTCCAGCCTGGTGGCGTGATGTCATCATACCACAGCCCAACGAGAAATCCAAGCTGTAAGGAGCTTGTGAGTAGAACAAAAAAGGAAACGACAAGTGCCTTGGACAGGTCGATCGGTTGGTCCCCCCCCCCCCTCCCCTCCCCCATTCAAACTATTAGTAGTTATTGTTATACTAGCTTTATAACATATCAGGTAATACCTGTTTATCTGTAATGGAATGACTTATTTAAAGTTTTATATTATTTGATTTAAACAAAAAGAAACTAGAGTTGGGGAAAACAATCAATAGTGTCATCGATAATATGTATATCGATCGTTTTGTTATTGGCACTATCGTTTGGTCTCAGTTTTTGTTATAAATATTAACAGCATAATGTCCTATAAACTATTATAAAGTAATCAGTAAACTAACTGTTTTATATTGATTACGTTTCACAGTATATATTAGTTATCAATAAAAATAATATACAAAATCAAATTTTGAATTATATTTCCTATCAATTGTAAAAAGGCTACACTGTTATTTTCTTTCATATCATTCATAAAAATATAGGTATGTCTACTTTTCAGTGGTTGTCAGATACTGATAAAGTATCTTATAGTCTAGACAAAAAGTTTTTAGAATTTTATAATATTTTGAAATTCTTTTTGACAGGGTATTTTTATATTGATCATATATTTATTTTAGAAAATCGACTGGTTTCAATCTACACAACCAACATACATATAGTGTATGAGAAAACATCTATTACTTCTACTGTCTTTAGCTAAATATTCTACACAATACGTTAATTACTTGCTATTTTGAAATAAATTAAAACATTTGTAGAATCGTAGCTGAATAATTAAAGAGTTATAACTATAGCTTAATAGCAAAGTGCACGAAAAAAGGTCATTAAGTGAGAAAAAGTTTAGATTACAAAACAATAAGATAGAAAAGTGAACTTTTGCACGTGTCACGCATTGAAGGAGACGTCGCCGAGCCTATAAAGAATATATATTCTTGATCAGCCGATTCAAACTAGCTATATCCTACTTTCCATCCATCTATCTGTTCTATGTGAACTATTCTCCCTTTGCAGCTATTTTGATCAAACTTGGCACAGATGCTTATTTTTTATCAGAGTCGGCCGGATCGGAAAACTTTTTATACTCTTTTTTTTTATTTTTTTTGAAAAAGAGTATATTGGGTTTGTGAAATGTCCGTCTGTCTGTATGAACGCAATTTTTTCCACAGTTTTAAAGCTAGAGCAACCAAACTTGGTATATAGTACATGTTGGTATATACCATAGACAGACAAAGTGTAAAGATCTAAAAAAAAGAGTATATCGCTGTCGGGTGTGTCCGACTGCAACGTTCTTGCTTGTTTTATATGTAAAAGTTAAGCTGCCATAGGAACAATTGGTCGAAAATTTTGTTTTTTAAAATAACTCAACCAAACTTACCAATTCTGAGTTTAAACATTATCTTAACATGTTTACAAAATTTCATTAAAATCGAAACACTATGTTTAATAGCGACTATAGGAACAATCGGTTGAGAATTAAGACAGCTATGAAAAACTTTTTTGTTTTTCAAGATAACTTAATCAAATTTACTTTGTCTTAGTTAAAGCATGTTCTTTACATATTGACAAAATTTCATTAAGATCGAACCACTATATCATATAGCTGCTATAGGAACAATCGG
This sequence comes from Hirtodrosophila cameraria, assembly GCA_949708635.1. NCBI lineage: Eukaryota > Metazoa > Arthropoda > Insecta > Diptera > Drosophilidae > Hirtodrosophila > Hirtodrosophila cameraria. The sequence continues at coordinate 80,353,138 of OX453090.1, forward strand.
TTGCAAAATTAGTTTTTGCAAGAAAAACTTATTTGTTTCTTAACAAAATTGCCATATTCTGCGTTTTTGTATGTTCTTGTCATGCTGTGAAAATTTGATCGGGAGACTATATGCTATAGCTGTCATAGGAACAATCTTTCGAAAATTAAGTTTTTAAACTTTTCTTTCTTGTTTAAAGTTGTTTTAAGCTAACATCTTGTTTAGCAATTCAAATCAATTCCCTTTTTGAACAAATTTGATCAAATTATATACGATTTCAATTCATCATTTTGTTCGAGATAAGTCTGAAAAGTTTTAAAGTTACAGTTTAAAGCAGTTTTTTTTTCACGGCAGCTGGAAATGATATGGTCAGCCGATTTGATCGCTTGCTATATATGTGCTGCCCTTAGAAGCTTTTGTCTCAAGTTGTATAAACTTAATGAAAACTTAGATCGTCATTATGCTATAATGATTATAATTATAAATGTACGTATTCGGAAATGCCTCTATAAATGCGTTATATATTTCGTGACAAGAGTACAAAAACTACCTTTTGTTATAATTATTTGGCTAGCGAAGCAGCCAACATTTTACAAACGAATATATGTATATGTTATATAGCGAGATATGTATGTATATATTAATTTACATATGTGTACTAAAGTAGACATCATCAAGCAAACGTCGAAAGGTGCTTGTCACTGACAATAAGTTTATTACTGGGCTCTGTCGCTGTCGTCTGGGTTTGGGCCCCGTTTATAAGAGGACCTGAGCTTACCTGTTTCGGCTCAGACGTTGCAAAGTTGTCGTAGAGTGAAGACGATCGTTTCTGCGATCAATAAGTGAGTGAGTGAGTGATAGAGAGAGTGAGATAGTGAGTGAGTGAGTGAGGTAGCGAAAGAGTAGTCTTAGGAACCTGGCTATAGTTTGACAAGAATACAAGAACAAATTACTTGAATTGAGCTGAACTCAGACAAATAAGTTGAGCTCATCATCATTATTTTATAACGATCCGTTTCGCTCTGAGAATTTTATGAGTTACTATTTCTTGCCGCTCCCAAGAGAGATCTCTGTTAATATATAGACGCGATCGTTTGTTCTATAACTTTGTTGGTTTTGCAAATTTGCGGCGCAGTTGGATTCTGTTTTTGGCCAGTGTTTGTGTATGTGATTTTCAAATAGGGAAGGGCATTTTTGTTCAGTGTGTGTGTGTGTGTGTGTTATTTTGAATATTAATACAAGTGTGTGCTTATCAGCAGCACAACATGTTGCGATCGAGCTATGTTTTTTACAAAAAAACTAAAAAAAAAAACAGTATCATAAACATTCAATACAACAACCTTGTTGTTCCCAGTGAAAACATATAATAAAGTCGTAGTTAAACCAGCGGGTAAAAGGGTTGAAGGGTGTTACAGTCATAATCACTTCTGGTTTTTATAAAGATGATACAATGCGAACAATGCAAAAACCTGTGCGAATTTACTTACGCAAAATATGTTAATTTTATGTCTGGTTTTATTTATTTTTTTCCTCATTTTGCTTAGCTCATCTTTCAACCCACTCGAGAAGAAAGTGTTGGAAGAGATAGGAAAGATCACATTTGTTATTCATACTTAATATTCACAGTTCAAATATGGTGAATTAGCTAAATCCTAATTTGTTAAATGAGAACATTTATAAAAAAAATGGGTGAAAAAAACCAATCTACCATAAACGAAAACAAAATGAAACACAAAGTGAAGTGCAATAATGAAATACTCAAAGAACATTCAAAAAACAAAGCGCATGACAGCGCAGAAATTAGAATATCAAAATTAGCAAAACAAAATAAAACAAAACACACAATCCCGACACTAATATACTCTGTTGACAGACTGTTTTCTAGACAGGGCCTGTTCTGTTTTCCACTATCGATTGGGTATTGCGAAAGTGCTTTTACTTTCAATGTTACCATATTCACTTTGAGTAAGATTTTGCGGATTGAATTCACTTTTCTTTGATAATGGATTGAATTAAGTTGAAATTGAGATTAGATTCAATACACAACATGAACAGCAGTAAGAAAAATTGTAGTCTTACCAAGTGGTTTTCCCTTAAATGTTCTCATTTTCACTTTTGTCAAGATTTTGCGGATTGAATTCACATTTTGTTGATGCAGAATTGAACTAACTAGACATTTGATTTGAATTGCATTAACTAGCCATTGAAATAGAATTCAATTCACAACTGAAATGTGATTTAATTCACAAGATGAACAGCTGCAAGAAAACTGTGTAACTTTAAGGAAATTTCAATGTCACAAAATTTTGCTGAAAGTGGAAACCGGAATGGGCCTGATAATCTCATTTCCTGAGGGTTCAATATAAAGGTGTTTTGATCAAGCAAGTTGAATAATACACTGTCCAAACATACTCTTGCTGTTAAGTTTCTTAAATAGAGTATAAAAAATAAAATAAATTGGTTTACTAAATGCGCACCAAAAAAGTTAAATGCTTTAAGGAGCACACATTTTATTTATTGCTAATTCAAAAAAAATATGTATACAAAAAAAAAAGAAGAAAAGAGCAACCAATTAACAGAACCGGTTTAGAAATCTCTGGACAAACAAATTGAGCCAAAAAAATATATACAATGTCATTTAGAGATCCATTAATTTACATTTGGGGGATTTCCGCTTTGAGTTATTTGGTTATTTTCTACTCACTCTATAAGGCCCATCTGCCCAGGCCGCACCCTCGTATTCCCATATTCCATATTCTCATACAAAAACCCAACCCGCTTGTCTATATTTACTTTTTTTTTTGTTTTTTTTTTTGCAATTTCATAATTGATAAATCGTGTAAAAGTTAATTGTAATTAAATTGTTGGTTTCATTATTTAACGTGATGGTACTGAAAGTAACTCCGGTTTCGGTAGAAGCTCTTTCTAAGCGGCAAATTGAAGCTTCAAACAGATTAAATATACATTATTTCCATATAAGTTAATAGATTAGGTAAGCTCTGATTAATGGATTGTGATAATACGTGAGAAAGCAGCTAAACAATGAACACACACACACTTCTAATGCTAATTGTAATTTGCATAGTTGAAGAATTAGTAGTTGATATATTAATTGAATATATATATATATTTACAACAGCAAAAACTAGCTATTAGAGGAAGATATAGACAAAATGTTTGTAATTTATACACAAACCCATCAAATTCAAGACAAACATCTTCAACTTCAAACCGGATCGCTTACATTTTAATTGAAGACCAGTTTTGGATTTGGTATCGTTTTGAATTATCATTCTTTTATATAATACAATATATATTTTATTTTGATTTTGATTTGTTTTTAGCAAGAACCAACCGAATTTTGTACCCAAATGCAATTTAAATAAGATGTGGAAATTTTTAATAATTTGTATCGTTATGAGTGCTTTGAATAGTGAAGGTGACGCTGCGTCAAGTGAGTACAAAAATCAATTCAATACGGTATTAAAAAACATAGACAGATATATAGATCTGTTCAAGTTGCCACTTTTGCAGAATTGAAATTGCCCTAAAGGTTCAAAATTGCCATTATTGTGCATTGAATTCTATCTCAATGTCAAGTTGATTCAATTCATGATCTAATAAAAGTGAATTCAATCCTAGATCAAATAAGAGTGAACTCAATTCGCCATATCTTATCAAATGTGAAAATGGGCACATTTAAGCTTAAAACACCATTAACAAAAGTGAAGACCGAAACAGGACTGGTGGACATTTATAAAAATTATGACAAATTTTGAACTAAAATTATCACACCTGTTCCGGTTTCCACTTACGGAAAGATTATGCTGAAGTGAAATTTTCTTTAATGTCTTCCATTTGCCCTTTTGACAAGTTTTTTGTCGATTGACTTTGATCTACGATTGAATTCACTTGAAGTTGAGATAGAATTCAATTCACTAGCTCTACGATTAGAATGGAAATAGGAAGATTTAAGAGAAATTCACTTCCGCAAAATGTGGCCGAATGTGGGAACCGGAACAGGCCTGCATATTTGCTGATAATAATCAATAATAATTATTGTATAATAGTTCATTTTTGCCTAAGAAATATTAGTTTTCATTATTATTATAACAAATATCATTTATAGTTTATACATTTTGTCTTGGGTGTACCGGAAATTTATAAAGATCTTCTGTTAATCGAATCGATTTGAATCAAATCTCTTTAGTTATCAAATCGAATGGGAATTGGGAACTGCCAACAACATTTTTTAACTTTAATGCAAATTTTGTTTCGTTTTTGTTTTTATTCCGAATCAAATTGATAAACAAATTAGCCATGTTGATGATAACTAAGTTTTAATAAAAGGGGATTTTTTAAAAAAAAACCCAATTTGTTTTGTAGAAATTTGTTATGCATAAACTCACATAATATTTGATTAAAATTAAAATTAAAGTGTTAAAATTAAAGATTTGATTTCAATATCTAATCATGATCTCACTTCTCTATTCACAGGTCGTCAGCATTCTCGTCGTCGTCGTGGCTATGCGGGTGGATATGCGGGTGGCTATGCCAGCAGTGGAGCAGGTGGTGGAGTGGGTGGCTACACTGGTAGCTACAATGACTATGATGATTATGGTGGCGGCTATGCACCACACTTTGGCATAACGGATCCCTATCTGTTCCATCAGCAGCTGACCAACCAGATACTGGCCCAGAATTATGCGACCCAACAGTGAGCATTTTGCAAAGAGTTAACGCCTTGTGTCGGGAGCTTGGGCTGTTTTTGTTTTGATATTTTGATATATTTTGGTCTTGGTACTAGTTTTAAACGGGCAATGGTGCTGCTTTCTGTATTTTTTTGTAGAGCTATAACTGGTCTGGCCACGTCTGGCAATGCTTTTGCATCCGCGGATGCGACCATAAGCGATGATGACACGTAATTATCCTGCTTTCGAAGAGCTGAGAAAATATCGATAGGAGCAGTATTGAAAATTTTCAATTTATGCAAAAATTTGTAATCTATTTTATTGAGTTTAACTTTTAATGTGTATTTAACTACCGATATGGTCAATTTTCAAACAAATCAAGTTTAACAATTTCTATCTTTAAAAAAAAGAGAGAAAAAATAACATTTTTTCCATTCCGAAACATTTACAATCGCATATATTAACTGTTTTGAATTTGGAATATCTATGACTAATTCGATTTTAAAAGTTTTGCATTTAAGACGTAAAAAGAAACAAAAATGGTTTTGCATTCGAAAACTGAAACAACGTTTCGGAGTGAAAAGTTATAGAAAAAAAACATTTCTTTTTGAAAAAAAAAACCATCAAGACTATATCCATTTTCGATTCTGGTCAAAACTTTCTTATCGAAGTTATAAGCTGTTCTGCATTTAAAATATCCATGGAAAATTGGGCTTTAAATAGTTAAGAAAACAAAAATTGGTATTTCATTCAAAAAGAGGAAAAATTATTCTGTTTGAAAAGTTATCGGAAATGGAAACAGCTCAAATAAATGGTTTTTTATTTTACCAATTAGATTATAAACTCAATATATAGTTGATATTTCGATATATTCTCAGCTCTACTACTTATCTACTTGATTGATTTTTCACTACTAAAACCAGCTAGATGATTTTATAACTAAGCTAAGTTGCTAATCGAAATCCATGTGCTTGTTTATCCCAGTCGCATTCAGCAGCAGATTGCCTCACAGAATGCCTACCATGACAATGTGGTGCGTCAGAATGGACATCGCGTTGGCTCCGGTGGTGGTGGTGGTGGTGGTTCATACAACTCGCACCGCTATGCGCCCAGCTATGCAGTTGCTTCTGGCTCCATTGGACCCAATGGACACAGACAGACAGCCTACATTAGTCCCGCCAATTCGGTAAGTCTATCAAAAGATATTCTATGCAAATTTGAAAACTAATTTCTTGACTTTCTGAACAGGCCTCGCCCAACATTGTGAATCGCTTTGGCGCCAGCTCCAGCGGTGGTGGTGGCGGTGGTAATGGTGGCTACAAAGGTGTTTCCGTCTCCTCCTTCAGCTCCAGCAATGGCGATGGCACCAGTCGTCGTGGTGCACAGACCACCATCAATGATAATGGCAAAGTGACATCATATTCGACACACTCCTAAGTGCTGTGCTGATCTGAACTCAAAACACAATTTAATTTTTTTGGTGTTTAGCATATTATAAAGCTATTAAAACTCAAACAAAAAACCTCTATTTATATGTTTCAAATACAAATATATGCATATATTTTATATATTTTAATAATATAAACACTTTGTACGACTTTCTAATTTGAGCTCCCACATCGTTTTATAGAAAGTTTTACGTTTCACAATATGCGTGAAGTTCTGGGTCAAGCCGGAGAATTAACCACTTGAGCTTTTGACTAATTCTTTAGCATATTATCCTAATCTGCATCTCAAGTCTCTATCAAAAATATCTTTAATTATACATTCAATCAATAATATAGACTTTTTTTTTGCCATACACAATTTTTTCCGACTTTTCTTAATGATATTCTCTGTTAACTGATCTAAGAATTCACATTTTGATTACAGAACTGTATTGTTCATAATGAGCTTAAAGCTTTGTCTTAAATACAAAATTCCCCTATTTCATCAGATCTTTGTTTAATAGCTTTAAAAGCTCTGGACTTAATCTTAAGATGAAATAAACGCAAGCCTTAAACTTATTCACAATATACCTCTATTAGATCTGATCTTTGTTTATTATCTTTCAAAGCTCTCGACTTAATCTTAAGTTGGCATCTAACTTCCATCTTTTGCCTCATCTTCATCACAAAGCTCTAATTGAAACACAATATGGTATAATTGTGGAAAACCCCAAACATACTGATACAAATAGTTATTGGTTTATTTATATATTATATTTAAATACTTTCTCATTTAATGTGGTCTGATTGTGTTAGCTTTCGTTTGTTAGAAAGTTGTGTGTAAGCTTTCTACTGATAATTCCGCCCATCTACATGATAAGCATATGCAAACATTTTTGCAGCTAACTAGAAATTTTGACCTTGATTTTTTGATTGCGACAATGGTATGGGGTCTATGTCCATATAGTATAGTATATATACCATACATACATATGTATATACATATATATTAGTACGAGTTTGTACAGATAAGAGACAGAACAAAGTTTATCAGGCGCTACAGGAAACGGACTATGTTTAGTTAATTAATTGAACTCATTAAAAATACATTGATTTTATTTCATATACATATGTATATGTGCATGTATATGTATTATACATAAGGCAGCAATACTTTAGACAAAGTTCCTTTTAGTTGACCAGTCTAAACCATCTAGTCAAGTCACTTGGATACCAATTAATAGCTGAGTATAAAAGATATAATTGATAATGTCCCAAACAGCTCAAGTTTAAAGCGGATCTAAAGCTCTCAAGTTTGTTTAAATTTAGCTCATTTAGCATTCAACGGAAGTAATAAAACTGAAACGTTTTGTTTGTAAACAATTTACATTAATTTATGTAGAAACAAAAAAAAAAAAAAAAAAAAACCACAAACATTGATTCCGGGAAGCGGCAATCAAAATCAAATCAAAACGATTACAAACAACACTTTTATTAACCCATTACTTGCCAGTGTCTTCTATAATTCCGACAGTGTTTTTCGAGCACTAGATTATAAAGTGAATTTCAGTAAATTTTAATAACTTATTGGCTTTGTTTCAAAAATGTCACAATTTCTTCATAAATTTACAGCGTATTTAATAAAATCAATAACAAAGTTAAGTTATCGTTTTCGATATTTTCCAATCGATTAAAATAGGAGAAAATGTTTAGGAAAATGTTAAAAAACGAAGCTACAAATAATTATGCGTAAACTAATGAATATATTCAAAAACTCTCTGGGTATCATATTTAGGATGATAAATTGTCTATTTATGAAATTCTTGATTTATTTGATCGGGTGGCTAAAACTGAAGATATATATCATATTCACAAAAAAATGAAATCCGCGATTATTTTAAAAACTGCAGTTCAATTTTCGAAAACGATAAATGGTGTTTTACTTGGAAATACACGGTCTACCGAAAACCACTATCAAACCTCGTGTACCAAACAAAAATGATGACTTTTTATATATAACTAGGAAAGGTACCCTAAGATACATAACCTTGCAGAAAAGTTGATAGCTTTGACAACCATAAGTTATAGTCAGCCGATTTTTATCAAACTTGGTCAACATGTGTAGAACAGAATAATGTTAAGTTATATTGAGTTTGGTTCAGGTATCTGTATGAGCAACAAAGTGTTTCATACAACAACTTATATTTTAAAAGATTATTTCTATGGCAGCTTTAAGATATAGTCGTTTGATTTTGATCAACTTTGATCAGAATAACTAAAAGCTTCTAAAACTAAGAGCTGGTGAGTTTAGTTGAGATAACTTGAGAAACAAATAAGTTTTTCATGCAACTCCTTTTCCAAACGATTGTTCCTATGGTAGCTGTAATATATAGTGATATATATATAGTAATATAGCTTTGATCAGAATAACTAAAAGCTTCTAAAACTTAGAGCTGATGAGTTTAGTTGAGATAACTTGAGAAACAAATAAGTTTTTCATGCAACTCCTTTTCCAAACGATTGTTCCTATGGCAGCCATATTATATAGTGGTCATATTTTGTTGATAGCTTAAATTTTTTTAAAAAAATATGAGCATTAAAAAAACTAGAAGTATGATAATTGTTACTGTTACATTCAAGCTTAAAAGTATGCTTTTATATAATAATAAGTTCAAGATCTTGATTATATATAGTTTATATAGTTTATATATATAGTAGTAGTTGCGTAGTGCCATAAAAAAAACCTTACAACGGTTAATTGATTGCTATGTTTGGATGATTTGGCACTATCTATCAGCAGCTAAATATAAATGTGAATGTTTATAAAAAAAAGCGACAAATCTACAATGTTAAACATGAAATATGAAATACAACTGAAATGATTTGTACTTGAATATGTTATGTATATGTTATGTATGCTATAAGTACTTTATAAACATATATTTACGTGTACCTATAAATGCAGCACTGTACATGGCAACTGTATATTGTACAGTATATACATATATTCCAAGGTTTCGACACGAAAACAATTCCTATCAGCTGTCTATATAATCAAATTAATAAATTTATGTATGTACATCTGTATGTTATTACTTTCATCATTGTTTTAAATAATTATTGTCACTTATTTCTGCACCAATTCCAAGTATTATTTCATACAAGTACATAACATTATCTGCTGTGTTTAATGGCATCCTCTCTAGGTCAAGAAGTAATCGGTTTCAAGTCCGAATCGCATCGGTTTCAAGTCTGTATTGAAAGCTTTTCAATTCTTATCAATAATCGTCTGGGACATTCGTTTGGTTTTTAAAGCGCGTTCCAACCGTTTCAATTCATTAGTACAATTTCAAACGCGAGTCTCGCACGGTTTTTTTACGCAGCTAAACTCGACATACTTTTAACATATTATTCAATATGAGATCATTATTGGTGTTGGCCCTGTGCCTGGGTGCGGTCTGTGCAGGTAAAGCGAGCTCCTTTAACAAATGAAAGTGCATATCAAGTGGAAAAAGAGTTTTCGGTTATTTTTTTGTTGTTTTTTTGCGGATATTTTGGATGTTTTCTTATAATTATTAAATAAACTTAATACATTTTTGAATACAATGTTCTGCAATCGGGATTTTGTAGAGGTTATTTTAATTTTGTTATGAAATATATAACGCATTGAAAGAGACGTCTCCGACTATATAAAGTATACATTTTCTTGACCAGCATCAACAACCGAGTCGATGTAGCATTTTTTAACTATCCATCTATTTAACTGTTCTATGTGAACTAGACTCTTCTTAATGCTATGTTGTTGAAATTTGGTGCATATACTTTTTTTTTGCTGCAGGAAGTACATATCTCAGAATCGGACGGATCGAATCACTATAACATATAGCTGCCATAGGAACGATCGGTCGATAAATTCGTGTTTCGACCAAACTCTCTCAAATTTACCAATTTTAAGCTAAAGCATTATCTTAACTTGCTTACAAAATTTCATCGATATCGGATCACTATATCATATAGCTGCCATAGGAACAATCGGCTGAAAAATTAGATATATGAGAAACGTTTTTGTTTTTCAAAATAACTCAAACAAATTCACTTTTTTTTTTTAAGTTTAAGACAAACGAAAGCCAGAAGAGTTGTTATCATTGACAAAGATCGGATATTCAAACGATGCTTTATGAATATCATTTCATAATCGGAGTTTTTTCCCCCAACATATTCATAGAATACTCGTCTGACGCAATTGTTTCATATTCTGAATGAACTTATTTACACAACACAAACAAATTGTGCAATGACACGTGTCAAGATTAGACATTATCATTGAATCAGTGTATACAAAATACTAATGCTGTTTTCTTTTACGTTTCTATTACAGATTTTCAAGGCAGGTAAGTTGGTATCGCAACATAGACTGCAACAACAACGATTGATACTCTTTTTTTTCTTTCATTTATTGTGAACTCAACTCTTACGAATAGAATTAAACGGGATGATTTTCACAGTCGGTAAGTGCCGTGCGGCAATATTGAAGAAATTATTTTGTAATTTGACAAAATCAAAATTTTCTATTGGCAACATGGTACAAAACCACCTAAAAAAAAAAACATCAAAATTGCAAGCCTGTTTCACATTTCCAGTTCTTTTTGAATGAAGAATGTTTGAAAATTCTCTCAAAAGCCAAAGTTTTCATCAATGTTTGATATTCTGAACAGCTATTAGTTTCGATTCCGAATGTTTCGATCGAAAATGGTAACTTGGATGCATATATCGCATAATTCAGTGTCTATAAACAGGCTTGCATTTACAGTTTTAAACGATTCGGCAACTAAATAGGAACTTATTGCTATGCAGCAATATTTTTGAGATACTATTTTTGTGTTCTTCGGAAAAGAAAAGTAATTAGAAAATGAATCTTAAACGCTTTCATAAATATGCTGCATTGTAATAGATTGCACAACTAGCTAGACATTCTAATAAAATTGCATTCAAACTAAATATTCCATCTTAGCCATTACAACGCCCATCAGCAAACAATTGATACAGCACGCCGGAATGCGTACGGCTCGAGTGGTTACGGCTCGGGTGGTTCCAGTGGCTTTGGAGTTGGCGGCAGCGCTGATCTGTCCGCTGGTGGTGGCAACTTGGAGAGCTCCTATGATTCGGTGGGTGCCGTAGAAGGCTTGGAGGGTGGCTCAAGTGGTGTTGGTGCTGCTTTTGGTGCCAACAATGCGGCGTCCTTTGGCTCCAACAATGCAGCTGCATTTGGTGCACAAAATACGGCTTCATTTGGCGCCCAAAATGCAGCTTCCTTTGGTGCACAAAATACTGCCGCTTATGGTGCACAAAATGCAGCCACATTCGGTGCACAAAACCAGGCTGCCTTTGGCGCCCAAAACGCAGCTTCCTTTGGCGCTCAAAACGCAGCCAGCTTTGGCTCCAACAGCGCCTTCTCCAGCAACTTTGCAACCAGCTCCAACTTCAATGCCGCCAATGCGCATAATGCGGGCAGCAATGTGGAGTTCGCCGATAACAACAATGCCGGCACTGAGGTCAACTTTGGTGGTGCAAGCACCAACTCTCTCAATGCGGAGTCGCTGCACTCGAGCAATCTGCAACAACCTTTGTCGTTAACTGCACCCGTTTCTAGCGGTGGCAATGTGGAGTATATGCATCGCGAAAGTGTTACTTCAAGCGCACCACAGCAGGTGGTTTACACTGTGCCCGGTGGCACTCAAAAGTATGTGCAACATGTTGAACGTTTGGTGGAACAGCAGCCCACAGTGCAGTATGTCCAAGTGGCACAGCCCGCTGGCACCTCCGAGCATTACTATCAGCGTCGTGTAACCACAACTGCCTCTGCGCCACAGATCGTGCAGCAGCCCTCATCCAGCTATACCTATGGCTCCAATACTGGTTCCAGCTTTGGCACCAACTCTGCTTTTAAGCTGAATCAGAATGCCGCATTTGGCAGCAACTTTGGCAGCAACTATGGCCAACGTTCCGGCGCACAGACACAGTATACGGCGGGTCAAACTGGCGGTCTTAACTTTGGCGTTGCCGGCTCTTCCCAGCTGCGTCAGCTGATTGATCAAGCTCATCTGACGGCCAAGCAGCAGGTTGCCTCGGGCAGCACCACCAGCAGCGGTGCCGGTTTGTCCAGCGCCAACCAATTGGGCGCCTCCAGCGGCTTCAATTCCAACTATGGCTTCAACTCCGGCAGCTCCATGAACTCCGCTAGCTCCTTGAACACTGCTAGCTCCTTGAACTCCGCCAATTCCTTGAATGCTGGCAGCAGCGGTTCACTTTTGAGCGGTTCATTGTTGGGCGGCAGCCAGGGCTCTCTGCTGACCGGCTCCCTGTTCGGCGGCTCCTCCGGCAACAGCCAGCTGAATGCACAGAATAACTTTGGTGCAGGTCTCTCCTCGGGTCTAACTGCTGGACAGGCTGGCAACTTTGGCTCCAACGCTGGCGCAGGTGGTGCCGGCTCTGGCTATCAGACCAAACAGTGGGAGAAGCAATCCAAGTGGTCTTCCCAGTCAGAGGTAAGTTCCAGTCCAAAATGTGTGCCCCTTCTCTAGACACCTAACTAACGATTCTCATCCTCAGTTCGACTCCAATGGACACACGAAGAACTACAAGGATCTGGCCACGGGCGAGAGTGAGAACTACAATGTGAATGGCAAACAGTTTGGTTACAATGCAGCCACAGCTTCTGTGGATGACAATGGCAAAGTGAGCACCTACAGTGTGCACTCGTAAGATGCGACTGATGCTAAAAACCAGCCATACATTCGAAATAGTAGTAATAAATTAAACTCCGTATTGTAAACGGAACGAACAACAATAAAACAAAATAATAAAACATAATTTTGAAATATATATAAAATTAGGCATTTGTTTTTTTTTAAATTGATTGAATTTGCTATAATTTGTAATTATTTTAAATAAAAACCGGTTTGGAAGTAATGCAAATAAGATTTAAATGATTTTTTTTTGGGCAGCATATTGTTTGATATAAACAAAGCTAAAGGCCAAGCAAGCTTATAAGATATTTCGCTATTCTATTTAAATCAAAATCAGTCGGGAAACAACCCCAAATAAGACATTAGAAGTTTACGAAATAAGAAGATATTGCCAGAGGCATTCAGACAGGCACTACACCACGTGATGGCTAAAACCGTTTGAGAATTATAAGTGTCAATCTAAAAAAACTTGTTTCATATAGATTAGAGTGGAAATTAGAGTGGCTTTTGTTAAATTGAGATAATTTGAATTCATTTCTGATGATTTGAATGCAATGTTGCTCATTTGAGGGGCGTGGTTGGTAACTATAGCTATACAACGATGGAAGATATGGGTTTAAGCCGAAGTCAATTAAAATGAACTAGACGATATCGATATATTGCTATATAGCATAGTCAAAAAAAGTATATAGAGCTCACACGATCTTTCAAAAACTGAAGTTATATTGAAAATGTTTCCAAAATAACAATATATATAACTACTTCTAACGAAATGTATTGTTTTTAATGCTTTAAAAATGTTTTTTTTTTTTCAAAAATATATAATTCATTATTTCTAGTCTAATTTTTCTAAAAGAAAAGTTGCAGACTGTGTATTTGTTGCGACCACATCAGCCTTCAGGAGAAATAGTTGCTCCAACTTGCAGCTCTTTCAGGAGAACGGTTGCTCCAACTTGCCATTGACCTTGACAACACCACTGGAGACCACATCCTTGGCTCTATTGGTTCTGCTCCTGCTATCCCGACGGCGTCTATAGTCGGTGCCATAGGAGGACATGCAGTAGCAGGGCTTCCAGCTGGGCTGTCGCTGCAGCTGGCTCTGCTCATGCGGCGAACGCTCCGTGGTCCAAACGGGCACATAGTGTGTCCAGGTCTCCGAATTGCGATAGATGCTGCCCGCATCCGCATGGGCTCCACTGCCACTCGTATAGACATGCTGTGGATAGTATTGTGGATAGTAGTCGTCGGCACCGGATCGGGATCCGGAACGACTACCAGTATCGTAGCCACGATGCTCATGGGAGTTATTGGGATTCCATTGTGACTTTGGATCGTAGGGTTTGCGAGATTTGTGTTTGGAGTCGCTGCCGCTGCTGCTGCTGGCACGACCCTTGTAAATGGGCACGCTGGCATCCTCTGTTATTGAAAATTGGGGAAAATTGTTGAAAGAGAGAAAGAATAGAAAGTGCAAGTGTACTTTCGCTTACCCTTCTCGCCCTGCTGCTGTGCGGAACTGGTCTCATTGCCTTCCCCCTCGGCGGTTATCTCAAACGTAATATCGGTATGGATGCCCACACGTTTCTTGTGTTTACCCAAATCTGTTATTTCGACGCTCTCCTTGGACTCTGCTTTGAAATTTTTCTATTTTAGTTTACTATACTCTTGCAAAGGGCATTACGATATTGTAACAAAGTGTGTAACGCATTGAAGAAGATGTCTCCGACTTTATTAAGTATATATACTCTTGATCAGCTTTAAAAGCTGAGTCGAAGTAGCCATTTTGAAGTATCCATCTATCTATTTGTTCTATGTGAACTAGTCTCTTTTGAAAGCTATGTGACTGAAATTTGACACAGATGCTTCTTTTTGCTACAAATAGTACATATGTCGGAATGGGGCAGATCGGACCAACATAACATATAGCTGCCATAGGAACGATCAATCGAAAATTTTGTTTTTCAAGATAACTCGACTAAACTTAGCGATTCTGAGTTTTAGCATTAACTTAATATGATTACAAAATGTTATCAAAATCGTACTACTATATCTTAAAGCTGCCATGGGAACTATCGGTTTCAAACTGAGTTTTTGTATGAAAAACTTTTTTGTTATCTTTAGTTATACCTGCCTAAGTTGCCTATTCTTTGATTTAGTCTGTTTTTGACTTGCTGACAAAATTTTATTAATATCAGGCGACTATATCTTATAGCGGTCAAAGGAACAATATTTGTATAATTAAGTTCAAAACTTATTTGCAAGGGTATATAAATTCGGCACGCCGAAAATAAATGCTCTTTCTTGTTTTTAATTTGGTTTGCTTTTTGGTTTTGCTTCTAGTTTGCAATTTAATTACCTTTCGTTTGCTGCTGTCCATCGCCCGTATCGACGGTTACACGCACGCCGTGTATCTTTGGCCGATTGCCACTGTTGCCAGTTCCGCTGGCAGTTCCAGCACGTCCTGTGCCTTGATCATAGCCGCCACCTTGCTGCCCCTGTCCCTGCTGTCCCTGGCCCTGCTGCCCCTGTCCTTGTCCCTGCCCGATTAATACAGGCACACCCGTTTGGTTGTTGTTGCTATTGCTCTCCATGTCATCGAAATCCAGCTTGGAGGACACTTTATTCGCCTGACCTGGTTACGTTTAAAGCACGTCATGTCCACGTGCCACAACAGCCGACATCATCGTTGTTTGTTTTTCAGTTTAGCATAGAAATTAGATTTAGCAGAGAAAATTTCATTTAAGTTATGCAAACACTTCGACCGCCACATCCTCTATACCCCTTACCCCATAAACCCCTCTTTTAATACCCATCAAAAGAACATCAGGTGAACTGGAGCATAGTAAACATATATATCTAACGCTGCCCCAAGCTGATACATCTATATAAGTGGCACAATTAGCGTACGCTAACTTATTTATGGATACACATCTCTCTCTCCCCTGACTCTTTCTGGTAATCCCCATTCAGTTGACTGCCTCTTCCAAGTGGAAAGTGAACCATGCGCACTTTGACCACTTTTAATTGCACTTCAATATGCTAAGTTTGCACTCTGCCAACTAAGTTAATTATAAAATGGGGATTTATTCTATGCAAGTTGTTGGGCCTGAACTGAAGTATTCTGTTTTGATTTTGAAGCCTTGTTTGCTATTTTTATTGATTCAGTAATATGTATTGCAACTGACAATAAGATTGGTTTAATTAGCTGGCTTGTAGCTGACCTTCTAGTTTAAATCAGCTTATGAACAAGCTCAACTTGCACTCTCGGAAATGAACTTTCAGTATCTATATCCATAGTTTGGTTAAGTATAACATAGAATATTACATGTATGTAAGTTTACGTTCTGTGTAACTAGTGAAGTTTGAAAAGTATATTCTTGAGCAGCATCAACAGGGCATGTTCGACTATCCATCTATCTAAGTGTTCTATGTGAACTAGTCTCTTCTTAAAGCTATGTTGTTGAAATTTGACACAGATGCTTCTTTTTGCTACAAACAGTATATATGTCAGCATCGGCCGGATCGGATCACTATAACATATAGCTGCCATAGCAATGATTGGACGAAAAATTTGTTTTTTTGTTTGACGAAACTTGCCATTTCCGAGTTTTAGCAATATCTTAACATGTTTACAACATTTTATCCAAATCACATTACTATATCTTATAGCTGCCATAGGAACAATCGGTTGAGGAATGAATTGCTGCATGAAAAACTTTCTTGTTTCGCAAACTATCTTAACAAAACTCACTTGTTCTAAGTTTTAATAAGTTTTTGTCATGCTGACAAAATTTCATTTAAATCGGAACACTATATCTTATAGCTGCCATAGGAACAATCGGTTGAGGAATGAATTGCTGCATGAAAAACTTTCTTGTTTCGCAAACTATCTTAACAAAACTCACTTATTCTAAGTTTTAATAAGTTTTTGTCATGCTGACAAAATTTCATTTAAATCGGAACACTATATCTTATAGCTGCCATAGGAACAATCGGTTGAGGAATGAATTGCTGCATGAAAAACTTTCTTGTTTCGCAAACTATCTTAACCAAACTCACTTATTCTAAGTTTTAATAAGTTTTTGTCATGCTGACAAAATTTCATTTAAATCGGAACACTATATCTTATAGCTGCCATAGGAAGAATCGGTTGTAAAATAAGTTGCTGCTTAAAAACTTTTTTATTTCTTAAGTTATGCTAACCAAACTCACTTATTTTACGTTTTATTATGTTCTTGACATGCTTATTAAATTTGATAAAAATCGGATGACTATATCTTAAAGTTTTTATAGGAAAATGATTGAATGATTGAATGAATTTGTGTTTCTCAAGCAATTTTAACAAAATGAACATGTGCTGCGATTACGTGTGGTATTGTCATACTGATCAAATTTTGATCAAAATCGGACGTTTATATCTTAAATCTGAGCATATGGTAACAGATTTGATATGAGCAATATACGATCAGATATTGCAATTACTTCTTAAACTGCGTCAATCTTTAACAACTTTAACTCGAAAAGAACACTTGAGTTGTTTAATCATGTTTTCATTACAAGTTCCCTAAACTCTTTTGGGTACTCAACTTTAAAAATTCCCCAATTACTGGAAAAGCCCACAATTAATTTGCGTGGGTGGCTCAAACTGCGATTGAAATCTTAGCCAATATGATGGCAACACATGTCTCTAATTAGTAAATAAGCAATTAAGAATTTTAATTTCATTTTACAACCTTGTGCACCATGATGAGTCAACAGTAAACAGCATAATCCAAAATAGACTATAGATGCCAGGAACATTTTGGCACACATAATAAAAACAAAATAACAAAAAAAAAACTTTCTTTAAAACAATATATAAATATAATTTTACACTGTCATGCAAGATGACTTGAGTTATGGGGGTTTTTTTTTTGTAAAGTAAAGTGTCGAAAACTTTGGATTTGAATTGGATTGGAAGCGCGTCTTATGTGCGCACTTGAAAACCGCCGACAAACGACTAAAAAAAAAACGCTAACAAGCCGTTTTCAAATATCTGCCAAGATTCATTAAAAAAAAAACAAAAAACATTAACTAGCCAGCAGCTGTAGAAGTGGGCAACAAAATTGTTGTTCAGTTTCTCAGTTGTTTTTTAAGTTTTTTGTTGTTTTTGTTTCGTTTTTTTTTTGTGTGTTTGTGTTCTGATCTTGACGTTTTGAGCTTTGTAGATAACATCTTGACTGGGCCCGTAAGTGAGTCGCTGAGTTTGTTAGCCAACTGCACTTGCAGTTAATAGACAAGTTGGGGGAGGCAGACTCAGTCTTTATCGTAATGCGTATATAAAGCCGAATCGGTTACTCTAACACCCCTCTGCCCCTACTACTCCCTTTACTAAATTGCCAGTAATCGTTTGGCTGGCATCTTTTGTTATTGTTTTACTGAAGTTTCCGCTGTAGTACATTTTGAATCTTCAAGATTCTATTGTTGTTTTTTTTTTTTTTTTTGTATATTTGTTTTTTGCTGCTGCTGTTTAACATTTAAAAACTGTATTTTATTATTCTTCTTTTTATAATGCTCTCATCGTTAATCATTTAGATGGCGATACAATTATATTTTGTGGCAATTTTGACAGCGCTAACGATTATCTTCATTAGCTGTCGGTTCGCCATAACATATAACAGCCAAATCAAATACAAATTCAAATTCAAGTTCAAGCTAAGCTTGGATTATATTGCCTTTGCTTAACTGATCCCTGCCTCTTTTGTAATACAGTCCCCCCTCCATCCCATTTCGTTAGGCCTTTGCGCAAATGAACTATATATAAAATTGGCAGAAATTTGTCAGAACCACCCAGTGTAAGTACACTTAGGCAAAAATTTAGTTATAGAATCATGCACGCGAATGATCTGATTTTGGTTTCCATTTTTTAGTTTTTGAAAATGTAGAATTTTATCTTATGGGTTCTTGAAAATGTACCAATTCGTTCTATTTACATCCTAGGAAAACTACTGAAGCATTTATTCTACTATCATTAATGTTGTTGCGCAAGAATCTAGGGTTCGAATTCCCGCGAGACCATACGATAATGGAAACTTTTTGAGCACCAAAACTCCCAAATATTTATTCTATGATCAGTAATGAAGAGAAATATTACAAATACTAATTGAATATTACTTGACTGTTGCGCGGGAATCCAGGGTTCGAATCTCAGCGAGGCCAGCTAATAATGGCAGCTTTTTGAGCACCGAAATTCTGAAATATTATATTCTATGATCAGTAATGAAGAGGGTTGCAAATATTAACAGAATATTTCCAGACTGAACGGGAAACTAGGGTTCGAATCTGCTCGAGACCAGACGACAATTGGAGCTTTTATAAAATTTAGAAAATGCAAAAAATATATAATTAAAATGAAATGTTAATCTTTAATTAGCGAGGCGTGACAGTTCTTCAAAAATGCGTAGGTTAACTTATTTCAAATATAAGAACGGAAATTCCCAAAATAGGTTCGAATGGTTCGAAAACCATTAATATGTTTCTTAAAAAGAAGGAAATTCGAACCACAGTATTCTAAAAACAAGCCTCCTTAATCACAATATGAGAAAAAGTGGGATTAGCTTATAAAGACGGTTCTTTCTTTAATTGGCTTACATTTCGTTACATTTAAATTCTATTTGTTTTTTCTCTCAGTGTAGTTCTGTTGCGGTAAATTGCATTCGAACCACCACAAACACACATGTTGGAATAATAATGTCAAGCCAAACAAATGTATGGTCCATAAATTCTTTTATTCAATGCCGACCCTTAGTTGAGTTCTCTCTCTCAGTCTCACTCTCTCCCTGTTTAGTTTTTGGGCTCCTGGGCAATTAATTAGCAATTGCATTTGCTGCTGTCATTACGTGTGATAATTAAAAGGGCGCACGAGTTGGCCAAAAGTAGTGTTCAAGTTGGTTTGGTTTGGGGTAAAAACAGGCTTACAAAAGAAAATGCTGGCAAATGTATGGCCATAAATTTGATGACCCGGCCCGGTTGGGGTTTTTCGGTTTGGCCTGATCCTGCCCTCTCGGCTCAACTGCAAATGCACTTTAATCTCGAATTTATCAAGTGTAATAGTTCGACCAAGGGTTTGAGTGTGCTGCCTCTAATGGGGGTTGAGATTATTGTTGTTGCCCCGAAGCCACACAGCTCCAACTTTGCCGCACACTTTTGTAATCTGGCGGATTAGAAGCGCACCCACAGCACCACCCACTTTTGTGGCACATGTGTGTGTGTGTGTGTTTTTGTTGGTGGACATGAGCTGGGCATGGTCTTGAGTACGTGCAGACCCATTAAACAGATGGATTTCGTTGTCAACATTTTTAATATACTTTTGCTGCCTCAAAATACCACTTGGCTAGCAAAAATCTCATCTCGTCTGTAGCTGCTGTCCTTCTGGCATTTGCCATTTGCATAAAGTTTTGCGCTGCCTGCTTTTCCAAGTTGCAACAACTTAATTTTCATTGTTTCTATGCATTTATGTTGCACTTGCCGCACTTGTCGGACTTGCCCAGTTGCCACTTGCTACTTGCCGTAGTGCAATTCACTCAAGTGTAGCTGGGTAAGTTCAAGTGCGTCGTCATCGTCGTCGTCTCCCACTCAACATACTTTCCGCACTTGCATAATTCTCATAAACAAGGGCAATATTTTTCGACTCGATGTGAATGCCACAAGTCCAAAGATCAGCCTCAGGAGTCAGCTTCTAGTTGCAGTTTAACAGCCGAAGTATGTCTGCTCAAATGCTTAATGGTAAGTACCTGATTCAAGCTAAAAGTTGAGGCAACAAATTAATAGGAAATTCTTTAATCGTTTTATGTAAATTCTAGACTTGAGCAATGCAATTTTCGAGACTTAATTCTTATTGAAATATTAATGGAAGTAACAAAAATAGCAATATTATTTGTATTCTTTTTTTTAAAGAAAAAAAGTATATATTGAGTTTATAAAATATCCCTTTCTGTCTGTCTGTCTGTCCGCATTAACGTCTTCCACTGTTTTAAACCTCAACAAATAATCTTATCAGCATTTCTCTCACTGCACATCGACCCTTCTTTATTTCGGCAAGCGTTCGGCTCTTGTCTGTGTGAACACCCGACTGTGTTCGGCTCCTGCGGACAACTGCTATCGAAACCTGATCTAGGGACACCAAACTTCTTATACAAGTTGATATGTTTAGCATAGGCAGACACAGTATTAAGATCAGTTATCAGTTAGATCAGTTAAAAGTCGGGACCATATGATTAATGATATGTTTGTTGATCTTTGTGTTTTGTGATTTAATATAAAAACCTACATATATATAGTTGTTGAAAGTTATGTACCACCAAAAACTTCTCCAAAGAGTTCAAATTCAATGCACAAATTTCAAAAATGTTTGGTTTGAATTTTCAACAAGTAAGAATACTCTAGTCGAGTGTGCCCGACTACGAGACACCCTGCTCCCAACTTGCATTTCAAGCAGTTCAGCGGCAACACAAGCAAGCAGCGTACTCAACTTGCACAGTGCATGTCAAACTGTTGTTTCTGCCTGCTGAGACAGGGGAAATAAGTTCTTCCATAACTTTGGTGCTATTTATTCGATCGTGTTGAAATTTACACATCCGAAAGACATTGATTAATTAAATGTATACCAAAAATTAAAGCTCTATCTTTAAAATTGTGGCTGTGGGAGTCTTTTGCGATTTGCGGGGGTGCGGAGGGGGTGCATCCGAAATTTGAAATAAACTTGATCTGCGTATGGTATACAGGAACCTTCATGCCAAGTTTGGTGTCTCTAGCTCTTATAGTCTCCGAGATCTGTGTGTTCATACGGACAGACGGACAGACAGACAGACGGACATGGCTAGCTTGTCGTGGCTGTTGATGCTGATGATAGTCGGAAATGTCTCCTTCTGCCTGTTACACACATTTGCAGAACTTTATAACTCCCTTTTCCCCATTTTTAATGGGAACAGGGAGTAAAAACATTAGACAACAAAGTTTTCATTCATTTTAATATTTTTGTATATGTTGTTCATCAGAAAAGCTGCTTATAACTTTACAATAACATAATAAAATGTAAATAATTTAAATAAATACTAGAGTAAACTTGTAAGCTGGAGAGTATGCAACAGTTTTTAAAACAAACACTTTTTTTATTATTGAAATCGGCATAATTCTGCGATTTTCTCTTATTTATTATAAATTAAATACTGTTAAATAACACATAAATTTATTAAGTTTTAGCATCGAGTTGTATAAAAGTAAAAGATTTTTCAAAACTTGTTGCAATAAGTGTTGCATACAACACAGTAGATCATTTTTATTCTGCATACAACGCGGAGTCTGCAGATTGCACAATATTTTGCTGCTTTGCGAGGGCGGCAGTGGGCGTGGCATAGCTAAAAACTTGTCTACTGTCCGTATAAAATTCGGTTAATTAAGCTTTAATAAAGTATGTCAAAAAAACTGCGCTTATAATAACAAACGCAAATGAAAAATAAATTTATATATATATTACAAAAAAATGTTTATTGCATCAAAAAGTTTTCATGAAAAAACAGACTCAATATACATTTATGAAATTGCATTTTGTTGGCCAATTATTTTTGATTTTGACATGCAAGAAAAATGAATTCAGTCGTTATGACTTTATTTATAAACTATTTTTCGATTTTCAATTTTATACGATTTTTACACAAAGTAAATTAAAACTGTGTGCAAAATTCTTGAATAAGCAAATATAAATTTTGCAAATTTATGTAAGGGCCATAAATGTTGTTTGGCTAACTGTATTTGCGTACAAAATAATAGTTGGCAATAAGATCTAAGAAAATGTTGTGAGCATATTTTTCCAACAGTTATCTGCAGATAGTCCAAGTGTCTAAAGTTTTTGGTCATAAATGTTAATTATACAAAGGCAAAGGCAAAGACAAAGACACATATGAGCTCAAACATTGTTGAAAGCCTGTTCAGATACAGATACAAAGATAGGACATGTTTGCGCAACAAAGACAGATGGAAAGGGAGGCGGACGGACGGACGGACAGACAGACAGACAGACAGACAGACGGACAATGCAGCAACTGGCAGACCATTTTGGCCAGTTTACAAACAATTAAAATGGCAAAATCAAAATCGAAATATACAAATTTATGCGTCTAGCTGCTGCCAGAGACATTTTACAATACTGAAAATAAATTGCACAATTTTCGTAGAGGGTGAAGAGAGGGGCTTTTGCTCAACTAATGAAATAATGGGCCAGCTGAATTAAATTATGGCCCAACAACTCCCTGGTGTATTTGCAGCTCCGACTCCAGAGTCTAGACAATAACTAAATTTGCACCAAGGTAAAGGAAACGTAAATTTTTGATTGCATTGTTGCCGTTTGATTTACCACCACCAAACACCCAACACCCAGCACCAAACACCCAACACCAATCCACCTAAAATAACCACCCTCACCTTGCTGATCCGCATTCGTCCTGGTTGCCTGCCCCTGCTCCTCTTTCGTTTCCCAAACACTCATTGACTATTCACACTCATGTTTTCCATTTAGTACTATATATCGCCCGTCGCATTATTATTATAATATTTTCTTTCTTTTTTATTCTCATTTTCATTCTCTCTCTCTTGTACTGCTTTTGCTCTATAAAATTTTTATTATTTGCTCGTTTACGGCTTTGGGTTCTCGGCTTTATCGTTTCTCGCTTCTCGTTTTCTTGTGTAGTGCGAAATTATCACAAAATGCATTGAATTTGCTTTTATTGTTGTCGAGTGTCGGACAGAGACACCCTCACCCTTATTATCAACCTCAGCCTCATCGTCACCCTCACCCTCACCCTCATGCTCATACTCACATCCCTTGGCTGAAATGCAGCGGAAGCAAAGCAGCTCTGCCTCCAGCTCTGCCCCCAGCTCTGCCTGAGCGTCTGTCGTCTTATCGCTTCCTTTGTTGAGTGCCCAACGCAGCCGCCATTGCCGCTGCCGCCGCCGCAGTCGCTGTCGCTGTTGCTGCGGTTGTTGCGTAGCGGGTGGCACAGACAAGCACAGTGGTTCAAGCTCAGTTGGAAACTGTACGTCAATATATTGCATTTATTTATTTATTGTAAGATTAAAATAACAATGTAAAACTATAAGAAGCGAGCTCTCTTCCTCTCTCAATTTGCCAACGAAAGCAGAAGAAAAGAGAACGCAGAGTGGAGAGAGAGCAAAGCTTGTGCAAAAGCAACACAGTGCAAAAGCAATTGAATTGTGCGTTGCCCAACACTGGCTCATACATGCTCTTCTTCTTATTAAAAAACAATTCGCTGGAGTGGTTGCATTTCAACCAAAGAGCGCACATTAGTAATAATAAATTCAAAATAAAAAAAATGGATCTTCGGTTCTAGTGTGCGAAAAATTGTAATTTCCAAAAGTTTTTTTCATTTTTAAGTAAAATTTAATGATTTTATTGAACATATTCAAATTAACTGATTTAATGAGCCAATTTCATATACATGCATGTTCTTTAAAAATTTCATTTTGATTGAAATTTATGTTTCATTTTGGCACACAAATTTAAAAAACGCGCAAATTAGAATTGTTGATTCAAATTATGAAACGTTCAATCAATTTAAAAAACTAAATCTTATTTCTGATAAATTCAAAATTGCGTCGGCTTTCATTTCAGAATGACTACTGTAGTAAATTGATGGGCTTAATATACGTTATAAATGATTTGAAATCCAAGTATAAATAAAATTTCATTAAAATATGTTATAGTTTAGCCCACAGTGCATGCTGTGTCGTTCTAAACAGGTTGCTCTGAGTGCAAAAAAATTTGGTTTAAGGCCCTTGAAAATGAAAATGGGCTCTGCCGCTGCAGGCGCTGCTGCTGCTGTTGCTGTTGCTGCTGCTGCCACTGCTACTGCTACTGCTTTGCTGACTGTCCGCACAAAGTGCCCCAACCCCGCCCGTTCAGTCATCATCTCCGCCCACTGCCCGGCACTTAGCTGACAATGAGCAGTGACAGCTCTGGAGGACAATGAGGGTTTTGGGTTGGGCTGACGACGACCCTGTGTTGTGTTGAAGAGCCGCTTGTGGTTGTACCACAGGCCGTCTGCACGTCTGTTGCATCTGTCGCATGCCGGAACTAAACAACAACAGTGGCACCCAAGAGACGAGACACATCCCCTAAGCGGATGCAGAGGGCTAAAACCAAAGCAAACCAAACCAAACCAGGCACAGGCCCGGGGAACATAACATAGCTCGATCCCGATAATGATGCGTACGCGTTGGCGATTATGATGGGTTTGATAGAGACGACAACTACTCGACTTGACATGCATGATTTAGTGCACTCTTACAACCTGCACCGCAATCAACAAGCCTCTCCCACCCCCTCCCCCAGCAACCAGCCCTCTCCCTGCTCAAACTGCCATTCGACTTTCGCTTCGTTTTCATTTCGCAAATTGCAAATAAGTCGCGCGGGGCACTCGCCGTGTGACATTTCTCGCAAATTATGTTTTTTGGGTTCCGGAACCAGGCACAAAACCCTAATCCGATTATTGTCTGCCCTTCTGTCCCTAGTCTCCAGCTCCAGCTCCGACTCCGTCTCTAGTCTCCAGTTTCAGTTGCAGTTCTAGTTTCAGCTCAAGCTGCCGCTGCAGCTTTGTGTATCGCCAGGCAGCATATGGCGCATATGGACAGTTTACATGCATTGTCCTGCCCAGGATTCGGGCTTACACACACACACACACACACACACACACACACACACACACATACTCACACACGCCCCGTAATTGGATTTCGATGACTGCAAATTGGTGATAATTTCGATTTGTTTCCGGGCAGCGCACGTGATTCGACGCAGTCCGACG
This sequence comes from Hirtodrosophila cameraria, assembly GCA_949708635.1. Classification (NCBI taxonomy): domain Eukaryota; kingdom Metazoa; phylum Arthropoda; class Insecta; order Diptera; family Drosophilidae; genus Hirtodrosophila; species Hirtodrosophila cameraria. Next base: position 80,378,835 of record OX453090.1, read on the forward strand.
CGAAATGTTAGCATCTGCTCCAAACTGGGATTGTCTGGGACTCTTTATGCCGGTTCGTGACTGGATGAACATGGATTGGCATTCATATTGGCAAAGCAAGCCGCCAAATATGCCAACTTGTTTAGTGCTACTATTAGAAGCCAAACATTTGAATTGACTTTCAGCTTTCGTGAAAACAAAATCTTTAAAACTAAAACTATGAGTGACAAACTTTGCGAAAAGCCAAAACATAACAAGTAAGAACGTGGCATTTCGATGGACCCGACTGCGATATACTCTTTTTTTCGCCTTTTTGCGGGGTCAGAAGTGGGCGTGGCAATTGTATTTTTGCTCAAATCTATCAAGTTTTGCCATCAATTTAAATTTGGTTGGGCCTGTTTTACAGGTTTGGGAGAAACAAACATTGCTCGACTGCAAGGGCGGGAGTGGGCGTGGCAAAATTAATTTTATACAAACTATTTAATAGGACAATAGAATTCAACCTGCAAAATTTGGGGACTCTAGGGGTGGGTGAGATACAGACTTTGCTTATTTGTGGGGGCGGAAGTGGACGTGGCCAAATTTTTTTTAGTCAGATCAATCAAGGATGTGATAAGTAGCCCTTGTGCTAAATTTGGTTACTATAGCTATACAACTGTGGAAGTTATAGGTTTTTGCGGTTTGTGGGGGAAGGGGTGGGGGTGGGGCGGAGATCTTGACACTTTGTCTGCCTATGGTATATACCAACATGTATACCAAGTTTGGTTGCTCTAGCTTCAAAACTGTGGAAAAAAACTGCGTTCATACGGACAGACGGACGGACGGACATTTCACAAACCCAATATACTCTTTTTTCATTTTTTTTTTTCAAAAAAATTAAAAAAGAAAAGAGTATAATTATTCTGAAAATGTTGGTATATACCATAGGCAGACAAAGTGTCAAGATTTTTTTAAAATATGCTTGTTGAAAGTTATGTACTATGTTAGATATGATGGCTTTTAAGTAGTTTGTTATGCAACAAGCGGTCCATTCCACTGTTTCAATTCAGTTATCAATAACAACTATTGGATTATTATAATAACCTCATTTATCAGCTCTAGCGGGCTTACCATCTCTATTTCTTCTGTATTTCATCAATTGCAAAACGTGCATATCATTCAATAAAGCTCACTCGACTTAAGAATACAAAATAGTTTCATATTTGCTTAGTAGACTTTGAAAATATGAAAAAAACAATCAAAGCAGGCGATGTTTTTCAATTCAAAGTAAAAAGCCAAGTAGTTAAGTTTTCTACACAAATGTATTCAGTCTAAATTTAAAAGTCGTTCGGCAAGTGTCTCGGTTTCAAGTGCTCAGTAAAAATTACAGTTTTATCTTATTTTCACAAAAGTGAAAAACATTCTTATTTTTTTATATCGTTTGCAATTTTCTCATTGTTAACAAAGCGCAAATCTCTATATTACATGTAAGTCTACTTCAATACCTAAAATTCGAAACATTATTCTTTATGTGTATCGGTTGCAGCTCTGTTTTTACTACCCATATAAAATTCGATTAATCTAGTTTTCATAAAGTACATACATACATACATACGTAAAAAAAAAACTGCATTTGTACTCGCAAATGCAAATGGAACAAGTAAGAACGTTGCAGTCGGATGCACCCGACTGCGATATACTCTTTTTTTCGCCTCTTTGTGGAGTCAGACATCAGACATCATCTTGACACTTTGTCTGCCTATGGTATATACCAACATGTATACCAAGTTTGGTTGCTCTAGCTTCAAAACTGTGGAAAAAACTTGCGTTCATACGGACAGACAGACAGACGGACAGACGGACATTTCACAAACCCAATATACTCTTTTTTTCTTTTTTTTTTTCAAAAAGTTTTCATTTGCCACAAAAAAATCGAATTAACATACACATTTATGAAATTGTATTTTGTTGGCCAATTGTTTTTGATTTTGACATGCAAGAAAAATGAATTCAGTCGAAATGACTTTATTTGTAAACTATTTTTCAATTTACAATTTTATACGATTTTTACACAAAGTAAATTAAAAGTGTGTGCAAAATTCTTGAATAAATATTTGCCAAATGGGCAAAAGGTAGCAGTTAAGTAGTGCAAATGTATGTTACATGTATGTATGTTACGGAGACAACTCCATATAACATATAAATTATAGATATTCTTGAACAGCTGAGCCATTTTGGCCATTTCTGTTAGTCTGTCCGTTTGTCTGGCAGTTTGTCATCGTCTAAATTGAACTGCTTTAATTTCTAATTTTAATTTCTTTTTTTATTTTATTTGTAATTGTTTTAGTATTACATTCATTCTCAACCTTTTCTCATTTCAGTCTCATCAATCAGACTGTCTTTGTAGTCTGGATATATCGGTGACGGACTCCTCTTAACCATCTGGATACAACTGCATTTCGAAATCAGAATGTAAACTTCTGAGATGCATTACGACCATTTTGTTTTACCATTATAGTGGTACGCAAGAGGCACTTCTACCCAACATGAAGGGTTTTCTTTTCTTCAGGTGCTCTGATTATTCAAGAGTTCCATATCTTATTTATCAACATACTCAACATTGCACCGCTTCCATCTGGCCTCCTCTTAACCATCTGGACACAACTGGATTTCGAAATCGGAATGTCAACCTATCAGATGCATTTCGACCATTTAACACAAAGGTAAGCAAAAGGTCTTTCTTCAGGAGTTCCTTATCTTATTTATCAACATACTCGTATTTTTTTTATCAAGATCGCCACATTGAAAGCGTGCTTCTCTTAAGGAGTTCCATATCAAATTCCCAATTGGAAACAGACTTTCTTTGTAGTCCGGATATATAGGTGACGGACTTCTCTTAACCATCTGGAGCCAACTGGATTTTGTTATTCTTCAAGACTTCTACATTATTTATCAATATATCCAACGGAGGACTTGCTTTTCTTCAGGAGCTGCATATCTTATTTATCAACGTACTCAACAATGATAGATTACTCCTTTGCAGGAGTTCCATATTTATTTTGCAAAGCACCAAACAATCTTATTTAAAATTTGCTGCTGATAATTATTAAAATAAACTTAGATATTCTGATGAAGAGTTAAAATGAATCTGTTTTTGTGTTTGTCTCTAAAATAGCACAAAGTTTTGCCTTGGATAAATGTGCTTTCAGCCTTACCACATTTTGGTCTATGACAAATGTCAAATAAAGTAATGTCTTGCAGTTGATGTAAAAGACATTTGGTTAGGCAGCGATGTAAGTGTTGATGACAACTGCAATCATGGTCATTCTTGAAGCCACAGGAATGATGAAACCGCGCTGTTGTCGACTTTTCATTTGGCAAGCAGGATGTGTGTGCAACACTTTCGTTTTCCTTTGGATCCACATTGGATGTCTGGAACGGTAATTACATTGAATTGTGCCCGAGGGGCGTTTGCTCGTGTCAATTTATGCAACTCTCCTGCAATTTCCGGTATATTAAAGCAATTTCCAGCCCACTGGCTATCGCAGTCTGGACATGGTCATGACTTAATGTGTGTATGTGTGGAAATGCTCTCCTGGGCATTAGAATAAGCAGCCTGTGGGGGGGGGGGGGCTCTGACCTTAATCAGACTTGCACAGATTTCAATTCGAAGTGAGTATATATTTCTGTTGCAGCAGACCAAAACCCAACAGCTTTTCAATCACTTTGCACAATTTTCCAGAGCTAAATCAAAGTTTGGCGCCCCGCAGCGAACCCTTTGCCACCCCCCCTTCCCTTCGCTTTGGAAGACACATCCGCCGATGAGACGCAATAAAAATAAAAAAAAAGAAGTGTTCGAAAAACTGCGTAAAAATGTCAAAACGTTTTAACAGCATTGGAAAAGCAGCACAATAAAACTGAAAATGAAAATTCAGCAAGCAGCCAAAATGCAATTTATCTGCCGGGGTGGCTTCTCAAGTGACGCTGCACCCAGGGGGACTGTTTGATTTACCGTCAACAGGAGATTAAAAAAGGAGCAAAAAAAAAAAATAAGAAATATAGAAAAATTCAAACGTTATAACCAAAAAAAGTGAATTAAGAACTTGTGTGCTGGAACGAAACAACAACCAATCGGAGAGGGTGGTTTTTGTAGCAGTAGCAGTAGCAGTAGCAGGGCGGGGTGTGGCAAATTGAGTTGCAACACTTGGCAGGTTTTTATCTACGCACCACAATCAAGCAGCCAGTCAGGCAGTCAAACAGCCAAACTGCCAAACAGTCAAAGAAGGGTCGGTGTAAACCCCACGGCGCAAAACAGCAGGTCGCAGGTCATAGGACAAAACCACCAAAAACGGGCTTTGGTGGCAAGCTGACCAACCAAGGACAAGCAGGACGTAGCAGGACTTGTGTTGGCTCGCGTTGATAACAAGATTTGTTTTTCTAAAATTATGGAGGGTCGTCCTTAATTACGCTGAAAAGCGCAATGAGCAATAGAGAGCTATAGAGCTATGGAGCTACCGAGCCACAGAAGCCACGTCCCATTTACATTTCTACACAGTAAATAATAAAGTGTCAAAGTAAAACCATTATGAATTGAAAATATATATGTCACTTTTTAAAAACTAATCCAAAATTTGAATACAAAAATTTGACTCTAAATTTCTATAGATTTGGTTTAAAAATGAAAACCTAAGTGGAGTAAAAACATTACAATCTCTCATTTAAGATTTTTGGTATAAAAATTTAACCAAAATTGAAATAGAAAATTATTTTCCTTTCATTTTCAATACTTTTGTTAAAAAAACAAATCTAGATTGCCATTACATAGCCTAGTTATAGAGTGCTAGATCCAGAATCACAAAGACCTGGGTTCGAGTTCCAGTCCTGGTGAAATGTATATTATTAAAAATCTTAAATCTTATTAATTTAGTATAGCTTCGATTGATGTTGGTGTGTTGAGCACTTAAAAATATGAAGAAAAAAATTGGATGTTGTGTGTGAGAGAAAGAGAGAGAGAGTGAGTAAGTATGCTCTCACTGTGAGAGAAAGAGAGAGAGTGAGTAAGTATTCTCTGACTCACTCAATTTTTCGGATCTCTCTGTTTTTTCTACCTCTCTCTTATTTTTAAGTTCTTGACTGGTTTAGTTTTAAAACTTTTTTCTATAATTGTTCTAAATTTAAACATATTTTTTTACTGTGTAGTCCTGGTCTGGCTCAACTACAGTCCCATTCCCAATTCCAATTCCTGTCCCACTTGCAGTTCCAGCAAAGCGGCAATTTAACTAAATTAATTTTAGAGCGTGCTCGTTCTTCGATTTGTGAAAAGTGCCGGCAGCCGTCAAGAGTCAAGAGTGTGTGTTTGGCCCAATCCTTGATTTTGGCCAGATATGGCAAAAAGCAGGCGCAGGCAGACAGACAGACAGACAGGGAGATCGTACGCACCACAGGTTAGGTAGAGCGAGAGGGGGGCAAAAAACACACCCTCTCTGCGTGCCATCCTTAGACAAATGTGGCTGGCAGTCAGACAGCCAGGACTCTCTCTATACATGGATATTCCATTAAACCAGACGGTGAATTGAACAATTTTCACTTTATGATTTATTGTAATGAGCTTTTTATTTACGGCCGCTCGTTTCATTGTTGAAAAGTCTCTCTCATTCTCTTTCCCTATCTCTCTATCTTCTGTGCCTGCTCGAAGCTTGTTTTGAAAATTAAAAATTAATTAGGCATTTATCATTGGCTATGTGTCTGGGTTGTTGAAATCGAGAAATCGCTAACAGATGGCTTCACTCGAAGCGAAAAAAACAGGGAACGAGTACTTCTACTATAATATATTATAAAAGCAGCTAGGTTTAGCACTTAAGGACAGTCTGTACTCTTAACTTTGGGTAGTAGAAAACCAATTGGAAAACTCTTTTATTTCAGAAACTGAGAAGAAGGTAAGTTTACTTGAGGTGATATAAAAGTAACGAAGGATGTTAACAGAATAGACTAACAATAGCAAAATCACATCTGCGACATAAAGAAGTGCTACCAGGGTTCCTCCTAGATTCTTTCTCATGTTTCTCAAATCTATAGATGTCTATATTCGATACATACAGGAGTGCTACCAGGGTTTCTCCTGAAAGAATTCTACTTCTCCTTAAATCTTTAATACCAATTTAAAATCACAATGCTTTAGATATATCTTGTTAAGTATAAAGCAAAAGCACGATGTCTATATCCAAAACAAACAGGAATGTTACCAACTCTGCTTTTCCTCAAATCTATAGATGCCTGGAGTATTACTTGGGTTTCTTCTGGATGCCTTCTGCTTTTCCTTAAATCTATAAACACTTTTTTAAAGTCACAATTCTTTGAAGACATCTTTTTGGTAGTTGGTAAACACATGCTTTATTAAGCTATCTTGAAAACTTCACAGTTGCTGAATAAACAACGACCGATCAACACATCTTTGCTATGGTAGCTATAGGATATAGTTATCCGATATTGATCTAATTTGACTGAAATATGTAAAACTTAATGAAACTAGCATTTGCCGAGTTTGCTTGAGAAATCTTTGAAAAAAACAACGTTTTTCACACAAAAAGAAATATTTCTAGCTGGAAAACCGAAAAAGTTTGAAAAATGTTGGATTGCTCAAATGGCCATAGCTTGAAATTTCTGACATAGATTTTAACGAGTGAGAACCTTTTCAAAACCTTATGAACAAATCTGCATGCTTAAAGAAGAATTTAAAATAGAATTCCAACAAAAGTGGAAATTAAGCTCAGTTCGATATACTTCCTTGTAAATTCATAGAATTCATTGTGTTTTTTTGGGGCTATAAACTTAAGCAGATCATTTGCCTTTTATTGCGCATAATTTCGAACATAACTGACGATAATTTGTAGTTAATTACAATCGAAGCAACCGAACCGAATCGAAAATACGTCAAATGTAGGAAAGGAACTTCAAACTGACATTAATGCTTGGAGGTTGATGTCTGCAAATCGAGAGCCTGACAGCGCGGAAAGACGCTGCTCTCGTAGGTGGGCACCATGTATTTGATATTGATGAAGGCATTGGGACCACCGCAGAATTCCAGTAGCTTCAGCGTATCCTCGATGACATCGCCAATGCGCTTGCTGCGATCAGGATCGATGCCCTCGCCAAGATTCACATTGACATTCTTGTAAAGATTGCAGACAGCCAGCAATTGGCGATAGAAGGGCACCAAAGCCTGTCCCACACAAGGTCCTTAAAACGCACAGGATTAATAGTAATCAATATTAACATAAGCTCTAACAACTTACCCAATCTCACCATCAACTGCAGCACCTGTAAAGCCGAGATAATAATGCGCTTATCCCGTGTCTGAAAAGCGCGCTTCAGCGGCAGTATCAACTTTGGCAGTACCGGCAGGACCTTGTGAGGTTGCCGCATGATCAGATCAACGGCTGCATTGACTGCCAGGAGACGTGTATCGCTATCAATGTCGGCCAGGCCATCCAGAAAGATGGGCAAATAATAGCAATAGTCCAAATCCTCTGGTGTGCAATGCCAGCGTAAGGGTCGATCCTTGGTAGGATCCTGTTTGTTGCTGCGACCCGACAATGCTACAGGTATATCGCCACGCATAAAGTAGATCTTAAAGACAGTTTCCTTAACCGGTTGACGCTTAAAGATATCAATTCTAAATAGAAACATTTAAATCTGCCCAAAACTCGCCCACATCCTGCTGCATCCTTTACTTACTTTGTTGGTGGCCGTACCACGGTACCCCTCTGTAGTGCCTGATAGGTGAAAGCGGGCACTTCACGCTTAGCCTGAACAGGTTTAAGCCAGTTGTAAGTGCAATTTTGTAGTAGTCCTTTTGTGTCCTAGCTACTTACCCGCTTGGAGCGCAAGTAGAGTCCTTCGCGACAAACTCTGCCCGACTCGTGTATGCGCGTGGCACGCTCATGTAGGTCCGGACACTTATTGGAATTCATAATTAGTTTGTAAAAGAGTAGAAAATGGCGAAATTCACGCACAAAACGTTTTAAATAGAAACTAGGGACTAGCACAGACTTTAGACACTGAACAAGACTTTACGAGACTGTGACCAAAATGTTGTTGTTTGTATGGGCTACTTTGAGTAAATGCCAACGAGATATATGTTTTATAGTGTTAGCTTAAGGCCTACTTGGACCGTTAACTTACTATCACTTCATAAATTGAGTAAATATTATACTTATACTTTTCATTGTGTGTCAATCTCTGACTAATGACACTATGCAACACACATTTTCAAGCAAAAGTCGAAAAAAAACCCTTTTCAGGGTTGCATAGTGTTATCATACAGCTATCAGAGTAACAATCGATCAAAAATCTGTCCGACATATACCCTTCCCCCATTTCCTTGCTTCACCCGAAACCAAACATCACAATTTTACACGTCTGCCTTTTAATAATACTCTAGCATACTTGTTTAATGGCAGTTTGCCAAAAACATATAATTTTTTAGCAAACACACAATATTTGCAAGAATTCTATCCGATATTGACCTTGACTACAGAAACTAGATATAGAAATGATGGAAAGAAAATGAATTGAATTGATTGATGCAAGAAAGCAAAAGAAATATCATAAATTCAAGTAAAAAGAGGCCGAGTAACGCCGCATAATACCAATTAGCATGAATATCATGATTTACTCATTGGCAACGCTTGCACAGCCCAATCGGAAAGAGATGCAATGGTGATTTTTCACAGCATTTTCATTTCACGCTAAAAGATAGTACTAATCTTGGATTTTGGGAAATTCTGTCGGAATATGTGGAAAATTCGTTGTATGCAACTTTTTTGTTTATTCTCCGATCAAATTCAAACTCATTTTCACAGATCTTCATGAAAATTTAACAATGACTGCATACCAATTTTTTGAAAAATTTTCTCTCACTGGATGAAAAATGGGTGTTCTAGGTTGTATGGGTAAAAGTTTAGTTACCAAGCGATTTACTTCAAACTCATACAAAAATATTAACAACGTTATTATCAAATTTTGTAAAATTCAAAATTTGAAAACAAATCGATTTTGAAAAATGCATTACACGAATTTTCAAATCATCAGGTTTAGGAAAGTCTGTAAGTTTCCGTATAAATTGATCTTATGGTTGAAATAATCTTTACCCACAGGCGGGAAATGGTTGTCAGGCTTATGTATTTAACCGATATATATATATATATAATTAGTATAGCTAGTGTGAATCAGCCTTACCTGTCCAAATGGATTTGAAAGTGTAAACTCTGTGTTTCGCGTATCCCTGGGAAGCTGTGCTCAACCTGAGGAGGAAGGGAATATATATTCGTTTTCTTTAAAATGGGATTGCATTATGGATATGCAACGTAATAGCAATGGTATTTGTATCGAAATTCCAAAACCACTAAATAATTTGCATGCTGAATTTACAAAAATGTTTTTCTATTTCTTTTATTTAATAAGAATCAAATTTTTTTCCGCAAAAGGCTTTGTTCTAATGTCGAAACCCGAAGTAAGTCGTTTCTCTGGGCACACCTGAGCCAGAAAGCATCAGACGACATAAGTTAATATTTTTATTATAATAATTAAAATGTGACCCCAAAGGTCACAAACATTTGCACACCAAGGACATTAACAAGAAAAGTATTGGCATTTGATTATGGCCGTATGACACGACATTAGTGTTCTCACATTAGTCAGAGACAGACTGATGTGTGTGAAAGGTGCAGCTAGTTTTGATTTTTGTTTTAAATTTGTTGACTTAATTTGCATATTCAAATATATTGTATAAGCGCATCGAAAGAGGCAAACATCATCAAAAAACATTTTATATCTTAGTTGCAAACATTAGCAAACTTTTGTTGATTCTGTTCGTCATTTTTTCTAAAGGTGCAACGCAAGTTAGTTAATACCACGTTCTCTTTAATATATATTTGGAATATAGGATTCTGTATTTTGTCAAAGTATTGACAATACCTTGTTAATATACATTTTGGCATTCTTTTATCATGTCAGTATTATTCTATCAAGTAAAAAAACCGCTTTATCAGTTAAAAGTCTAGTGACGATGCATTTTCAAGCTCCAACTTTTTTTATATAAAATTTTTGGACGAAGTATTTTTTATTCAAAATATGAACTGAGTTAAATAATTTGCCTAATTTAACCTTTCGCAAAAAACGAGTTAAGCCTTAAAAATACCTTTCTAACAACATTTAGAACATGTCTGCGGTTTCTTTTAGCGTTTTCTCGCTAAACTAGAGTTTTTTTAGAAAAGTGGTAAACCAAACTTTTCTTAGCATATGATAGGAAACATTTCCAGAAAATTTTCGAAAGTTTTCTCAATGCTTTGATACAAACAAGCACACTTTTCAACTCATTTTCACAAAAATTTTAAATTGTTTTAGTGATTTATTTATTTAAAAATGTTATGAAATGAAAAACTGGAAAATTGGTTCAACATTTGCACATTTCTTACACTTTTCTTGGTTAAAGTAATAGCAGTCACCTTTCGCACGCTGCGTGCTGCTTCGTCACTAGCGTGGACTACCTATCACAGTAATAGCTAGATCTGATCGGACGTTCGTCGAAAATCGTCCTTGCTTTTGTACGCACCATTCGTTTTGCTTCGTCACTAGCTTGGACTATAACTATTGACTTTAGGGATTGGCTGCCTAAACAAGCCGCTAGCAGCAACATGTTGTTGGCTCGCCATAACTAACGGAAAAGCCTATTAATGCGAGGACAATACCAAGTCAACTGATATTATAAAAGTCGTGTCATATGACCATTATGGAAAATTTACAAATTTCAAGCTTGGAAGTATGTTTTCTTGTCAGTAATAAACTGCTTGTCTCTTGAGATGGACGCGCTAAAGAATCGACTCGTTATATTGCTAAAATTATTAATATATTTTGGATTTTATGGAATCTCTGATGCTTTCGAAGAGTATCAAAAGTGTTTGCCCATAACATGTGCTGATAAGATGTGTTATATAGGCAAAGACTGCAACTGTCCAAATGGCTATAAAGAAGTTAGATCTATTTTATGCGTACCCCTCGCAAACTGTGCTCAATCTGAGGAGGAATGGAGAATATATGAAACTTCTTTAAAATGTGATTGTATTATGGGAATGCAACGTAATAGTAATGGTACTTGTACCAGAATTTCAGAAGCATATAACAGTTTGAATTACATTCAATCCAAAATACAAAGTGAAGTTAAATTAAGTGATGTAGTACAACTAATAAGACCCAAAAGACGAACTAGATACATCCATCAATCATCCTCACACAGCAGCAATGCTGAAAGTAAAGTTACTATAATAATTATCATAGTAGTTTTTTTTATTGTAGGCATATGTAAATGTTTGCATCATTTGTCTAAGGATACAAAAGAACATAATACTAACAATAATAATAATATAGCTGAAACAAATATTAACATTTGTGATAGTGTTGAAACAAAATACTAACCGTTATTAATATTGTAAATAAATTTCAATATACCATTTCTATATGACTTCAAATTAAATAATTTGTGTACAGAATTCACAAAAATGTTGTTCAAATTGTATTTTATGGGAAAACTACTTTAAGATCGGTTTAATCTTTCTCATTTGTGGGGACAAAAAAGGATGTGGATTAAAATACCCTTGGTCCAGCCTTTCAAGGTGGTAAATAAAAGTTAAGTGTGCCCAGAGTTGATCAAGATGTGCGTAATATAAGACTTAAGAGAACTTGAGAATACAAATTTTGTACCTTTGTACCTATAACTTGTGAGCGATGAATAGAAAAGCTACGCCTACTTATTGACTGCTGACCAAATTTTATTAAAATTGAAGCACAATATCTGATCTTTTCAAAGCTAACACATTTGCATTTAAAAACTTCAAACGTGTTTTGGGAAAATTTGAGTTATGCCATTTTATTTAAGTGTGTGCGATATGTTTACCAAGTCTATAAAAACGCGTCGACCATAGAAGAAAGAAATATGAAAATAATAATAAATATGAACTGTGCAGTTGAAAGTATTTTGAATCAATTTGCTGCTTTTCAAAGGCCGAAAACATTTTCAAAATTAAAAACTCAGTGACCAAAATTTGTGGTTTCCTGTTAAATTCATTTTTAAAATTTTATAAAATATATATTTTTCAATCATGTTAGGCTTTAATTAAATCAAATATTTAATCTCTCTGGGTATGATATGGTGGCCCTGAAAAGAGCCGATGGCATGTTTAAGAGCTTCATCCAGAACGCAACATCAACCCATTTACGACAAAAGTCCAGACATCTGTGAAAACTGCTTCTTGAAAGTACTCAAAGACGAAGCAATCGACGTGGAAATAATATGATCGATAATAAAAACAAGATACAAAAAAAGATAATAAAATTTGGAACTGTTTCAAAAGGAATGTCCAAAGCCCAAATAAACGATTGTTAATTGTTAATAAAATAAGACTAGAAATAAAATTTAATTTTTGAACTTAGAGACACGTGTCTGACGAACTTTTGTTTGATACTGATACGTTTGTCTAGAAAACTTGGCTACTTGGCTTTTTGAGATGAATTGAAAAACTTTGCCAACTTTGATGTAAACAAGTAAGAACGTTGCAGTCGGATGCACCCGACTGCGGTATACTCTTTTTCAGCCTCTTTGTGGAGTCAAAAGTGGGTGTGGCAATTGTATTTTTGCCCAAATCTTTCAAGTTTTGCCATCAATTTCAATTTGGTTGGGCCCGTCCCAGGTTTGGGAGAAAAAAACCTTGCTCGATTGCAAGGGAGGGGGTGGGCGTCGCAAAATTATTTCTATCCAATCTTTATTGATACTAGCTAAAGGGGTGTGGGAGATACCGACATTGCTCTTTTGTAGGGGCGGAAGTGGGCGTGGCCAATTTATTTTAGTCAGATCAATCAAGGAAGTGATTAGTAGCCCTTGTGTCAAATTTGGTTACTCTAGCTGTAAAACTGTGGAAGTTACAGTTTTTTGCCAATTGTGTTGAAAGGTAGGGTGGTGGAGATCTTGATATATATATATATATAACATATTCTTGATCAGCATCAACAGCTGTATGTCAGAATTGGCCGGATCTGACCCCTAAAGCATAGAAATCGGTTGAAGTAGAAGATTTTGATGAACAACTTTTCTGTTTTAAAAAAGAAACTCAAGCAAACTCACTTTTTTCAAACTTAAGGCGCGTTCTGTGCATGTTGCTTGAGTTTGATAAAAATAGGACGACTGTATCTTATACATAACTGTCATAGGTAGAATCGGTTGATAATAATTTTTTGTGTTAAAAGCTTTTCTGTTTCTCAAGCTATCTCAATTGAAATCACGTGTTCTGCGTTTTAGTTTATTCTTCTCATTATCACCAAATTCAATCAAAATCTGGTGAATATGTTTTATAGCTGCCATATTTCTGCAAGGGTATATATCATCGTCACTCCAAAGATAGCTTTTGTTTCTTGTCAAAGCTAAGACATTTCCATTTTCGAAAACTTTAAACGTGTTTTCGGAAACTTTGAGTTGTGCCACTTTATTAAAGTGTGTGCGATATGTTTACCAAGTCTATAAGAAAGTGACGACTTTAGAAGAAAGTAATAGCCTGAATATATTAATAATAAATAAGAACAATGCAGTTGAAAGATTGTTTAACTTTGCTGATTTTCAAAAACCGAAAGAATTTTCAAAATATAAAGTCAGTTGGCTCATTTGTGGCTTCTTGTTAAATTAGTTTCTAACGTTTTTCAATCATGTTAGTTTTTCGAAGCGAGTTTCAACTTTTATTTAGTGTGATTGAATATTAAATCTCTCTGGGTATGATATGGTGGCCCTGAAAAGGGCCAATGGAATGCTTAACTACATCAACAATGATCCAATGATGACACGTCCAGACCTTTGATGCACGCTTCCATCTCATATGTATATTGAAATAAGGGGGCACAGTGTATTCTGCAATGCGGCACAATCGAATGCAAGTTAATATTTATAATAATCAAAATAAGATTTTAAAAAATTACTTAAATTTTGAACCGTTTGAAACTGAACGTAAGAAACTGGAAGAACTTCTTCAAAATGTTAATGATATTTAAAATAAGAAATAAGATAATTTTACTACGAGAGACACGTGTCTAACGAACTTTTCTTTGATACTGATACATTTGTCTAGAAAACTTGGCTACTTGGCTTTTTGAGATGAATTGAAAAACGATGTCTACTTTGATTTTGAAAATACATTTCATTCGTGATGTTTATATTTGAACAATTTCTTAGCACAATCTAAACAGAAGGGTTATATATTCTTGATCAGCATCAACTGTTGTATGTCAGCATCGGTTGGATCTGACCACTATAACATATAGATGTCATAGGAAGAATCGGTTGAATTATAAGTTATTTTTATGAACCAGTTTTTTGTTAATAAACTCAACCAAACTACCTTTTTCTAAGTTAAGGCCCGTTCTATGTTGATACCTGTACAATGTTGGTATAATTTGATCAAAATCGGGTGACTATGTCTTAAGGCTGCCATATTTCTGCAAGGGTAGACATCTTCGTCAAGTCGAAGATAACTTTTGTTTCTTGGAAAAGCTAAGACATTTCCATTAAAAAACTTCAAACGTGTTTTCGGAAACTTTGAGTTGTGCCATTTTCTTTAAGTGTGTGCGATATGTTAACCAAGTCTATAAGAAAGCGACAACTTTAGAAGAAAGTAATAGCCTGAATATAATAATAATAAATGAGAACTATGCAGTTGAAAGTATTTTGTTTCATTAAGCTGATCTAAAAAGGCCGAAAGAATTTTCAAAATATAAAGTCAGTAAGCTAAGCTTATTTGTGGTTTCTTGTTAAATTCATTTTTGAGATAAAATAAGTTATCAATTATGTTAGTTTTTCGAATCGAAACTTTATTTAGTGTGATTGAATATTAAATCTCTCTGGGCATGATATGATGGCCCTGAAAAGGGCCAATGGAATGTTTAACTGCATCAACAACGATCCATTGATGACACGTCCAGACATCTGATGCATCTTATCTTATCTTTATGCAAGATGCATGGAACGAACTTTCGCGCAAGCTGAGACGCGCGTTTAAACGATGCAAGATTAAAGATAAGATGATTGCTTAAACGTTGCAAGATGTGAGATAAGTTGGCTGTTTAGACGATGCAAGAAGACAATGCATGGAAAGCACGTAAGAATTCTAAATTATGCATTGATGTTCATTTACAAAAATACATCACACTTACAGAGTGCTTGTACTAAATGTTACATGTAAAATTATATACATATATAAAATGCAATGTTACGTAACTTTGAAGCATGAAAATCATAACGTGAGGTAGTAAACTTTCAAGTAAAGTGAAATTTCTGCACATTCTGTCATATTATCGCGCCAATTTTGTCAATTAACAAGGATCTTATATCGTTTGGCTGGCAACTTGAATGCCTCAGGCTTATGTTTCATTATCCTAAATGCTTCTAACTTAATTTACATGCCGGTGGAGTAGGATGGTGGGGGGTGGTGGCTGGGGGGGTTAAATCGCGACGTGCAACGACGTTGAATGAAAGTGAAAAGCTGTGCGTGGGTAATTAAAAAGTCAATGTTGAGCAGAGACAACGTGGAAGGAGCGTAGAAAGTAGAGAGTAAGAGAGACGCAGATATCTAGATGAAAACCTAATTCACATGTTGAATTTTAATTAATTTAGAGAAAGAAATATAGAGAGTGGGAGTGAGAAGCAGATAGCAAGATAAATAGGCAAGTCACGTGTCTCCTTCGCACCCCAAAAAGCAGTCAAAGTAGGTTAATGCGCTTAGAGACACAAGTGTAAAATTGTGGAGTATTATGCCGGGGGGAAGGTGTAAGGGTGTGTGGGTGTGGGGTGTGTTGGGTCTCTGACAGACGCTGTAATTGGTGGCCTTACAAAATATTTACAGTTACCGTTGCATGGAAATGGAAAAAGATGATAAAATGCGCAAATGTTTGCACTTTCCCTTTATGACTCTTTAGAGACATTTAGGTGTTTAGCCCCCCCCTTCCCCATTCCCCCTGTTTGCAAGCCCAACTGTTTGCCCCTGTACCACCTGCCCCATCCAAGAAGATACATCCTCGTTTTGGGGTCGCTTGTTGTTGCTGCTGTTGGCGTGTCGAAGTCTTGATAAGTAAATGTTATATAGCTATAAATATTTCAATATTTATTCAAGTAATTTATGCACATGTTTATTATGCTGGGTAGTTCAAGGTTTTTACTGCTTTCGCATTAGCTCAAGTTCTTCTGAAATCCTTATCATTTCTTCAAATTTAAAAAGAAAAGTTCATGGAGCATGCATCACAGATGTCTGGAAAAGGGTCGTGTTGAATCGTTCTGGATGCAGCTGTCAAACATTCCATCGGCTCTTTTCAGGGCCACCATAACACACCCGGAGAGTTTTACTATTTCTTTATAGTATTGCATAAAAGTTTACAAATGCATCGAAGAGCTAAATGAGACGCTGAATAAAAGTCCATAGATAGGCCTTAAAATAAGTACATTTCATTTTATGCAGTTAATAAACACTTTCAAAGATATTGAAATTGGAAATTGAAATTTATTTGAAATTAAATATCAAAATTCAGGCAAAAGAAAACAAAATTCAACTTTAAATGCCGCGCGTATTCAGATACATTAATTAGGTTTTAAAGAAAGTCCTCAAGTGTACAACACAAAGAGTATATAAGTATAAAGAGAGGTAAATACGAACAAGAATATAATTTATGCATTCTCTTTGGTTATCATCTATGGTAGAGCAACTATTCGAGCTGCTTTATATTTTTGCAATTTTTTGCAGATACACAGTCCAATTGGATTTGATTGAAAAGGTATAAAAGTATGGCTTCCATAAAATGAAGCATTTTTTGTAAATTCTGTATAAAAGTAAACATTTTTTAATATGAAATCATATCGAAGAAATATGTATATATATACAATTTTAAACAATCTGTGCATCGTTATTATTACTATTAATAATTGTTTCAGTATTATTACTAAGATCAATATTTGTTTCAGCAGAGTTTTTTGTTTCTTCAGCATCACTACACACATGATACAAACATTTACATATACCTACAATTATTAAAGTAACTACAGTTAATATTATAGCTATTTTAGCATAAGGACCTTTGGAAGAATCGGAAGAATAATGATGATGCGTTTTTCTTTTGGCTCTAATTAGTGTAACTTCACTTTGTGTTTTGTATTGAATGGGGTTCAGCTCGATAGATGGTTTTGGAATTTTGATACAAGTACCACTACTATTACGTTGCATTCCCATAATACAATCACATTTTAAAGAAGTTTCATATATTCTCCATTCCTCCTCAGATTGAGCACAGTTTGCGAGGGGTACGCATAAAATAGATCTAACTTCTTTATAGCCATTTGGACAGTTGCAGTCTTTGCCTATATAACACATCTTATCAGCACATGGTATGGGCAAACACTTTTGATAGTCTTCGAAAGCATCAGAGATTCCATAAAATCCGAAATATATTAATAATTTTAGCAATATTACGAGTCGTATCTTTAGCGCGTCCATCTTAAGAGACAAGCAATTCTTTACTGACATAATACTTTTCACAGCTTCAAATTTGCATATTTTTTATAAGCAAGTTTTTTCTTGTCAGCTACAAAATATATATGTTATTAAAAACTATAAAGAATCTTTGGCGGTGGAGGGCTGCAAATGGAAATCTAAAATTAGATCATAATATTCACGATCGTCTTCTATCTTCGGGTGTAGTCATCGTTTATCAATTTCATTGCCGGCATTGTCTCAAACATTGACTTTGTCAACGTCTGCAATTTTTGCAAATTTATACTCTATATAATTTTGAGAGTTCATAGCACACTTTGTCAGCAATTATGTAGCTCTAGCTACTCAAAAAATATAATCGATGCTGTTTCGATTAATCGTATGCATGAAATTAACTAATCGATGTGTCGAAAACAGCAGAAATATAGTTTTTTTTTTAATATATATTTAATTAAGAAAATTTTGGTTTTTGTACAGTTTATTAATAATGAAAAAGAGATTCCTAGAACAAGACTGTCAAAATATTCAAAGTATTCAAAATTCTCTCAAATTAGATGTACACAAAAGTTGGCCAAGAAATTTGTTGTGCGATGTCTTGTTAAAAATATCAATGATCGGCAATCGTAGCATTTCAAATAGCATTGATTTTGAGTACTCAAAAAATCGATTAATCGATTCTTTTTGAGTAGTCATTTCTTAGACAAAAATCGATAAATCGATTGTTTTCCACAACTCTAGTTGATAACAATGAGATGAAGAAAAACATGCAATTATTTTACAGGCCTGTTCCTGTTTTTACCTTCGATAATATATTGCGAATGTAATTCACTTTGGGTCAGATTTTGCGGTTTAAATTCACTCTCATTTGACTTAAAATTGAAATAGAGAAATAGATCAAAAGTAATAAGAAAATTTTGAACCTTTTAAGAAACTTTAAATGCGCAAAATGTTGTCGAATGTTTCAATCGAAACTGTTCTGATAATTATGATATATATGTATATATCATATACATATATTATAACATACATATATGCACATTAGGGTATTTCCCTTTCGATGCGCAATAGTATTCTTCGTTTTATCCAACAAGAGCACCAATACATGCTTGGAGATCAGCCAATCCGATGCTTTGGAGTCGCTGTAAAAATACCCTATAAAATATTGAATTCTAAATTACCATTGGGAAAAATGGAGTTATAATGTGCTGCAAATATATGTAACAGGCAGAAGGAGGCTTTTACCAATATATAAACAATATATATTCATGATCAGCATCAACAGCCGAGTCGATATGTCCGTCTGTCCGTATTAACGCGTCGATCTCGAAGACTTGAAAAGCTCGAGACATCAAACTTGGCATGCAGGTTCCTGGTTCCTTGGTTGCTCCTTCTCTGCAAAACTTCCCAGTTGCTTGCCAGTGTTGTTGATCTTGGATTGCGAATGAAAATGTGTATCGCCATTGTCCTCGAAGCCGGAGAATGACTTCAATTGCTCCACAACGTGCACCACATTCCATATTTAAGCACCGCCATAGTCTGCATTCTCGTCCACTTGCAGGTTGCCAACATAGCGGAAGTCCTTTTTGCTATTGGCCACATTTCCATGGATGTTGTTGTCCTTCTTGCTGCCAATTACAGCGATTAAACCCGATATTTTTCTTGAAAATCGCGGATTCTCCTTCTCGTTGTTATCACAATGCACTTGAAAGCTGGTCATATTGCAGCGCTTTTCATAAGTAAAACAAAAACGGTGTTGCAAAATAAAGAAGCAAATAATGTATCTAAAAACACTTTGACTAGTTGACAAATTGTGCAAAGAAATTGTTCAAATATATAAAACAAAAGCCATTTATTTTTTAAATCAAAGTAGACATCGTTTTTCAATTCATCTCAAAAAGCCAAGTAGCCAAGTTTTCTAGACAAACGTATCAGTATCAAAGAAAAGTTCGTTAGACACGTGTCTCTCGTAGTAAAATTATCTTATTTCTTATTTTAAATATCATTAACATTTTAAAGAAGTTCTTCCAGTTTCTTACGTTCAGTTTCAAACGGTTCAAAATTTAAGTAATTTTTTAAAATCTTATTTTGATTATTATATATATTAACTTGCATTCGATTGTGCCGCATTGCAGAATACACTGTGCCCCCTTATTTCAATATACATATGAGATGGAAGCGTGCATCAAAGGTCTGGACGTGTCATCAATGGATCGTTGTTGATGCAGTTAAACATTCCATTGGCCCTTTTCAGGGCCACCATATCATACCCAGAGAGATTAAATATTCAATCACACTAAATAAAAGTTGAAACTCTCTTCGAAAAACTAACATAATTGATTACTTATTTTATTTCAAAAATTAATTTAACAAGAAACCATAAATAAGCTCAGCTTACTGACTTTCGGACTGTTTTCGGCCTTTTTAGATCAGCTTAATGAAACAAAATACTTTCAACTGCATAGTTCTTATATATTATTATTATATTCAGGCTATTACTTTCTTCTAAAGTTGTCGCTTTCTTATAGACTTGGTTAACATATCGCACACACTTAAAGAAAATGGCACAACTCAAAGTTTCCGAAAACACGTTTGAAGTTTTTTAATGGAAATGTCTTAGCTTTTCCAAGAAACAAAAGTTATCTTCGACTTGACGAAGATGTCTACCCTTGCAGAAATATGGCAGCCTTAAGACATAGTCACCCGATTTTGATCAAATTATACCAACATAGTACAGGTATCAACATAGAACGCGCCTTAACTTAGAAAAAGGTAGTTTGGTTGAGTTTATTAACAAAAAACTGGTTCATAAAAATAACTTATAATTCAACCGATTCTTCCTATGACATCTATATGTTATAGTGGTCAGATCCAACCGATGCTGACATACAACAGTTGATGCTGATCAAGAATATATAACCCTTCTGTTTAGATTGTGCTAAGAAATCGTTCAAATATAAACATCACAAATGAAATGTATTTTCAAAATCAAAGTAGACATCGTTTTTCAATTCATCTCAAAAAGCCAAGTAGCCAAGTTTTCTAGACAAATGTATCAGTATCAAAGAAAAGTTCGTTAGACACGTGTCTCTCGTAGTAAAATTATCTTATTTCTTATTTTAAATATCATTAACATTTTAAAGAAGTTCTTCCAGTTTCTTACGTTCAGTTTCAAACGGTTCAAAATTTAAGTAATTTTTGTATATCTCATTTTGATTATTATAAATATTAATTTGCATTCGATTGTGCCGCATTGCCCAATATACCGTACACAAGTATATGAAGGAAGAGAGAGAAGTCTGGAAGTGGATCGTTGCATCGTTCTGGATGCAGTCGTCAAACATTCCATCGGCCCTTTTCAGGGCCACCATATCTTTCCAAGAGAGTTGAAAATATTTGAAATATAATTTAAAAAAAAGTATTTTTATTGAAAAATGCTAAATTTTAAATTTAGAAAATGAATTTAACAAGAAACTGCAAATGAGTCAACTGAAAATTAAACAAAATACTTTCATTATAATTATTTTCAGGTTTCTATCTTCAGATTTCAATTTTCCGATTTCTCCTAAGGTCGTCGCGTTTTGATATTCTTGGTAAACATATCGCACACACTTAAAACGGCAAAACTCAAAATTTCCGAAAACACGTTTGAAGTTTTTTAATGGAAGAAAGAAAATATGAAAATATGGCAGCTATAAGATATAGTCTCCCGATTTTAATCAAATTTGGTCCTAATAAGAAGAATAAACTAAAACGCAGAACAGGTGATTTTAATTGAGAAACAGAAAAGTTTTTAGACAAAAACTTATTATCAACCGATTTTACCTATGATAGCTATGTATAAGATATAGGTGTCCGATTTTGATCAAATTTAAGTAACATGCATAGAACGCGCCTTTACTTTGAAAAAAGTGAGTTTGCTTGAGTTTCTTTTTTAAAACAGAAAAGTTGTTCACAAAAAGAACTTCTACTTCAACCGATTGTTTCAATGGCAGCTACATATTTGTTATATTGTTTTTCAAAGAATGGAAACAAAGTAGGCTATGTTCAAGAATATAAACTAGATAAACTCAAAATGAAAACATAGTAGGCCTTAAAAGTTTACTTCTTAAATGAAAAAAACAATATTTTAGTATACAACAAGTTCTCCAACAAACAACATATAATTCCTACCCAAGTTTAATTTTAGTTCATTTTTTTTTAAAATCGAAATTTTTGTGACAGCAACTTGTTTGGAAAAAACATTCTTTGAGTTAGTATACTTTTTGGATATCTATTTTATATAATTATTTAAGTTGCAGAAATTGCATTTAAGATATTCGTCCTTTTTTTCAAGTCTTATATAATTTCTTTAATGCTTTTTATCTTGTCTAGCACTACTTATTCATATACGATGGATAATCATGCAAAAAACTCTAAAGAGGCGAAGAACCACAAATGTGAAGAAACCATAAGCGAGCTGTTCAATTGGTACGCCGACCTGAAGAGGACAACTGGAAATGCATCCAAGAATAAGGATTCAACAGTGCCGGAGTGAGTTTATTTTTAAATATTTAAGTTGCAGAAATGCATATAAGATATCCCTATTTTATGTCTTACTTATATCATTTCTTTTAAGCTTTTTAACTAGGACGATGGATAATCATGTGCCAACCTCTGAAGAAGCTCCAGGAGAGACCCAGAAATGTGAAGAAACCATTAGTGAGCTGTTCAACTGGTACGCCGACCTAAGGAGGACAACTCTAAATGCGGCCAAGTATAAGGATGCAGCAGTGCCGAACGCATGCGTGCCTATTGGCGGAGATGATGATGACGACGATGGCGACGACGATTTTGATGATGATTTCGATAAGCCTTGCTGTTCATCAAAGCCGCCAGCCTGTCGCAGGGCTCCTGCTAAAACGGTTAACCGGAAAGTCAAAGCCAAGCCGAGACTTCAATGCAAACCCAAAATAGAACGTAAACCAATTAGGAAGGTGTCTGCCTACATCAGGTACCTTCGCTCTTTTGCCCAGAAGCATATAGGGTTGAACAAGAACCTAATTGTAGAAATGGGTGCGAAGAAATGGTCAACATTAACTGAGAACGAACGCCGCTTAATTGATCGCAAAGTAAGTTGCAGATAAAAGATATATATATAATATCACATACTAATCAAGTATATTTATTTTATTAGGTCAATCGCATTAAGCCGAAACCTCTCAATCATCGCTGATCATAAGTAAATATCTCCATCATAAACATAAACATAAACATAAACATTTACATTTACATTAACATTAACATTAACATTAAGACTTACATTAACATTAACATTTACATTAACATTAACATTAAGACTAACATTAACATTAACATAAACATAAAAAGTATAAAACACATAAAATATAAAATCTGTCAACACTCTGGTATAAACTATTAAAAAACGTATTGTTCAACTCGAACATGTTGTACAGAATTCAAAAATGCAACTTCTTGTTTTTTCAATTTAAATTAAAATTGTATGTTAATTATTTACATTTTGTTTTTTACATATGGATAACATTAAATATTTTCTAGATTATTTTAATTTTTAGATACATTAACCACTGTGGCTCTCCAGTTGCCAGGCTGCCGCTTTGAGGACAGGTAAATAGGTAGATAAAAAGGCGTCCCAATGTACCAACGACTTAATAACGTACCCAGTTTTAAAATAAATAAGAATGAATGCAGAAAAGCATACTTTATTTTTGATTTTCTTCATTATGTATTACAAAAAATATAATAATAATAACAAAATATAAATTAACAAAAAAAATAAATATATTCAAAATGACCCAGTATTTGCCTTGATTTGCCCCATGGTGCAATGGATTCTAAGCTCACACATACACTCGCATGTCGCTCATCTCGAGCTCAGACAATGTATGACATACACGCATGCCTCTGCTGAGAGCCGAGCAGCGAAATCACCGTTACAGAGGAAGAGATAAACGATCAGCTCTCACAGCAGCAAAGCAAAGCGAGAGAGAGAGAGAGGGATTGGAAAGAATAAAAGAATGCAAAGCATAAGCAGAGAGAGCCGCTCAGTGTGCATTGCATGCATTATCCACACGAATACAATGAATACTAACACACATAAAGCCCTCTGCCAGCAGTGCCGATCACTGATAAAGTGATAAAGTATATGTATATATATTCTTTATATTATATAGTAATGTAAGTGGCTCATCATAATCTGAACATTAACTATTTGCTATTACTCAAGAAATTATTAGATTTAATAGCTTTGCAGTTGATGGCATAAGAAAAATCGTTCCTACTTGTTTTTAAATAAAATTGCGAAATACCAATTTTTGTATAAATAACTATTTCAAAACATTTTCTGATTTATTTCAAAATTCGGTTAAATATCATGTCAAACCTTCTCAATGATTGCAGTCTCATCAGCGGATGAAACATCCTTATGATCAGTTCCTTTGGTCAGTTAACTGATCGCTGCTGCTGCTGCTGCTGCTGCTGCTGCTGCTGATACTCAACTCGGCCATGGAACTGTCCAGAGATATGGGCGATGGTACATCGGTGACATCGGACATGGGCGTGGCAACCAGATTAAATCCATGCTGCTTTAGGTCCTTGTCGCTGGCGAATGAACAACTGAAGAGCAGAAATTGACAGCAAGTGAAAGTAAGTGAAAGAAAAGGGAGAGTGCAAATTGAAAGGACGACGACACTTACAATTTGGCAATGTTACATTCCATATACTCCTTCCCTGCAAAACTGGCCAGTTACTTGCCAGTGTAAAACAAAACAACAAATAATGAATCTAAAAACGTTTTGACTAGTTGACAAATTGTGCAAAAAAACTGTTCAAATCTATATATCAAATGAAATTTATGTTTTAAATCAAAGTAGACATCGTTTTTCAATTCATCTCAAAAAGCCAAGTAGCCAAGTTTTCTAGACAAATGTATCAGTATCAAAGAAAAGTTCGTTAGACACGTGTCTCTCGTAGTAAAATTATCTTATTTCTTATTTTAAATATCATTAACATTTTTAAGAAGTTCTTCCAGTTTCTTACGTTCAGTTTCAAACGGTTCAAAATTTAAGTAAATTTTTTTATATCTCATTTTGATTATTATAAATATAAACTTGCATTCGATTGTGCCGCATTGCAGAATACACTGTGCCCCCTTATTTCAATATACATATGAGATGGAAGCGTGCATCAAAGGTCTGGACGTGTCATCAATGGATCGTTGTTGATGCAGTTAAACATTCCATTGGCCCTTTTCAGGGCCACCATATCATGCCCAGAGAGATTTAATATTCAATCACACTAAATAAGGTTGAAGCTCGCTTCGAAAAAATAACATGATTGAAAAACGTTAGAAACTAATTTAACAAGAAGCCACAAATGAGCCAACTGACTTTATATTTTGAAAATTCTATCGGTTTTTGAAAATCAGCAAAGTTAAACAATCTTTCAACTGCATTGTTCTTATTTATTATTAATATATTCAGGCTATTACTTGCTTCTAAAGTCGTCGCTTTCTTATAGACTTGGTAAACATATCGCACACACTTTAATAAAGTAGCACAACTCAAAGTTTCCGAAAACACGTTTAAAGTTTTCGAAAATGGAAATGTATTAGCTTTGACAAGAAACAAAAGCTATCTTAGGAGTGACGATGATATATACCCTTGCAAAAGTATAGCAGCTATAAAACATATTCACCAGATTTTGATTGAATTTGGTGATAATGAGAAGAATAAACTAAAACGCAGAACACGTGATTTCAATTGAGATAGCTTGAGAAACAGAAAAGCTTTTAACACAAAAAATTATTATCAACCGATTCTACCTATGACAGTTATGTATAAGATACAGTCGTCCTATTTTTATCAAACTCAAGCAACATGCACAGAACGCGCCTTAACTTTGAAAAAAGTGAGTTTGCTTGAGTTTCTTTTTTAAAACAGAAAAGTTGTTCATCAAAAAAACTTCTACTTCAACCGATTTCTATGCTTTAGGGGTCAGATCCGGCCAATTCTGACATACAGCTGTTGATGCTGATCAAGAATATGTTATATATATATATATATATCAAGATCTCCACCACCCTCCCTTTCAACACAATTGGCAAAAAACTGTAACTTCCACAGTTTTACAGCTAGAGTAACCAAATTTGACACAAGGGCTACTAATCACTTCCTTGATTGATCTGACTAAAATAAATTGGCCACGCCCACTTCCGCCCCTACAAAAGAGCAATGTCGGTATCTCCCACACCCCTTTAGCTAGTATCAATAAAGATTGGATAGAAATAATTTTGCGACGCCCAACCCCTCCCTTGCAATCGAGCATGGTTTTTTTCTCCCAAACCTGGGACGGGCCCAACCAAATTGAAATTGATGGCAAAACTTGAAAGATTTGGGCAAAAATACAATTGCCACACCCACTTCTGACTCCACAAAGAGGCTGAAAAAGAGTATACCGCAGTCGGGTGCATCCGACTGCAACGTTCTTACTTGTTAACATCAAAGTTGGCAAAGTTTTTCAATTCATCTCAAAAAGCCAAGTAGCCAAGTTTTCTAGACAAACGTATCAGTATCAAACAAAAGTTCGTCAGACACGTGTCTCTAAGTTCAAAAATTAAATTTTATTTCTAGTCTTATTTTATTAACAATTAACAATCGTTTATTTGGGCTTTGGACATTCCTTTTGAAACAGTTCCAAATTTTATTATCTTTTTTTGTATCTTGTTTTTATTATCGATCATATTATTTCCACGTCGATTGCTTCGTCTTTGAGTACTTTCAAGAAGCAGTTTTCACAGATGTCTGGACTTTTGTCGTAAATGGGTTGATGTTGCGTTCTGGATGAAGCTCTTAAACATGCCATCGGCTCTTTTCAGGGCCACCATAACATTCCCAGAGAGTTGTTTAGTAAAATATTTTATCATATTCAATAAAAGTTGATACATTTCAGATTCTACAAAAATATTGGAAGCCTGCGATTTGTTTCAAAGAGTATGCTAAACACTTCTTTGGAATTGATTCGCAAGTGGAATTCAGATGAAATATATGTAAGTAGAATATCTCAAAATCAGTTTTCAGAATTGCCGAATTTGTTACAAATATATTGAAAATGTGTTATATTTAAACTGGTCTGCGTTTAAGCAACATGAAAATCAAACACAATATTAGCCAAAACATGTCAATTTGGCTAGAATATAATTGGAATTAGGACGATTTGGTTTGATGCCAAAACCGAAAATTGACAAGTACAACATTAGGAGTACTCGTACAATGCTGACCAGTAGATTACCTTGTAATAAGCTCAACAATTTTGAACATTTTATCAACAGATTTTGAAAATTGTGCACATTGGAGGCGAGCGTCAAACAAAAGCAAACATGCTGTGTGGGGAGGACATTTGAATGGCAGAGTAGAGATTGGGGTTTGGGGATTGGGTATTGGGAATTGGGGACGACACGCTGTTTTTGGTGCTTACAAAAGGCCTACTAAAAATCAGCCTGATCATAATTTATTGGCCAAAATGGAAAGGCATTTTCAACGAGCCAACGAAAAACAAAAGCAAAAAAGGACCAAAAATCAAACAAAGCGCTAGTTGGTCGGTTAGCTCGTTTCAGTGTTTCAGGATGCTGTTCGATGATGGGTTTGGTTTGGGTTTTTGGGTTTGGGTTTTGGGTTTTGGGTTTTGATTTTGAGTTTGGGTGCGTTTGTCTAGCTGACACTTTCATTAACAAAAAGTCAGAGCGATGACAATCATGTGTATAAGTGTGTGTCTGTGTGTGTTATTTTTGCATTGTTACAAAGTGCATTGTGGGTGGGGGGTATAGTCGTATGCTGTGCCTGTCACACCTCTTGATGGTCCTTCCGACCATATATACACACGTCCATCTATGTTTCGTTCTGACATTGCTGCACTGCGGCACGTAAATCTAAACAGCCACTGACAGCTTTCAACTCGCCTTCGCCTACCAATTCCACTTCCATTTCCACTTCCCACTTCCCAATTCCACTTCCAATATCACCCGCCTTTTTATGTAGCTCGAAATGTACAATCCAAAGTCAGGGGTAAATGCAGGGGTAAGAGCAGTTGCAGGAGCAAGGGGCAGCCTGCATAGGTGGGCGGCTGTCACATCTTGAGCGTCACACAAGCCATATATCTATATCCTGCACATATATCAATATATGCATATATACAAACGAGTTTGCATATATAGAGCTTGGCTTGTTTGTCTGAAATTGACATTGCTTGTTGCTGTTGCTGGTCATCATCATCATCAACATCAACTTCAACATCATAATCATCATCTTCAGCAGCTTCATCGTCATTCTTTCTACCCACCCCTCACTGCTGCTGAACCGCTCCTGCACACATCAATTGCTTTTGTTTTTGCTTTTGTTTTTGTTTTTGTTTTTGTCAGCATCCTTGTTGTCTGGCCGAGATTTTATGTATTCTCGCATACATTTTGAGCGCTTTATTGTTTGGCTAAAATATCAGGCAACATCATGGCCTAAACTAGGCGAGTAATCGAGTATCCGACGAGTATCCAATCCAACCATATATAAGAGTCTGTATGTAGGTGTTAATCTAATAACTGTCAAATGCAGAATGTTTTGATAATTCACTTCAAGCTAAGCGAAGGATACATATTGGTCAAATGGCTTTTGTATTACGACTAAATTGCTATGTAAATTGATGGGGTTATATAACTACAATAGATAGCAGCACTGCAGTTAGCTGCAATAATTATAGAATATTGCTAATATATGAAATATGTAGCTTATAAAGTTGTTTAAGTAACAAAATGTTCAAGAGTTTTAAGGTAATCTTTACAATTAGTTAACAAAACGTTTCATAGTTCGATTTCTATAAGCGATAGCTATAAATATTGAAAAAATTTTACAAACTTTAAAGAAAAGTTTGTGAGCTTAACAATTTTTTCTTTGGTTAACTTTTTTTTTTTTTTTAAATTTCAAAGTTTTTTAATTTTGTAAGTGTGTTGAAATATTTCAACATAACTTGCGTCAAACATTACCGATTTTAATAAGCAATACATCAAATGAAAGTCCATATATAGGACTACAAATAAGTCTCTCACATTTTATACATATATCTAATAGTTTTGGAGATATTGAATTAGACATTTCAAAAATAATTTTTTTTTCAAAATTTTTTAGTTGGTGTTTAAATAGAAAACTCGAGAAAAATTCGAAAAAAATTGCAGTAGATTTATTCATAAGGTTTTGAAAAAGTCATCACACGTTTAAATCTATTTAAGAAATTTTAAGCTATAGCCATTTAAGCAATTTTTTTCGGTTTCCCGATTGGTTTTGTTTGGAAAATTTAAAAAAAAAACTTAGTTGGAAAGTTGTTTTAAAGTTTTTGTTTTTCAAAATAAGTTCATCAAACCTAACTGATACAATGGAAGGAGAAGTATTCGATATTTCGTTCGAAAACAGAAACGCAAAGCGAAAAGAATACGAAATGAAAATTTCTCGAAAATGGAAACAG
This sequence comes from Hirtodrosophila cameraria, assembly GCA_949708635.1. Taxonomy (NCBI): domain Eukaryota; kingdom Metazoa; phylum Arthropoda; class Insecta; order Diptera; family Drosophilidae; genus Hirtodrosophila; species Hirtodrosophila cameraria. Next base: position 80,407,886 of record OX453090.1, read on the forward strand.
GCCTGATTTCAAAAAGCTTCGCTTTGTTAAACGTACATTAAATATTGAGACGTTCCTGAAAGTATGCTTTACTTTTTTTGCGGAATTGTTGCGAAAGTGAAATTTAGAATAGGTCTGCATGGCAAACATTTAACATTTAGAGTATAACTCAAAATCTTGAAGCTATTTAAACTTGTGTTTCTTATGAAATAAAATATGATAAAATGTGTCGATAACTTAGAAATTTATATTTCAAAAATATTTTTGTGAAATTTGCGTGATAACAGCTATAAATTAAAGTATATTTGTAGCTCTATCCAAGCAAACTTCAATCTGCTAATAGTTTTAGTTTAGCTTTCTATTATTTTGTTTATTTTGTTTGAATTGCTGCTGGGAGGCCAAATTGAGAGCAACATATCCAAATATTTTCTGCATCACTAAATGGCCATAAAAATCAAGTATGCTATATATACATATATGTATATATTTAAGTATATAGAGACATTTGCTGCAACAAACTGATGCCGCAGACAGTTAGAAGTGGGGGGCAAGTGCAGTCAAGCATAAAATGGCAAAAACAGCATTAAGAATTATTTTTGGATAGAGACAAACCCCCAAAAAATCTCAATGCAGTTACAAAAACCAGAGTATTGCGAAACAGAGACAGAGAAAAAAATAAAGAGTCGCTAGCATTTTTATGAGTCGTAAATCGAAGCGATAAAATCACACGACCAAAACAGAGCCTGTATATTGGTGGGGAAAAGGGAGGAAAAGAGTGGAAAAAGAGGAGCGGGGGGGGGGGGGGGGGGTCAGTTACTGGTCAGGCTTAGTGCTAGTCTGTCCAGCTGTTTTGTGCTGCTCGTCTCATAAGTCGCACGATAAATTTTGCAACAATGCGCTAATGACAACAACAGCAGCAGCAGCAGCAACAGCAGCAGCAACAGCAACAGCAGCAACCAGAGAAAAGGAACAGCAGCAACAGCAGCCGGCTGCAATCGCCATATAAATCCGAATCCAAAGTTGGCGCCATTTTGCGAATACAAACGACGGAAGTTCATTATTGTCAGTGATTAATGACGAAGAAGAGTGAAGGATGTGGCAAAGGGGCAGGCATGTTGCCGCTGTGTATGTGTGCATATGCCACATAAGTTAGCCAACAATCCAAATGCGCTGACAACAAGCAATGTTACTGCTGCTGCCCGTATGTGTTGCTGCTGTTGGCAGGACTCTTCCTGCTACGACATTTATGGCTTTACTACATCCGGCTAAAAGAAATGTGCTCTGGTCCAGAGAAAGAGCAAAAGAGAGACATGCTGTTGACATGCTTGAATGTCATTGAATGAGTGCGTCGAATGCAATGCAAGGCTAAATGATTAGCGCGCTGATTTGGCAAACGATTCACTACAAATTGGTAGCAAGCACAAAAGAAACTGAGGCACAAGGACCTGTCTGCTGTGCCAACTTTCAAGTTGGCTCTAGCTTTAGCTTTGGCTTTGGCTTTGGCTCAAACTGGCTGGCGTTTCAACTATGCGTTAAGCGCCATTGACAACGGCACGCACAGCAACTATGATGACGAGCAGAGGAGCTTGTCTTTTTTTGTTTTTTGAGGCATGGAGCTTGGCATGGGGTTAAGGATGCCACACAATGTACGACAACTGAAATTAATTTCAAACAATGCTGCAAACAGAAGACAACAGCAAGCAGCAAGCAGCATACGATGACAGCCCAAGCAAATTAAATAAAAATTCCAACACGAACAACACAACAGACATTGAACAGCAGCAACAGCAGCAGCAACAGGAGCCGCGCAAAGGAGACAGGACCTCAACCAGCAGCTGTAGCTGTAGCTGTAGCTGTAGCTGGAGTTGGTAGCTGAAAGTTGCCCAGAAGTTTTCATCATATGGCGCAGACCGTCTAACTGCCGTTACGTGCCGACCTACGTTCAATGCAAATAACAGTCGAAAAGCTGTTAAGAGCCAAAACAGCCAACTTGTCGAAAATTATTTCATTTTAATTATGCCAAAGGGCTTCCCAACGTACCCAACGGTACCGTTTCCAAACTCAACTGAACAGAACCGAATAATGCATTACACTGTGCAAAATCAAATTATTTCAAATCGTTTCAAATGTCTTAAATACGAAATGAACCTGTAAGAAAACTAAGCTTTTTTTTTAAAAAGTATGCTATATAGTTAGATAAATAAGTGGAATTCAGAAGTGGTCTGTTTAATTGTAAGCATTATTTTCTCAAAATATTCTTCTCTATATAACATAGATTACTATATAGGTAAAATAATAATTTACTATAAACAATATAGTATTTTAATTAGTTGCATAACAAGTTCAAAGTCGATCCAACTTTTTTAAACCCAAGCAGATGGTGCTATAATTTTGTCACGCAGTGTGTAACGCATTGAAGCAGACATCTTCGACTCTATAAAGTACATATATTCTTGATAAGCATCAACGGTCGAGTCTAACTAGCCATTTTGAACTATCCATCTATCCATCTGTTCTATGTGAACTAGTCTCTCTTTAAAGCTATCTAGATGAAACTTGACACAGATACTTCTTATTGCTGCAAGCAGTATATATGTCAGAATCGACCAGATCAGACCACTATAACATATAGCTGCCATAGGAACGATCGGCCGAAAATTGTGTTTTTCAAGATAACTCGACCAAACTTTGCGTTTCTGAATTGTAGCATTATCTTAACAAGTTAACAAAAATTTTATCAAAATCGAAGCACTATATCTTATAGCTGCCATAGGAACAATCGCTTGAAAAATAAGTTTTTGTATGAAAAACTTTTTTGTTTCTCAAATGAACTTAGTCAAACTCAGTTTTTCTTAGTTTTAGTATGTTTTTAACATGCTGACAAAATTTTATCAAAATCGGTCGACTATATCTTATAGCTGCCATAGGAATAATCTGCTAAAAAATGAGCTTTTGTATGAAAAACTTTTTTCTTTAAACAGTTATCTTAAACAAACTCGCTTGTACTCATTTTTATTATGCTTCGCATATGCTGATTAGGTCTTATCAAAATCGGGCGACTATATCTTATAGCTGCCATAAAAACAATCGGACGAAAATTATGTTTTCACATGCACAACTTTTCGGTAACTTTTCTTTTTTATTCTTAAAGCACTGAAAATGGTAATTTTTATTATATTTTGAAATAAAGCAAAAACTATAAAAGTAAGTATGCTGCTCGTCCTTTTTTTTTCCAGTGCAGAACGTGTCGAAATGTGTCGCCATTTTACATGCAGAAATGAAATCACTTCACAGCCAGAAGGCAGCTATACTTACACACACTCGTATACCTCTCTACCCCTCTCTACCCCTCTCTAGCCCTCTCTACCCCTCTCTACTTTCCAATTCTTAGCCACCTACAACTTTAGTCGTCATTATCAATTTGACTTAATTGCCGCAACCGACGCGTCGACTCGACTCAACTCAACTCAACTCGACTCAACTCGAGTCGACTCGAGTCGTGGCATAAAACTTGCTCTTCCGTTGCGCGTGAGTCGTGATTCGTGAGTGGTCGTAGGTAATCGTGAGTTGTCGTAAGTTATCGTGAGTTGTCTTGAGTCCTCAGTTGATGCCCCAAAACGCATTGTGTGTGACTTATTAAAAGCGTTTAGTCCAAATTTATTTGTACTACTTACTTAGAGCGACAGTCAGTTAGAAATTCTGAATTATTAAATTACTCACTTGCAACAAGATGTAATAAATTTGTAGCAGCAGCTGCCTAACAATGTGGCAGCGAATGGATCAAGTGTTAATCAGTTTGTGTTCAACCTAAAAAACAAAATTTGAAATATTATAAGCTGGAAAAAATGTTAAGCTAAAATTGCAGCTGTATTTAGCTGACTTCAAATAAAGCTATTAAATTTAAGAATTATTATATTATGTTTACTTAAAGTGTTAAGTTTGTTTAAAATTAAAGCAAGCACATGTTGTTTAACTGGGCTAAGAAATTGTTCAAATATATACATCACAAGATATGTATTTTCAAAATCAAAGTAGACAACGTTTTTCAATTCATCTCAAAAAGCCAAGTAGCCAAGTTTTCTAGACAAACGTATCAGTATCAAACAAAAGTTCGTCAGACACGTGTCTCTAAGTTCAAAAATTAAATTTTATTTCTAGTCTTATTTTATTAACAATTTACAATTTACAATCGTTTATTTGGGCTTTGGACATTCCTTTTGAAACAGTTCCAAATTTTATTATCTTTTTTTGTATCTTGTTTTTATTATCGATCATATTATTTCCACGTCGATTGCTTCGTCTTTGAGTACTTTCAAGAAGCAGTTTTCACAGATGTCTGGACTTTTGTCGTAAATGGGTTGATGTTGCGTTCTGGATGAAGCTCTTAAACATGCCATCGGCTCTTTTCAGGGCCACCATATCATTCCCAGAGAGTTCTTAATTATTTCATTACATTAAATAATAGTTGACATATGCATCTAAAAGCTAATATTACTGTAAAAATTATATTTAAAATTTCAAAAATGAATTATTATCACAAACGAACTCACTTCATATTTTCAAAATTCATTTGGGCTTTGAAAAGAAGTATTTAAATGTATAACTCATTAAGCTATCTAAGAAGTTTTTCATTCTTTGTTTAACTGAGAATATTCTATTTTGCTTTTAGACAATTTTCAAAAAATTCTTGAACCTTACAAAAGAAATATACTTGAACATAAATCAAAGGTATCCAATAAATTGGATGCTACTTTTGTTCTACTCTGTTTTTATTATGTGCTGTTTGCAAAACAGAAATGAATAGCCCCAAGCTAAAATATTAACCCTTAGATCCATTGTCCCCCAACAAATTGGTCTTACATATTGAGAATCCAAATACATTGTACAATACATGCTACACTCCCCCCCCCCCCCCTCCCCTCAATAAGAAACTGTCCTTTAGCCATGCAGCTGTCACGATTCTTTGGACAAAATCCCCCCGGGCTTATCCCCAGCCTTTAATCGTAATTACCCCCATCAAAGGAAGACCGCAGTCTAATCTGACATAATTGTGTATATATCAACTTGAGTATTATATTCTGATTCATTTTCTGTTTCTATTAGTTTCCATTTATGACTTTATGCATTACACATTTTGTATATAATATGAAAAGTGCATTTGTTGCGCCAGTATTTATATTACTTATCATGATTATTGCATTCATTATAATTTCCATTTTAAGTACAGCATAAAGTTTATAACGGCTTTTGTTTTTGATTTTTATTAACACTTCGAAACGTTCGAATAAGTTAACTAAATAATTATGGTAGAATGAATTTTTAAAATTAAAATTAAAACGATTTTCAATCATGTTGCTTATGATACTTTTTTTAAAATTATATTTCAAATATTTTCAACTCTCTTGGAAAGATATGGTGGCCCTAAAAAGGGCCGATGGAATGTTTGACGACTGCATCCAGAACGATGCAACGATCCACTTCCAGACTTCTCTCTCTTCCTTCATATACTTGTGTACGGTATATTGGGCAATGCGGCACAATCGAATGCAAATTAATATTTATAATAATCAAAATGAGATATACAAAAATTACTTCAATTTTGAACCGTTTGAAACTGAACGTAAGAAACTGGAAGAACTTCTTTAAAATGTTAATGATATTTAAAATAAGAAATAAGATAATTTTACTACGAGAGACACGTGTCTAACGAACTTTTCTTTGATACTGATACATTTGTCTAGAAAACTTGGCTACTTGGCTTTTTGAGATGAATTGAAAAACGATGTCTACTTTGATTTTGAAAATACATTTCATTTGTGATGTTTATATTTGAACGATTTCTTAGCACAATCTAAACAGAAGGGTTATATATTCTTGATCAGCATCAACTGTTGTATGTCAGCATCGGTTGGATCTGACCACTTTAACATATAGATGTCATAGGAAGAATCGGTTGAATTATAAGTTATTTTTATGAACCAGTTTTTTGTTAATAAACTCAACCAAACTACCTTTTTCTAAGTTAAGGCGCGTTCTATGTTGATACCTGTACTATGTTGGTATAATTTGATCAAAATCGGGTGACTATGTCTTAAGGCTGCCATATTTCTGCAAGGGTAGACATCTTCGTCAAGTCGAAGATAACTTTTGTTTCTTGGAAAAGCTAAGACATTTCCATTAAAAAACTTCAAACGTGTTTTCGGAAACTTTGAGTTGTGCCATTTTCTTTAAGTGTGTGCGATATGTTAACCAACTCTATAAGAAAGCGACAACTTTAGAAGAAAGTAATAGCCTGAATATAATAATAATAAATAAGAACTATGCAGTTGAAAGTATTTTGTTTCATTAAGCTGATCTAAAAAGGCCGAAAGAATTTTCAAAATATAAAGTCAGTAAGCTAAGCTTATTTGTGGTTTCTTGTTAAATTAATTTTTGAAATAAAATAAGTAATCAATTATGTTAGTTTTTCGAATCGAAACTTTATTTAGTGTGATTGAATATTTAATCTCTCTGGGAATGATATGGTGGCCCTGAAAAGAGCCGATGGCATGTTTAAGAGCTTCATCCAGAACGCAACATCAACCCATTTACGACAAAAGTCCAGACATCTGTGAAAACTGCTTCTTGAAAGTACTCAAAGACGAAGCAATCGACGTGGAAATAATATGATCGATAATAAAAACAAGATACAAAAAAAGATAATAAAATTTGGAACTGTTTCAAAAGGAATGTCCAAAGCCCAAATAAACGATTGTTAATTGTTAATAAAATAAGACTAGAAATAAAATTTAATTTTTGAACTTAGAGACACGTGTCTGACGAACTTTTGTTTGATACTGATACGTTTGTCTAGAAAACTTGGCTACTTGGCTTTTTGAGATGAATTGAAAAACGATGTCTACTTTGATTTAAAAAATAAATTTCATTTGATATATAGATTTGAACAGTTTCTTTGCACAATTTGTCAACTAGTCAAAACGTTTTTAGATTCATTATTTGTTGTTTTGTTTTACACTGGCAAGTAACTGGCCAGTTTTGCAGGGAAGGAGTATATGGAATGTAACATTGCCAAATTGTAAGTGTCATCGTCCTTTCAATTTGCACTCTCCCTTTTCTTTCACTTACTTTCACTTGCTGTCAATTTCTGCTCTTCAGTTGTTCATTCGCCAGCGACAAGGACCTAAGGACCTAAAGCAGCATGGATTTAATCTGGTTGCCACGCCCATGTCCGATGTCACCGATGTACCATCGCCCATATCTCTGGACAGTTCCATGGCCGAGTTGAGTATCAGCAGCAGCAGCAGCGATCAGTTAACTGACCAAAGGAACTGATCATAAGGATGTTTCATCCGCTGATGAGACTGCAATCATTGAGAAGGTTTGACATGATATTTAACCGAATTTTGAAATAAATCAGAAAATGTTTTGAAATAGTTATTTATACAAAATTAGGTATGCGAAATCGATTGAAAGCAAAATTTGGCGTTTTCAATTAAAAAAAGTTAATTGTTCGAAAAAATTAGATTTTAATCATGATAGATAAAAATGAGCACACAAATGCTTTAAAATTGTATTGATTCAATCAGATTAAGAATGTATATGTTTTCTGATTTACTTTGGAAATCTAATAAAAAGAATAATAGAGTTCTAGGGTTCGATTCCCACAAGTTCTTTAAAATGTTGATCGATTTAAGCTGATATAATGTAAATACTACCGCAAGTTTGCCTTTGAAAACTATTCAAAGAAGAATTCTAGGGTTCGAACTTCAGAACAACGAAGTAAGGACTCTAAAAACTAAGAACTTATAAATTGGTGTCTCATAGTTTGTAAAGAAGTATTTGTACTATATGTATTTGTTTATTCACATTATTATTAAAAGGTTATTATAATTTAGTGTACCACAATTTGAGGTAGTAAAAAAAGTATGAAATAAAGTTTTGATAATTTTGCAGTCACATTTTTAGGCATGATTTTTAGACAATATACATAAATGTATTCAGGAAATTAAAATAAAATAATTATTTTCCAAAAGAAAATATATATATTTTAATATGATTGATGAACAAATAGAACATGGCTTAAAAAGACCCTTTAAAAAAACTAATGTTTTTAAATTTGTTAAGCAAAACAGATTTCCATTCTAAGTATCATTGAAATATTTCACAAGCAAATGCCAATTTATGTTGACAACTCGCCGAGCCCATTATAAGTTGCGATCCTACGAATTCCAGATAGACACAATAACCACTCGGAAAGCGTTTTACATCCGATTCGTGCTGGGCAAAGTTTGTAAAATTCATGGGATGTGGTTCGGCATGCCAGTAAAAGTCATCCAAAGTGTCCTCATCAAAAACAACATTCGCCATGCTGCCACGATGTCCTGCGCTCCAGAAGACTGGATGTGTGCTCGAGTGTGCAAATTGGCGCATATATTTGGCCAAATGGGCCATCTCCTCGGAGGTCTCTATGGTCACCAGACGAGCATTTGCATCGAGCGTCTCACAGGCAAAGCTGGCTTGTAGCCAGTCCAGCTGAGTTTGGGATTAGATAGAGAAATGGGAGTAAATGAGATCTAGAGATGAGATATGATTAGGGACTACTCACCATAGTGGGGACACTGAAGATGCGATTTTTGTAGGCCACTTTGTAGTACTCATAGGAGGGCTGCAAGTTAGGATTAGTAAGTAGAAAACTTAAAAAGGCAAAGTAAAGATTCCGATATAGCTTCGGCATAGAAAACTTTTCGATATCATTTCTTAAAAGTAATTTTGATTTATACGCACAGCTTTGTTTGTGGAAAAGAAATAGCACTTATCATCAATGTCCACAAAGGGTTTCGTACAACGTGCTGTAAATATGCCTCAAATAAATAGAACTCAAATTTGTAACTATATCAAAACTGTACTTACGTTTCCAGAACTCGACATAGATGCAGGCATAACTAGCCAGGATAAGCAGTACTATAGGCAGCACCTCACAGGACTTACCTATCGTTATCATTTTAAATATAAAACTGTTACTTCCAAAGAGCTACAATTAAAACTGTAGCTTCAATTGAAGGGCTTAGCGAGTTTTATAGCAATTGAAACCGTAACTCAAAACTCGCCTACAAATTGAAAAAAGATATCAACAGAAAGTGCAAAAGATTTCCACAGAATTTGCTTGTAAATACACATTTGGGAAATCAATAGGCTTTGTAAGATATAATATATCATCAGAGTTTAGTTTACAGCGTTTGTTTATAGAACATCAAGTACACTTACATTACAATATAATATAAATAATATATATACACATACTTTATCACTATATCAGTGATCGGCACTGCTGGCAGAGGGCTTTATATGTGTTGGTACGCAAGCAGCGACAGTGCATGCAATGCACACTGAGCGGCTCTCTCTGCTTATGCTTTTTATTCTTTCCAATCCCTCTCTCTCGCTTTGCTTTGCTGCTGTGAGAGCTGATCGTTTATCTCTTCCTCTGTAACGGTGATTTCTCTGCTCGGCTCTCAGCCGAGGCATGCATGTATGCCATACATTGTCTGAGCTCGGGATGAGTATGTGTGATCTTAGAATCCATTGCACCATGGGGCAAATCAAGGCAAATACTGGGTCATTTTGAATATATTTATTTTTTTTGTTAATTTATATATTGTTATTATTATTATATTTTTTGTAATACATAATGAAGAAAATAAAAAATAATATTTATTTTAAAACTGGGTACGTTATTAAGTCGTTGGTACATTGGGACGCCTTTTTATCGGGGACCGCAAAAGTAATAAGCAAGTTGGCAGCACCTGTCCTCAAAGCGGCAGCCTGGCAACTGGAGAGCCACAGTGGTTAAAGTATCTAAAAATCAAAATAATCTAGAAAATATTTAATGTTATCCATATGTAAAAAACAAAATGTTAATAATTTACATTCAATTTTAATTGAAAATGAAAAAACAAGAAGTTGCATTTTTGAATTCTGTACAACATGTTCGAGTTGAACAATACGTTTTTTTAATAGTTTATACCAGAGTGTTGACAGATTTTATATTTTATGTGTTTTATACTTTTTATGTTTATGTTAATGTTAATGTTAGTCTTAATGTTAATGTTAATGTAAATGTTTATGTTAATGTTAATGATAGTCTTAATGTTAATGTTAATGTTAATGTTAATGTTAATGTTATGATCAGCGATGATTGAGAGGTTTCGTTTTAATGCGATTGACCTAATAAAATAAATATACTTGATTAGTATGTGATATTATATATATATCTTTTATCTGCAACTTACTTTGCGATCAATTAAGCGGCGTTCGTTCTCAGTTAATGTTGACCATTTCTTCGCACCCATTTCTACAATTAGGTTCTTGTTCAACCCTATATGCTTCTGGGCAAAAGAGCGAAGGTACCTGATGTAGGCAGACACCTTCCTAATTGGTTTACGTTTTATTTTGGGTTTGCATTGAAGTCTCGGCTTGGCTTTGACTTTCCGGTTAACCGTTTTAGCAGGAGCCCTGCGACAGGCTGGCGGCTTTGATGAACAGCAAGGCTTATCGAAATCATCATCAAAATCGTCGTCGCCATCGTCGTCATCATCATCTCCGCCAATAGGCACGCATGCGTTCGGCACTGCTGCATCCTTATACTTGGCCGCATTTCGAGTTGTCCTCCTTAGGTCGGCGTACCAGTTGAACAGCTCACTAATGGTTTCTTCACATTTCTCACATTTCTGGTTCTCTCCTCCTGGAGCTTCTTCAGAGGTTGGCACATGATTATCCATCGTCCTAGTTAAAAAGCATAAAAGAAATGATATAAGTAAGACATAAAATAGGGATATCTTATATGCATTTCTGCAACTTAAATATTTAAAAATAAACTCACTCCGGCACTGTGGCATCCTTATTCTTGGATGCATTTCCAGTTGTCCTCCTTAGGTCGGCGTACCAGTTGAACAGCTCGCTTATGGACTCTTCACATTTGTGGTTCTTCGCCTCTTCAGAGTTTTTTGCAAGATTATCCATCGTATATGAATAAGTAGTGCTAGACAAGATAAATAGAATAAAAGAAATTATGTAAGACTTGAAAAAAAGGACGAATATCTTAAATGCAATTTCTGCAACTTAAATAATTATATAAAATAGATATCCAAAAAGTATACTAACTCAAAGAATGTTTTTTCCGAACAAGTTGCTGTCACAAAAATTTCGATTTAAAAAAAAAAAAATGAACTAAAATTAAACTTGGGTAGGAATTATATGTTGTTTGTTGGAGAACTTGTTGTATACTGAAATACTGTTTTTTTCATTTAAGAAGTAAACTTTTAAGGCCTACTATGTTTTCATTTTCAAATATTAGCTATCTAGTTGATGTTTTTGCCATTTATAGCCTACTTTGTTTGGTGCTAGTTGATAAAAATTGTGAAAAGTACAGAAGGTTTTTTGAATAGTTCAATATAACACAGACAGTATTTCTTGATTAGCACTTAACTTTATCTAAACTATAGCAATAGTTGAGAAAACGCACGAAAAGACTTCTCCAACGTAGAAATAAAGAGTTAGGTATTGAAAAATGTAGTTAATTTTATTATTTTAGCTCAAATTTTTATTAATTTTAAAAATATATTACAGAATAGGCTAAAAATAATTTAAAATTCTTGCTTACATTCTACAAATGCATTTTTTTTTTTCTGTAAATTCATCCTTTTCAATTAGTTGTTCTATATCCGCGTGTTTTTTAGTTTTTCTCCGATTCACTGAAGCATAGAGCATACGAAAGATAAGTGCGAATATAAACAGAATGTATAACAGAAACCAATTATAATGCCGATTAGACTGCCGTTCACATATATAGAACTGATCATAGCCCCAAGATCTGTGCATATATAGTTCCGAATCGATCAGTTGCAAACTTAAATAACATTTGGATGGAGGTCTTTCGTCCGACAACCATTTATCATAGGTAATTGTTTGATCCAGGGCCTCCCACTTGAAGGAATTTGGACTGTTAAAACTATGTCCTGATGTGGAAAAGATGCTGCCATTTGGATATCCTTTTGAAAGTATATAGTCTTTCAATATAGTCAGCTGATCGGCAGTTTGCAACGATATAAGTTGACCCTGATGTGCACGACAATTGCGACGCGCATCAAACCAATCCAATATATCTTGCTGAAAACAAATATTGTTATAACAAAGTTCAGGATTATATTATTTTTGAAATACTTACAGTTTGTCCCTTGCCTATAAAGTAATATGCCTCACCGACCTTATCGTATGTATAGTTACATTGACTGCTCCTAACTAATATTACTAACCATACAAATTGGAAAATACATTTCCGTTTCAACATTTTAACTAAGGAATTAATGTTATGACTCTTAAGAATCGTTCTGCTTTACTAAAACAACATTACGAACAAAACTTTGATTGTACTGACATTTTTATTATATTTATAATTTCTTATCGCCAAACAAAGGCGTTGCAGTTCTTGATTAAGGGCAATATGTACTGTAATTTATTGTAATGTCTAAATAATACTCTTACGCTAGTATTTAGTTTTTTTATGTGGATATCTTATGTCAGTCATAATCTGTCAACGAAATCAAGTTCAATGTGGCTTGATTTAATTATAAACAAAAAGTTTTCGTTCAAAATTTATACTTTTATACCCTTGATATTATATTGATAGGGTATTTAGTCATATATAATAGTGTGTAACGCACTGAAAGCGACGTTTCAGACCCCATAAAGTAGTTATATTATTGCACAGAGTCAACAGTCGAGTCAAACTGAGCATGTACGACTATCCATCTATCTCACTGTTCTATCTGAACTAGCCTCTCTATAAAGCTATTTTGATGAAACTTGGCATAGAAGCTTCTTTTCGATGTAAGAAGTACATATGTCAAAATCGGCCAGATCGAGCCACTATAACATATAGCTGCCATAGAAAAAATCGGTTGAAAATGTTGTTTTTCAGGATATCACGTCCAAACTTACCAATTCTGAGTTTAAGCGTTATCTAAACATGTTTACAAAATTTCATCAAAATCGTACCACTATATCTTATAGCTGCCATAGAAACAATCGGTTGAAAAATTAACTTTTGTATAAAAAACTTTTTTGTTTATGCAGATATCTCAACCAAACTCGCTAGTACTCCATTTTATTGCGTTTCACAAACACTGCTCAAACTTCATCAAAATCGGGTGACTATAGCTTATAGCTGTCATAGGAACAATCGGTCAAAAATTAAGTTTTCATACGAATAATTTTATTGCCAGCCAAAGATAACTTTTCTTTACTGTTTTTCAATATTCAACAAGTTTTATAAAGCACAAAAATAATTTTTTTTTATAAGAACATGTTCTTAATTTGAATTTTAACAATTTTAAAAAAATATTTTATCTTAAACTATTAAAAAAAAAAAAAAAAATTTATTAAAATTAATTAAAAATATCATTAAAAGCATTATAATTTGTTATTTTTTTTTAATTGTAGCTTTTTTTCTTTCACATTGCTCAAGCACACAAACAAAATACCCCAAAACACAGTCCTGCTCACAAATATATATACATAAACATTGAATTATCGCTGACTACGACAGACTTCATTATACAATATATATATACATATATAAAAATAATAAATATATAAAATATATATGCGTTTAATAAGAAAAGAACAAAGCTGATAAGCGGGTCATATGTTGTCTGATCTTTGGAACGCTTCAAAGTAGACGCAACAGCAACATGCTGCAGCAACATGTTGCCAAGGCTTAAGCAACAAATGAGGCTTTTAAATCAACATTTTGATATCAAAGAAAGCGCGTTTAGTGCATTACAGTTGGCTCATTGGTAAGCATCTGCTCACAAATATCCACAGCTTGACTGTGACAGGATGCGCTGGTCATGAAAAGCTCTCCTTGCTGCAGCACCAGCAGCATGCAATTGAGACCCATGCGTGTGGTAGGTTCCCCAGCCAGCCAATTGGTATAATTGAGACTGCGAGCGCGTCCAAAGTAATTCCAATAGAACTGTAAATCTCCCGGCCAGCGATGACCCGCGCTCCAGAATTGTGTGCCATTTTGAAAACCATTTTCGTAGAGATGATTGGCCAGAATGCGCATTTCCTGCTGGTTGTCCAGGCAAACGCGCGAGGTGCGCTTTTCCTGATAGCAAAAGTTGCTAAAGGAGCTGGGCTGTGTTGTGTTGTTTGGATTGCTTTAAAACTTGGTGCAGTTCATCTTTAGCTTCTGATCTACTCACCAGCGGCTCCTCGCCATCCACAAAGTAGCAATAATGCTCCCGCACCTTTGTATAAGGCACCTTGCAACGCCCTGCCACTGAAAGTTGCAACAACAGCACAATTCCCAATCCAATCAGGAGCAACAATTGGCAGCTGTTTCGCATGTTGTGTGTAGCTTAACAAACTGCAAAAAAAAAACAAAACCATATACAAATAGTTCATCTAACGCTGCTCGACTCCAATTTTTTTATTTTTTTTTTTTGATTTTGATAAGAGAAACGTGAGAGTCACCTTATCAGCAGAATTGTGCTCTAATCGGTTTCGTTTATTTGTTTTTTTTTTTTTTGTTTTGTTTACATATTTGCGAATTGAGAGTGCCTCAACCTTGATAAGCTCTCTAATTGCGCTATTCTCGCACTTCCTAAAGCCAGCTTTGATAAGGAATTTTTAAAATGAGCAGACATTTGATATATATTTATTTGTATACAAGTCTGTTCTGGTTTTTGCTTTCGGTTTATTGTAATCGCATATTTTAGCAACGTTTCAATTACCCATTCAACAGCTTGCAAATTTGGTTTTCAACTGAAACGATTTGATTTCAGAATTTCACATTTGTTTAGAAACTTTCAGCCGAAACAGCTGAAATAGAATGATACATTTTTTATCTTTAGGCATCTTCCGATCAAAGTCTAAAGTCGAATATGTTTATTCAAATTTTCGAAATATAATCGAACCGTTTCAATCCTAGAATTCTACACTTTTCCTGACCTTGATTGAAAATTGAACGAATCCAGTGGATCTTAAATGATTCAAGAACAAAAGTCAAATATGTTACTTGAAATTTTCGAATTTTAGTTGATCCGAATTCTACTTTTTCCTTCCCTAGACTCAAAAATGTAATTAACAATTAGATGGAGGCATTTCCTTTTAAGTATAGTACATCTATATATATAAAACTGTGCAACTTGACTGACTAATTGGCAACCCTTTCACAGCACAGCCCATAAAAGAAAAAAAGCTGAATTTTTCAAAGTAGTTACATCTTATGCTTAAAAAGAGTATTAAGAACGGATTTTGAAAAACTCGTTCGGAAAATGTGAAAAATTTATCTATTTGAAAATTTAACAATAACTGCGTACCAGCTTGACGGAAAATTCAGCACCCTGGTTAGAAAAAGGATAGTTAAGGCTGTAAGGCTTAAAGCTTAGTTTTTATGCGATTTGCTTCAAGTTCATTTTTAAAAAATTTAAGAAAATTTAACAATGACTGCCTATCAGTTTGCGGAAAAATTCACAATTTGTTGGAAAACGACTTTGTTGGAAAACGCAATACACAAATATTCTAATATATTTTCAATAGGTTTGTATTTATTGAATGATGTTTGGTGTGATTCAGGTAGTATTTATGATGCTTTTCATTAGTATAGGGTCATATGAGTAAGAAAAGAGCATTATTTTCGATGATATATCAAAATCTTAAGAAACTTAACTAAAATTTCATAAAAATCTTGCAATGCTTCAAATTTAATCGGAGTTAACATTTTTAAATTAACGCGCCAAACTAGAAATAGGATAAAAAGTTAAATTCCACTCCCAAACAAGCGTAGAAGCAGCAGTATGACAGTATAACAGAGGGGAAGTGACGTTATGCCATTTTTAGTTTTTTTTTTCCAAGTGAAATCCAACAAATAATTCACGATCATTAACATTCCCGTATTTTGTATGAAACTGTACTACGTTTATTCGAAACTGTTTATTTGTGTGTTTAACATTGTCTACACGTTTGTTTACGCCAGATGGCGTATGTGTGCGTTTTCAGGCATACTTTTTGTGCGTCGATTCGCGTCTGCACTGTTAAGTTAACAGGCGAGAGCGAAAGAAAAAACACTGCTGTTGGCTTAACAGAGGCGTGTCTGCTTATTTAAAGGCTTATGCGCTTATGTTGTATAAAAATATATCAATAGCTGCTAAAGACAATAATGTTAAAGCACTTAAATGTGTTTTTTTGTTAACGCACAGCTCAAACGCTGCACTCAAATGTGTTAAATACAAGTCAAGCATCGATACCTGATTACAGCGCGCCAAATACAAAAAAACAGCTGTTCACGCTGTCGCTGCGCAGCGGCTTAACATTTTCGGTAACTGCCGCTGTTAGTGCACACATTTAGCGTTAACAGGCCTGTTATTCAATAATTTTCTGTTGAAGCGTGTGGTTGTTGCGGCCGGTGTGCGATGAAAAGCAAGAAAACAGACATCAACAAAATTGTGCGTCTTGAATTGTGTTAAAGTTCAATTTGTTTGCTGTGCCAAAGTGTGAAAATGTTTTAGTTGACAATTAAACGCTTAACGCTTTCTAACGTGCGACGAGGCCAGTTGTTGTTGCATTGCGGCTCTTTGCTTGTATATTTTTTTTTCTCTGTTGTTTTCTGCGCGTGTGCTTTGCTTGAATATTCGCTGTTTCGATTGTTTACGAATTTGTGTGTGTGCATAAATGTGCAAAAAGTAGCGTTAAATAACATAGTTTTGAATGAAAATGACAATAAAATCGACGAAAATGATAAAGAAAAGCAACAAATTGTTGCTGGCACTGCTAACGTTGACTGCGCTGCTGCTGCGCGAAGGCAGCGGCGTCGCAGCACATTTAAATGTGTTCCTGAATCTGGAGGAGGTGATGCGTTTGCTTGGTAAGTGTTCAATCCTACCCCCCCCCCTTTCATACTGCTGCTTTGTTATTGATTTCTCCACCTCAGTTAAAAACAACAACAACAACAACAATTCAAAGCAATTGAGCAATTAGCGTTTGTTCCATTTGTGTCAACTAATTTCCAATTTTTCATTCATTGAAAAACTGAAATGCGTTTTTGAAAATTATGTTGATTTGTTTGCTTTGGCTTAATTTTAGACGCCCTCTCATTCGCTCTAACTCACTCCCCCGCCCATTCCCATTTCCATTCGCATTCGCAGTCTCGCTCTCTCACGCACGCTGCTGCAGGTGTTGTTAAACAGTTAAACAAATAAACAAACAACAAGCTAAAGCAAAAGCAAAAGCAAAAACAACAACAAAACTTCTTCTTCTATGTACATAACTTTCAGTTGCTTCGTTAAGAAATTTTACGCTTCGTAAAAAGAAGCAGCAGCAACAAAAACAACAGCAACAACAACAACAACAAAAATAACCAAAATTTACAAGCAGCATTAAATTTATTTCACTGCCAGGGAATATTTTTGAATATTTCTTGGAATTGAAATTCCTCTACCAAAAAAAAAAAAATAAAACACACACACAAGAGACACGCAAACGAGATGACAACGCAAAGGAAAAAACAACAACTGCAGCGACGCGTCGTTGGAGCAGCGGCAGCGGCAGAGACAGAGGCAAAGGCAAAGGCAAAACGTGACTTGGAGCAGCCGCAAACGCAAGCCGTGTGAGGAAGAGAGGGCGAGAGAGGCGCGCCAGAGAGCATGCCAGAGAGCAAGACATGGTTGTGAGAGGGTGGCAGCGGCAGCGGCAGCAGGAAGACAGCGCAGGCATCATCGTCAGCTGTGCGTCTGTGTGTGTGTGTGTTTTTTTTTGTGCCTGTATTTGTGTTGGCGAGGGTGCAACTGCGCACAGTGGTTACAAAAGGACATTGCAGCTTATCCCTGCATTTGTCAGATTCTAGTTAAAATCTTTGTATTGTTTAACGACAGTTTGCTTTGGGCACAATGTTAGTTTCGAAAATCACTTTTATATAGAAAATCATTTTTGTTGCTTTTTTTTCGAGATTTTTAGAGAAAAGATTTCCTTCCAACGAAGAATGCAGTTTAAGGTAATTAAGAATCTTTACAGTTTCACACTTTTGACCTTTCTTTTAATTTTTAAATAGTTGGCAATCAAATACTTTAAAGTTTAAACGAATCTTAGAAGATTTTGATTTAAAAAACTTAATATTTAACTTGCTCTCATTTTCATTGTCATTGAAATATAAAATATTTGAATTTGATTCTTTAAAAATGTTGATATTTATGCAAACCAGAATTTACGATTCTAATTTCTAAGAAATTCTAATATGCGAAGGGTTTCATTTGCGTAAAATGGAAATCGAAAATGAAAATTTTCGAAATTAACTTTTTTGTCTGTTCAAATATGCGATGCTTATAACTTCTGAAAAAATGTTACAGCTGCAATATTCTAATATGGCTATAATTTTCAAGTCTCATTTAACTTTTTACAATTCTGAACTGTTTGAATTGGAAATATTCAATTGAGTTTATTTTCAATAGTTCTTATCCTTGCACACTTTTTGCAGTAGCTGAGTCCACTGTGCGCAGCTTTGCGCTAGTTTGGAACTTGTATTTTTGGCAAGTCGTACAACGTCTGCTGCCCACTGCATGTGATTTTGTTGTTGTTGTTGTTGTTTGGCATGCTGCCTGCTTGTTAAGTTTAGATAGTTTTTTTTTTTTTTATCATTTTTGCATACTTTTTTATTATCATTTTCCACTGTGCCATGTGTGGGAGCTGAATATATTTTTTGCTGCCGACGACGACGACGACGATGCGCATAATTTGCGTATGCTTTTTGAATTTTGGGGCGTGAAATCAAATATGCAAAATATCTTATGTTTGGATTTAGATTTGAATTGAAATTTGAATTTGAATTCTTTTTAAGAGCTGTGGGCGCTTTAAGCGCATTCCCCATTTTGTCTATGTCCATTTAGCCATTTGGCCCCCCAGTTACAACTTTAGCCACATGGCAACTAATTAAGACTAAGTTGTAAACTTTGCAGACCGCTCAACTGCTTCTTCTTCTTCTTCGTATTCGTATATTTTTTTTAATATATTTTTTGATATATGCGTGCAATAAAGAATTGCGCTAAGCCATAAATCAATTAGGCAGCATAATTTGCATTTGATTTGTGTGACTTTTGGCGATGGCGTTGTCCAAAAGGGGTTTCAAGTTTCCAGTTTCCAGTTTCGAGTTCCGATTTTTATTTGCCTTGCATTTCTTGTATACCCTTCTAGGCAGCACAGTAGACGCTCGCAAGCTAGTACCAGTTTGTTTTGAAGCTTATTCTAATTTCTGAAATATTCTATTCTATATTAGAACTCTAATGGAAATGTACAATGCATTGAAGCAGACGTCTCTGATTCCTTAAATTATATATATTCTTGCTCAGCAACAACAGCCAAGTCGAACTAGCCATTTATAACTATCCATCTATTTAACTGTTCTATGTGAACTAGGCTCTCTTTTAAGCTATGTTGATGAAATTTGACACAGATGTTGCTTTTTGTTGCAGATAGTATATATGTCAGAATCGGCCAGATCGCAACGCTATAACATATAGCTGCCATAGGAACGATCGGTTGAAAATGTTGTTTTTCAAGATAGCTCAACCAAACTTACCAATTCGGAGTTTAAGCATTATCTAAACATGTTTACAAAATGTCATTAAAATCGAACGGCTATATCTTATAGCTTTCATAGGAACAATCTTTCGTAAAATTGTACTGCAAGGGTATTTGACATTCCTTAGCAAAGTTTTCCTTAATGTTGGTTTTTATAAGCAACTGGAGAGTCCAACTGAGTGTCTCAGTCCCAACAGGGAGTCCGTTTGGCTGGCAAAGTTCAATGCCGTCGGGTTTTGCATTTTGAAGCCTTTAGTCATAAAAAGAAAAAAGACTGGCATATGAAATATAATCAGCAGAGAGAAAGAGAATAGGGAACTGTTTCAGGGTGGGGTAAACACGATCAAACGAAAATATATGTACATATGTATATATATTTCAATTCCCCAGTTGAACATTTGTGTTGCATTTGTTGCTGCTGTGACACGCGCTACATTTAAAAAATGTCTGTCCGTTTTTGTTTCATTTTTATTGAAATTGAAATTGAATTTGAATGCCATTTGATTTTTCCAATCATTATGCGTAGTTTTTCTTTTACGACTTTGACGCTTTGGAATTTTGTCTTTTGTCTTTTGTTTGATTTTTATGTGCCCATTGTTCGCAGTTAATTTCGTTGGTGCTTTGCTTTAATTTTATTGCTCATTTGGCTGCGTGTTAATGTTAATTTTAATTTTCATTTTAATGTTAATGAAGAGCTGCATTTACATTTTCCGAAAAGCTGCCTCCCCACCCTCTCTCTCTCTCTCTCTCTCGCTCTGCTGTAGCTGGCTGCAACATGTTGCTCTCTTTTGCACTTGCTTGGCATCTGCATCTGCTGCTGTTGCCAAAAGTGCCACGCCCCTTTGTGCAACGCCTTTCAAAGCTCAGCTCACACATTATGATCGATTGGCGGCGCAGCTGCTAAGCAGCCATGACAACAACAACAACATTAAAAACAACATTAACAACAACAACACTTACAACAACAAGTCTCCTCCACGAAGCAGCCCCACAAAAGATAAAAACAACAACACGAATGTGTTAAATTTACCACCAACTGTGTTAAATAAATTAAGCTCTGAGCAGAGGCTGAGCAGAGACTGGGCAGTTGCTGAGCAGAGACTGAGCAGAGGCTGAGCAGAGGCTAAGCATAGGCTGAGCAGAGGCTGAGCAGAGACTGAGCAGATGCGGAGACCCGCTCAATAGTCAAATGAGGCTTCAAATATGTATTGCTCCGATATGATCTTCATATTATAAACTTGTTATGGGTATTATACTCTTTATTATAAACTTTACATCGTTTTTGAGCTCATATTTTCATAAACAAAACGACAAACTGAGAAGGTAATACATATTTAAGAACTGTTTCAATTCACAACATTCAGTAGAACTGTATATTCTAGTTTCGTTGTAACGATATAATTTAAAAATTTCTTTTTCGATAAAAAGAACTAATTCAAGTTTTGGTTTCTTGAGTTCTCTTCCAAATAAAGAAACTATTGAAACTAATTTAAACTTAATAAAACTTAAGTTGTTTCTTTAGTTGCTTTCAAGATAGAAAAACATCCTTAAAAATGTATGGTAAATCTATGCTCTAACTACTTTTCCGCAAATCGAACTCAAAATTCTGGTTTTGGTCCTAAAAATTTTTTAAAAATTAAAAAATGCCTTTTCCGGTGGCGCAGGTTGAATTTTTTGCTTAATTGAATAAGAAAACTTTGTTTAAAGTTGTCAATACCCATATAAACCGAGGCCTGTTAAAGTTAACAGTGCTGTATACTTTAACACAGTGGTAGGTCTGTTAAGAATTCATATACTCTGTTAACGTTTACAGCACTGTTAAGCAACTATTTATTGTTTTTAACAATTATTCTTGCAAAAATGTCAAACTTCTTAAATTTTTTCAAATTTTTTGAGCTTCCGAAAAGATTTACAAAAAAAAAAACTTGTTTTTGTAACGATTGTTGGTTTTTCTCTATCTGCTTTCTTTGTTTTATGCCTCTTAAAATTTCTATGTTCATTTATGGTTTTTAAGTTTTTAATTTTCATTTTCCACTTCAAGTTTTAAAAAGTTTAATGAACATTAAATAAAAAGCAATAAATATGAAAATGATTGAAAACTTTTCTTGATATCAATGTAAAAAGCCAAATTTAGTTAAAACTTTTGTTAATTGAGGCAAACTTGAATAGTTTGTTAAAGTTAAATTTAGTTATTTAAAATAAAACTGGTTAAGAGTTTATAAACCATTTTTGGCAACACGTTTGCAAAACAAATGTTAATTATGTGCCACAGTGAGGCAGGCAGGCCAGAAAAACATGCCTATAAAGTGTGGCAAGATCATTATTGTAACAGAAGTATGCTGTGCTGTGCTGTGTGGCATGCTTATCGCACATACTATAGCTTCATTAGCTAATGGCCACTTCATTATGGCCAAGAGTACAACCAGCTGTGCCTAGATGGCAGAAAGAAGAGTGAAGAGGGGAGAAGCGTAAAGAGTGCAGTGTTACAAGCTCAACAGATTCCAAAGAGACGCAGGCAGCAGACCAATTAAAATATAGATCATGCCACAGGAGCAACAAAGAGAAGGTGGATGAAGAGGAGCGGCAGGAAGAGGAGGAGTAGGCAACGTCTGTAAGATCATATCGTGGGCCATGCACAAACCGTTAACACAACTTTGGCCCCCAGAGATTGGAGGCAGTTCGTGGAAGGCATTTAGCACGACAAGTCGAAGACGACGTCGTCGTCGTAGCAGTAGCAAAAGTCCACGTCGCAGTCGCAGTCGCAGTCTCAGCAGCCAAAAGAAGCTGTTGCCAACAATCAGGCTGCAATGATCTTTTCGAGAGCTGAGCGCGAAGAACAAGCCATAAAACCGAGAGACGATAATACATATTGTGCTTTGTGCCTTGCCTGGCATGCTTGTTATGGCCAACAACAACAACAGATACAGATAAAAAGATACAGATACAGCTATAGCTATAACTATAGCTATAACTATAAGTATAGCTACAGGTTAGTTGCTTGTTGGCAGCCAAGGTGCTAAATGTGGTAGGTGCCACAGTAGCTGCTTGCCAATAACAGGCAGCCGTCTTTGTGTATCTTTCAGATACTTTGCGCTTGTTTTCGAGATACAAATACATAGTTGCCAAAAGCGGCGTACTTCAAAAACAGCCGCAACTACAAAAATATTTCAATATTTATATATTTATGACAAAATTGAAAAATTATAATATAAATAAATATAAATAAATACAAATAAATATAAATAAATATAAATAAATATAAATAAATATAAATAAATATAAATAAATATAAATAAATATAAATAAATATAAATAAATATAAATAAATATAAATAAATATAAATAAATATAAATAAATATAAATAAATATAAATAAATATAAATAAATATAAATAAATGTAAATCAATATAAATAAATATAAATAAATATAAATAAATATAAATAATTATAAATAAATATAAATAAATATAAATAAATATAAATAAATTTAAATCAAAATAAATAAATTTAGCTTGATTTTTGTCAAGGCAAATCGAACTTGAGTTTCACGTAGACTTTCAATCTTTCCGCTTTATAATTTGTAATCAATGTGCCCAATTAAATCTAATCGATGCCTTTGCTTTACCCTTTTGACTTGTGATCATCGCTGTGACAAACGTTATCGCTCTTAACTTTTGTTTTCATTGAGCATTTGATTCCAAGCATAAGTTGTCATTTCATTTCTGTCTGCCTATTTAAATCAAAAATATTGAAGCTATTTTTATAATGCTAACCTCGAAATGTGTTATCGATTACAATTTGATGGGCAGCAGCAGCTGACAGGTCATTAAAGAGTCAAATTTCCGTCATTGGAATCGTCTCTGTGATGTTGTAATGGACCAGAAATGCTATTTACATATGTATCTATCTCTGCTGTGTCTGGCCAAATAAATGCCCTATAAACTTGGCTAAGCCAGGGCTTAAACAGCTTCTCTGCGTGGCCATAAAAACTATATAGTAAACAACAAAAAAAAAAAAAGGTTGGCATTTAAACAAATGAAAATCGCATCGATTGCAAAAACAAAACAAAATCAAAGCAAATAAAATGTCGATGGGCTACAATTTGATGTCAAAGGCTTAAAAGTGCGCCGAGTCGCTGTGTTCCATTGACTCGTGGTGCAACGGGGCGGCAACAGGGTGGTGCAGTGGTGCAGTGGCGCAGTAGCAGCTGTAGTTATCAGTGCCACTGCAACGAGAGGCACCAACTTTCTGCTGTCAACTGATAACCCCAGCGGGCTACACGCACGCTGCATGTCAATAATAAATAACTTGCATTGTTTACCCAGGCTGCCTTTTCTGTGCTATATACAACATATGTGTATTATATACATATATGTATATAGATTGGCTAGTATTAACCGAATTTGCTAGGTCAATATTTCATTAATTGTGCTCAATTCGCTAGAAAAACAAAAAAGGTGCATACCAAACTTTTTTCACGTAATGAAAACAGAGATTGAATATTTCGAATATAATTCCAAAAATAAATATAAATAAATATTTGCTAGTATTAACCGATTTTACACGGCCAATACTTCATTGAGTATGTTCAATTTGGAAAAAAAACATTGCAGATTTTTCTTAAATTAAAAACAAAGCGATTTAATAGATTGTCAACAATCGTAGAAAAAATTCATAAATATGCTGGCTAGTCCTGGCCGATTTTACACGGCCAATATTTCTGTATTTCAATTTTGTTCAATTCAAGATATTTGCATTTCCAGGTTCGCGAACGTTACATTCGTACGCATTTACATTGAAAATAAAATATGAAAAACATATTTTTTTAAATTTTGTTGAGGCTTAGCTGCTTTTTAGACATTTCGCTCACTAGTCTTGTACTTCAAAGACTTGTAATTCAGAGAACTAGTTCAGTAGTTCATTTTCTGCCGAACGAGCTTATCTTTCATTTGATTCATTTAAGTCTTATTATCGTTCAATCGATTCGAGTTCAAATATAGTTCAGTAAATCATTGGAGGCCCATTATCGTTCTACTGATCCAATTCACAAAATCGTTTAGTACTTATTTGAGTTTCAAGCCCGTTGAACTGATTCCAATCCCAAAATCGTTCAGTTTTCATTTGAATTTCAAAATCGTTGAGTACTCATTCGATTCGAGTTACAAAATCGTTGAGAATCGTTAGTTGCTTCAAGATTCTCCAGTTATACTTATTGACACCCAAAAATAAAACTTAATTCTCTCAAAGGAAATTTTGATTTTCCAAAAAAAAGCATCAATATCAAAAAACTTGTTGTTTAGAACTTTAAAAACCGAAATGCCTTTATGAAGTTCACGTTCAATTATAGAAACGCTTATGAAAAGTTTAGCTGCTTAGCTTTTGTGCTTTGGAGCCTCAATTGTTCGTCTGTCAGTCAGTCAGTGAGGACAACCCCTTTTTATATATGTATGTATGCATATAGATAGATGCGAAAAAGAATAATCATATTTACATTAAATAACAAGAGTGACGAGTCGCAATGAATGAAAATTGCAAGCTCGTTGGCTGTCGAGTTTATTGGCCATGCAACATGGTTGTTGGGTTGTTGGGTTTGGAGGCGCCGCGAGCTGACAAAAGCGAATTCGCTCGTAAGTAACAAAAGCAACATCCACAGCAACAACAACATCAACTGCAACTGCCACTGCCACTGCCGCTGCCACTGCCACTGAATGTGGCAAATGTAAAGGGGAATAAAAGTTGCAAGCTCTGTGTGGCTGGCAGATGCACCAACACACACACACACACACGTATATATATATATATATATATATATATATATCTGCTGTGTTATGTTTATTGAGCTGTACGAGCATGTTTATTTGGGCCATGCACTGTGGGAATTTACAGCTACATGTTAACTATCTGAAAAGCTGCTTGAGAATGAATATAAATATATGTCTGTAAATATGATGTACTTCTTTTTGTATGTATGTATATATGTATTGTACATATGTATGTATGTAAGTGTGAGTAAATAAAATCATGCGTGTCGCATTGTCTTACAGCCTTCTCGTTGTTATTGTGTGAAATATGTTAAAGGGACAGCATAATTTCATCAAGATATAACCCACTTCATCATGTCTATATTTAAAACTGTACAACTAGCTTAACAGCTTCATTGTTAGCCGCTGTTATTGCCGCTGTTAATTGCAGTTTGAATATTTGTGCCAAATTATAAATTATAGTTGAGATTGAAGGTATTGGGCAGAAAATACAATAGATTAAACTTAAGATAGGAGCGATAGTTTTGATTTTTAAGCCTTTTCGAGGATAACTAAACTATCACATTCTGATTTTACTTGTTTTTGTCTTTGAAACGTCGATAAATCCATTTATTCCACACATGTACAAGTTGTTAGTTCTGAAAAACTATCGATTACGCTTTTGTTAGGAGCGATAGTTTTAATTTTAGCCTTTGTCGAGGCTTAGATTTTATTATAAACTGTTTTTCTCTTTGAAACATCGACTAATCGATTGATTCTACATAGTTCTACACAGGTTAAAGGTATGAGATATTAGAAACAATCTATTACACTTTTGTTAGGAGCGATAGTTTTGATTTTGGACACGTGTCGTGGCTTCAACAATCATTACATTCGTATCTGAACTGTTTTTGTCTGTTACAACGATGAATTGGTTAAATTTACACAAATCTGCACTAGCAGAAGGTACTCAAACTTAAAAACAATAGATACAACTTTTGTTAGGAGCGATAGTTTTGATTATGAGCCCTTGTCGACGTTTATCAAATCATCGCATTCATGTGTGACTTGTTTTTGGTCTTTGAAGTATCTATTAACAGACAGATTAAACACAATACTACACAATCGATTAACAAACTAATCTATTATAATAATTATTTTACAATACGATTATTTACATGCCTAGTCGATACTATCGAACAAATCTAAACTTCCTCTTGGCAACTCAGCCGCCATTTGGCAGCTCTTACAGCCCTAAGCCCAACAGGGCCAAGAAGCAGACTAGCGTCTAGAGGCGATTAAGGTTAATTACTATTGATTTTGGGCATTATACAATAAGACTGGCCATAAACTTTTGTCAGCTGGTCAAAAAGCGTCAAGCGAGCAAAAATGTTGAATGATTAATTTGAGGCAAAGAGCAAAACAACAGAAATCTGTGCCAAATGATTGCCAAACAAACTGTGAAGAGGCTGGCCCTAAAAACATGGCTAATTTCGCTGGCTAACAAATTTGTTACAATCAAAGCCCGTAAACGAGTAACAAGAAATGAGAACGCTGCGCCCGCGGCTCCCAAAAAGCGGAAAACCAAAAAGCGAACAGAGAAAAAAAAAAAAAAACAAAACGAAGAAAAATCACAAAAACAGTAAAAGCAAAGCGTAAATATTAGGCAAAAAAGGCGCATCATTTATCATAACGACGACGTGAGGCAGCTAGGTCTACGTGGATACAGCTACAGATACAAAGATACAAAGATACATAGATACATTTACTGCAGATAGAGATACGTTTCGCAAAGACATGGCTCAAAGCTCCAAAACATGTTAAATGTTGACATGTGGTAGGCGTTTAAAGGCACAACTCGCAGCTTGTAAGCAAAGTCACATTAGTTTGCAACAAAAAGAAGGAAGAAAACTCAAAGGAGTTGGGGGGAGTTGAGGGGAGTTGAGGGGGAGACAGCAGCTGCTATAAAAGTTCAGCAAACAGATCATTTGTTTTATTTATTTTTCGATTTGCAGCCGAAAAATGCAAAAATTGCAGCCCAAGAGTGACATATTAGCCATTAGATGAGCAGCTTTTCTATCTTTATTTCTATTCTGTACGTAAAACGTGCACATCATTTATCATCTATTGCAATTTGATGTGGTGTGTGTGGCAGCCACATGATAATGGAGTAAGAGCCAAGGGCTAAGTGCTAAGCCAGGGCTTCCTTTTGTCACCGAAAAGCTGTTGCTCGAAACTCGAAGCCCAAACCGAAATCCAAATCCAGCAACCTTCTCTCAACTTCAACTTGGAACCCTCCTGATTGTTAGCTAAATTGAGTATTTGCTGCCTTTGGTCGCTCGAATGCTTGACAAATGAATCAGCTGTCAGCAGGAATGGGATTACAATCAAGCCAAGTAGACCTTACTTTATATTGTTTATATTTTGTAGAGTTTCGATATGTTTTGTTGTAAATTTAGGAAAAATACTTTTAAACTTTGTAGAGATATACAAAAATGAAATCAAGCTTGCGGCTTTACCTAAAAGATTTCATATTCAGGCCTGTTAGCCTTGCGAATAACTTTTCATTGCAAATCGATATATCAGAAGCACAACTTTTTAAGCCCAATTTTCTTCGATATTCGAAAATCAGCATACGAATGTTTTGATTGGAATCGGAAATGGAAACAGATCTTTTATCATTTTCAAGTACTTTTCATTTCGTAGCGTATTCGAGTTATTGTGCCTCTTTTTCAAATAACTTTGCAAACGTTTTTCATTTTCGAAAATAAGCGCAAAAAGTTTTCATTTCACCAGCTAAAAAGCAACGCTTTCAAAACAAAATTTGCATTCAGTTTTCGGAATTCACAAACAGCTACAAAAATTTCGACACAAAATAATTTGATCAAAATCAAAAATGCCAAAAGAAAATTGATAAAGTTTTACTTTAAAGCCAGTAGAATATAAAATTTGGCTAAAAATTGAAATTGAATTATTTTAAAATAATTGTTTTATGCTGTTTTTAAGGCATGTTTTCTCAATAGCGTTTGAAATACAATATAACCATATATTTTTAATGCTCTTGAAGTCTATGAGCGAGTTTTGAAAGGTAACTATCATACGAATGTGTTGAACATCTGTCTAACTACGAAATGACCCTTGACCCCGCTGAGAGCAGCACTCAACATTTTGGTTGTGCCAAAAATCAGCATAGAAAATCGTCGAAGCAGTTAAAACTTCACGAACTGCAACGCTAATTACAAGAAAATGGCAATGAAAACAACAAAAAAAAAAGAAAACCAAAAAAGCAAAAACCGAAGCCAAAGCCAAAGCCCAAAAAACATTTTTGAGTGTCTAACCCAAATGGCAGTTGTCTAGTTCCTTGCCTACGTCTGGGCTAGGTCCTCCTCCTTTGGACTGTGTTGTGCTGTGTTGTGTTGCGTTGTGTTGCCTGCAACAATGGTCACGACTCTCTGTTCGGTAGCAAGCTATTAAAAAATACTGCCAAACAACAACAGCAACAATAGCAATAACAATAACATCAGCGACAACGACAACGTCATGACTGCACGCTCTGAAAAATTCGACATACGATATGGATATGGCTACGTAGTACCTAGCTATAGCTTCTGCTGCTGTCCCTCCTTCTGCAACTCCTGCTCCTACTCCTTTCTGCTACTCCTGCAAACCACTCAGCAGCTTCAGGCACGCCCAGCCAAAAAAATATACAAAAAAAAATGAAAAATTATAAAAAGCAAAACAAGCACAAAAAGTTTTATTTGCATTGCAGAAGTTGATATACTCTCTCATAAAAACTATCAAAACTGTTACATTTTCCACTTTCCTTAACATTTTATGGAAATATTCCCATTTTCTATATTGCTGTTGAGCTACTGGAACGAATCCTAACTTAATGCTTAGTTAATTCAATTCATAATCAAGTTTGAATTCTTTAAAATATTTTCTAATGTGCCAATGGGACAATTTAAGAGACATTAACTTTTACAATATCTTTACGAAAGTGGAAACCGCAACAAGCCTGTTATTCGTTTTTAGTAGATAAATTTAAATCCCAACCAAACGATTCGATTTTGATTAATTATGATCAAAATTTTAAGACTAATATTTGCTGATCTTGGCGAGAAAGAAACAATAAAGGATTTTTCCGACTAATTTCAACAGATTCTTTCTATGTCAATTGTGGAATATGGGGTTCGATTTTTATCGCATTTGAAACTAAGAGCTTTCCAGTTTTATAGTACCTTTTTAAAAAATGTTAACTGATATTTGTAGAGTCTACTGTTAAGAGCTTCAATTTTTATCAAATTTGAAATAAAGAAAATTCAAGTTTTATCGAAATATTTTGAAAAAACAACATTTTTGAGGCATGTTTCTGAATAAAATAGACATGATTTGATAAAACGGGTGCAGATTTTGATAAAATTTGGTAAATTGGTTAAATTTTGAACACATTCAAAACTAAGAATATTCAAGTTTTATCGAGACGTCTTGACAAAATCAAAATTAGGGATTTAAAAGGCACAGATTTTGGTAAAATTGAATAATTTGGTCCGAATTTGAACACAATAAAAACTAAGAATATTGCAAGTTTCATAAATATACAATATTTTTGACGGATGTTCCTAATGGATAAAATGAACAGATTTTGCTAAAACTTGGCTAATTTTGTTCGAAAATATTTTTAAAAATGAAAATTCCTATCAAATGTATATAGCTTAATTATAAAGATTTCTTGAAAAATGAAGAAACAACATTTGTAATGAATGTTTAAGGCTTAAAAGTACATTTTTTGATGAAAATTGCTAAATTTGTTAGATCACATAAGTTGAAAATAAATAGAAAACTTAATTCTCATCCGATCGAGAGAGAATCTGGAAGTGTGAAAAAGTCTGCGAATATGAATGAAAAATGAAAAATAAGAATAAATGGAAAATAATTTTAAGCTATTTTCAATATTTATTTATCATTTTGAAATAATTCGGATAGTTTTTTTAAAAACGAAATTTGCAACTATCGCGAACGTTACATGGCGAACGTTACAAGATTTCCATTGGCGCTGGTGGAGCTTTTTCCGGAAATGCCCATATGTATAATAGAAAGGGCAAAAACCATACGATCAAAGTTCTATAAACCTATTTTGAAATCTGTTGTGTGTCAGCTTATTATGCTGTTCAATCGTATTCTATCATTATGCTGTTCAAGATCATATATATAATTGAAAGTTTTTATAAAACTAACTTTAACTAACTTTGCACGTTGCTTCAGCTTATTATGCTGTTTAAGCTTATATATAATTGCGAGGTCAAAAAGTCTCTTTCATGACAATCTAATAATACCCAGCAAAAGAAAGAGTATACGAAAAAACGAAATAAAATACAGGCAGTTATGAACATGGCACACACAAAGGTTAAAAAAGTTCAAGAGCCGTCGAGCTGGGCGCATGCAAGTGACATTTGCTCGTGACATGAAGGTAGACGACGACGACGACGACGACGGTGCCACTTGAAGACAGCCTCGAGGTGGGTTGTTGGGGCGACTCTTGAGCATGAGATTCGCTGCAACATCTCTGCAGCGCGCCTCCGCTGCTTGCCACAACCCTTTGGCAAAGTGCAATAAAGCGACAACTTTCACATGAACCTGTGAACTTGCAGCGACAACGTTGCATGCCACTCACATGGCAATCCAATAGTTGCCTCTTCTTGCTGCACACCGTCAAAGGGTCAATGGAAGCGTGCGGCCTGCGGGCTGCCTCCTTGTCACATGCCCACATGCCCCTCTTGCCACTGTGCGGCATTTGATTAAGTCATGGGCGCTATTTTTAAAACGCCAGCGAGGCATTTGTCGCTGCTACATGCAGAACGTGCAACATGTTGCACATTTTGAGAGGAAGTCGCCCATGCGACGAGGCTGTCTGTCTCAGTCGCTGTCTCTGCCTCTGGCGCTGCCTACGTCTCTGCCTACGTCTCTGACTGCCTGCCTCTCTGCCTCCTACTGTCTATTCGCCTGACACAATTTATACGCGACTTTGTCGCCGCCAAGTTGAGACATTTTGGGGCTGCGCGTTCTCTTCTATGTCAACCTACATGCAACATGCTCACTGATTTTTATTGTTATTGCCAGTTGTCAAAGGAAGTGCGGCTCCATGCTGCCCCTTGGCCCCTACGCCCCTACGCCCCTTTACCCCGCCTCTGTTACATTTTTCACATTTCTCCTAAATTATTTCCTGTGCAGACCTCGATTTGAAGTGGCAGGCACTTTCCAAAAGAGTTGAATGCACCAATGTTGCCACTTGGTCTATTCAACTATTAGCTTCAACTTACAATTTAAGCCTCAACTTTATTATAATCTTTAGCTTAGTTTGTGTGTGGGCTACATTTATTTATTTAACTTGAACTAAACGTTAAGAACGATAAAGTTAAAAGTGTGGCAAATATGAAACTAGGCGATTATGCCACAAGTTTAAAGTTAACAATAGAGTAACTGTTCTAAGCCCATAATCGAAGACTTTTTCATTTTGAGAAGCTTAAGAATGCCATGAAAAGAATTGAAGTTAAGTTTGCTTAACGACTTGAGCAGCTATTAAAGTTAAGTTAGTTAGAGTTTAGCTGGTAGTTAAGCTAAAATAAAGTATGCCTAAATTTAAATCAATTGAAGTGAATGCAAATTATTGAACAGGCTGAGTTCTATGCGAGATCTACTCACAAATCTACTCAGAGCAAGTTTCTCTATGCTCAGGATAAGATTTTTTCCTTCGATAAAGTTCTGTTAAACATTGTGAAATATTCGTCCGCCCGTCCGTCCGTCTGTATGAACGCAGCTCTTAACTATAAACAAAACTTAAGAAAACGAAACTAGTTTGTCAATTTATCGTTGTAAAAAAGCATATCGTTAGGATTGTTAATTCGAATCGAAGTTAAGAAACCAGCGTTCAATTGAATAGTTCTAAGGAACTTGGAATTCAAACCTGCTGTTCTTTTTTTTCCATTATAATCAATCTTGAAATAAAAAAGAACTCATTTAGTTTCATTGAGCTGCTTAGTTGACGTGTGTGGTCGCTGTTCGTTGGACGTTGGACGCTGTTCTCTATCTTTTGAGCTATATGCAAGTCTTTTTATGAAACTACCTGCACTTTTTGTTCATAATCATTAACATAAACAGGGAAGACGACAAGGTAAGGTAAGGCAAAGCAAGGCAAGGCAAGGCAAGGCAGCAAACCAAATGAGTTGGCAATCGTTGGCAGACATCTCAGTAGCTGAGTTTTGGTTCATTAACTTTGATTTTGGCCTGGGTCAAACCGCAAATAAACCCAATGTTAGAACAACAACAATAAGAACAACAACAAGAACAAGAAATAAACCTTCAAGCAGCAGACAAGCTGAAAGAACAAATCTCAGACATGGTCATGGCTCATTTCTGTTTTGTTTTTAACTTGATTTTTTGTTTTTGCTCGAGAATTGAATCGTGGCCTGGCGACACGAGTTGTTTTTGTTTTGTTACACATAGATCTTTATGCAGACACAGACACAGCTACAGCTACAGCTACAGATAGAGATACAAATGCATCAACAGATACAGATACAGATACAGATACAAATGAAGATACACAGCGTTGCAGATACTCAGACTGATAAAACTCGAGCATCATTTCCAAGGAATTCCCTAAACTCGCTCGCATTTGTTTATTTATACAAAAAAAAGTGTATTCGAGCAAAGTAACAAACGCCATGAAAAATCAGAGAGTGCAACTAGATTCTAGATTCTAGAATCCAGATAAATTTACATGTTAAGTGCATGAGTTTGTTTTGTTTTGTGTTTTTTCGAAAATTTGTTTGGCGCACGTGATGTTGATAGTTTCCATGTAGATATCAACTAGTTCAACAAGCTCTCTTTTCGGCTGCACTTGCAAATCGCGTGAGTTTTTGCCAAGTTTTTACTTTGAATAGGTTAATAAACTTGTTGCCTGATAAGCTATGCAGTTTACCTGGCTATGAATATTTTAAGATAGCAGCAGCAACTAGTTTTTGTAAGTCAACAATGGGTTGGCTTTGATAAACCTAATTGTATAGCATTTATAATTTTATACAATTTTAGCTTTGATTTATTTGTGTTGTACTTTATAATAACTAAATTGCTTAATTTGTTTTGGTTATTTGAGTTGTTAAGGGAGGGTTTCTTAATTCGTTCGATTTAACATTCCTAACGATATATTTTGAACGACGTTAAACGTTTTCTCAAGTTTCGTTTTAAGTAAAACGCTGATAAACGTGGGAATGACAAAAACTTCATTTCATTTCCCAACTTGCATTTCAAGCAGTTCAGCGGCAACACAAGCAAGCAGCGTACTTAACTTGTGCAGTGCCTGTCAAACTGTTGTTGCTGCCTGCTGAAACGGGGGTAATAGATAGGGGTGTATCTGAAATTTGAAATAAACTTGATGGTACACAGGAACCTGCATGCCAAGTTTGGTGTCTCTAGCTCTTGTAGTCTCTGAGATCGACGCGTTCATACAGACAGACAGACGGACAGACAGACGGACATGGCTAGTTCGTCTCGGCTATTGAAGCTGATCAAGAATACATATATATACTTTACTCCCTTTTTCCCATCAATACAATCGATAGCTTATCGATATACCCATTACTTACTTAATTAACTCCTCCTTTTCCCTTTCCCTTTTCAGGCGTTTCAGCAGAGGTGTACTACGTACGCGAGGGTCAGATCAACAACTACGCGCTGAACTTCATCGTCCCTGTGCCTGCAAATGTGCAGGATGTGAGTTTCACGTGGCAATCGCTGGCGGGTCGTCCGCTGCCATACAGCTTGAATGTGGTTAGCTCGGATCAGGAGGTGCTGCCAGGACCTGCGATAAATGTGACACAGATAGGCGAGATACCCACACACATACAGACATGGTCAGTGGGTCTGAAGTGCAGTGGTGTGCGTGCTGCCGAGGTGGATATAACAATCAGTTTGGATGTTATGTTGAATCGTGCATTGAATAATGTCACACACTTGGTATTCCGACGCAAGAAGTTCTGTTTGCTGAGCGAGAGTGAGGAGGAGGAGCAGCTGTTGAGCCAGGGCAATGAACTAGATGATCCTATGCTGCTGGAAACAGCGCTGCCGCCGCCCACAGGACTTATTACTTTAGTTGTGGGCGTGACAGTTGCCTTGAGCGCTGTCTGCATTTTGCTGGTCATTGCTTACTGCGTGCGTGGCGCAGCAGCGAAGCGGCAGCATCATCAGCATGGTGGTCAACCCATGCGCACCTCCAGCTTCCAGCGTCTGAATACGCAACCACCTTGCCAAATCTCCATGGGCTCGGCTGCCTATATGACGCCTTCGCTGATTGGACCCATGCATGCCTCGTCCTTGCCACGCAAGCTGGCTGTTTCTGTGGAGCAGCAGCAGCAGCCGGAGGAACTGCATCGTCGCATCTCTGAGCTGACTGTGGAACGCTGCCGCGTTAGGCTGTCCTCTCTGCTGCAGGAGGGCACCTTTGGACGCGTCTATCGCGGCACCTACAATGATACCCAGGATGTGCTCGTCAAAACCGTTGCACAGCATGCCAGCCAGATGCAGGTGCTGCTCCTGCTGCAGGAGGGCATGCTGCTCTATGGCGCCTCACATCCTGGCATACTGTCTGTCTTGGGCGTATCCATTGAGGATCATACTACGCCCTTTGTGCTATATCCTGCGCTTAACAATACTCGCAATCTGAAGCTCTTTCTGCTGGATCCTGCCTGTGCCCGCACTGTGACCACCATTCAGATTGTCATGATGGCCTCTCAGCTCTCCATGGCCTTGGATCATTTGCATAGTCATGGCGTTGTCCACAAGGACATTGCTACAAGGAACTGCATGTGAGTAGCAAGAAAACGACTTTATATTGAATATTATTGGT
Organism: Hirtodrosophila cameraria; assembly: GCA_949708635.1. NCBI lineage: Eukaryota > Metazoa > Arthropoda > Insecta > Diptera > Drosophilidae > Hirtodrosophila > Hirtodrosophila cameraria. Next base: position 80,443,140 of record OX453090.1, read on the forward strand.
AGGGAAATATAACGTTTTCTAGACAACTTTGATCCCATTTATATCTATAGTAGTTTCATCTTCTGCTGAAAGTGCGTACTAATCTTTGATTTTGAAATATTCTGTCGAGAAATGTGCAAAATTCGCCAAACTTTTTTGCTTTTCGTCCTGACTACATTTGCAATTGATTTTTAGTTGACACAAAGTAGGCTGTTTTATTTTCAAATTCAAACTCATCAAAGTAGGCTTTTCGAAGACTAGAAAATTGTTTACCTTTCACTTGAAATTTTAAGATTTCAGTTAGTCTGCTTGTTTCTGCTCTAGCAGCAACATCTTGTTTACTTTTCTAATTTAATTTTCTTATTTTTATATTATTGTAACCGTTTGCATTCTGTGAACTTCACAACTGGAACTGCAGCGATGTACTTTGACTATCTTTTTTCAATTTTATTTATTTTTATTCTAATTTCTTTGGTTCTCTTCTGTCTGAGTTAGACTGCTCCGAATAAGCATAGCTGAAAATCGATATATATCTTATTTTATAATATTATTCTTAACTTTTTGGTTATTTGAGTGCTTAAACGAAAAAAATAAGCATGTTTCATATTGTTGCAAGTTCTTGAATACAGTGGAAATGGATCAAGTTTTAAGGGTGCATAGAAAAGATTTTATTTTTCTTTGTTTTCAAGTTTTCTTTTCTTTGTTCTGTGCAGTTAACTTTAATATGCCTCTTTTCCATCCATTTTACAGCATCGATGATCAGCTCCGTGTGAAGCTATCCGACAGCTCGTTGTCACGTGATCTATTTCCCGCGGACTATAACTGTTTGGGCGACAGTGAGAATCGTCCTATCAAGTGGATGTCCCTTGAGGCGTTGCAGCATAAACAATTCTCGGAAGCCAGCGATTCGTGGGCCTTTGGTGTGCTCATGTGGGAGCTATGCACATCGGCCAAGCAGCCCTATGCGGAGGTGGATCCCTTTGAGATGGAGCATTATCTTAAGGATGGTTATCGTTTGGCGCAACCCTTTAATTGTCCCGATGAGCTGTAAGTATTGCTTTAAGTTCTCAATATGATATTTAAGAGAGTGTTTAACAGTGATTTGTGAGTGCATTTGAAACTTAACTTTAGTGTGCATAAAACAAGGAGTTCTGTGTTAGAACCTCCGTTCGCAATCAAGTCTTTAAGCTTTCAAGTTCAGGCAAATCAATTGTTTGCTTGAAATGTGCAAACAAGTTACCTGCATTTTTCAATTGCACTTGCAATAAGCGAATGACTCGTTTAGTCGAATTTTCAAATTGCATTTGTAATACGCGAATGACTCGTTTGCAATTTAAAGACTTTATTACTTCCGCAATCAAATCTGTAAGCTTTAAATTTTGAAATCTTCAAACCATTCAATTGCACTTGTAATAAGCGAATGACTCGTTTGCATATTCAAGTCACTATAACCTATTTGTGGATTCATAATTTATGAGCTATTTTCGCAATTAAGTCTTTAAGCTTTTAAATGCCGGCAAATCAATTGTTTCTCTGAAATCTCCAAACAAGTTACTCGCAGTTGTAAAGTGCACTTGTAAGAAGCGAATGATTCGCTTGCACTTTCAAGACTATATTACTTTGGCAATCAAGTTTTCAAATTTTCAAATATCCACTTTCAAGACTCTATTACTTTTACAATCAAATTTTTTATATTTGAAGATCAGGCAAATCAATTGCTTGCTTGAAATGTGCAAACAAGTTACTTGCACTTGCAATAAGCGAATGATTCGTTTGCGCTTTCAAGACTCTGTTACTTTAGTAGCCTCTCTCTCTCTCTTATTCACTCTTTATATTTATCTTCAATATTTTTGTTTTCTTTTCTCTTCTTTTATAGATTCACCATCATGGCTTACTGCTGGGCTTTGTTGCCAGGAGAGCGTCCAACCTTTGCGCAGCTGCAGTCCTGTCTATCGGACTTCTATTCACAGATCACACGCTATGTTTAAGAAAGTGCTGTATCGTTAAGAGGGGCATGCACTTGTAAAGTGTGTGTCTAGTCCATAAATATATAGACATTTTTTTTTTTTTTTGATATATTATATTTAACTCAACCGCATCGCAGCAAACGGCCCTCGAATTCCTCATACTCTTACCATAGTTTAGTTTAAAGATCGCAATAGATTTATAGATACCGAGTGCGTTGTTAATATTGCCAAATCTAATGTTTAGAGTCTCATTTAATACTTGGGCGAATCATTTTGTATATAGTTAAACGAATTATGTTTTAAGTTCTTGTTTTAGTTGATTAACAAAAGACTCGAAATACACATAACATATACATATGCGACTTACATAGAGATTGTACAGGTTTTTATGCAATTTCCAAAAGCAGTTTCAAATAATTGAATAACACAACTAGCGCAAGAACCTTGAACCGATATCAAATATAGTGATATTTATCTATACAATTATGTAGTAATAAGTTTTTTTTAAATGTATACAGATAAAATAACACAAAAACACACACACAATATTTATATAAAAAAAACAAACACGCACAATAATAGTTGTATATGTATAATATAGATATTTATAACGATTTTTTTTTTTATAAAAAGATTTCAGACAAAGAAACTTTATAACATACAAAGAGAAAATACAAAATAAAACGACAATTTCAAGAAGAAAAACAAATTTTGTTTAGTTTTATTTGTTCTATCTAAAAGCCATTAAAGCCAAGTCAAACATCTTAACATATTCCAGTGAAAAACTCTGTCGAAAATTTATGAGCTCTGCACTGTTAAAGAAAAGGCGGAAACCTAGGAACAACTGCAACTACCAAGAGATGTGGAAAAAGGACAACAAAAACAAAAACAAAAAAAAAAAAGAAGGACATTTCGGTCACACAAATTAGCCATAAATTTTAATTTTACATGACAATGTTTGGGCCGGGCCAGAAGCAAAGCGTATAAAACAGCTACGAAAGTGTTGGGCAAGCGCCTACGTCAAGGAGAGGACAAATCAATTTTGCTTGTGGCTTGTGTCCTTGGCCACACACACACACACACACACACACATGCATAAGAAGGATAATGGGACATTGAGAACAAAATGAGCGTATCCTATATATAAGTTGTGTGAAAACTGCGAAAAGTGCGCTAAGTAGGTGAGGCAATGTGTGTGTCTGTGTGTGTGTGTGTGTGTCTGCTTGTGTGTGTGTGTGTGTCGACAACACATGTGTGTGTCCTTGCTGAGCCATTGTGTGTATGTCCTTACAGTTTAACAGCCATTGCCAGAGCCATATCGTAAATATTTTGACAGAATCGCTTTTGCTATTGCCTTTCGTGTTGGCCATTGTGTTGTTGGACCAGCTTCCTTTGCCCTCCCTCTCTCTTTCTCTCTTTCTCTGCTCCTGTCCATGTTGTTATTGTTGTTGTTTCTGTAAGGAGCGGCACCTGCTGTCTCAGTTTGCCTTGCCTTTGCCTGCGGTAATCCTTGTGTTTGTGACTTGACCTGCTTCGTTTGCCATGGCATTTGGTTATAGCCTTAAGCGGCTTTAAAGTTACATTTTACCCTGCTTGGTGCTTTGCTCCTTGCTTGTTGCCATGTTGCCTTGTTGCCTGTTGCTTTTGACTTGGCTGCCTTCGAGAAGCTAAAAGCAGCCATGTGATATACGAGATATTATACGAGGACATACAGGACGAACAGCCACTGTAAACAGTTTGCTTAAGCACATTGTTTGTTTATACTTATTACTTGCTAATGCCCATTTGAAATATAGCCAAGCAAAACATTGAGAGTCTTGCAAATCTGACAGCTGCAGTCATTCACACATATATTTATAACTATCTGCCATCTCATGCAGTTCAAACTTGACTAGTTACATATATATGTACTACAAATGTATATATGTTTTGTATCATTTTCTGGACTTGACATGCAGAGAAAACACTGCAGGGTTCAGCTTTGAACAGACAATGACGATAGTATATAAGTTGAACTACATATTTCTCTTTCAGGATTACCTTAGTTATGTCATCAAATTCTTGAATAACAGATAAGGATTATATTTTCAGTATTACCTAAGTCATATCATAAAACTCTTGAATAATATGTAAGTATTATAATTTAATGCCTCTATTCTAACATATACAATTATTTGTAGCCTTCATAAACTAACATTTACCACAAATTCGAGACAAAGTAGGCTGTTTTATACTCATTCAAATTCAAACTCATCAAAGTAGGCTTTATCAAGACTACAAAATTGTTTACCTTTCACTTGAAATTTTAAGATTTCAGTTAGTCTGCTTGTTTCTGCTCTAGCAGCAACATCTTGTTTACTTTTCTAATTTAATTTTCTTATTTTTATATTATTGTAACCGTTTGCATTCTGTGAACTTCACAACTGGAACTGCAGCGATGTACTTTGACTATCTTTTTTCAATTTTATTTATTTTTATTCTAATTACTTTGGTTCTCTTCTGTCTGAGTTAGACTGCTCCGAATAAGCATTGCTGAAAATCGATGCAGTCATCGCCTATAAATCTTATTTTGTACTAATTTACTCTAAATTAAGAACATCCAAAACTCATGTGTTCCTTTAAATAATATTACCAAAAATTCGACCAAAGTTCGAGACCCGATAATAACCGAACGCTTATCCGGTAGATCGGTATAAACATAAGTTTCCAACAGAAACTTCCAAACTTAGCTACAAATCTTGCTGGTCGCTTTGTCTCACAATAATTTCAAAATGTGTGAAATCAAAACCAAATATGTTTTAGAATCGATGCGAGCTGAGTCGGAAATTACGAACACCCATTCAAAAAGGAGTCGAAATGAAAACGTTTTTATTTTTTTTTAAATTTTGCCTGATTCAGGCCTGTTCCGGTTTTCACTTTCGGCGAAAGTGATTTTTCCTCAAATATTCAAATATTCTCATTTTCACTTGTAAGATTTTGCGAATTGAATTCACTTTCATTTGATCAGGAATCGAATTAACTTGCCAACTAGATAGGATTTAGGATTTTCTGTAGATGAACTACAATGAGAAAATTTTAAAACTGGCGTAGGAGATTTTCCTTAAAAAGCAACCGTTTTCATTTTTTGACGATTTTGCGGATTGAAATCACACTCCTTTGATCAAGGATTGAATTAACTTGCCATTGCAATAGTATTCAATTGACAAGCATGTTTTGAACATTGAAAGGAATTTCAAATTCTCAAAATGTTGCCGAAAGTGAGAGCCGCAAAAGGCCTGCAGAACTTAAACAACATGGTTGTAATTTGATATCGATAGTATGGATCGCACGACTGTTGACTATGTAAACTTCCCAAATGGGCCATTATCGATAGTTTGGCAGTTGAAACTTCTAACTTAGTAATTTTGCTGAGTGTAAAGCAAGTTCTGTTTACGAGCAGTATATTTGCAACATTTTCCAAACATTTTCAGTAAACAGTTTCCCAACACATAAGCAAAATAAAATACTGTCTTGCATTTCCGGCTGCTTGGGCGCCAACAGTCCTAACAAACAGCCAACAAGAAGATCGACGCAGAAGAACTGCCTCCCATTCTTCAACTCTTTTCTTGTATTTCCGTAGAACATGCAGAGGCCGTTGACGAGAGCTGAGAGCCACTAGCCGGAAGGGGAGAGGATTGGGGGTCTGGGTCTGGGTCTGGGGCTCCATTTTCAATTCACATGGCCGTGCGATTTCCACGTACGCTGCCACCGCCCGTCTGCGTCTCAAGTGGCAGCCGGCTGAACGCGCCCCAATGTGCGCGCCCCTGCTCCCAACTGACCCTCTCGCACCGCTCAACACGTTGCACACTTGCAGTGCGCCTCGGTGATAATTTAAAAAGTTTATATGCCGTCGACTGGCAAAGCGGGAGCTGTAGATGCTAGATGGAGCTATAGATGGGGCTGCTGCACAATTCTAATGACAAGTTAAATAAACAACTGGCAAGGAAACAAAACGAAAACGAAAACGAAACGAAGCAGTTTTCCCTCAGTTGGTTTTCCCATCGTTCGACGCATTGTGTGGAAATATTTATTTTCTATAAATTATTTTCGATTATCGCAAGCAGCGTAAAGTGTAGTAAAGCTCTGCCCACCCCCTCCCCCCCACACAATCCCCCTTCACCCACAAATCTAATGCACAAACTAAATAAATACAGTTCGCTGCAATTAAAGCCAAACAAAATGCATAATTTCTGGTCATTTGCCCCCCAAACCCTACCTCCCCCCACCCTACACAAACTTAACGATAAGCATTATTGAGACCCCGAGACCCAAAATTTATGTACAACGCATCCGCTAATGGAATTTTAATGTTTCATTTGAAATTTGAAATAGTCGCAGTCGACGCATAAATTTTGCCTTGCTCAAATATTGAATTGAGTAGTTTTTGACTGTGTTTTTTTTCTTCTTTTTTATTATATTTCTATATTTTTGTTGTTGTTGTTGTTGTTGTTGTGAAGCATGCCCGGTAATAAGTGAAAATGTTCGTTGATTTTATGTGGAAAAAGGTTTTGCTTATTTGGTTCAATTGGCGCCACAATTCCAAAGAAAAGAAACGAAACGAAAATAATGTTGTGCTGGAAAAAGGCAGAAATCGAATAAAGAAGTGTTATCTGTGAAGCAGTTAGATATACTTATTGAGTGGGCTATTACTAAACTAGCAGATAATTAGGCATTAAACAAAAGTTCATTTAATAAAAGAGTTAAGTTATGTAAGAGCTGTATAAAAGTTATAATCATTTGAAAAAGGAATAAAATTAAAAAAGAATATAAGCTTAATCAAGCAAAGCAGAACAACAAAAATAAGAATAAAGTAACAAAATAATAATTACTTAAAAAAATTAGGAACATTTTCAGACCCGTTCCGAATTCAGTACGTTTTTGAAAAGTAAAAATGACTGAATTCCGATTGATATACGAGCTACAGTTCTGATTTCCGATCGGAATGCTTTCGTTTCGTTTCGAAACCGAGTTTTCATAGTAAAAAGTCTATTTAGTTGCTGAATTGAGAACAGCTACGTTTGCTTGCACGATTTCGCTGCTCTTTTACAGACATTTTTTTAGTTTAATGTTATTTGACTTTAATCTGAAAATGAGTAAATTGATTATTACTTTTTCAAATATGATAAAGAATTTAAGAAAATTGAGTTTAAGAATTTGTTTTTTTGAAATCCTAGTGTAATCGTTGATGTTTTGCGTACCTCAGAACAACAATCGAAGGGAATACGAATTTGGAATATATATATGAATAACTTTCAAATTATATAAATAAAAAAGCCAGTCTTGTAATCCATACTAAATGTCTAAGATGCCGAAAACGCAGCTGAAAAACCCAAGTGAATATTTAATAAAATAATCATAGTGATTAGAGCTCTTAAGATTTGAAACAAGTATGGTTAACAATCTAAGCAATACTTTCATACAAGTTCTGGCTTATACATATACTCGTAAACTAGCCAGGATAAAGATATATATAAAAACTGTGGCACACAAAACAGACAGAACATAATACAAGTTTTTGCTACGACAAGCATTCATTTAATACAAAAAAATCTAAAACAAAAAAAAAGAAAAAGAGTTGGGAATCTTCTGAGAGCTGCAGAGCTTTAAAACCGAATTGCTTATGCATAAAAAGCTGCTACGCTATGCATAACATAATCCAAAGAGCAAAGGCAGCCAGTGAACTTCTATATAAGCAGTATATATACATATATAGTATGTGTATTGTAACCTACTAAGTTGGGCAAGCCAACTCTTTTTCGACTTGGCAAACTATGCAATGTAAAACGCAAAAGTTTCTTATTCACGCAAATCCTTTAATGCCATTTATCATACAAGGTGCGCACATTTGAAATGCATGCAAAATGTAACGCGTCCTGGCTGATCTCTGGCAAAACAACATTAAATTGAAACAAATTGAACATAAAAAGCATTCAAAATAAAGCAAACACCTCAACGATGACGACGACGGCGACGACGACAGCGATGAGGATGATGAAGGCGACGAGGATGTTGAAGGCGAAGACAAAGGACCAGCGCCAGGACCAAAATCAGGAGCAGGAGCAGCAGAACCAGAGGCAAGACTAGATGGAGGTGCTGCCCAAGTAAACACACAGTCGAACACCGAGAGAAACTGGGAGTGAAAGTTTGCAGGATGGGTGCAGGACGACTTGTTGTTGGATGGGTTACTTTGGTAGTTTCGAAATAGAACGCAAAATCAAGCAAAGGTACACAACAGACAAACGGTGGGAGGGCAAAGACGAAGACGAAGAGAGATGGAACACTGACAGACTGACAGGGAAAGGAAACGGAAGTATTTTCTGTTGATACTGAACTCAATTTAGACGAAATCAAGTCAAACATGGCAGCAGCTACCGGGCAAAGCAAGGGGTTGGGGTAAGGGATGTATGTGTGTGTCAGAAGACCGGGAAATGTTGTTGTAAATCATGTGGGAGCCAAAAGGTAAATGGAAGGAGCTGATGCTGAAGCTGTAGCTGTAGCTGTAGCTGTAGCTGGTGCTGAAGCCAAACGTTATGCACTTGGCGTGTGTCCAAAAGAATGCTCAAGACGACAACGACGATGACAACGAGGACGAGGACGAGGACATTGGAGGTGTCTTCCTCCGATTCCCATTTCCACCCAACTCCAGCACCTTCGCAAAATAAAAAAAAAGTTGCTTGACAATGTTTCGAGCGTGGAAAAACTTGAGGCCTGATTGATGTTTGTGCTCTTAGTTGTTGTTTGCAGAACATACAGCAGAAGACAGCAGGACATCAGGACAGCTGACAGAACAGGACATCGGGACAGCAGACAGAACAGGACAACCAATTCGAGCTCTGAACATGCCATTCAATTTTCGATTAAAGTCTTGGCATAGCTGCTAGTAAATTGGTTTGGTTTTGGTTGGGTTTGGTTTGTCCAATGGTCGCACTAATCAGTCGCATGTCCAAATATTTGTGTCCCAGCTTTCAAGTGTTTGCGAAAGTGAAAGTCAGCGCAAAGGATATAGGCAAAGCATAGTGCAAGACAAGCAAATAGTATGTTTTTCTCTTTTTTTGTTATACCCAGCTTGCAATTGTTCAATTGGGTGTGATGCGTTTTGCAAGATGATATCTTTAATTTTTACAAATTTTTGTACTTCAGAATTCGGGAATTGAAAACAACTTATGTCTTAAAGTTAATGTTAGATTAGCTTAAGTTTTCAAAACAGTTGGATATATATTTGTTACATTTTTCACTACTTTTAATATCCAGCAGCTAAAAAACAGCGCAAGGTGTGATAAGTAGCAAAGGAGAAGTATCACTGTGAACGGTAGCTCACGCTAGTGACGAAGCAACACAAAAGGGTGCGACAACTAGCACAATATGTGCAGGAAGTTTGAAAGTTGAGATTAGACAAAAAATAAAGAATCTATATTTGTTTATAGAAAGTAAGTTTATACGCAGAAAGTTGGAAATTCAAGATGTTTCAATGATTTCACCATGTTTTCTTTGGTATAAATACAATTTTCTTTTGTTGCTATATATAATGTTTATAAAATTAGCAAACTGTTGGATCAGTATGTGATATATACTGAAGAGTGTTGCTTTGATTTGATTCGTTTTAATAAATGTAAACAACAAATCAGGGTTGCAAGCCAATAAGTCGATTTACGCTTCGAACCAAAGTTGTACCTTAAGGTACGGTTGTAAGCCTGGTTTTTGAAATCCATGAACCTGGTTTTGGTTTACACCTTGGTTCGTCGCACAGCTTTGTTATTTATAAATTTAAGCTTTTAAATTGATAATGTCTATCAGACCTGTTCCGGTATCCACTTTCGGTAACATTTTGCGGAATTGAAATAAACTTCTTGTGAATTTAAGCCTATTTCAATGGCAAGTTAATTCAATCCTTGATCAAATGAAGTGCATTTAATACGCAAAATCTTACTAAAATCTTAATTTAAAATTGCAAGTAAATGGTTCGGTTGCAGGTTCAGGTACATGTTGAATAGCTGGTTCGGTGAAAGGTTCACTTCAGAGCATAAAAAAGTTCGGTATTCCGAACTCGAACTGGTTCGGTTTTGTAGCCTTGAACTGAGCCTTCAAAATGCTTGGAAATCCGAGCTCAAACCGGTTCATTTCGGCAGCCTTGCAACAAACAAAATCTGACAGGTTTGCCAAAATATGGTTGATGTAAACATATAAAAAGGGTATCTGTTAGTTGAGCCAATTAGGCTCCATATCCATTGAATTTATTTTTTTTGGTACTTTTTTGTTTTTTCTTGCGAGGCACATTTAATGGGTTTAGCAATGACACTTTTTTTGTTCTCTCGACTTGCCTTGAACAAAACGTTTTTCTTTCGTGGGGGAGCTCAATTTCGATGGCCAGACAATGGCAGCAGGACACAGAGCAGAGCAGGACACAGGCTCAGCATGTGGTGCAAGGATTTGTGTCCTTTTGTGAGCCTCAGTCTTCTCTCTCTGTCTCTCTCTCTCTGTCTCTGCCTCTCTCTATAGTGTCGAATGTGTGGTGGCTGTCCGCACTTTCACTGGACGATCTATTTACAGTTTAGGCCAGCTAGCAGAGGCGCAGGATTTGCTGGGAATTGTGTTTGGTAAACATTTTCGACTCTGTTGTTTTTAATAAGAAAATTGGCCAAAGGCCACACACAACAACAGAGAAAAGCGTAGGAGAGGAAGTACGATAAGCAGTGGGAGTAGTAGTAGGATAAGGAGTAGAAGTAGGAGGTGCAGGACTAAGGACGACTGCCTGCCAGATTGCTTTTAAATTTAAGACCCCGCTTGGTTTCAGTTTTTATTCCATGCTGCGAGTGTGTGTGTGCTGTGTGTGCTGTGTGTGTGTGTGTGTGTGTGCTGTGTGTGTGTGTGTTTTACTGGTGATTTATGTTTGTTTGTTTTGGGCTTGAGCATGGATTTGTGGGTCAAGCCGAGCGAGGACGAGTAAAGCGTTTACGGGAATTAGTTGGTCCTGCTCGATTTTCAAGAGGATGGTTGGCAGATGAAGGACGCCAGGACGAAAGACGAAATGATATTTTCGGATGCTTGCTGAATAAACAAACGAGAAACGAGAAACGAAAAACGACTCAAAACCAAATGAATAACCGAAAATGGAAAAACCAAAGAATAAACAACAAAATCAAGATGACATTTGCATTATAGATAAGATATGTATACAAATATATGTATATTCTAATAAACTGTGATAAAATCTGTATATTGTTATTTAAAAAAAAAAAAACTTATTCCCAAATCAAATGCAAATATGCATTGAATATTTTCATATTTAAATGTAAATAAATAAAATATGTTCAGTGATGAGTAAACAACATGAACATCAAAAGCCAAAACCCAGCGATAAAAATCACAGTCACAATAATCACAGGGGAGCCTGTCTAAAGAAGGGAGCGGGTAAGGGGGTGGGGGGTGGGAAGGGAAACTTCAAGCTTATCTTCCAGACATCAACATGCAGTGAAGGGTAACAAGACGAAGAGCCGCATCGAACAGGGACTTGGTTTGTGTAGAAGATGCTCTTCATGATGATAATGACGATGATGATAATGATGATAAAGATGGAGACTCGAGTTTTGGGCGTAATCAATTAGGCGGCTCCAAAAGGTAAACACGCAGCTTAAATGTTGAACTGCCGCTGACAGCAGAGGCAGCGACAGCGACAGCGACAGCGACAGCGACAGAGGCAGCGGTGGAGACAGAGGCTCCACTGCGTCGTTGGGTAGCTATCCTGTTAAGCGTTGCCTAAACGCATTTATCGATAATCTTCGCGCTGATTAATGTCGATTATTATTTCAGTTTTTATGGCAGGGGTGGTGTAAGAGTTGGCATAAGAGGCGGGGCAAGAGGCTGGAACAGGGGCTGCTTTTTAAAATTAATGAGTCAACAATCTTCGCTGCTTATTTCGACTTCAAAAACTTAATTTGATAAATGATGGAATTATAGAAAAGTACTTAACCCCTTTGCCAGATCGCAAGCGTTAATACTATAAAAATGTATTATTTTTGGGGTTGACATTTTTGAAATGTCCTTTTGTACAAATGTCAATTAATGAAGGAAGCAATGCGCATACAAAAAACCTAACCTTTACGCATCTTAACAATATCAACAGAAATGATAAATGTGCATTACAAATCTCGATTAGTTTTAAAGAGAGAATCAACTTACGGTTCAAGTAGCTTTGTATCTGATGCAACATCATCTAAAGCATCACGTTTGTCAACCAAGTCTTTTACAACAACTCAACAACATTAGCTCCACTCGCACAATAAAAACTGTAAAAAAAGGGCCTTCCTAGCAGTCGCGACTGCCAAATACCCTGTAGTCTGGTCATGTGTTAAATACGATTGAAAAGCAACTGAGAGCCACTCTATGCTGAATTCATGTGTTTTAGGCATAATTTATGCACAAATTACATATGATTGAAATCGAAGTTATGATAACTTATAGTTAATTTCGAAATAAGGTATAAGTTATGCATAAAATAGTCATAATGTAAGCATAAGTAAACATAAACTATGCATAAAAGTATAAAAATAAGCATAAATAATGAATTAATATGTTGAAACTATGTTTTATTAATAAGATATTGTTAATATTTCAAGTAATTTATACTCATAATGTATGCAATAGTAATCATAAAATATTTTTAAAAAATAATATATTATTTTTATTTTAAAGTTTTGCCAAAAATAATCATAAATTGTGCATTAACTAGTAAAAATCATGTTTTATTAATAAGATATTGTGCGTAAATATGCAAAAAGTATGCTTTATTAAACATATACTTTGCATGAAAATCTTAAATAATGATAAATGTATAGAAATTATGCCTAATTTATAAGATACTGTACATAAATATGCAAAAATTATGAATTATTAATCATATGCAGTGCATAAAACAGAACAAATTATGTCTCTCATAATAACATAGCAAAAATAATGCTTGAATAATAATCATTTATTGTGCATAAATATGCAGAAGCTATGCAGTATTAATCATATATTGTGCGTTAAATATGCAAAAGTGATACACTGACAATGAATTTGAATAACTTTTGTAACATATTCAGTATAGAAACATGGCTTCAAAATAAGTGCACTATTTTTCGAATAAATTGTAAAATTTGATGTTTTTTCCGCTGACTTTTGTCAAAAATGAATATCTAACTGCAAAAGTATTCAAAATTGAACCAACATGATATACCAACATGTTTATATGCTATATTAGATTCCAGATATTGTCAGCTGTCTAGTGCAATGCATTTGCATAAGCTGATGATACCCATTTTAGCAATTTTTAATGGGTAACAATCATAGCAGTTTTTCTTAACCTCGAGGCAGTGGTGAGTGAAATAGCCAACTAAGTTTATACTAACTGCATGGCAAGTAGTATATATACAGCTGTCAGCCATCAACGGGCAAAGTGTTGACAAAAGCAGCCGACAACATCAGACATCAGCAGCAATAGGAGCAGGGGTAGGGGCAGAGGTGGCAGCAACAGCAGCAAAAGCAGCAACAGCCACAGCAACAGCCACAGCAACAGCAGCAACAGCAGCAGCAGCAACAGCAACAGCAGCAGTAGCAGCAACAGCCACAGCAACAACAGCAACAGCAACAACAGCAACAGCAGCAGCAACAGCAGCAACAACAGCAACAGCAGCAGCAACAGCAGCAACAACAGCAACAGCAGCTGTGGTTCAGGAGCAGAACCAGCTGGGAGAAGAGGAAGGAGAGAAACTAGGAGCTAGGAGCCAGCTAGGAGAAAGAGATGCCCGCCAGGACAGCTCAGCAACCAATCCAAGGTAAAGGAAATGCAACGGAATAAAACTTTTGAGTTTTTATGGCAGCGCGGAAAATTGTTTGTGCCAAGATGGGGGGGTGGGATTGGTGGCGTGGATTGCTGGGAAGTTAGTTGGGGAGTACAACATGAAGTTTACTAAATATATTAAAAAGTAAAGAGAGAGAAGATATACTAAGGCAAAGTGGAACTGTAAAAATTGGTAGCAGTGCTGCCAACTGAAATAAAATAAATAGAGAAGCGTAGTATAAAAAATATAACCCAGCATAAAAAATAGTTGAAGTTGAAGTTGTTTCTAACCCTCTCTCCTCTCCTCACTCTTAGCTACCTAGCTTTGTCGCATGTGCGTTGCTTTAATGGCCAAAAAAAAAAAGTTTCTTTTGCGTTTTGCAGCTGCGTCTCAAGCTAGAAATCACTTCAGCTGTGGGCGGTGCGTGGTGGGCGTGGCATTAGCTTATTTTGCATAAACTTGGCTGCAACAGCAACAACAGCAGCAACAATAGCAGCAACGCCAAACATGGCTAACTAATTCTGTATGCAATACTTGGCCCCCAAAAGCCATTGAAGCACAAGAACAAGAATCCAGTTTTGGCATCCATGGATGGCAGCAGCAGCTCTCGAGAGAACTAACTGAATTTTATGGCAAAATAATCATTGGCACTCATGTGGCCTATTGATTAGCATGTCGCTTAGAGCCAAGCACTTGCCACATTCTCTACTACAGACCCCCCAAACCCCCCCTGATCAACTGCTCCACTGCTCCAAGCTGCCACCCAGTGACCAGCTGTATCTATGTCTAACCATCGATATCTGTAGGTTCTCTTTATGCTAATGTTGCAGGTGCAACGCGTTTTGGCATTTGCATGCAAATTAGTTGCAACACTCGTCGCAGAGGCAAGAGGAGAGCTTTACTGAACCTGTGCAGAGGTCACCTTCATTTATTTTGGACTCTATATTCTCAAATCTGCTACTTGATTACAAAGCTATCAAAGTTACAATTTTAAATTGCAAAAATCTATTTGAAAAACATTTAGCGCTTTAATATTTGCAGCTTGATTTGCCTAAACTTGCCACTGTTTGCGTGGGTAGTTTGAAAAGTGATTCGTAATACAAAAGAAATAAAATAGACTTCTATAAACGGTGTTTAGACAATGCAATTGCATGAAATCAGCTGACGTGAAAGAACTTGCTTAACAGGCCTTGCAGGAAAGACGCGTTTTATAACACTCTTATGTGCCATTTACAACACTGGATCAATATACTTATGTAAATTGTAAAGATAACACAAATCAATAAAGGCTAAGGCAATACTAAGAAAAGCAGAAATTAAGTTGAAAAAGATTCACAAAAGAAAGAAAAACTGATTGAGGTATACATTTAGATTTTGACGAACAATTTGGCATATTTTACAACACTAATTTGTCAAATTTTACAACACTTAAAGCAAATCTAAATGGTTTCATGTTTAGACGATGCAAGATGAAAAAGCGTGAAGAAATTGCATTGTCTAAACAACGCTTTAACAACAATCAAAGTTTCATTAACTATTTATTTCAAAAATAATGGTATTTTCGCATGTTTGTATAACAATTTAATAACTTTTAATATTTGTTTATTTATGCTTTATTTTAGCAAGCTGTCAAATGTATATTCAGCTGCTTGCGGTCTACTTTTAATTTAAAATAATTGCATGCATATTAATTGTAACATTAAAAAAAGAAATGTGTGCAGCATGTTCTGTTTAAAGACAGAAATATTTATTTGTTCTTAATATGAAAGCAATAAATAATATATAAAAATCATTTTCATAGCCATAACAATAATAAATTGTTATAAGGCATGTTATTTATGCATTATTAATCAATTTGCAATAAAAATGCAACAATATTTTGCATAATTTTCAGCTTGAATACGTTTTTCACGACAGTTGCTCATCTCTAATGGAAATCTTTGTGGCCATGCAAATGGCAAATGGCAAATGGCAAATGGCAACCCACGCAGCTTCATTTGCATTGAAGAAAAATCTTTGGTAGAGTGAAAAATCCATGCATGTTTTATTCTTTTGGGGCACATTTGTCGGCCTACAACTACTGCAAAGGTCTTGCAATGCTTTTTTAATCAATTTCTGTCAGTTGGCTGTCAGTGCAAATCAGGGAACTTCCTTCCTTGGGCCCTGCCCAAACTGCAACACAGCTGGCAAATTATGCGCATAGATTTTCCAAAGATTTGTTGGGTCCACAGAGCATACTTCTATTTCTATACTTATTCGTACTGTCCAGCATATAAAACGAGTAGAGGCTTTGTGTATTTGTACACTGCTCAACATGAACTTGGCTGTTGAATGCTGATTTTTAATTATGATAAGTCGCCAAGTGTAACACAAAGATTTCATGGCCCATTGACAGGGCCAAAACGGGATGAGTGCAGAGTGAAGAGTGAAGAGTGCAGAGCATTTCCGCCAATGCGATTCAAATCTAAAGCAAATTGATGTCAAAGTGGAAAATGTTTTTCCGTATTTGTCTGGCAACATTGAAGCACATTTCTTTCTTGATGACTGCACAGATGGAGAGTTTTCCGGACCTGTCTGATGCCACTGACCCAATGAGTTACTTTTGGGTTTATTCAACTCACTTTTGATTGAGAATTGTTGCAGCAGCAGTGCAGAAAGTTTCTCAGAACTAGAAGTACTCGATGATTTCATAGATATAGCTATTATAAAATGTAGAAACAGTCTAACTTTCTGTATACCCAAAGTCATATTTTGTTTCATTTCAAATAAAAGAAGAAACTAAAGTTATATTCTATAAAGACGGAAATGGCAAGTTCGACGCAGCTAATCCTTAAATTATACATTACAAGTCGGATGCACCCGACTGCGATATACTCTTTTTTAGCCTCTTTGCGGAGTCAGAAGTGGGCGTGGCAATTGTATTTTTGGTCAAACCTTTCAAGTTTTGCCATCAATTTAAGTTTGGTTGGGCTCGTTGTACAGGTTTGGGAGAAATAAACATTGCTCGATTGCAGGGGCGGGGGTGGGCGTGGCAAAATTATTTTTTTACAATCTTTTTAATAGGACGATAGAATTCAACCTGCAAAATTTGGGGACTCTAGCTAAAGGGGTGAGGGAGATACAGACTTTGCTTATTTGTGGGGGCGGAGGTGGGCGTGGCTAAATTTTTTTAGTCAGATCAATTAAGGATGTGATAAGTAGCCCTTGTGCTAAATTTGGTTACTTTAGCTATAAAACTGTGGAAGATATAGTGTTTTGCGGTTTGTGGGGGAAGGGGTGGGGGTGGGGGGGAGATCTTGACACTTTGTCTGCCTATGGTATATACCAACATGTATACCAAGTTTGGTTGCTCTAGCTTCAAAACTGTGGAAAAAACCTGCGTTCATACGGACAGACGGACAGACGGACATTTCACAAACCCAATATACTCTTTTTTATTTTTTTTATAAAAAAAATTGAAAAAGAGTATAACAAGCAAATGAATTTAACATTTAAAGTTTAGAATGAATGTTAGGATTAGCTTGGTGTGTTTAAAATGAAATTTGCTTTAAGGATTTGCAAGGATTGTGGAAAAACTGCATAAAATACCCAATTATGTTACTAACATGCTATGTTAAGCCACAGTTAGGCATTATGTTAAGCTGCTGTTAATAAATTAAATAAGCATAACATTATTTAGAGGCATATGATTTGGATTTTGTAAGGATTTCGTTGGGCTGAGCTATAATAAATTTGATAAAACTGTATTACGCCTACATCAAGGACCACACAAAGGAGCTTTTTGCTGTTGTTGTAATGCCAAAAGTAACGACTACTTTGGAGCTGAAAAAAACGAATCGAGTTGATTTTGTAGGGATCAGTATTGTGAGCCATTGCATTGCGTGGGCTGCAACGTCAAAAGTTGTTCCCTTGGTTTGCTGTCTCGCTCTAGATATTGCTTTCTCTCTCTTTCACTAGCTGTCAGTTCAGCTGGGATGTCATGCTGCATGCTGCATGCTGCATGCTGTGCGTGCATGACGCATTGCCTCGTTGCCATAATGGCTATAATGGCTCAAGCGATCGTGTTTGGGAGGCATCATCATCATCATCCGGCCAGGCCAGTTGGCCAGGCTGTGTCTCATTGTTGTTGTTGTTGCTGTTGTTGCATTGCGTATCGCGTTACTTATGCAAATAATTTCAGTGGAAATGTGGAGACGAGAAATCTTGCATGCCTCCTTGCCTCTTATTTCTCAGCATCTCTCCGCTGCCTCGTTTCTTCAATCGTATAATTTTGTGTCTTTTTCACTTTTGTGCGGCAGTTGTTGTAATTTAATAACCAAGCAAGTCATATTTTGCCTCCTGCTGCTAACCCCGAGGCTCCACAGCTCCACAGCACCACAGCTCCAACGCGGCAACAAAGCAGACTTGCACTTGGAGTAGGATCGGCAGTGGGAGTGGAAATGGAAACGGAATTGGGAGTGGGAGTGGAAGTGCATGAGGAGGATTTGAAGAAAGAGTTGTAGCAGAAGAAGGAGGAGGAGGAGGTGGAGTAGGGGGAGGGGGAGCAGGAGGAGCAGCCTGCAGATTGGCGTGGGCTGTTGTTGTTGTTGTTGTTGCTGCTGCTGCTGTGGCTTTTAAAGCACTTGTGCAATAAATTAAAAAGGCGATTTCGTGTTGCCGTTGTTGTTGTTGTTGTTGCTGTTGTTGTTGCTGTTGGTTGTTGCTGTTGGTTGTTGCTGGTGGTGCTGCAAGTGGTGGCAGACATGCAGATTTTTGACATACTTGTTTGCATTTTGCTGCCGTAGCGGCTGCTGCTGCTGCTGCATCAGCATCGGCTTGTCGCAGCCGCAGTTGCACTCGCTGCTTCAACCTCAAGCACCAGCAACAACAACAACAACAACAACAGCAGCACGTTTAAAAAAATGTTGCAGCTTTGTTGTTATTGTTGTTGCTGTTGGCGTCTGAAATGTGCTACGTCATTTCTGTTGTGTTAAAGGTGCACTGCAAAAAAACACAACTACACAAACATGCAACATATCTTCTTGTGTTTAGTTATTTAATCACAAATCAAAAGATCGAACCAAAAATAAGTTTTTGTCAAAACTTATGTTAGTATTATTTGATACTTATAAAGAACAATATTAAAATCTTTGGGGGAAAGATATGGTGGCCCCGAGAAGGGCCTTTGAACGGCAGCAGGAAGAATATAAAACATGTTCAAGAACTGCATAAGGAACGAGGGGTATGCATTGACAATCAAAATAAGATTAAAGCATCTTAGCATAATCTCAAAAATATGGGCTAAGCAGCATAAACAGCTTAGTCCGTCTGTCTGTCCGTCTGTTTGTCCGTCTGTCTGTCCGTCTGTTTGTCCGTCTGTCTGTCCGTCTGTCTGTCCGTCTGTCTGTCCGTTTGTTTGTCCGCCTGTCTGTCCGTCTGTTTATATGCGAACTAGTCTCTCAGTTTTAAAGCTATCTTGATGAATCTTGGCATCGATAATTCCTGTTGATTCAAGATGTATTGTTCTTTATAAGATGTATGTCTGCATTAGCCAGATCAAACCAATATAGCATTTTATATATATATATTTTTTTTGGCTTTTGTTTTTTAATCATGTCAACTTATACTTTTTTAAATTATATTTCAAATATTTTCAACTCTCTTGGAAAGATATGGTGGCCCTGAAAAGGGCCGATGGAATATTTGACGACTGCATCCATATCCTTCATATACTTGTGTACGGTATATTGGGCAATGCGGCACAATCGAATGCAAATTAATATTTATAATAATCAAAATGAGATATACAAAAATTACTTAAATTTTGAACCGTTTGAAACTGAACGTAAGAAACTGGAAGAACTTCTTTAAAATGTTAATGATATTTAAAATAAGAAATAAGATAATTTTACTACGAGAGACACGTGTCTAACGAACTTTTCTTTGATACTGATACATTTGTCTAGAAAACTTGGCTACTTGGCTTTTTGAGATGAATTGAAAAACGATGTCTACTTTGATTTTAAAAAAATAAATTTTTTTTAACAAAAATGTTCCACTTTATTTTGTAACTGTCATAGAAAAATCTGTCGAAATTTAAGTTTTCATAATTTTTAGTTTAAATTGAAAATTGTTACTTTTCGCGCAGTGTATTGAAGATGTGCCTCGCCCAGCTACATAGCAGGCATGTCATTGCACTTGGTTTAGCTGAGTCGTCTCTGAATCTGGACAGACACTTCTGGCGGCGCTGTGGAACGCTGTGCTGTGCTGTGTTGTTGCTGTGCTTCGCTTGGGTGTCGTTGTCAGTTGATGTCCCCAACGAGATGTTTAACATACCCGTAGAAAATTGTTTTTCAGCTGCAGCGTCAGGATTTATGTCCAGAGCACAAGACTGGCCAGTGGACAAGTGGACATTGGACAGTGGCAAGTGGCCACAGAGGCCATGTTCATGTCCGTGGCAATGTGGCTATTTAGTGAATGCTGCAGCTGTCACGCTATGATTTGACCCACATTTCAATGGGCTATCATGGAAAGAGGATTAACTGATGCGAGATTTTTAAGCTGCCACATAATGGGGGCTCTGTCTGATAGCACTGGCACTGGGTGGGCAGCAGGCAGCTGTGGCACCTGCAACAGCAACATCCAGCGCATTGGCACCTGCGGAGTTGCAGTTACAAACTGGTCGCCTGTCAACCAGCAATAAGTTGCTTGAATTTCTGCATTTACTGCAGCACAACAACAACAAAAGCCAAATAACTTGGCAGAAGTCACAGCAGGCCGCCGGCAGCCGTACAAATTGTCCCGGCTAAGTGTCCAGCCAGCAGCAGCAGCAACAGCAGGAGAAGGAGCAGCAGCAGCAGCAGCAACGGCAATGGTATCAGCAATAACAGCAGCAACAACAACAGGAGCAGCAACAGCAATAGCAACTGCAACAGCAACAACAGCAACTGCAACAGCAGCAGCAGCAGCAACAGCAGCAACAGCAGCAGCAGCAACAACAGCAGCAATAGCAGCAATAGCAGCAACAGCAACAGCAACAGCAGCTCGCAGAGAAATGCAAAATTATGACAACTGCATTTGCAGTAAGCCAACGCAAAAGCATCCAACTCCAACTCCAACTCCAGCTTCAGCTTCAGCAGCAGCAGCAGCATCCTGCCTGGCAGGAGGTCCTGTTGTGCTGTCCTGTCCGTCTGTCTGCCTGTTGCCTGCCCCGTTTTGCAAGTGTCAAAGTTAACTCGAAATTATTGTTGGCTAAACTTTTGTGGCGCTTAGACCTAGCCCCTCCCCTCTCTCTACTAACCCCTCCATTCCCCAGCTCACACAGAATTTATTGTTTGTGGTGCTCACAGTTGGCCTGGCCTCTAACCAAAGAGCCTTCTCGACTTCGGCCTCGGCTTAATCAACTGCAATTGGTGCAATTTTGTGGCCAGCATTTTTGTACTCTCGTTCAGCTGAATATATATGTTTGTATGTTTGTATGTTTGTGTGTGTATTGTTTTTTTTTTTTTTGTAATTTCCATAGTTTCTCGTTGCTGTCCGTTGCATTGTTTTTGCCTTCAATTTCAAGCCTGACTGCAGTTACATTAAAACTTTTGATTGCTGCTGCGGTCTGCATAGAAATCTGGTCAAGATTAGAACAGAGAGAGGTTAGCAACAACAACAACAACAACAACAGTAACAACAACAGCAACAACAGCAACACAATTGCCCATTCTTTAATTGAAAATTTAATTTATTTTTATTTGCTTTTCCAATTGTGTTGTTTACTCTTGAAAATGCTAATCAATTAAAACCCATGTCATCTACAATTAAATCTTTGCCTGTCTCAATTTTCAACACTCGCTTGACCTCAATTACACCGCATCTAATCCATTTTACACACACTTTGTTTTGACCTAATCACCTTTTGCGGTTCATCGACTACCTGTGCATTGTTGATGGAGAGTTTAACCTTTCGAAATGTAACCTTCACAAAGACAGCGTGACATTTTCTACGCCTAATCCTAAAATGTCACATTTGTTTTTCGACACATTTTCAACTTGTAGCTAATTCTGAGATGTAATCATGCTTCAGTCAAATATTATGTATTTTTATTGAAGTCTGCAACTAATTCTGGGAATCCTTGAATTATGAGTTTCTAGAAACTGCCTTGAAATAACATATATTTGGTTTATCAAACTAAAGCCCACGATTTCTAAGGTCAGCTTAAGCGAAGTTCAAATCAAACAAGTAAGTACGTTGCAGTCAGATGCACCCGACTGCTGTATACTCTTTTTTTTAGCCTCTTTGTGGAGTCAGAAGTGGGTGGGCAAAATTATTTCTATCCAATCTTTATTTATTTTAGCTAAAGGGGTGTGGGAGATACCGACATTGCTCTTTTGTAAGGGCGGAAGTGGGCGTGGCCAATTTATTTTAGTCAGATCAATCAAGGAAGTGATTAGTAGCCCTTGTGTCAAATTTGGTTACTCTAGCTGTAAAACTGTGGAAGTGTCTTGGAAGGGTGGGTGGGGGGTAGATCCTGATATATATATTACATATTCTTGATCAGCATCAGAATTGGCCGAATCTGACCCATGTAGCATAGAAATCGAAAAAGAAACTCCAGCAAACTCACTTTTCTCAAAGTAAAGGCGCGTTCTATGCGTTTTGCTTGAATTTGATAAAAATAGGACGACTATATCTTATACATAACTGTCATAGGTAGAATCGGTTGATAATCATTTTCTGTTTCTAAAGCTATCTCAATTGAAATCACGTGTTCTGCGTTTTAGTTTATTCTTCTCATGAGGACCAAATTTAATCAAAATCGGGTGACTATGTCTTATAGCTGCCATATTTCTGCAAGGGCTTATATCATCGTCAAGCCGAAGATTACTTTGTTTCTGGTCAAAGCTAAGACATAACTTCAAACGTGTTTAAGTGTGTGCGATATGCTTACCAAGTCTATAAGAAAGCGACGACTTTAGAAGCAAGTAATAGCCTGAATATAATAATAATAAATAAGAACAATGCAGTTGAAAGATTGTTTTACTTTGCTGATTTTCAAAAACCGAAAGAATTTTCAAAATATAAAGTCAGTTGGCTCATTTGTGGCTTCTTGTTAAATTAGTTTCTAACGTTTTTCAATCATGTTAGTTTTTCGAAGCGAGCTTCAACTTTTATTTAGTGTGATTGAATATTAAATCTCTCTGGGTATGATATGGTGGCCCTGAAAAGGGCCAATGGAATGCTTAACTACATCAACAATGATCCATTGATGACACGTCCAGACCTTTGATGCACGCTTCCATCTCATATGTAGATTGAAATAAGGGGGCACAGTGTATTCTGCAATGCGGCACAATCGAATGCAAATTAATATTTATAATAATCCAAATGAGATAAAAAAAAAATACTAAAATTTTGAACCGTTTCGAACGTAAGAAACTGAAATCCTTGACAAAACTTTTTTAAAGTATTAATTTTATTTAAAATAAGATAATTTTACTACGAGAGACACGTGTCTAACGAACTTTTGTTTGATACTGATACATTTGTCTAGAAAACTTGGCTACTTGGCTTTTTGAGATGAATTGAAAAACGATGTCTACTTTGATATAAAAAATACATTACATGTAGGACAATCTGAACAGCGTTAATGTCAATGCAAATACGGCTGACATTATCACAGAATCATATCCTTCATCCTGCCCCCCGATTACTGTGGCACATGGCATTTATACAGTTAACGTCACGGGCCTTGATCCCTTTCCAGTTTATTGCGATTCACAACTAGCCGGAGTGGGCTGGACCGTAATTCAAAGAAGAATTGATGGAAATATTAATTTTTATCGAAACTGGACACAGTACAGACAAGGATTTGGTAATATTTCCAGTGAGTTTTTCATAGGATTGGACAAACTGCATGCAATAACCGCAATGACATCCCATGAGCTCTACATATTTCTGGAGGATTTTGAAGGAAACACACGATATGCTCACTTTGATGATTTCCTAGTCTCCAGTGAAGTTGAAGGCTATAAGTTAACTAAGTTGGGTGACTATTCTGGAGATGCTGGAGATTCGCTAAGGCATCACCTGGGTCAAAAATTTAGCACATTTGATATGGATAATGACGGATTGAGTAACCATATTTGTGCAGAGGAATCAATGGGTGCCTGGTGGCATGGAGGTGACACGTATTGTGACGTGATGATTCTTCCAAAATGTTTTCCATATCTAAGTTAAATAAACTTAACGTTTTTGCAGAAGAATTTACTTTTTGTTATTGCTAATTATTTTTGAAATGAGAATGTTTTTATTTTCCAATTTAATCTTTATAAATAATAGTTTGAAAATAACAAAAATCGGAAAACATGAATTTGAATTTGAACATTTATTAATTATTGCTTAATTTTGCAACCTTGATGGAATCTTCGCAGCTCCAGAAACATAAAGTGCAACAGTTTTTAAAGTCAAACTTGCAGCAATAACGAAGATCGATGCATGCAACAAGCAACAACAATTTGAGAATGCAATCTGCGGATGACAACCGCAAAAACCGCTGCATAAAAATGCATCAAGTTGCATGCGAGGATGAGGAGGAGGAGGAGGAGTAGCAAGAGGAGGCATAATGTCAACTTTGACTTCAACAACGTCTTTGGCTCCAACTGCAAATCAACAAACAGACTCCGCTGATAATAATGACGCTGCATAAATTGCATTTTAATGTCAACAAAGAGACAAATATTATAATATCCCAACTCGAGTCGACTCCAGTTGAGTCGACTCGAGTTGAGTTGAGTTGAGTCGATTCGATTCGAAACCTGACAGTCTCAGCCCCCCGGCCAGATGTCAAAGTGCGAACGCAAACGTGGAGAATTATTTGCGGCTGCCGAAAGATATTTCCTGTGGCATGCAGCTTTTCATGCCACATGCAACTTGTAGTTACTTGTTGTTGTTGTTGTTGTTGTTGCCGCCGCCACAATCTAATGGAAATTTATGTTGAAAGCATGCTCTGTCTTTGTTCGTGCCATCAACCAAAAGTCCAGCACTCACCTACGCCCCCTCACAGCACACCCCCCCCCCAAAAGAAATAACCCCCTCTCTACATACATACATATG
This sequence comes from Hirtodrosophila cameraria, assembly GCA_949708635.1. Lineage (NCBI taxonomy): Eukaryota > Metazoa > Arthropoda > Insecta > Diptera > Drosophilidae > Hirtodrosophila > Hirtodrosophila cameraria. Next base: position 80,468,027 of record OX453090.1, read on the forward strand.
CAGCTAGACGGCTAGTTGACCAGCCAACAACAATTTGTAGGCATTTTCATATTGAACTGCCCCAAACGCCGACCTTAAAAATTACACTGTGCAACAAATAAATTTTTAATTGATTTTCATTCCAATTCAATTCTGTAGACATTGTTTTCTGCTCTGCTAATGTTAATGCAACAGTACATTCTTGACCTACAATTATGTTACTTAACAGAGGAAAAACAACATTTGACAGGCCTGCTAACATTTCGGCATATGATTCGGATGAGAATTGAAAATCTTAACTTTTTATAACCTTGTGGCCATGAAATGTGTAACGCATTGAAAAAGACGTCTCCGATTCTATAAAGTGTATAGATTCCTGATCAGCATCAATGGCGGAGTCGAACTAGGCATGTCCGACTATCCATCTATCTAACTGTTCTATGTGAACTAGTCTCTTCTTAAAGCTATGTTGTTGAAATTTGACACAGATGCTTCTTATTGCTATAAACAGTACACATGCCAGAATCAGCCGGATCGGAACACTAAAACATATACCTGCTATAGAAAAAATAGCTCAAAAATTTAGTTTTTTAATATAACTCGACAAAACTTACCAATTCGAAATTCTAGCATGATTTAAACATTTTGATAAAATTTCATAAAAATTGAACGACTATAACATATAGCTGCCATAGTAAAAATAGTTCGAAAAATAAGATGTATGAAAAACTTTTTATACTCTGCTTTCCAAAATGGAAAAAAAGAGTATGTTGGGTTTGTGAAATGTCCGTTTGAAGCTAGAGCAACCAAACTTTCGATATCATGTCTATATATCAATATGTTATTATCAATGGTACTTATATTTAACTTATTCATTTAACAGCTTTGATTAGCCGATTAGAAATGCCATTGATGTTGTCTGGTGTTATTAGTATTCAATCGCGAGGGCAAAACGAAGTTTTAGTTAGAGTCGAAAAAAAATTGGGCGATGGGGGCTTTGGGTCGGGGGGAGTACGGCAGCCGCATCTGGGTTGTAATTTTGCAATTATTTGCTTGCCGCGGTCATAACTCACAGCGAACGTGGGTGCCATCTCCCAGCTCCCCCCACCACCCTGTACACCTCCTACCCTGCGTAGCCACCCACAAGCTCGTTTTCCTTTCACGTTTGCAATGCTTGAACTTTGACACACATTTTGCATTGGACTCCGAGTTGCTCTGCCATAAAGCTGATAATCGCATGCTAGACAAAAATATGCTCCATGTTTGCGCCTTTGGGGCGTCGGCCCGTCCTGGTCTGGCCTGGTCGGGTCTGGTCTGGTCTGGTCTGGTCTGGTCTGGCCCGGTTCGACCCGGCTAGGTTAGGCCAGGCTAGGCCAAGTTGCTGTGAAAGTTTTTTGTTTTTTTTCTGTGTTTGTGGTAAACAAAAATGGCTTTTAGCTTAGAAAGGTTTTCCGCCATTTGCGAATGGAATTGGGCATTTTTCTTCTGTGTTTTTTTTTTTTTTTTTGGAGGCAGAGCAGCTTCTTTCTGTACCTGCATTGTCAGGTCTTATCCCTCTCCATATCTATTGCTGCTCGCAGCTCTCCCATGGCTATCTGTCGTGGTTCCTGTACTGACAAGAGCACACACGATCAGACTACGCAGATAAGGATTATAAATCATTTTTATAATATTTTCCACACAAACCAAGACAATAAATCAACTACAAAATGTCACTTGGCGCCAGCAACAACCACCATTAAACGACTGAGAAGCCTTTTTGGTTATTTTTTTTTTTTGATTTTGTATTTTGTATTTTGATTTTCGTTTTCTTTTAAACAGTTTCTTACATATGCATGACGTTGTTACCATCTAATATATGATTAATGTAAGTGCTACGCGTTTTTGATAAACGTCTCTAGCTAATTTGCATAATTCGTGTCGCTTTGTTTCAGGAAATCAGATATACATATACATATACGAGTATGTCTGCAGATAGGCATCGACCTTGTCAGTTCTTTTCCATTTCCCACGCTATTTTCACATCAAATGACAAACAAAGCTGGCAACTGTTTGAGTTTGAGCAAAAGTGTTAAATTGTTTGAGAGCTTGTTAATAATATCAAGGAAAATACATGCATATATATTAAGTACTTACATATAATTTCTGCTGTTATACTGCTCAAGAATATATAAGATTAAATAAGAACACGTCAAATATTTAAAAAAGTTTATATCTTTTATCAAAAAGTAAAATGTGTGACTGAAGTTACAAGAAGTCTAAGCTTGAATTCGAAACGGCGCAATTACAAATAATAACATCAGGACACACAGAAATACATCATTAACTGAAGATAATAAGCCATTTACAATCATATTCCTCTTGGCCATTGATGAAGATCTGATCGCAACGGCGTCTTGAGAGGAAGAAGGGATCTAGGAAACTTTTTCAAAATCGAACTAAGAGCCTGGATGGATTTAGGAAACTTCTTCAACATGACTTTTGAATATAAAATAAATAATAAATAATAAAAATAAATTGAAGGTCCTTTATTTGTTGCTATTTTTATACTCTGTTTTCCAAAATGGAAAAAAAGAGTATATTGGGTTTGTGAAATGTCCGTCCGTCTGCCGTCCCTCTGTCCGTCCGTCTGTCCGTCCGTCTGTATGAACGCAGTTTTTTTCCACAGTTTTGAAGCTAGAGCAACCAATGTATTAGAATCAAGCAAAGTATCAGAACCTCCAGTTAATAAAGTACCGATTATACAGTTAAAAAAAAATACCAAAGTAGGCGTAGTTTTTCAACTCAGAGCAAAAAGCCAAGTATCCAAGTTTTCTACACAAATGAATCAGTCTTAAATTTAAAATCTTTCGGCACACATCTTAGTTCCATATTAAAGTTTCAGTGTTTTTTTCTTAACTTATTTTCATAAAAGTGGAAAAATGTATTTATTTTTTGTCTGGACATGAAGAAAAGGCAAACGGACAAGATGTCATCCCTTTATTTGATGCAGTTGCGATTTTTGCGGACTGCATGAATGATTCCTGATTATATATCTGCACTGTTGCAGTGTGTTGGTCCTTTTCAGGGCCAGTAAAAGCTAACCAAAGAGTTGAAATGTTTTCAACATGCAGAAATCCCATTCGGTTGGCCTTTTTTAAAATCTTTTGCCGTTCCGCTGGTCCTGCTGCTTTATGCGGAACTAGCGGTATTTCCGGACCCCCCCCTCCACTCATTTCTACATAAACAAAACGTTTACTAAATTTGGTTTAAAAGCTCAAGTTAGCAGCTTTGTCAAAGTAAGTAGCTGTTTTTAAAACAAAATTGTCAAAGAAAAGAAGTGTGAAATAGTTGTTGAGCTTGTAAATATTATCGATAAACGTATCGATAGCTGCACAATTGTTGCACCTGCCATAAATCACAGCGTGCGCAGTTGTCGTCGTCGTCGCAGTCGCAGTTGCCCTTATCAGCTGTCCAGCTGTTTGCACTCTTATATGCGCTACAAGATGCGATAACAAAAACGATTTATAAGACTACACAAAATAAACATACACACACACACACACACATACTAACATACATATAAAATACAATACGACATTTGTAATCGCTGCCTTGAAATCTCACGTAAAAATTGCTTCATTACAGTTCAACTCCAGATTCCAGAGAAGTTTTTGCCAGGCCCAAAAGAGCCCAAGAGCCCAAGAAGACTATAAAAATAAAAATACAAAAATACAAAATACAACAACAACAAAAAAGGTGCTGCCTGGCTGCTGCCTTTTTAATTGATTGCTCTCTGCTCTCGTCCAGTGTCTCGCATTATCACAACAAGGCAATCGCAGCTTGCACACACACACTGATACACACACACACACACACATACATACATATATAACATACATAACAAACATGATAAATAACAACACGCAGCAGGCAATCGAGTTGGGTCCACTACGTGCGCTGCCTGTTTAAGGTTAGGCCATAAAGGCCCATAATGAACCCTTTCTTTAGGCCGTCTTCCCTGCTCCTCTGCTGATGCTGCTGCCGCTGCCGCTGTCGCTGTCGCTGTCGCTGTCGCTGTCGCTGCCTATGTCGCTGCCACTGCCTCTGTCGATAAACATCAGCGCAGCGACCTGCTGCCCATCGTTAGTCTTATTCCTATTTTGCTGCTCCCTCCATCTTCATCTTCATCTCCATCTTCTTCAACGGGTCAGCGTCTTGTTTTGACTGCCGTTTTGCTTTGCTCTCGTATTTAGTTTCGGCTGCGCCTAACGAGCATCTACCCAAGCCAAGGGCGTAGTCATAATTCCTATAAGGGGCAAGTGGAACTGTTGTTTCATTTCCTTCAGCATAAGTTCGTTTGAACTATTCACCAAACTGAACAAACGAACTGTATTCCTCATTGTAGTTCAACTAGTTCGTTTCGAATTGTTGTTCATTTGAATCATATTATAGTTCGTTTTGGTCATTTCAGTCCGATAATAGTTCGTTTTCTTCATTTGCACACTCGGACGTTTAAAAGTAACGAGCGAACGAAGGAATTGAACTGAACGTGCAAAAGAAACAAACGGTCGAACGAATCAGTTGAACGAACTGAAGCATTGAACGAACTAAACGACTGAATGAACTAAACGAACAATGTCACAAAAAAAGTTCGTTCAGCAACAAAAAAGGAACTACTGAACTTATTTCTGCAATAAAACTATAATGTACAATTCTAATTCTTTGCTTCATACGATATAAAAAATACTTTGATTTCTCAATGTATTTCCAAGTTTTGTTTCTTTTTTCTTAAACTTTGCTTACAAACGTTTAAAGGAATCTCAGACTTGAAACGGACCATTGTTTAGCTTAGGTTTAACAATTTTACAGTGCATCAAGTTCAAGTTTCTGCGAAAGTTAGTCTACCTTAGTTGTTCTCATGCACACATGCAAATCGATTTCATTTTGCTTGATCTCATTTGACTTTGATTTAATTTGATTTTGATCTCCGTTTGAGTTCTGCAGTAATGAAGTCTTGGCTTGATATTTGTTCGAAATAATTCAAAAAACATATTAAACTAAGATTAAAACTACCTTAAATTTCTTAAATATACCTGGTATATCCAAAAAATATATAAACATGGCAATATATAAACGTAATACAAAAGAATACAAAACATATTTACATATTTGTATACAAATTGCAGTTTAAGGATGGGGTAAATGCCCCTCCTTACTCGACTACATCTACGCCCATGAACAGAGGCTATACCTGTCACCCTTTATATCGACTGAGCGATGCCAATCTGAACCAATGGGCATTGGTTTGTTTTGGATTCGATTGGATTGGATGCAATGTTGCTGCCAGGAAGCGTCTAATTAAGTGTTTTATAATTTGTTTAAGCCTAGGCCAAGTTCATAGTTCATGCAACAAATTGCTTGCGGCTTTGTGTCTGCCACCAAAACAGTCGCTGCTTGCGGCTTAGTCAGCTGAGCTGTCAACAGTTCATAGTTGATGGTTGATAGTTGAGCAACAGTTCTACAGTTTCCAACACAATAACATGCCCATGTAGAGCCACAATCTAGAGTAGCACAGCGAGGGAGAGGGCAGAGAGTGGAGAGAGTGGAGACAGGACAGACCGCACCCAGCAACACATGTGTCATCATTCGCGTCGACACTTGCATTATTTTGACAGTTCATTTGTCACTTCTTTTGATTTTGACTGCGGTCTGGATCTGTTCATGTAGTATATACTATATGGTATACTCGTAATTGCATATGGCGACCAACATATTACAAACAATTGGAGCAGATGTGTTGAAAACTAAACCCACACAACTCAGTTGACACTTTCAGGCAGATCTTTATTAAGTTTGATATGTTAATAAGATCAGTTGAATATCTACAAGATGAACAAATCAACCATTGAATTAAGAATCGTATTTGAAAATATTACGAAATATTTCTATAAAACTGATCATTTGGAGACACTATTCTGCGACCTAGTTAAATATATTGTACCCCCTTCTGAACCTTTTCTTTCTTAGGTTAAACTTCCTTAGAATACTACTTCTGCTCCTGGAAAGTGCTGGACATTCAGCTAGAATATGAATTAAGGTCTCCTACTCAATTGCGCTATGAATTTTTACATTCCAAAGCATATATGTAACTAATGCAAGTCAACTTGTTCTTAAGTTCAGATAAAGCGTTTCATATTTCTTGGAATTATATAAATATATATATATAATTATATATATATATATATACACATATTGATAAAAGTTCAGAAATAACTCGTGTTTGAGCTTAACTTCAACTGTAGCTATCATTATTATATATATCTCAACGGATATATATAATTCTTTGGTTTTCAATGTGCCCTCAGTATGCAGTGAGTTGTGTAAAAATGAAGTCGATCTGGATATATTTAGCGCTTGTCGTCTACTTTTTCCACTGTTGTCTCGGTGGAATATATAATACATATTCATTGGAGGTTCAAAGTACAATTTAGTTAAATTTAAATATATTTATTAAACTGTTTTCACAGGTTAACTCAGAAGAAGTGGATGATAATAGCAACAATGAACTTGATATCATTGAAACAAGCACACTCGATCCACAAATGATCAGGTGCGTTTGGAATAAATCACATTTGAAAAATTTATATAATTTCTATATTCATAATTCACAGAATGGAACAGCAACTGGATGAGCTATATGAATTGGCCAAGCAAAACATCAGAACCAGAGTTAATGTCAATGCAAATACGGCTGATATTATCAGAGACCTGATAGAAGCCAATGTCACTGGATTGCTGCAAGGATATCCTGCATCCTGTCCTCCATTTGCTAGAGCGCATGGCATTTATACAGTTAACGTCACGGGCCTTGATCCTTTTCCAGTTTATTGCGATTCACAACTAGCCGGAGTGGGCTGGACCGTAATTCAAAGAAGAATTGATGGAAATATTAATTTTTATCGAAACTGGACACAGTACAGACAAGGATTTGGTAATATTTCCAGTGAGTTTTTCATAGGATTGGACAAACTGCATGCAATAACCGCAATGACATCCCATGAGCTCTACATATTTCTGGAGGATTTTGAAGGAAACACACGATATGCTCACTATGATGATTTCCTAGTCTCCAGTCAACTTGAAGGCTATAAGTTAACTAAGTTGGGTGACTATTCTGGAGATGCTGGAGATTCGCTAAGGCATCACCTGGGTCAAAAATTTAGCACATTTGATATGGATAATGACGGATTGAGTAACCATATTTGTGTTGAGGAATCAATGGGTGCCTGGTGGCATGGAGGTGACACGTATTGTGACTACAGGTACGCCATATAAGTTAACTATAGTATACAATTTGTATTAATTCTATTACCATATTTCAGTTCACTTAATGGTCTTTATTTGAACGGAAATCTATCTGAAGGTCTTAAGGAAAAAGGTATTTACTGGCACCATTGGAAAGGTGTTAGGTATTCTTATAAATCTGTTCAAATGATGATTCGTCCCAAATGTCTCATTGCGTATCCAGGCTCAATCAACTAAAAGTTGACACATTTTAAACAATCTTATGTTTGTTATTCATAAATGCAAATGTATCAAATACATGCAAATAACAATATAACATATACTTACATATAAATAAAATATATAGATATACAAAGATACACATACATTTGTATTAGATATACACGATTTCAAATATACATTAACCGATTAAATCAGTGTATCATATAAACGCAGTTTGCCTACGAACTTATATTTCAAATTAAAGTTGTAAGGGGGTTGAGATGTTTCTTCTGTGAAATAACATCGGAGACTTTTGAGTTTACCATAGAACTTTTACTAGACGTATAAGAATACTTGCAGTATGGTAAGTACAAATTTAAAATATGAATTTTTTATTCTATATACTTTTTGCAGCATACATATTTTATTAAAAGAGTTAAATATATATACACAATATATTTATATTCTCAATATGCACAAAAAGCCTAATCGCTATTAATATTAGATACCCATAAAAAGTGTTACATATTTGTTTAAAATTCATCTTGAAAACATTTACTTTATTGATCTGGGATACGAATGAGGACATTTGGGACGAATTGTAAGAATAATTGATACCTTTCCAGCTTTGCCAGTAAATACCTTTTTGTCGAAAGCCATCGGACAAATTTCCATTCAAATAAAGACCATTAAGTGAACTGAAATATGATATTAGAATTTATACAAATACAGTATCAAATAATAATTGACTTTAAAGGACAAACCTGAGGGCACAATAACTAACACCTCCATACCACCAGGCACCCATTAATTCCTCTGCACAAATATGCCCACTCATTCCGCCATTATCCTTATCAAGTGTGCTAAACTTGTTGCCCAGTTGATGCCTTAGCGAATCTCCAACATCTCCAGAATAGTCACCCAACTTAGTTAACTTATAGCCTTCAACTTCACTGGAGACTAGGAAATCATCATAGTGAGCATATCGTGTGTTTCCTTCAAAATCCTCCAGAAATATGTAGAGCTCATGGGATGTCATTGCGGTTATTGTATGCAGTTTGTCCAATCCTATGAAAAACTCTCTGGAAATATTACCAAATCCTTGTCTGTACTGTGTCCAGTTTCGATAAAAATTAATATTTCCATCAATTCTTCTTTGAATTACGGTCCAGCCCACTCCGGCTAGTTGTGAATCGCAATAAACTGAAAAAGGATCAAGGCCCGTGACGTTAACTGTATAAATGCCATGCGCTCTAGCAAATGCAGGACAGGATGCAGGATATCCTTGCAGCAATCCAGTGACATTGGCTTCTATCAGGTCTCTGATAATATCAGCCGTATTTGCATTGACATTAACTCTGGTTCTGATGTGTTGCTTGGCCAATTGCTGTTCCATTCTGTGAATTATGAATATAGAAGTCATATACATTTTTTAAATATGCCTAATTGTAGGCACACCTTATCAATTGGGGATCGAAATTGCTTGCATCAATGTCGTTGACTTCATCTTCATAATCCAATGAATATTCCAAGACGAGAGTGAAAAAAGAAGCAGAAAAGCGCAAAATAAATCTAGACCGGCTGCATCAGAACACAATTTGTTTTAAACTGATTGCTCATAACATAATTTAAGTAATTTTGAAGACCAGAAAGCTGCTTTAAATGCAATTTAAGTTTCGAGTTATTTTTCAGCAAAGCTGAAAGCTTTTCTTTCCCTTTTTAGCCAAAGATCGAACACATATTCAATGTTTTTGAATTCCTTAGCAATATACACAACAATCAAAAGATTACTTTTTCAAATCAAAATAAAAGATATTCCTTTTTCTCTTACCAAAGAACTATGGGTTTTAGCTGGATGAACGTAAGATAAAATAAGCATACATATATATGTTATATATGAACGTATGCAGATTTGTACATTGAAATTTATTACCCCGTAATATTTGTTTTCTTTCTTTTGTATAATCGTCATTCGGCCCTTCTGAATGACCCCTTTTGGATTTGTTAGCAAAATCACCTGCAGTGCGGCCCAAGCAGCCAAGCGAAGTTTTTAATAATGCAGACGGCTCTGTTACTGTTCCTCATGCTCCTCCTCATCCTCAGGCTCCCTTTCATATATACACATATGTACATACATATATATCTGTATCCAAGCTCCCTGTTGTACCCAGGCTACCTGCTGCTCAATACGTCGAATTGATTTTGAATGATGCATTTGTTTTGTTACTTGTTACTTGTTATTTGTTATTTGTTACTTGGGACTGTTTAGTTCATATGCATATGAAATATTGGATGCATGTCAGAGTTAAGTTAAGTTATTGTTGCTACCACTTACAGCTGTAGTATAACGGCCATCTTTAAACAGTTAAACAGTTAAACAGTTACAGCTTAAAAGCAGAGCACAGATAATTGAAAACTGTCAAGAAATACCATTAAAAGAAAAGATCTTAAAGTTTATTTACTGCACTTAGTGCATCTGAAACATTTCTGTACATTTCTCCAAGCTATTTTCAATTGCCTTTTCAATTTGAGCACAACAAAATGAACTTGACAGCAACATCTAATTTACTTTTTAGCCAATTTAAGAGAAATGTTTTCAACTTGCAGCTAGCTACTGCTTCTTTTGCCTTTTGGCCAATACTTTGGCCATGTTCTTTTTGACTTAACCAATTGTCTATGTGCTTAATATCTATGAAAGTGCAAAAGTTTATAAATTTTCTGAGTTCAAAGTTGCCTGAAAATGTAGCTTCATTTTAAAATAACAATAACTTTTACTCGAATCAATGAGTTTGAATTCTGTTGAATTTTGAATTTTTAAATTTCCAGTTTTAAACTTTTTATAATTTTCTCAATACTAGCCATAAGTGTGTCTTATTTCAAAAGCTTTGCATCATACAAATTTCATTTTGATTCAGCAAAGTTCTGATGAGTTACAAAGGAATATTTAAAAGTTGCTTTTTTCTCAAAGAACGCCCCATATAAAGTAAACTGTAGAAATTATAACGTTTTTATGTTGTTCAAAGTTTATCTTAGCTTGTTGAATTGTTTACAGAAAAAATAATTAATTTGTATAGATTTTTTAAAAGAAGAAAAGCGATACAATTTTTCGAAAATTGAAATGAAAAAGTGAAAAGAATTTTCCTAAACATAGACTTATTATTGATAAATCACTTGTCGATTGTCAGTTCTTCCAAAGTTCTTCTAAGCACAGGCATTATCTAATGAATGAGCTCAAGTATTGCACATAAAATGCATTGTTCAAACCGAATAAAAGAAAAGAGAACAAGTTCATTTAATGTCGACAATAAACACAACATGTGATTTTGATTTTCTATTGGCATGAAAAATTATGTAAATGTTGTGCATATAAAAAGAAATGCAACAATGAGAAAACTGTAAACATGTCGCATAAATTGAATTAATTACAATTTCTTTATCCAATCGACCCAGTTTGTGGCCCCCAAACTTCTATTAGTCTTACAGTTTCCCCATCTCCCTATCCCCATCTATCCGTAATCGTTTTATGGCCGCACAGCAGCCGCCTACAGATCTATTCGAGATTAGACGACGACATATAGCCAAAGGCCGAAATCACTTGATCACAGTTCAACGTTGTCATCCAATCGAAAAGCTATTCGATTAGTTTTTTTCTTCTTTTTTAACAACGAGCGGGATCATTTCTTATTCAAATTTGAATTCGATTTTCAGTTCAGTATGGGCATAGTTATAGTTATAGGGGTTTTCGGGCATCTCTGACCGCCTTTGGCAGCTCATTAAGAAAGTTGTTCCGCATTCATTTTTTATAGCCATTGTCGCCCCGTTGCCGCTGATTATCTGAACTTTTCTCCAGCTTGTCTCGTTTTTTATTGCCGGGCGTTTATTTTACCTAAATGTTTTGATAAGTTTTCGTAAAGCCCGCCTCTTGTTGCATGTTCCTTGTTCGTTGTTCGTTGTTTGTTGTTGGTTGTGTTCTGCTTTGGTAGTTCCAAATTTATGTGGCATCGTTTGTCATTTGGTTTATGGCTTGTTTAGCTTTATATTCCAGCCGTACGGGTGCGAGATGAGAGATGAGCTGAACACCAAGATATGGGTACATTTTCACCTTGAGTTATTGTAGATAAACATTAGATTTTCTCAAAGCATAAGAACCAACTGTTGCTTCTCTGTTCTTTGGTCAAGTCTTGAACTATGTATCTGGCAGATTTTATGGATAAGCTTTAGCATTTTCAACAAATGATTCTACTAAATCAATTGAGGTGTAAGTTTTACTGATCTGCGACATAAGTGTAGATTTCTTTGCTTTTACAACTTAACAAAGCTTGATCTAACTAAACAAAGATCTGTTGCATATCGCTTGTTCATCATATAATTTTATCATAGTTACGAATCTCTCATTAAGCATCACCATATCTAAAGAGCATATCAAGTCTCATATCATCAGCTACCGTAAGTTTTAATGGTTGAACTTAACTTTTCCAAAGAATAATCACACTAAATGACAAGAAAGTAAAGTTAACTCTAGCCTGACGAAGTTATATACTCTTGCAGAAAGTTGTTCGTATGAAAACTTTATTTTCGACATATAATTCCTATATATATAGTCGCCCGATTTTTATAAAATTTGGTTAGCGTGACATGACTAAGCTTAATCTGAGAATAGGTAAATTTGGTTATGATGAAAAAACATGGAAGTTTTTCATACAAAAACTAATTTTTCAACCGATAGTTCCTACGGCAGCTATAAGATATGGTGGTCCGATTTTGATGAAGTTTAGTCCACATGCATAAAACGTGTTAACCCTTGAAAAAAGTGAGTTTAGTTGAGTTATCTGAAAAGAAAAACAAATAAGTTTTCATGTAAAAACTAATTTTTCATCTGATTGTTCCTATGGCAGCTATATGAAATCTTTGTAGGATTTTTATGAAATTTTGTACAGAATTGCTAAGTTTGGTTGAATTAGCTTGAAAATCAAAGTTTTCGACCGATCGTTCCTATGCCAGCTACATGCTATAGTAATCCGATTCGGCTGATTCTCATATATTTACTACTTGCAATAAATAGTATCATCTCTACCAAGTTTCGTCAAGATAACTATTAAGAGAGACTAGTTCACATAGAACATAGAGATGATGGATAGCTGGAAATGGCTATTTCGACTCGGCTGTTGCTGCTGTTCATGAATATATACTCTTTATAGTGTCAGAGACGTCTTCTTCATTGCATTACACACTCCGTGACAAAATTATAATAGCTTCAGCAAGAGTATAGAAATGTTTAGTTCTCTGCCTTATCGGGCAACCCTAGGCAAGTCTTATATCATCCACTGATTCACAGCTAGTACTTGTAGACAGCTCTTGTAGACAGCACGATGCATCGGTCATATAAACTATAATTTTTTTATAGCCAAAGTTGCCCCAACTGCAACTGGCAATATAGTATATTTATGTGAGCCATAATTTCAACATTAGGGCATCATAAAAACGTCATGATTATTTTAAAACTTATTTTCATTACTTTTTTTTTTATTCTTACGTTGTATTTTTTGTTGTTGTTTATGCACAAATTACAGCAGTTTCATTGAAAATAAATGAAAAGGCAGGCAGCAGCCAGCAAAAGCAAAAGGAAAAGGAAAAGCAAAAAGGCAAAGAATAATATTTTATTAACACTTCGTTCCAATGAAGATCAATATTATTTTTAAAACGTGGACCTCGCGGAGCGCCAGCACATAGACTCATATGTGTTTGGAGCTCTCTGGTATACGCATATTTTAAAAAATACAACAACAACAACAACAACAAAAAGAAAAACGAAAAACGAGACGGAAATTAATTTCAATTTCTGGCTGCGCACTTTTCCAAGCATTTTCACGCACTTTAATTGTACAATAAAAGCATCAGCACGCTGTCTATAAGGTGTAGCAACTACTAAACTACAATGATAGCCTTGCGGTAATTTGTTTATTTTAAATTATATTTGTTGAAGTTTTTATTTATTCCATTTCCCCCACATAAGATCGAGCCAGTTAAGCGTAGCCACATTTTATAAACAAATAAATCGCTCGTCGAGGCCAACATTTTTGGGTACCCAACAATAAAATCTGTTCGGGGTGGGCCATTAGCTCAAAAAAGTAGTCGGTGATTTGCGCCATTTCTCAAAAAACTTCTCTCTCTCTCTTTCGCTTAGAATCTGTCTCTCTCTCTGCCTAGGTAATTACCGGTCATTAATAATATGCAGATGTGCCGTTTTTTTGTTGCCTTTTTTGCCAAACGAAACTCAAATTTCATTTTGCTGTTTTCTACATTTTTACTCCCTGTTCCCATTCAAAATGGAAAAAAGGGAGTTCTAAAGTACTGCAAATGTATGTAACCGGCAGAAGGAGGCATTTCCGACTATATAAAGTAGATATATTCTTGATCAACAGCCGAGACGAACTAGCTGTTCGTCTGTCTGTTCGTCCGTCCGTATGAGCACACAGATCTCGGAGACTGTAAGAGCTAGAGACACCAAACTTGGCATGCAGGTTCCTGTAAACCATACGCAGAACAAGTTTATTTCTAACTTTGGATGCACCCCCCGCATCCCCGCAAATCGAAAAAAACTCTCACAGCCACAATTTTAAAGATAAAGCTTTGATTTTTGGTACACATATATGTTGTATCAATATTAATCAGCTGTGTAAATTTCATTACGATCGGATAAATAGCATCGAAGTTATGAAAGAATGTGTAACCCCCGTCTCAGCAGGCAGAAACAACTGTTTGACAAGCAGTTTACGAGTTAAGTGCACTGCTTGCTTGTGTTGCCGCTGAACTGCTTGAAATGCTAGTTGAGAGCAGGGAGTCTCGTAGTCGGGCACACTCGACTAGAGCATTCTTACTTGTTTTTTGTTGGTTATGTTGTGTTTATGTTTTTATGGGCCACATTTTCAAATACACAAGTATTTTTCAAGTGGCAGTTAAAATTATGTTAAAATGTAAGAATATTTACCGTTGCGCCTGCCACTTCCTCTCTTCTTGCCTTGACCCCAAGGGAGTTTTTTATAAATTTTAACGATGGCAAGATATCTGCATGGGGTACTTATTACCTGAGAGGATTGGGGCAAACAACAAACATCTGTGGCAAATAGAACTCAAGAGTGTTATATTTCATATACACATATGTATTGAAACAGTCTTTAAAACAATCAGCTGCCATAAAAGTCAAACTTTGTTATACTACAATACAATAGTCGTAGCATAAAAAGCTTCGATAACCATATAAAATGAACATTTTGACCAGCTGTGTGTGTGGACTACAAACTGAAAGTATGTTTTGTTGTATTTTGTATTTTTATAGTGTGCTATTCTGTATTGCGTATAGTCGCTGGGTTAATTAATTGTATGTCCGCATAATAAAATAAAATTTTATTACAACTGCAGCTGTTGCACGTTGCATGTTGCAACTAACTAATGAATAAGTGTAAATTCTAATGAAAAAGCGTTAAAGCAACAACAACGAGCAGAAGAAAAAAGAGCGCCAAAGAATGCCAACTATGGCGAAAATTCAATTAAAAATGTAAAACAACTCTAAAGCGCGAGCCAGAGTGAAGGCGTATTAAGTGGGGCAAGGGGCGTGGGGCAAGCTGGTGTGGCATGGACACAAGTGGCAGCTGATGGAGCGCAAGAGCGCAACGACAACGCAAACGAGCAACACAACATGCAATTAGAGAAGGAGTATGGCAAAAGTGGATAAAGATGAGGAGGAGCAGCGGATGAGATGCGGCCTGCAGCCTCTGCCTGCAGTCTCTGCCTCTGCCTCTGCTTCTGCCTGGACACAGTTGGCTTTGATTGCTCAATATGTAGCCCATTCCCTATTATCCCCACCCCACCCACTCCTCCACATCCTCTCGGCATATTTATTGTACGAGTATCGTGGCTTTAGTGCGAATAGTTGCTGTTCACATAACGCCTATCAAATAGCCCCTCGCACCGCCTCGCCTCGCCTCGTTCAGTAAAATTGACAAAGAACTTGGGTTAAGCCGAACAACATCTGTGGGCAGCGTCAGTTGCATTGTTGTGGCACACACAAGCACACACACACACACACACACACACACAAACACATCAGTGCAGGATGGGCTTATAACCTATGGGGCATTTTAAATGAAACGCCAGCGCATAAAGTTGGCAAATAAAGTTAGATAAAAAGCACATAAGCCGGAAATTTAGAATGGCAAATGGCATGTTGCAAAGTTGGGATCGGAACAGAAATTCGTTACCGATCCTGACAATTTCCAAAAGAGATTTTTGCCTTTTCACAACCGACAGTTCCAACGTCCGTTCGATATCAACAATAACATGCACAATTTTATAAAATTTACTTATTAACGATTTCCTTTCCTAACGCAACAAGGAATTCTTTAAATTTATGCGTTTGTCACAATAGTCTAAAATTACTTAAATTATGTTATCATTTTAATTGTAATTGAATATTAATTTTCAAAATTGGCTTATGATTTAACAGTATGATGCTATAATGCAGCTCAGCCATATAAAGGGTTATATCCACTTGCTGTAAAATTTTACGAAAATCACTTTGGGAAAGATGTTGTGAATTGATTTCGTGTTCATTTGATTAAGGATTAAATGAACTTGCCATTGAGATACGACTCAGTTCATATGATAAACAGCAATAAGAAAATTTGTATCCTTTTAGGAAATTTCAATCCCGCGCATTCGGTTTATTGGGTGTGTGAAATATCCGTCTGTCTGTCCGTCCGTAAGGACGAAACTTAGAGCCTCGAAAATATATTAAATACTCTCTAATTTCATTCAAATAAAATGTATATGTTGAATAGTTTCTGTACTGCATTATTCTGATTAGATGGGGCTTGGTAGAGCATGTCTAGTATTTGAATCTCTTCTATGTTTACAGTGTTTTTCCAGAGTAAACAGAGTTTACGACACCGAAACCAGCACAGTTTAATCCATTTAAACTAATTAAATTTAGAGTTGAGTAAATCCTTTTGCAGCTTCTGCTTTGCTTGAACAAATCGCAACACTTTTCCCCAGGGCTATCATTTATACCGATAAATAAAGAACTTTTTCGTATATCTCAGCAGCCCCACCGCACCCCTCCACAACCCACTGCATTCACTTTTAGTGGCCAAGATTTATTTGCCGAGATTTTGAAAGAGTTGTTGCCGTTCCCAGCCGCGTGATTATCCAGTGCATTGAACGCGGCCAGCCATTAATTACGAGCAGCTGTTGCTGCGGGGGCAGCTTCAAGAGACTCCCCCAAAAAAACCAAGTCCCAAAATGCCCCTGCCGCTTGCTGCTTGCTGCTTGCCACAAATGGTTGCTGGTTTGCCAGTTGCATATTTGCCTATTTATGAAATATTATTTCAGCCCAGGAAAATTGTTTTGAGGTGAGCATTTTTCAAAGTTGCAACCAAAGGAATTTCCGTGTCATATTTTCTACCCCTCGGGCTGTAAAAGGTAAGACAAAAATGGGGAGAAAACAGATACGCGTAGGTGTAGAATGTGCCTCGGATTTCCATAATTGTTTTCTACTCTTTGTTTGTTTTCTGTGTTGAGGCGTGTTTTTTCCACCCGTTTACGTGTGTGTCGTTTGGAGCTGCAGTTTTCTTCATTTTTTTTTTTTTTGTTTTTTTTATGGTGCTAAAGACATTAAAACTGTCATAGCAGCGGGCACTTAATTTGATATTCGAGTACGGCATAATTGGAACAGACCTCGACAACATGTGTAGATTTGGGGAGCAGTATGAGTACAACAATATCCAAACATGGCATCAAAACAGTTTCGTGTGGCGACGAGTATTAATTCTGACATGTCTGGGGTGCCATGGGTGGCCCACACACATCTATATAGAAACATATACAACACTCCATAGAATGAGTTGGGGCTGGAGATGGCGTGGGAGTGACTTAAACAGTGAGGAAGCGGTAGGGGGACGGGCACAGCGACACTTGGTGGCTCAAGTGGGGGATGCTCTATTTATGTTCTGTGTCTTGTTTTGATTTTAGGGCGCAGTTACCTGAATAAACATTTCATTTGGTTTCAAATAACATGCGTATATTCAATTTTAATTTATGTTCTTTTTTCATTTTTCAAATATATTGTAAATGATTTATTGATTTTGATATGTTAATTTAACTAACATAAAGCTGTTATTGAGAGCTCGCCTTTGATGTACAGCTGCATAACACATTTTATAAATGTTATAATTGTAAAAATGTTACAATAAATATTTATAAAAATTTGCTTAAAACTTTCCTCACAAAGTTGTCTTTAACACTTTTATCCACTTGCATTCAAGTCGACTATTAAGTCAAATAAAGAGTAAATTAGTATAAAATAAGATTCATATCGATTTTCAGCTTTGCTTATTCGGAGCAGTCTAACTCAGACAAAAGAGATCCAAAGTAATTAGAATAAAAATAAATAAAATTGAAAAAAGATAGTCAAAGTACATTGCTGCAGTTCCAGTTGTGAAGTTCACAGAATGCAAACGGTTACAATAATATAAAAATAAGAAAATTAAATTAGAAAAGTAAACAAGATGTTGCTGCTAGAGCAGAAACAAGCAGACTAACTGAAATCTTAAAATTTCAAGTGAAAGGTAAACAATTTTCTAGTCTTGATAAAGCCTACTTTGATGAGTTTGAATTTGAAAATAAAACAGCCTACTTTGACTCAAGTAAAAATCAAATGCAAAAGCAGTCAAGACACCATTTCAATGTTATGTTTTCTTAGCATTTGAAAAAAACCAAGAATTTTGAATATGTTTGCTTGTTTGTATAAGTTTATTTGGTATATTAAATCGTACTGAAATTACACTTTTGCATATACAATCTTAGCCCTCACATTGTCCGCCCAGGGGGTGAATTTTCCGGTGGTTAAGTATACATTTTTGAAAATATGTTTTGAGCTGATCGAACGAAAAACAGCAAAGTTGCAAGCAATAGTTTTCAGATTTTTCAAAATTTGATATTAACTAGTTTTAATGTGAACCTTTTCAAAATAAACAAAAAAAAAAAACGAAACTTTCACACATTCAACCTTAATCCAGCTGAGGTGGTAAATTTTCGTAAATTGATATGCAGTCATCGTTGAATCTTCAATCAATGAAAATGAATTTGCAGCTGTTCGCAGAATTAACAAAAAGCAGTTTTTTGCAATATATGAAAAGGGTTTAAATTTAAAATAATTTCTTCTTCAAATTGTTAAGATTTAAGCATGATTTTTTGTGAGTGCTCAGAATGATAAACCAAAATTTCCACCAATTTTTTTTTTAGACCAGTCAAATACAGTGACTTTTGGAATATTTCCGAAATAAATGTTTGGTTTTTGATAAAGTTAAATTAACTTTCGATGATAGCATACAAAAATAAGGAATTCGCCTGCTTTTCATTGCAACTAGTCTTATATCTTAGGCACATGCTTATCGAAATCTTTCGCATAAATCAGAATCACATTGCGCAGTTGTAGCTGGTAAGACTATGGAGTATGTAAGCATATAGGATGATATCATATTGCCATGGCTCATGGCTCATATGGAATATAGCATGACCATGGGCCACAGTGGCGACTATTCCCACGCTTTTGCACACAGAGTCATAAAGTTTGCCACCCAAATGGTACGCGAGTCGCCTGCAACAGCAAAGAGGAGCTTAGTGATGGGTAGGGGGTAGGGATAGTGAGCAGAGGGGATACATGTCGCTGGTCATAAAGCAAACGACGCGTCGCGCGACGCAATGTCCTCCGATGAGTTGGAGTGCGCACTTAAAAAGTTCTTCTACAATATAATAAACAATTTCCTGATAAATTGACAAAGGCGCGTACTGGTCTTGCCTCTGCCACTGCTCTGCCGCTGCCCCTGCTTGTTGCAACTGCCACGTATATCAACATGCAATCTCATTGGCATGCCGAGTGACGATTGCCAGTCGAAATTTATGGCGCACACAAATTTATGCATTTTAAAATGTAAGCGAAAATATTTAAATGGCAAAATGGGAGGCGTACGTGTCTAATGTGCGAATGGGAGACGTCTCTAATGAGTGCATGCCACTCTTAACACTTGCCACTCTCTCTCTCTCTCTCTGTCTCTCTCTCTGCAACTAGCCAGTGCCCCGTTGGCCAATTCATTGGACGATTGGTTTGCTTTCCATGCTGCATTGTTGCACAAATAACTCAAGTTGCAACTAATTACAACGCATTTCGTAGTTTACAACTGCGGCAATAAATTTCAAGCGTGTCCCCTGACACGACATCGCCCATGTAGCAACTCTCGACTTGCAACTGCCACCAACTGGCGACGCTGCAGATTTCAGTTTTCTTTCTGCCTGTTCTTTTTGTTTTTTGTTTTTTTGCAACAGCATTTAACACGCCTCGTCATCATATTCGGAAGCAATGCATCATTCTGCGAGGCAGCCTACAGATCTGTGGGGAGGACGTGCCACAGCCACGGCCACGGCATGTGTCATGGCAACCGATGCACTTGCCGCAAATTGGTTTGCATTTGGCTCAGGATCGCTACGAAGCAGCCAGCTGTGTCAAGCCGGGGGGGTGGGCGGTCGAATGGCTGTTGGGGATGCTGGGGAGCAGCTCAATTCGTTAGCTGCGTTGTTGCATGTGCAAATTTTGCGCATGTTGCACCGTTTACATGACAGCCAAGGGCTACAGCCAGTGGCAGGGGCAGGTAGCCTGCAACTTGTAAATGAGTTTGATGCTCATGACGAAGCTGCCGACACGACATTCAAGACATTCGCGACATTCACGACACATTCAGGACATTCACGACATGCAGGACATTCAGCACATCCAAGACGGGAAGCCTGGCCAACTTGTCGTTGTCAACCCAACAGTGCAGATATATACAATAATTATTCATGTAATTGTGGGGCTACTGTAATTATGCAAATGGTCAAATTAATAATAAGCACACCTGAGAGAGAGGCTGTGGGGGAAACCGTTGATGAATTTTCAAATATTTAAGTTCGTTTTTGAAAATCAATCTTAAGCTTAATTGTTCATTTTCCAATACACAAATTCGTTTATATCAAAACAATTTGTCTGTTATTTAAAGCTTTTATAGTTTTATAGAAGTTTGAAGAGTTTATATACCAAATTTCACACAAATCCGATAGCATTCTTATTAGAAATATTGGTAAATCTATAATTTAGATGTAGCTTTTTGGTTGATGAAAACTTTGTGTTCTCAGGGTATTTAATTTAATGAAACTTAGACTATTTCCGATTTGTTATGCACATTATTGTTGAAACTTGTAGAACATTTTCTCTGCCAGGGTTACAACATTTTCTCCAATTTGTGGTAATTAAATTCACATTTTTATGAAGTTATTTCCATTCTGTTTTTCATAAGTTGACGTCTGTACTCCACAATTGGTTAAATACTAAATGTGGCATTAACTTTTCAATTCACATCATGTGGATTGTGAAATAGCAGCACATCTGATTGTATTTGATAATATTTATGATATAAGCATTCAAATATCGATACATATCGATATATCGTTACATTTTTAACATATCTATTATAATGCGAATGAGGTCGTTACAAAAGTTAGTGTGCCATATTGAAGTCAATATATCATTGTAAAAATATCCATTTATAATTACTATTATCTGATTTTACACTGCCTTCTATCTGCTGTTCAATCAAAATGCATCCAGCGAGCGGCAACCCGTAAAAACAACAACATTTTTCGCACCTGACCATAACAACTGTGCTGCTAGCCCCCCTTTTCTCTTAACCTTTCCCATTTCCAAGCCCCGCCCGCTAGCTGACTTTGCCCCTTTATCACATTATAACAACATGGCATACAAATTCGCGACAAATTTGATAATGAGTTGTATGTTGTTCGATATATGTTATATGTTACATGTTGTATATGTATGTATGTTTGTATATTTGTATATTTAGCGCTTTTAATTGTAAGTCAAACATCGCAACAACTGCCGGTCACGCACAACAGACACAGACCCCAACTCAGACCCAAACTCAGATTGTATTGGGTTGCATACAAATTGCAGCAGCAGCAACTGCAGCAACTGCTACTGCTACTGCTGCTGCCACGCCCACCTATCGCCTAATCAGGCAAACACATGTGCGCTCCATAATTACATTGGAGCGGAATACGTGTCCGCAACTGAAACCCAAAATTAAGAGCACTGCAACAGCAGTGACAACAACAAAAGCAACAACAATCATTGCAACAACAACAATAGTAACATTATAAAACTCGTAGCATTATCTCGCTCCAAAAATGAGCTACTCTGGAATACAGTGAAAATGCTATTGAAGCGCGTAGAACGGTAAAGGTGTTGCATAGTTAAGCAGTCGCGTGTCCCTTTGGCTTAAAGATGCCCAAAAAGTCACTGAATATGATGTGATTTGAAAATGTTTGTTTGGAATAATATACCGAACAAAGTCTGTGTTTAAATCGAACTAAAATTGTCGCTATAAAATGAGTCCAATCACAAAAGGCGCAGCATTTTCGAAAGAAACCTGTGTCAGTACAGTAACATGTTAGACTGTTAGTCTTTCTGTTAATAGCACACTAACACTATTGAAAGTTTAAAAACATAATTATAAAAATGAACTTAGCATTCTTTTATATAATACATTCAAATAAGTTCCAATCATCATTCGGTGTGGCATAGATTCGAACCCTATATTCGGTACTCACATAAAAGAAGTCAGTCGGTCTATTAGATATCTCAGCTTTGGATCATTTATGAACACTTTAAGATTTTGAGCTAAGTTTAACTGACCTACGAAAGAATCAAATATACTTTTATTCAAAATCAAGTGTGGAAAGGTAACTTAGCTTAATGAGCGCAAGTAACACCATGCCTGTTTATTAAAAATATCTTAATAGAAACTTTATTGTAATCATTAAGCAAATGCAAATGTAAAACAAAATCCTCTTAAATGTAAATATGATCAAATTTAAGAATAATTCAGTTTCGCAAAATATTTCACTGAAAGTGGAAACCGGAATGTTACCAGTCATTAAGCAACACGCTGTGGCTAACCTGCTGTTTACAATAATTGAGCTACTATTAAAGATTAAGAGACGGTGATGAAAAGTAACAGTAGCATGTTAAATGTAGTAAACTGTCAATAAACATTCACAGTTATTAATATTTTAGCAACCCTAAAACTTGATTTAAACGCTAAGTTTAGTTCTTATCCAAAGCTTTAAATATATAAATATTTAATGTTATTTTCAATTCTCTTCAATTCATTTCACTTTCACAGAGGAAACAATGCGTAATCCATTCTTCAGTCACAAGCACGCTAATCACTTTGTTTGCGAAATCACAGCTTCCCTGAGTCGCCCATCCCTGGCGACCATTGCACTCATCACGTGCAAGCAGCGACAACAAAAGCAACATCATCAGCAACAACAATGACAACAATTGTAACAACAACCGCACAATCAGTTGGCACCAGTACCCGTTCGCGTCCCCGTCCTCGACTTCCCCGAACCCGAACCTGAACCCGATCCCGTTCCCGCCCCCAGCCCCTTCTGGTACCACTTCCTATACGTAATTCGGCTGCGTAAAAATCACTCACTGTGGAATATGGGGTCGTCGAGACTATTGAAGTTTTATTGGGCATTGGCGGCATTGCTGCTGCCGCACAGTGGAACCATAGCACTTTTTACGCTGCCCAAATCCAAATCCAATTTCACATTCGCATCGATTCCACAAAAATACTGTCGTCTAAAAGTGAATTACGATTTCTAATTCAATTCTACTTTAAAAAGTATGCTACACACTTTTCTGTGGAATTGATTCGAAAGTGGAATTCAAAACATGCCTGAAAAGCAAATAATTGCTATCGTTTTAGGATTATAGACAGAAATATGATAAAAGAAGAGTTTCTATAGCTTTAAGCATCAATTAGAAATGTGATTGGGTTAACAAAATTTCATGATATTTATCAAGAAAAGATTCAGATGTGCTAGGAAAATTTTTCAAATATAAAGATTAGTTAAAAAATATTTGTATATAGGACAACAAGTTTAAAAAGTGCATATAACAATTATATAAAATATATGTTTTTGATCGTGTCATTCCTAAAATAAGAATTTTAGATTAGAAATATTTTAATATTGTTTCAAAAATATTAAACAATCAAAATTGTATTTTAAACAATTTTTAAATTAGAACGAAAAAATATACAAATTCGATTATTTTTTTTTAATATTTAACATATTCCAACAAGAATTAGGAAATTGTATGTTTTTTTTTCAAATTCAATTATTATTAATTCTGACAAGTCACAAATTGAAGCTTTTCAAGTAAATCTGCTATATTCTCATTTCTATATAATATCCGATGATTTTTGTAGCAATAAAAACTTCGGAATTGGAATTATGAGCTGTTCAGCATTCCGAATATCGATAAAAAATTCGATTTTAAAAGTTTTGCTTTTTTTGAATGAGAAATATTCAAAGTTATCTTTGAAAATTTAGAAACAATCCTTTTTATTCGAAAACAGTAAGACAAAATCGAAAACAATTCGAATTGAATATCTGATTCTGGTTGCACTGTGCGTCGCCGCGTTTCCGTTTGACATTTTGTTAACAATTTTGACCACAATGCGTTTTCATTGCATCGAAATTGGAAAAGGGGATCGAGGGTGTTTGTTGGGTCGGGACGGGGCATGCGTGTGAATGTGAATGTGAATGTGACTGTGAATGAATGCATGAATGAGTTCGACCCGCTGCAACGGGACACAGTGCGAATGGGGCAGAGTGTAGAGGGGGGGGGGGCTGTTGGGGGAGACGGGGGATTAAGTTATTGCCCGAGTGAAATCAAACGACAAATGTCACGAAGCTAATGAATTGAAACGTGCCAAAGATTTGTTCGCATGGCGACTGCAACAGCAACTCTGTTGATAATGATAATGATGATGATGATGATGATGATGTGGGCGTATAGAATGGGGGATAGAAGTGTTCTTGATTAGGTGAGTAAAAAGTTGTTAAAGCTTTGTACAATGCAGCTGAAAATCAGAACGCAATTGTTATTTAACCAAGTCAGCTGCCAACTGGCCAACTCATTGAATTTATAAAAAAAAAATAGAAAAAAAAACTCATTAACATGTAAAAAGTTGGCGTATGAAAAGGGTTAAAGGGAATAGGGGGTCTGGGTAGGGGGTGGGGGGGGAGCATATCTAAACATAGAACCCGCGAAAGTGGCCCAGGCTAAATAAATGTTAAACGCAACGAAGAAGTGTTAAAATATTCACTAACTTTGTAACTCTTTTTAACGAGGAATCCGGGAGGCGGCAATGGGCGTGGCAACTAAAATAAACACATTTAAAGCGAAACTTTATGCAGAGCCAAACTCATTTGCATGTTAAATATTTCACCAGCGGCAGTTAGATAGGTGAGGGGGGGGCGTAGATTCCAATGTGGGGCTTAAACCCCCAGCTAGTAGCTCGGAAAAGTGTCTTGAAACATTTTTAAAGCCAAGAACGAGAAGAGCGAGAGGAAAAAAAAAGCGACAAAGCGCTGCGAAAATTTTAATTAAAATTTACGCCCAAAAAGGAGGCGCATAGTGCGTAAAAAGTGGGCGTGGCTGTTAGACGGATGGGCGTGTTGGGAAATTTCAATTAAATGCGCACATGCAAAAAAGTCCCACCAAGAGCAGAGCCAAGCGAAAAGCAAAGCAACAACAAAACACAACACAGCACAACAACAGCAAGGATTGGGAAGGAGTCAAAGTCGAACATTGAGTTTTGTGGTAAACGATATAGATAAACACTTGAAATGACTAAAGGATTTGGCTTTTAAGCTGCTGCTGCTGCTGCTGCTGCTGCTTTGGGGCGTGGCATGAAATGGAAATTAAGCAAAGCTTTAAAGCCCAGCGAAAGTTGATAGCAAAGGGCATGCTAAGGACCTCAAGACCAGGACCAGGACCAAAGCGAAAGCCAAAAACCCAAGGATGGAGAAGCTGCTAGTCAACTGTCTGCTTTGCGTGCGCGGGACAACTGTCGCCTGGTTTGGTTTCGTTTGGTTTGGTTTGCTCTGGTTGGGGCATACAACATGGAGTGGCATGGAGATGCGTTGCAGCAACCTGGCAGCTGGCAGTTGGCAGCTGGCAGCCACTTGACAATGCTCAAGTGTTCCGGTGGCATGTTTAAGATTAAAGCATTGCGCCTTGCAACAAAAGTTGCACTGACAATGGGCGGCCAGGCATGCAACGCTTACAAGTGGCAAGTCCCGGTACCCAAAACCCTACCCCCCACTCCCACCCCTAGCATGGCAAGTGCTTCAAGCATTTGCTAAAGAATGGCAACGGAATTGCAATGGCATTTTTGGAGTGCGAAAAAGGAAGGCAGCTGCTACGCAGCGAGGGCTGCATTGTTGCCACACTGATGGGTGCCCAGTGGGTGCAGGGTGGCTGCACTGTGCACCAAGGATTAGGGTATGCGTGTCCTTGTCCTTGCTGCAGCGCAACCTACCTCTCTGCCAGTTGCGCCAGCTGACAAGTCAAGCTGAGCTGATGTCAGTCACTTTGAAGATTTACTCGAGAGATAAGTATAAAAACGAAAGGTTGCCACAGATCAACATATTTGCCTTCGTTGCACACACTTTCTTTAGAGCGAAATAAGCTTGCGATAAAAGTAATAAGTAAAAAAAGCTTAAATACTCAGTTTTTAATTCAATTTAAATAAATTGTAAC
The DNA here is from genome assembly GCA_949708635.1 of Hirtodrosophila cameraria. NCBI lineage: Eukaryota > Metazoa > Arthropoda > Insecta > Diptera > Drosophilidae > Hirtodrosophila > Hirtodrosophila cameraria. The sequence continues at coordinate 80,494,221 of OX453090.1, forward strand.
AAACTAAGCAGCAATTTACAAAAAGATTAGCTTAGGTATGATTAAAAGAAGCAAACCAGCTATATATAATATATACTTGCATATTTTCCTTTCAAAGGATATGGCTGCAAGTTGTGTATATTACACTGAGCGAATTCATGCATTTAAGGCATGATTTATGCAGAAATTGTGTATGAAATCGAAACTAGAATATCTAACTAAACATGACATTATAATTAAGGAGTAACTTATGCATAAAATAGTTATAACGAATCCTTAAGTACACATACACATAAACTGTGCATTGAATGAAAGAATTATGCATAATTAAGCACAAATTATGCGTTAATAATGCTTAATTTATAAAAAATTATACATTATTAATCATAGTTGGTGCATATAAATCAAAAATTATGCATAGATAAGCATAAATTTTGCATTAATATGTAAAAACAAACTTTTAGAGATCTGAGCAATACCATTATACTATTCACATTCAGATATATATATTATTCTGCACTCAAATTAAGTACAAGCCTTGTCACAATACGGATTTAGATTTTTTGTAAAGTTCGAAATTATTTTGTTATTCCTATTTTCTTACCATAAACGGTCAGTTTTGTATTGAAGACCTATTCAAACGGAGCTTAGGAATATATAAGGATATACTTAGAATTGTAAAAATATAACGATTTAATTTTATTAATATTTTTCTGAGTGTCCTTTCTAACAAACTTGAACAATACAAAGGTATGAATGCTAGCCATTTTTTTTGCTGAATGCACTGCTCAACAAACTCAAATGATTGAAATTTCGAGCAGAGCAAATAGTTGGAATTCACATATCCTTTCTTTGACTTTTAGGTATTCATAAGCAATATAACAATGCAATAAATTCATATCTTAAATGTAAGAAAAACAAAATTTCAAAACTGTTATGCGTAACTTTGCATGCTGCAAGTCAATGGCAGTTATATTAAAGTTATATTTTATTTATTTTTGTTGTTGTCAAGCGATTTGCACAATTGATTAATAGCTAAGACACACACAAGACACAGGCACAGCAATATCTTTAGTTTTAGAGCAGAGCTTCAAGGCCTAAATGCCACAATCCAGCCCCCAAAAACCCTTCCCCCGGAACCCTTAAATAGGCGTCAACATTTCGCTTAGCTAAGTCGAAAAACTTTTTGCATTAGCAGCTGCTTGCATGCAACTTGGCCAACTCAGCAGTGTCTGGGCCCAAACTCTTGCCTCTCTCTCTCTCTCACTATCTCTCTCCCTCTCATATGCTGTCTCTCTCTCTCTCTCTCTTTTGCTTTTTCCCTGCTCAACTCTATCTGCTACTTTAGTGCAGCTTTTGCTCCCTTTGGAGCTGATTGCAACTGGTGTCTGCAGCATAATTGATTCACCAGCAACTGCTCCGATTCTATGTGTGTGTGTTATTGCTGTTGTATGTGTGTGTGTGTGTGTATGTGTGTGTGCTTTGCCACTAAACGTTTTGCTGACAAGCAGTCACTGCATCTGTCCATGTCTCCGCAGCTACAGCTACAGCTACAACTACAGCTTCAACTCGGACTCCAACTCCAACTCCAACTGCAAGTTGCAAGTTGGCGTGTTGGCAACTTTGCCTCAATGCCGTCCTGTTAGTCAATCAGTGACTTTTCTTTGGCAACAAATTTTGTAAATGAAAATGCAACATCATTTATCAACATCAAACGGCAAACGGCAGCACATTGGCCACATCAACTGAGAGATGCCAGTTGGACGCCTTGTGAAGTGGCTAAAGTTTAACTGCAGGCTGAGCCAAGTAAAAGTTGTGCCACACTCTTGTAACACACACACACACACACACATACAGAGAAACACACACCTTCCAGCCACAAGTCGAACACTCATTAAAAGCCAGCAAAGTCAGCTGAAAATCACAGCCATGCCCGTCTAAGTCAAAACCCAACTCATCTTCTCTCTTACCAATAAGATTTGCATGCACTTCATTAGCCACAGCATTCAACGCCCACAAATGCGAGTGGCGACTCCAAGTTGCAAACTCCAACTTCTCTGCTCCAACTTAAAGTGTCCATCGCAGAACGTCGCCACATCAATGCCAAAATTGCAAGTTGTCTTCCCTTGCCGTTTATTTGTCTTTGTCTCCATCCGGGTTAAGTCAACAGGCTGGGTAAATAAATTACAGCAGACTGGACTCTCACACTTGGCCACAGTGTTGCCAACTTTGGCTGAGTAGCAAAATCTTGATTTAGCGATAGAAATAGTTAATAAATATTTAAACTATAATACATTCAAACTATTACATTCATATTTTAGATATTATTTATTATATGATATTGTTTCAAATTGTCAAAAACTTCACTTTTGCCTATACATTTGAACCATTTCTTAAAGAATTTAGGCCTACTTTGAATTTTGATTCCTTTCGAAAGTTTACGTGAACAGAATTGAATTGCTGTTCTGAATTCCTGCAAAATTTTAGCTTTAACGTTTTTGAAAGTTTTGCTTTTTTGTCTACGGAATGAAAAGTAATTGCCGGTTTATACAATAGCAAACGTAAATTTTCTTGACTCAGCATATGCCAACTATGCACAACTTATTGCTGTCAAAACTCGGGTTCGAACTCGGTATCGTAAAAGCTAAAACGTAACCATTACGATTGGAAATCAGAACGTTCTGTTTTCGATCTAGCATATGCCTTCGAGAGGACAATTAGATAGGCTTATTGCTATCAAAACTCGGGTTCGAACTCGGTTGCAAAAAAGAGAAAACGAAGCCATTCCTATCGGAATTCAAAACAATAATTCGTAAATCGTTTGGAATTCAGTCATTTTTATACTCTTTTTTAATTTTTTTTGAAAAAAAAAGAAAAAAGAGTATATTGGGTTTGTGAAATGTCCGTCTGTCCGTCCGTCTGTCTGTCCGTCTGTCTGTCCGTCTGTCCGTATGAACACAGGTTTTTTCCACAGTTTTGAAGCTAGAGCAACCAAACTTGGTATATATGTTGTTATATACCATAGGCAGACAAAGTGTCAAGATATCCCCACCCCACCCCACCCCTTCCCCCACAAACCGCAAAAACCTATATCTTCCACAGTTTTATAGCTAGAGTAACCAAATTTGGCACAAGGGCTACTTATCACATCCTTGATTGATCTGACTAAACAAAAATTGGCCACGCCCACCTCGGCCCCCACAAAAAAGCAAAGAATCTCGAAATATCAATATTAGAGATTAAAATATTTTAGTATCAGTAATATTCTATAGTAGTAGAAAGTGTTGAACTTTGCTGAGCTCTACCGCCATTAGAATTAAGCATGTTTGTGTTTTGTTCGTTTCATTGGCCAAAAAAAAGCTGAATTGGCAACACAACTTGGCCAAGACGTTGACGACTCAGAGTTGCCTACTCCATCGTCTTGGATCGCACATTTTGGCTAAATAATTGCAATTTTTATCTGAGAGCACAATAAATGGCAGGCGAGCAGTGTTCAGTGTTATGGAGTGACTGCCTTACTGCTGTCTCTTGAGTCCTGAGTCCTGAGTGCCGAGTCCTGTCTGCTGAGCAGAGCAGCTGGTTATTATACTCATAGACATCGATGATGTTGTCGGGGTAAAAGTTGTCATTGTGGTTTAGTGTTTTTATTTGCAGCGATACGGACAAACAGACATGAGACAACATCTTAGATGATGTGGTTGGCTCGGCATTTAATTGGATTTCTGCCCAAATTGCGTTATATTATTGTGGTCTTTATGAGGTGTGAAGGGGCCAATCATGGCCAAATGTTGCCCAGACCTCTACTCTTGACCAGAGAGTAATTAAGTTCTACGAAGCTATCGTGTGTGTTGTCCTGTGGTGTGATGTGGTTTTGCGTGTTCTCTGTGGTTTAGCGGTGCAAATTGTGCTCTTAATGCGGCTACGACTACGAGTATGTTATTGTATTATACAAATGCTTAAAGTCAGCTGCCAATTGCCTTTAAGCATCTAACATACTACTTGCGTATTCCAAGCCAACTAAGGTAAACTGTCAGTTCATCACTCTGACAACCGAAAAATTTCATGTCAATTGCAGGACATAAATCAGCAGAGCCAGAAGCAAAAGCAGCTAGCTAAGAAATGTAAATGTGAACGCTTTGAAAGCCACCCAGGCATGGCCTCCATCGTCATCCTCCATCCTCCAATTCTATCTCCATTTCCATCTCCATCTCCATCTCCATTTATACCCCCCCTCCATGTTTATCTAGGCAGCTTAGCGGGGGGTACCCAAGTCAGATGACTTCGGCTCATCGTCTTGTGTCGAGCGCAGCAAATGGTGACAATTTGTGAAAAGAGTTGACAGAAAGAACAGTCGGTAGCTCTCGACTGCTATATACTCTGTTTGTACTGTTATCATTTGGCAACAAGGCTGTTGAGTTGAAGACTTTCGTAAAAAACAATCGATCTAATCGATTTTGTGACTACAAAATGGTAAAAAAAAGTATTCAGAACAGACATTTTAACTATCTTATGTGAAAACGTGCTCTGGGCCCGAAAAAAATTTTTATTGTTAAGATTGTTAAGTTATTAGCTCTTGAGTATAATTTGTAATATGATATGCAACTTTGAGGGATGGGAAATTGGGAAATAGGCGGAATGGACACGATAGCTGAACCAAATTCACCATCGAATGAAAGTGTGCCGTTTTTCACTTTCGGCATAATATTGCGGAAGTGAATTTCCTTTAAATTTCTGTAAATTTATGTAAAAGGCAAAAGAAAGTATATTAATTCTTAATCAGCATCGAAAATCTAGTCCATTTGTTCGTCTGTCTGTCTGTATATCTGTACGTCCATCTCTATAAGCTCGTCGATCTCGGAGACTACAAGAGCTAGAGTCACCAAATTTGGCATGTAGATTGCTGTATTCCATACGCAAATCAAAACCAAATCAAATTCTGATTCTCGAATTGGTGACTTTAGAGGATGAAGAAATTCTTTAAATTTTAACCGTCACAAGTATACATATACAAACAAACCCAATATGCTTGATATCAGTTTAAGAACAGCGTATAAATAAAAAGAGATTTTGAATGGACAACTGCGTTGGATACTTTCATGTTCGTGCCACATAAAGTAACTGTATGTATGCATCTACGTGAAGATGACCCCTGCCATCCCCTCTCAACCAATCCAACCCCTTCAGTTTTATTTGCGTGACCCACTTTAACGACTTGATTACAGATTTCTATGCATGCAAGTTGAATGGGATTTTGATAGCCTCTAATGCAGCTATCTGGCAACGCGATGCAGTCCACTTAGTGCCAGTTAAGCTTGTTGCCCCGCTGCTGCTCCTCCTTCAGCTGCTTCCTTTTCAACTACTTCTACTTCACCTCATCATACCCCGCAGGCACTTTCACTGCCAGTTTGAATTACATTTCACTTATCTTTGGCTACAAATTCTCTGCTCTTGCATGCAAATCAGTCCAGGCTGCTTAGTCCTTGAGCTGGGCGCAGCTGTGTACTCGACTCGTAGAGCCCCTCTCCCCCTCTTTTCACTCTTTTCACTCCCTGACCATTCCCATGGACTAGTATCGCACTCAGCTGCCATAATGTACTTGAAATCTTTTTGCATCTTCTCGACGTTGTTTCATTTGTGACAAAGTGTCAGACCAAACCATTCAGATCCGGTTCCGTACAGCTGTCATTCCTGCATATCTCTGAGTTATATATTAAAAACTGCCGCCTCTTGTTTAGGGTAAAAGCACTTGGAATTTATGGCCCTGTGATTATTGCTTCACTTGTCTACAGATATCGCACTGACTCTGCCAGCACATAAATCCTAAGCTCTGTCGCATTGGGGAATATATCTGCACTTAGAGAAACAACAAAACAGAAATTACAAAACATAACAAGTATCTTCACTCAAGTCAAGTATAAACCTTTTTAAAGTTCGCATTAAGCTAAGATCGAACAAATAGCGAACTTCCTACCTGGCAGTCGAAATCAAGAGAATTTATGCCCAATTGAAAACATCAAAGTGGCTTGAAAAAATCAGGTGAAAAATAAACTAATAATGAAACTTAAGTAACTTATGCACATTAACTTTTTACCACAGGTTTGCTAGAGCTTTATTAAGTACTAGCTAATAAGACCGGCATTGCCCGGCTAAGTATTTGACCTTGGCAGCTACAAGATATAGTAGGCTGATTTTGATGAAATTTTGTCAACATATGTGTATTGACCTTAATTTTGAACATTGTGAGTTTGATCGAGTTATTTGGAAAAACAAAAAAGTTTTTCTCACAGAAACTTATTTTCAACCAATCGCTCCTATGTCAGCTATATGCTATAGTGGTCCGATTTGGCCAATTCATCTATAGGTACTACCTGCGATAAAAAGATGCATCTGTGCCAAGTTTCATCAAGATAGCTTTTGAAAAACGCCTTTTAAACAGACGGACATGCTGATCACGAATATACAATTTTTTTTCTGAGACGTCTCCTTCAATGCGTTACACATTTCGTGACAAAATTATAATATCCTTGCAAGGGTATAAAATGATAGACATTGCTACAGTGCCGATAGTCAAGTTCACCGAAATGGTCGGGTGTACAAATATAAAAATAAGACTATTAAATAAGATGAAATACATATATAAATACGCAATATATGTAGATATTGCTAGAGGCATTCAGACGGCTAATATACCATGTGATTGCTTAAACCGTTTGAGAATTATAAGTTTTAATCAAAAACAAGTAAGAACGTTGCAGTCGGGCTCACCCGACTGCGATATACTCTGTTTTCTGTACGTAAAAATTTTTTCTCCAATCTATCGAAGAGTTCAAATGGAGTCATACTGCAAAATTTGGGGTTTCTAGCTATAAGGGTGTAGGAGATACAGGTTTACCTCATTTGCGGGGGTGGTAGTGGGCGTCGCATATTTTTTTTTGGCAGGTCGGTCAAGGGTGTGGTCACTAGTCTTTATGTCAAATTTGGTTACTCTAGCTGTAAAACTGTGGAAGATATGGGTTTTTGCGGTTTGTGGGGGAAGGGGTGGGGGTGGGGGGGAGATCTTGACACTTTGTCTGCCTATGGTATATACCCACATGTATACCAAGTTTGGTTGCTCTAGCTTCAAAAAACCTGCGTTCATACAGACAGACGGACAGACGGACATTTCACAAACCCAATATACTCTTTTTTCCATTTTGGAAAACAGAGTATTAAAAAACTTTTTCATATGGATTATAGCGGAAATTAGAGTGGCTTTTGTTTGATTGAGACAATGAAAAAAGTGTATATTGGCTTTGTGAAATGTCCGTCTGTCCGTCCGTCCGCCCGCCTGTTTATTTGTATGAACGCAGTTTTTTCCACAGTCTTAAAGCTACAGCAACCAAACTTGGTATACATGTTGAAATATACCATAGGCAGACAAAGTGTCAAGATCAGAGTATATCGCAGTCGGGTGCATCCGACGTTCTTACTTGTTATATATAAACAGCATTGGCTATAACAGTCAGTCAGCTCAACTTATTGTATATATATAGAGCTGTATTTTAATTAATTAGAACATATCAACACTAAATTGTTTTTTTATTTTGTAACAAATGCAAACAATCAAGCAACAAATTTACAAGTTGAGAACTTGTTTTAAAATGCGCTTAAATAAAGGAGCGCATTTTGTGCTGAGTGCAAGTATGTACTTTGGAGCTGTTTAAATTTCAGCTAACTACTTCCGGTCTTGCACTCTTTCTCACTCTATCACTTTTTCTATCTCTTTCCAACGGCATTACTCACTTACCACGTGGCCGTGCATTCATCCAATTAGGCGCTTAATTGTCTGACAAGCAAATTGCTTTGTCAATATTTTCACCAAGTCATCTCAATCTCTCTCTCTCTCTCTCTCTCTTTCTGTCTACACCCCCCTACACCCACACCCCTGGCCACAATCCCCTACCCTGGACTAGCTGCCTGCACGCACTTACTCGTACTTCTGACAGTTTCAAGTATCGGACTTTATTACCCAACCCTCGAAACTGGAAATTGGGTAGCGGCTCTGAAGTTCTGTCAGTCATGAGGTAACCATCAAACAGGCTTTCAACTTTGACCACAAGTGCTCTACTTGTTGTTGTTGTTGTTGTAGTTGTTCTTATTTGTTGTTGCCTTGCCTAAAAAGCTTCCTTTTCTGGGTCGGGTGTCTAGGCCTCGTGTCACTTATAAACTTCACTTTAAGTTGTCAATATTTATAAATGTTTACACGCCCAAGAGACAGCCGCTTGGAGGGATGAAGCCTTGTCATATCATCATGTTAGGGCCCTTTGCTATAACATATCTCCCTCCCTCCCTCTCTCTCTCTCTTTTCTCGCTGGTTTATATCAGTCAGAAACAGAAGCCGCTTCAAATAGCTGAAGGGGGAGACTCTGACATACCAGCTACATATGTACGAAAGCTTTATTTAGCCAGTAACTGTGGTTTTGATGAGCTTGTCATAATGGCAGTAAGGAAGGAAGCTGCTTCTATAGCTGTAATACATAAGTATCTATAGGGTAAAATGAAACTGACAACAGGTCAAAAACAGGCTTAAAACACTCCTATGAACTGAGAAGCTAAGTAGATTTAAGCAACTTATATGTTGAGCGAAAAGTTAACTTCGTTTAACTAGGATCCTACGAATTTTGAATGCTCAAGAATGCATTCGTGAATCAATTCAGCTTTAAAATAGCTATAAATTACACAGCTAGCTAAATAGTAAAATTCAAAAGAAGAAGAAATTCAAAAATCTAGAAAAAGTTATTACAATTTAAACATAGTTTCAAAAAAAGCTATAAGTATCATAGACAAAATATTGCTTTTGTGCCAGAAATTGGATTGAAAAGAATAATCAGGCCTAATTCGAAATCAGTTCGTTTTTTGAAAAGTCAAATCGATGAAATTCCAAACGATTTACATAATTTCTCTGATTTCGGATTTTTGAAGCTACGTTCGAACCCGAGTTTTGACAGCAATCATTTGCAGCTAGTTGTCATCTAGAAAGCAAAGCGAAGACATAACTATTAACGAAATACTGTTCTGATTGCTGAACGAAATGGTTTCGTTTGCTCTTTTTCAAAACTCAATTCGAACCCGAGTTTTGTAAGCAATAAGTTGTTAGTTGCACTTTATTGTTGCAGTTAAACGTAGAGATTCAGATTTAGAGGAACTCAGAGCTACAAGCAATTTCGTTTCCACAAATTTCAAACGGAAACAGAATTCAGAACAGGATTGAATATAAAAATGCAGTGTTTTATTGATATACCCCGGAACTCAAAGGGTTAACTCGTGGTTCAATTTACATACCTGCTTAGCAATCATTTTGAATATAATAAATTTTGTCCGTCATCTATGCTAAGCCCATTGTAGAGCCATCTCGTTTTTAGTATCCTTTGTGTGCCTTCAAAATAAACCATTTTGAATTACAAAAGAAACCATAAACGGCAACATTTCACTTCCTACTTTCAAAATGCGGTTCAATAGCCGTAAAAACCGAACATAATTTTGCAGGCCTCAATGATGATTTTATGCAAATCGTAATCAAGACAGCAAAGGCCACACATATGCCCTACACTTAATATGAATGCCCTGCAATTCGGATACAATAAAAGGCAAACAAATGCCGCTTGATAAGTGTAAAATTTACAATTCCAATTTTATTTTTTTTTTTTTTTACAACAGTTGTGCGGGGTCTTTAAACTGTTGCCTGCCCCTCCTCCCCCCCCCACAACCCTTATAAATTGGGCTTAACAATGATATGAAAAAATTGCGTAGGCTTACAAAATGCTGCGTTAAATGTTCGTGAATCGGAACACATAAATACAAAAGGGCTTGCAATTCAATTGAAAAATCTGTGTGTGTGTGTGAAAGGGGTAGGGTATTTTTTTATATATTTTTTTTGAAAATTTCACAGCTGTTATATAAGAGCATTTGTGAATTGTCTGAGCTGTTGCCTTTGACGCCTGGCAATCAAATTAAAAATTAAGACAAGTTTTTTTGTTGTTGTTAGGGTGCTGTGAAACTTAAGATAGTATATGAATTGATTGCTAGCATTGTTGTTGGCTGTAGTCGAAGGGGTTGTTGCTCTAATGAAGTCATTAAGGGTAGCTGCCAACCACCATATCTACATCTTTGCCTCTGTATATGTGTGTCTGCGTCTGTGGTTAACTTTGAACAACTGAGGCCTAAGGTCCATAAATGTTGTGCTTGGCTGTTGACAACGTCGTCGCAGGCAAATGAATAAATTATCAACTATGTGTAGGTAGTACTCACGAATAGAATGAGTGCTCATGTAGTACTAGTTGCTACCAAGTTTTTTTTGTGTGGGGTAATTGCAGCGCCTTGTCGTCTAGGCCATTAGAAACCTGGCACTAATGGGCCTTTCGTTTTGGGCCAACTTTAAGTTGAAGCCACCCTCGAAAAAGCCACAGCCAAGATTGGGGCATAAAAAAGGCATTTGTAAGACATGAAAGGCACTCAGTCAATAGCAGGGCAGGTGGCATTTGGCATGTGGCATGTGGCAGGCTTTTAAAGCCAGCCTGCCTCGCAATTCAACAGGGAAGACAAATCAATGCAGGTGTCACAAATGTCAGACGACTGCTTTGTGTGCCTGAAAGGAGCTGTAGGAACAGGAGCAGGGATATTAATGTCGCTGACTGAATTGATGATGACGATTGTTGTTCTCTTGTCTGCTTGCAGCTTGTAGCTGGCTTTGCAGTCCTAAGCCGATTTGCCATCTTATCACGGCACAAGACGCAGCTCGCAACTCGCAACTCGCAACTCGATTGCGATTCTGATTCCGATTCCAATCTTTGCCTCAAAATGCCGCAGTCAGCTTTCATAATGTGCTTTTCCTGCCCGTCTGCTGTCTCCTGTCTCCTGTATCCTGTATCCTGACTGCCTCTCGATTGACAACCATAATAAATCATGTGTTATAGTATTAATCAACTTTGAGCCTTCTTGTTGCTTCTTCTGCTGCTATTGTTGTTGTTGCGGTAATCGCCTGACATTTATTGCAGTGTACCGCTGTGCGGCAGCCACTCTGTCGAGTCTTCACTTTAAATACAACTTAAAGTTGACTTTGACTTCAACTTCGAGTGTCCTTTAATTGCTACACTCTTTTGCCCATTGTCCTGCCTACTGCCTACTGCCTGCTGCCTGCTGGCTGCTGCTTGAGCTTTTTTGCCTTTGCCATAGAATTGTTTCTCTAATTGCCATTTGTCGCTGCGCCTTCTTGAGTTTCTACCCCTCAACCCTCAACCCACACCCATTACACCTCAGCTGTCTGGTCGGCACATTAAGAACTTGTAAAGTAAATTAAGTGTTTCGTCTACTATGCAAAAGGAAATAATATAATATTAAATGTAAGAAAAACTGTAATTCGTGTGTGGCCAGAAAAGTTTTGCAGACTTTTATTCAAGCAAACTCAGACATAAAGTTTGAAATTTGTCATTTTTAGTCTTTATTTGCCATATGGAACTCTTTTTGTTTTTGCTTTAATTTATTTGCATTTTTCAATTAGTTCTTTTTGCATTTATCAATGTGATATTGCTTGATTGAAATTCTTGCTTAATTATTTCAGTTTTGTTTATTAGACATTCATATTGCTCACATTTACAGCAGAACATTTAGTTTATTAGAAATTTTATTTATTTCAATTGACTAAGATTTCTTAGAAGAGCAATAAATAATAAGTGTTCATCATGCTGTTTTATCATTTGTCATATTTCACCATTTTTGACAATGTCTTTTGATTAAATTTCAATAAATAATGCTGTTTAAATTGATTTTGTTAAATTTTATTTGTTGCATACAGTTTCTAGCCCGTTTCATAAACTTGATTTAATACATTTTTACAGCGAAATTAGCGTTTATAAAAGTATGAAATATAAAAATCAAACAAATCAATCAAAGTCAAAGAAAAATTTCGAATATTAGCATTCAATTTCGAATATCCCATTAAAAATGGGAACAAGTAAGAATGCTCTAGTCGAGTGTGCCCGACTACGAGACTCCCTGCTCCCAATTTGCATTTCAAGCAGTTCAACGGCAACACAAGCAAGCAGCGCACTTAACGTGTCCAGTGCGTGTCAAACTGTTGTTGTTGCCTGTTGAGTCGGGGGTAATAGATTCTATTCTTCCATAGCTTTGGTGTTATTTATCCGATCGTGATGACATTTACACAGCTGATCAACATTGATACAACATATATGTGTACCAAAAGTCAAAGCTTTATCTTTTAAATTGTGGTTGTGGGAGTCTTTTGCGGGGGGGTGCATCCGAAATTTGAAATAAACTTGATCTGTGTATGGTATACAGGAACCTGCATGCCAAGTTTGGTCTCTCTAGCTCTTATAGTCTCCGAGATCTGTGCGTTCATACAGACAGACAGACGGACAGACAGACGGACGGACAGACGGACAGACAGACGGACATGGCTAGTTCGTCTCGGCTGTTGATCCTGATCAAGAATATATATAGTTTATATAGTCGGAAATGCCTCCTTCTGTCTGTTACACACATTTGCAGTACTTTATAACTCCCTTTTTCCCATTTTTAATGGGAATAGGAAGTAAAAAGAGAAAAAAGAGTATATTGGGTTTGTGAAATGTCCGTCAGTCCGTTCGCCTGTCCGTCTGTCTGTCCGTCTGTATGAACGCAGCGAATGCCGTGCCCACTTCTGACTCCGCAAAGCGGCTAAAAAAGAGTTTACGGCAGTCGGGTGTATCCGACTGCAACGTTCTTACTTGCTTATATTTGCTTTACTTTCGCTTTAACTAATAATTGTTAAGCAAAATGAATAATGTTAAGAGAACATATCCTTGATTGCAGAACTTTTGTGTCAGCCCGCGTTAACTGTTCGCTATTTGTAGTACTTTCTCGCATTCGCATTCACATTCACAACTACAATTCAATGTAGCTTATTATTTAATTTGCAGACTGTGAAATGTAATGCAATTAAAGGATTAACTGAGAATGCCATTAGGCTTTATTGTCATCAACATTGCGACAAGTAGCGACAAATAATTCACACTAACTTCAACTTGTTTGAGAAATGAGAAATATATAAAAATGTTGAAAGCTGAAGGAACAAGAAACACCTTCATTGTGCTGGATCCTTGATGCACTTCAATTTCTTTACCAATATGCCTGACAATTGATACATTTTCAATTATTCAAATGACAGGCAACAAATCTTAAGTGCTTAGACAGCACGACAGGACGAAAAATAAAAAAAAAGGACGAAGACGAAACTATCTCAGCCTTAATGTAATTGCTGCCCTTCTTGGGAATCCAATACGCAGCAGAACGTAACGTAACGTAACGTAACGGGGCGGTGCGGGGCGGTATTTGTGGGCGGTCAGATGGCGGCATTTAAATAAACCAACATTGACTATGACAACATATATATCTTCATTTTATATATATATATTTTTTTTACTCTTTTCTAGAGCAAAATACATTTCTTAGCATTTTATTTTGCTGCAAGCAAATTTGATTTGAGTTTGTAGCTTGCCCCATTCTGGCTCCAGTTTTGGCCCCTCCTCCCCGCTCCATTCCGTGGAAACTTAGTTTTCTAGCTGATATTGGCAAACGTCGCAAATCAAATAAAGTAAATTGAATAAAAACAAACGATACGCCCCTATTTCAAAAAAAAAAAAAAAAAGATAGACGAAACTTCTTTAATAGTGGGCATGGCAATGTTGTCATGAAATTAGTTGCTAGTTTGCTTTTGTCCTTCGTACTTAAATTGCCCAGGATACACAGAACACAGAATACTGCAATCGAAATCAAAATCAAAATGTTCGCATAAAAGAATTATCTGTGCTTAAGTTGGATTATCTCCTTCCTTGGCCATACAATCCAATTGCCAATTGAATGGAAAGATAGAACAGATTCGATTTGTTGAGTTTGCCGCCGTACGTAAAATGTATTTGAACTGCCTTTGCTTTCGTCACTCTATTTGAGAGGAGTCGAGTTGAGTCCTTGCCCCAAAAGGCCAGCCACTTGTAAACTTCTTCAAATGCCATCCATGTGTGTGCTTCTGTTTTCGTTTTCGTTTTTTTTTTTTTTTTTATCAAATTTCATTCGATTTACTTGGGCTTTGCCTAAAATTTATGACACGCAAACATATGTTGTGGGAATTGCAAAAGTTAAGGGTTAGTCTAATGTGAAAGAAGCACAAGAAGGGTTTTTGTGTTGTTTTTTTGTTGTAGCTCGTGAGCTATCACTTAGCTTTAATATTCTATGCACATATATCGCAAATCTTTTCTAATCACACAGAGCACCTTCCTGATTGGCTGACTTGCCACCACCCTTGGTGCTACCCCTCTCCAATTCACGTAGAACTGCGGTCAATAGCTCCACTTCACGTTTGATAAAATCTACGGATTTCTCCACATCACGACGCATGTAATGGGCGTCAAGATCTAAGTGAAGATTTCTTAAGTTTTTAAAGTAATAATAAAACAAGCGACAAAGGTTATCTTCGGCCTGCCGAAAATATATACACTTGCAGTAAAGTAGAACTTCATTTTTGACTGAGATGTAAGATGTATTCAACCGATTTTGTTAAAATTTATAAAACTTGTGTGTAACATAATCAATTTTGATAATGAGTTTGATAAAACTTACTCAACATGTATAGAACGTACTTTTATTAAGAAAACATGAATTTGGTTGAGTTATCTTGAAAAACAAACCGATGTTCAACCGATTTTTCCTATGGCAACTTTAAGATATAGTTGTACGATAACAACATTTTCAAAACATGTTTAAATATTGCCCAAACTTAGAATTGATAAGTTTGGTCAAATTATCTTGAATAACAAAATTTTCGACCGATTGTTCCTATGGCAACTATATGTTATAGTAGTCCAATACGGCCAATTCTGACAAATGTACAGCTTGTAGCAACAAGAAGCATCTGCGCCAAGTTTCATATAGAGACTTGTTTACTTTATATATAAACATATAAACAATCGGAGATACGGACAGGCAGACGGACGGACATACAGGCGGTTGTGGTTTTCAAAAATACATGTATACATTTCAGTGGCTCAGAGACGTCTTCTATCAAGGGTTAAACAATTTGTGAGAAAATGAATATATAGTACGATATGAATAAGATCTGATATAAAAAGGATATAAGAGAAACCCACCACGACGCTTGCACAACATGCGATAGATAATCTGAATACCATCGAGTGCGCGATCCTTGTCCAAATCATTGTTGCTAATAGTGTCCTTGCAAAGACTCAATGTCTTCTCCCACTTGAGGCACAAGGCGCGTGCTTCGTTATAGGAACGTTCCAGTTTGGCAAGATCATTCTTAAGTCCCAGTACAGTCAAGGCAGCTTCACTGGTAATCTTGACCATGCGTTGACGCATCTCCTCGATCTCTATAAGTTTTTTGTTCTTGAGTTCATTGATCTCCACCTGGGCAAGCACTAGAGTATAAGGTTGCTGTCATTACACATTGATTGGATTAGTTTTGCCTGCTTACTCAATGCATCACAACGATCCATGCAATCCTTGGGCGAGACAAATATATCTGATTTCTCAACCACATCGTCCAGGACACGCTCATACGGCTGAAACTCATGAACAGTGTTCTTGAGAGCACGCCTAAAGGTCTTTAGTTCACTCAGAGATCGCCTGAATTCATCAATGCCCTTGCTAAGCTCATCATGTGTTGACTCCTCCTCCCGAATAATCTTTTCGGCAGTGCGCTTCTTATCCGCACAGTCCTTTATAAAGCCATTGACTTCAATGAAACGCTTGCGCAATCGCTCCTGCATCCTGTACATCTGTGCAATGCGCTGATGATTCAGTTCCGCCTCCCGACGCGCATCCTCCAGGAGCTGCCGCTGCAGCACCAACATGGCCTCATGTTCCCGAGCATTGGCAATGTACAGCATTTCAATTGAATCACCCGCCGAATCCCAATTAGGTGGTTTGCTAGAAGTAAAAGTTGATGTCAATAGCCACAAAACAGAATGTGTCCTTCAACTTACACGAAGAAGCTCTCCTGCTGGCGTGAAAGTAGAAATTCGCCAACCGCCTCCTCGGGATTCAGATCCAAGCTGCCGATGACATCGGTCTTAAAGGTGGGCTTGCGACGCGGCATTATTATAGATTTGATTCGGACTTTGGCTAAAAAATATAATGTGATCTTTTGTTGGGAATGTTTTGTTCTTGACTGAACTTGAAATGTGAACAATATGAGCAGGCTGCCATTTTTGACAATAAAAACAAAAATGCAAAGCAATTTGATGATTTAAGAAAACTCATGTGCAAGAAATATGGATCTAAGATCCGTTGAATCATACTAAATGCTCGTCCTTTTCAAAACTGTTGCATCCTTTTTTTTTATCAAACTCAATTTCAAAGGTTTATGACTGCATACAAATTTTTCTGCAAAATTCAGCCCCCTGGGTGGAAAATTTTCGGTCAAGGTTATGAGGGAGAAAGTTTGGTTTCCGAGTGATTTTCATTGAAACTTATTTTCGAAGCTACTCAAGAAAATAGTGTTAGCAAATTATAAATAGTTGGAAAATGAGGGAAAAACTATTGCATGCAACTTTTCTGTTTTTCATCCGATTAGCTGTAAACTTGTTCTCAAAGATCTTTACGAAGTATCATTTGATATAATTAGGGAGAAAGAAGTTTCAATGCAATTGGGTTCATGGTTTGAACTTCATACATGCCTTCAAAGCTTAGGACAGAAAATCATTCAATACGTCTTGCAGGTTTTCGAAATTTATCCTCCTGGGTGGAAAATGGTTAGAAAATCAAAGTATGTAACTTTGATAACATCTTTTGGTTCGCTTCAAACTCAGTTTCAAAGCTCTGCTTTACAAAGCAGATAACCAAGGGTTAGGAAAATCTCCTCTCACGGTCGGGAAATGGAAGCCTGGATCAAATACTTAGTCCGGGAATAAAATTGGAAAATAGTGGTCAAGGCGGGTGACTAAAGCAGAAGAATTCGATTAAACTTATGTTTTTTTTTTACAAAACATGGGTTCTGACAACTGGTTACCCATCGTTACACAACCCGCCCATTGTTGGAGGTAACAAACAATGGTCATAATAATGAAAACACGCATCCCCGGGCAACCAAAGTTGTTATTTTATTTTGCATTGTACATCAAATAGCTGTCAGTGTTGAAATGTTAAATGTTATACTTTAATTCATTTTGTTTCAATATACGTTCAACACTTACACAATAACGAGTTCATTTGGTTTTTTGATTGTATTTTAAGTTGAGTTGAGTTAATTAACATAATTACTAATTACTTTTGAAAATGCCACGCATTAAGCCCACAAAAACTCTTGATGTGCTGGGCAATCTGGATTTGAGGCCCGAGGAGGCGGTTGGCGACTACTTGTTGTCCAAGGCTCAAAGCGAGTATTTTGTGTAAGTGAAATACTACAAGGTCCTTGGAGAGCAGTTCCTAACACCAAATCTATATTTAAAGCCAACCACCCAATACGGATACCGCTGGTGACTCCATTGAGCTACTCTACATATACAATACACGGGAACATGATCAGATGCTCAAGCTGCAACAGGAGATGCTCATCAATTCGATGCATCAATCGGAGATAGATACGAATCGGGTAAAACATATGTACAAGACTCAGGAGGAACTAAGACAGCGCTTTATCGATGTGAACAGCTTTATCAAGGACTGCTCGGACAAGAAGCGACTTGCAGAGAAGGCCATCAATGATGAGACTGAGCTGCATGCGGAACTCAGTGAGGATATTAAAAAGTTCAGGACCTCCATAAGCGAACTAACGACCTTTCGGGAGGCGCTCAAGGGCACCGTGGAGGAGTTGCAACCCTATGAAAAGGTGCTCGATGAGGTGGTCAAGGTTTCTGATATATTTGTCTCGCCCAAGGATTGCATGGATCGTTGCGATGCGCTGAGTAAGGCATAGTCCTTTGTTATTCTGCTCTTTTAACAACCTTATCTTCCAGTGCTTGCCCAGGTGGAGATCAGTGATCTGGAGAACAAGAAGCTGCAGGAGATTGAGGAAATGCGTCAGTACATGGTGAAAATCACAAATGAAGCAGCCTTAACTGTATTGGGTCTCAAGAACGATCTGTCTAAACTGGAACGATCCTATAATGAATCGCGTACGCTCTGCTTTAGATGGGAGAAGATCCTGGCAGTCACTAAGGACATTATAGCCACTAATTATTTGGAAAAGGAGCGCAATATGGATGCTGTCAATACCTTATATCGTATTTTGTGTCGACGACGCGGTATGCTATTTATATATATATTTTTATAATGATCTAAAGTCAATTAAATCCACTTGTGTATTCGTACTTACAGATATTAGTCCTGAAATACGTCGCAGAAATATGGAAGGACTTTTAGATTTCATTAAGATTGAGCTGGAGCTGCTGCAGGAGCTTCTCAGAGAGTATGAAGAGGAAAATGATTCAAAAAAATTTGACCGAAATCTTAGTTTGAAAAGCATAAAGGAGGCTTATTGCTAAAAAGGCAAACAAATTTAAAGTATATGCTTAAATAATCAAGTTTTTTTTTTTTTTGGTCTGTATTTTATTTGACGTTCCGTCTGAACGTATTATTGAATGTAAATATATAAAATACAGAACAGATACTTGCGTTTTGAGATCTTTTTATACTGTTCTTTTAATTTTTTGAAAAGGAAGAAAACAGAGTATATTGGGTTTGTGAAATGTCCGCATGTTCGCCTGTCCGTCCGTCTGTCCGTCCGTCCGTCTGTCCGTCTGTCCATCTGTATTAACGCAGTTTTTTCCACAGTTTTGGAGCTAGAGCAACCAAACTTGGTATGCATGTTGGTATATACCAAGATAAACCCGACTGCGATACATTCTTTTTGATCTTGACAGTTTGTCTGCCTATGGTATATATCAACAAGGAAACTGCGCTTATACGGACGGACAGGCGGATATTTCAATATACTATTTTTTCTTTTTTTTTTAAAAAGAGTATAATTAATTATTTTAAAATTACATATATTATTTCGAAATTGCTATTCCAACTTTTTACCATTTTAAAGTATGATTAACAACAGCTTTAGATACAGTTTCTCTTTATAAACCCCATACTCCCCATATCATAAATCTAAATTTCCAATACTATTTCTACAGAACACGCTCTCTTGTTAAACATGCCGCTCTGCCTCTTTCCAGTGCCTTCAGCCTTTGCCCTTTCTTCAAGTTATAAACGTTATTAATAGTGTCCCACTGCAATCGCTTGTTGATGCCACTTTCTAATTGCTTTTACCTCATAAATCTTGTCCGAGTCCGAGTTGCACCCATCCCCAGCCGCTTGAGATGTAGTATTATGTGACCCAAACTCCAATCCAAGCCCCAACTCGACTCCAACTTTTGTCGCGCTCTGTGCATCTGCAGTCATCATAAGTCACAAAATAGTCGGACACTCAAGACAAATGTGACGCTGCATTGGTCGTTGGCTCATTTAATTAGAAAACTGAAGAGATGGCTTGGTATGGTAGTAGTAGTATATATATATATAAAGTATAGTATATATATATACTCGTCGTAGTTACTCGGAAGTGCAGTTAACAGCCTGTCGCATCAATTGCACATTACCAACTGCATTGCAGAAAACTCTGCTTGACGGCTTTTTAATTACGTCAGTCAAGGAATTTCCACAGACTGTTGGCACTGTTTGGACTTGCCCACAATTAGCTGAAGTGTCTGGCAATAGCTAAAAAAAAAAAAATATAAAAAAAATAAAGTAAAAATGTATTGTCAATTGCACGACTTGACACTCATTGAAAAACTTTTTTAATTACCCCCGAGTGAAATAAAAATAAAATAAGAAAAAAGAGAAAAGCGTATCGCTGATTTTCAATTATTCATTGACAGGCCCTCGTTCCGCCTTTTAACCTGTCCGTGCCAACCAGTTGACATTGTTACCCCCCCAAAAAAAAAAAAAGGAAAAAAAAAAGCAACCAAGCCGAAAAAAGTTTGTTCAAAGTTCTCTTTTTTTTTTACCAAAAGTCGTTGGCTTAACGCAAACTTTAATTCAATTTTTATTGAAAATCAATGAGCGTTTTTTTGTTCGTGTATTTATTGTTATTGCTGCATGTGAACATGAAATTATAATTATTTATTAACTGGCAATTTAATTGCATTTTAATTATGCGACAAAATGACAAGTAATGCGCTTAAAATTGCCAGCAATTAGAGCGAAATTTTCGAAAATGTAATTCAGTTTCATGCGTATTGAAAACATGCACACAAAATCCAATGCCCAAAATAAATTTTAAAATCTACAACTCTTTGGAGTGGGAATGCGAATGGGAATGAGAATGTGTTTGGGAATGGGAATGGGAATGAGTTTGGGAAGTCTGTGACATTTTTATATCATGTCGTTCTCAGTTCGTGTTTTGATTCCAATTTCTTAAGACATTTCCGCCCATTTTGAGTTTTCGAAGGTGTTAGAACTCTGCCGTTTGCTGTTGCTCTTGATATATGCTATAGGAAAAACATTTTAATTAATGCTGACAGCTGAAAAGCAAAACCCGTCTCGCGGTTGCTTTTGTTGTGTAAATTTGTCTGAAAAATCAAAAATGAAAAGCGCTCTCTCATCGTGCCATTGGAGCTCAATAATTATTATTGGATTTCGTTCTGCAGTCACTACTGGTTTTTTATATTATGTCTAGGCTTGTGTTTTTCTTTCTATATGTTTTTTTTTTCTCGTATTTTTTCTTTCGTTTTTCTATTGACCAACACGTCAACAAATTAATCCGCTTAGACTCGCATTTTTACCTTATTGAGTGGGTGTGCCTCCCGCTGGGGTTGTGCCAGACTAGACAAGTGCCAGACCCAGACCCAGACCTGGAAACAGAGCCCAGAACCCAGACCCAGAACCAGAACCCAGACCCAGACCTGGAACATGGTACCACAACTCGAACCTGAACCCAGACGCATAACCAGACAGTTAAGCTTTAATCCTTAATAGTTGGTTGTGGGTAAGACGGCGTTGGGGAGAGGAGTTAGTGCTTAATGGAGAATTTTTCTAGGGTTTCCTTTTGTTGTTGCTGGGTGTCAAGGTGAATGATTGAGCCACTCGGGAATGTCCTAAACAGAAAGCCAGTTAATTAATGGTTTCGATTGTTAAAGCTGGGTGCGATAAGCTGGACTTTGTTGCATATATTTATATGATTTATATGATTAGCAGCATTGTATCGGCTTGGCTTTGATATGCGACCCTCTTAACCCTCAATCAAGTACAAAATTAAATCTTAATTAATATGTTGTCTTAAGAGAAGTTTGTTGAGTAGTTTCACGCTAAAGTTGGAAACTTTTTGTATGGAAATCCAATTAAATGAAGTGTTTCGTTCTATTTATGGCAAGATTTATTATTGATATCATTATTAAATTAAAACACATTTATGGGAAAGTCACTTTCGCTATATCTTAGCGAAGGTAGAACACGGAACATTGATTTGGACTTGTCCTTCAGAAGCAGCAGTTTTGCAGCTGCTTATTTGAACTGAAATGAACTGCTTATTTGAGCTGAAATGAACTGCTTGCAGTGCAAATAATGCACTGCTTTGTTTATTTAATATCACTGCAAATGATTTGCACATTTTGAATGGTAAAGAACTGTGCAAAGCCGAAGAAGAAAGCTTGTGCAAAGCCAAAGCAGGAAGTTGTTGCAAAATCTTCAAGAGTTGCGTTTAAGAAATAAGAATATTAAATAATATAATCAGAAATAAGATAATGTTGATTTAAAAAGGTTTTTAGTCGAGCACAAGCTCAGGTGTCAGCTTAAACCGGTTGAGAATTATAAAAAAAAAAAATTTCATATTGTTTATGTTAGAGTGGCAAAAGAATAGGCCGATAGAAAAAATAGGCCGGTCATAAAAATATTCAAAAAAATTAGGAATATGAAAAAATTTTCCAAAAATAAGTAAATTATTTCAATTCTGTGAAGAAACCACAAACTTCAAATGAAGAAATTATTGTTCATTTAATTGAAAACATATTTAATTTTCTGGAAAATGTCGATTCCAATTATGGCGAAATGTACCCATTTTTAAAAGATATTTTTTTTAATTTTTAGTTGAAAAGATGAATTAATCTGAAGAAAATTTGTATTTCTTTTATGGAAAGTAGAGAGCATTTGATAGAAACTTTGCTGTAATTCATGTACAACATTTTCCTTTTTTTGAGCAATTTTTGCATACAAACCTTAATTCACTTTCACATATTATGCTAGTATATCTTATAAACACAAGCATGTGCTAGAAATAACAGAAAGACTTTAATTTGCGGCAAAGAAAGTTATAAATAAATTGCAATTCAAATTGTCCAAAAAATAATTGAAAATATCAACAACGCATCAATTGTTAGATATTAAATTGAAAAATAACAAAAAATATGTTTATAGAATATGCCAGATTTTGAATAGCAGTCAAGGAAATCGGCTTGTCATGTCATTTTGGTTGCTACCAACAACGATTGCCTTTCGGCCAATGCACTCCCTTGTTGCAACAACAGCAACAGCAGCAACAGCAACAATATTCATGGTAATAACAATATATAACACACAAATTTGAATAACAAATTAACTTGCACACACACACACACACACACACACATATATACACATACAGTGACATCTCAGACTATGTGGCGTGAGCCTCGAAATTGCCATTCAGGCATTCAGCCATTCAGTCAGTTAGTCAGTCAGTCTGGCAGTCTGGCTTCGACTTGCAGGCACAACATAATTGAATGCCTGCAGGACACACACGACAAAGCAGCACAGGAGCAGCAGCAGCAGCAGTGGCAGCAGTAGTGGCAGCAGCAGTGGCAGTGGCAGTGGCAGTGGCAGGAGTCAGAGCAGCAACCATAGAGCAATAGCTACAAAATATTTGCTTATGTTGCTGTCGCTGGCAAAAGGCAAAAGGCAGCCACAGCAATGGCAACTGAGGCAGCCACAGGCCGACCACGAACCTACTCAAACCAACACACCGATCAACGTTGAACGTTGAACGTGCAACGTCCATCAAGCATCGACCCATCGACCAAATGCGACTTGCCACAGCGTCAACGTCAACGTTGCATAAATCAACACAACGACAGAGGACAGAGGACTACTTCGACTGCGACAGCGACTGCAACAGCGACTGCAACAGCGACTGCGACTGTGGCAAGAGCAACAGCAACAGCAACTGGCCCTTCCAATTTTGTAGCAGTCAGTTTGCTAGACCCAAAGTTGATTGAATATTTCAAACTATGCATCTTTAATAATGTGCAACAACAACAAAAAGACGCCAGCGGCTATTTGTGGGCGCAAATGCAAATGTAGCTGCAACTGCCACTGTTGCTGCAACAGCCGCTGCAACTACCACTTCAGCCGCCACTGCAGCCGCCACTGCAACTGCCACTGCAACTCATTTAAACTATGTAGTTTTTATATTTCCT
Organism: Hirtodrosophila cameraria; assembly: GCA_949708635.1. Classification (NCBI taxonomy): domain Eukaryota; kingdom Metazoa; phylum Arthropoda; class Insecta; order Diptera; family Drosophilidae; genus Hirtodrosophila; species Hirtodrosophila cameraria. The sequence continues at coordinate 80,517,683 of OX453090.1, forward strand.
GCTAAACTATGTTTTCCATATAATTTTTTTAGATTGTAGTAAATACTCTGTTTTTACTCCCTGTTCCCATTAAAAATGGGAAAAAGATAGTTATAAGGTACTGCAAATGTATGTATTAGGCAGAAGGAGGCATTTCCGACTATATAAAGTATGTACATTCTTGATCATCAACAACCGAGTTGAACTAGCCACGTCCGTCTGTCCATCCGTCCGTCCGTATGAACACACAGATCTCGGAGACTATAAGAGCTAGAGACACCAAACTTGGCATGCAGGTTCCTGTATACCATACGCAGATCAAGTTTTTTTTAAAATTTCGGATGCACCCTACCCCTATTTCTATTTTCCCCGTCTCAGCAGGCAGAAGCAACACTTTTACAGGCACTTGACAAGCTAAGTGCCCTGCTTGCTTGTGTTGCCGTTGAACTGCTTGATGTGCAAGTTGGGAACAGGGTGTCTCCTAGTTGGGCACACTCAAATAGAGTATTCTTATCGGTTTTTTCTTAGTTCTTCATTCTTCATTCTTCGTTCTTCGTTCTTCGTTCTTCATTCTTCATTCTTCATTCTTCATTCTTCATTCTTCATTCTTCATTCTTCATTCTTCATTCTTCATTCTTCATTCTTCATTCTTCATTCTTCATTCTTCATTCTTCATTCTTCATTCTTCATTCTTCATTCTTCATTCTTCATTCTTCATTCTTCATTCTTCATTCTTCATTCTTCATTCTTCATTCTTCATTCTTCATTCTTCATTCTTCATTCTTAATTCTCCATTCTCCATTCTTCATTCTTCATTCTTAATTCTTAATTCTTCATTCTTCATTCTTCATTCTTCATTCTTCATTCTTCATTCTTCATTCTTCATTCTTCATTCTTCATTCTTCATTCTTCATTCTTCATTCTTCATTCTTCATTCTTCATTCTTCATTCTTCATTCTTCATTCTTCGTTCTTCATTCTTCATTCTTCATTCTTCATTCTTCATTCTTCATTCTTCATTCTTCATTCTTCATTCTTCATTCTTCATTCTTCATTCTTCATTCTTCATTCTTCATTCTTCATTCTTCATTCTTCATTCTTCATTCTTCATTCTTCATTCTTCATTCTTCATTCTTCATTCTTCATTCTTCATTCTTCATTCTTCATTCTTCATTCATCATTCTTCATTCTTCATTCTTCATTCTTCATTCTTCATTCTTCATTCTTCATTCTTCATTCTTCATTCTTCATTCTTCATTCTTCATTCTTCATTCTTCATTCTTCATTCTTCATTCTTCATTATTCATTCTCCATTCTTCATTCTTCATTCTTAACTGTTTGTTCTTAAACCACTTAACTTTAATTTCTTTGCTTTACATTTTTAAATTTAAATCATTTTTAATCTAAATAATTTGAATAATTTACAATTTAATGTAGTCGACATTAATTAAATTAAATAAATAATACTGCAAATGCATCAACAACAACGACAATGTATTTTAGACTTTTGACTAAACTGACCAATAGTCTAAACAGAGCTTAGACACTCTGTCTAACTCTAACTCTAAAATAAGTATTATATATATTTTTGTGTGTGCTTTTGCCACCGAGTTGGGAAACTTGAGAATTCAGTTTCTGGAGTTCGAAAGCATCTAATTGAATCTGACCGCATCAAGACGAAAGTTGGTCGTATTTTGCGACAGTTTTGTGGGGTTTGAGTTTGAGTTTTGGGGCTATTTGGCTATTTTGGGCAACGTCTTGAGTTATTTGCTTTTTGTGTATGTTTAGTTGACCGCAGTCAAAAATAGCTTTGAAAAAGTTGTTTGGCCCAAACTACACACAAAACTCGACTCGACTCGACTCGACTCGTCTCTTTCTCGACTGATGATGCGTCCAAAAAGATTCTTCGACATTTTAGTCAAAGTCAAAAGTTAGCCATAGTTCAAGTTAATGTTGTGTGACTTTTGTACTTTTGGCAATGAACGCCAGGCTAACTGCTGTTGATACTATTGATCATATTGTTGCTATTGACGTATTGAGCAACAACAAAGTTTTAATAAGCTGGCCAATTGCCTGCTTGCATTGTTGCCTGCTTGGCTAATACAAAGTTGGAAATGGTAAATGGTAAATGTCTGTGGCTAATACTTTTTAAAAAGCTTCTCGTCTTTTTAATATGATGTACAGCTTACATTGAGTTAATTAAAATGTAGCATTAAAAATTAACTACTGCACCAGCTAATGTTAAATAATTCCACGCGTCGTATACGCAATGTCTGGCAACAAAAAGTTGTAATGCGGCCAGGCACAAAACCTTGCTCAGCTAGCTCAGCTTAATGCGGCTCAGCTTTGTCCATCTGCCTCCCTCTTTTACACTATCCGTCTCACCGTTGTGCTTACAATGCGCAAATTTAATTTAGCTTTTGCTTATTTTGCTCTTAACCCCATGAATAGCTGCCTGTTAGAGCCATTCACCCGCAACATGAGACGCATTACACATACGCAGCGTTAGCCGCGTCCGAATCTAAATGTACACGTATCTCTCACCTCACCTCATCTCACCTTCATGTCCCGCGTTCTTTTTAACTGTGTGCCAAACCACAGGAGATTAATTTCGTGTCTGTGCATTCTTTTCAGCATAACAAAAAAAAAAAATAAAACAAACGCAAAGTGAGAGACACAGAGGTAGAGAGGAAGAGCGCGTGTAGAGACAGACAACAATAGTGCAAAAGACAGACAACACACGCCCTAAACCTCAAATGGAACAGGGTCAAAGACAACATATTAAAGTCAACACTTTTCCATGCCCTTTGGCTCCACATTTAGCTTATAAGAGGTGGTAAAACATCGATGTAAATGTCATCGATAGTATCGATAGAGCTATAATATTTCCCGTAATTGGGCGAAGATATCCTTCGACAACTATTTCAGTGGCCCTTTTAGAAATAAGTTAGAAACCAATCGCTCGCAAAACCAAAATATTACCTGACAGAGTTTTCCACCCTTTTTCCAGCCATAGAGATGAATTTTCTAAAATGAGTGCGACATGTGTCGAATTATTTTCTGTCAACAGTTTCTGTGAGTTTGAGCCTGATCGCATTTAAACTATACCACTCCGAGTGGTGAGTGTTTTCAAATCTTTGAAATATGTATCGAATGATTTTTGGAAAAAAAAGTTTCGTGCAACGTTCAGCGAATTTATTATATTTCTCGAACAAGTTTTCGAAAATCCGTTCTTAGTACTCACTTTCGTCATAATCTAATCCATGAAAATTTCCACTTGCTTTCTCTTACGTTTTGAGCCTTGCAGTGATATATTGAAAATAATGTATACATAATATTTCCATATATAATATAATCATATGCAAGGGCGGGGGTGGGCGTGGCAGATATTTTTGCACTTGACACTTGACGCTTTGTCTGCCCAAGCTATATATCAACATGTATAACAAAATTGGTTGCTTTAGTTTCAAAACCGTGGAAATTTTCTGCGTACAGACAGACGGACGTACGAACGGAAAGTTAAAAGTCTGAACAGCTGAAAGTCTAGTTAAATTTGATTGAATTTGGCTAAAACCCATATCTCTTTCAAATTATCAGTAATAAAATCAAATTTCAATTAAATTTTTAATAAAAAGAATGAAGTCAAAAGTAGGTAATTGTGCCTTAAGTTTAAGAAAGGAATGTTACTTTTACAGCTCTGGCTTCATAACGCGTATGGCATCATCTCAATTCAACAAAATGGTTTCAAAATCAAAGCAAGCCACTCTAATATCCACTCTAATTTTTAAGAAAAAGTTTATAATTCTCAAACGGTTTAAGCAATCACATGGTCTAGTGCCTGTATGAATATGTCTTTGATATCTTATTTTAATATATATTTTTATTTAAATAAAATCTTAGCAATATACTTATATTGTTTATAATTTTGGAAAAAATAAATATAAAAGAATACTGAATCAAAATCCATGTCTAAATAATAAAAACATTAATTTTACGTTTGCTTGGCAATTTGTGCAACTTTTGGTTGATTGAAATTCAGCCTACCAATTGGGAGGAGCCTGCATTGACATTGATGTTTTGTCAACTCTAATTTGCACTCAAAATTAGCTTCATCAAGCACTTTCTTTACCAAGAATTTTAATGAGACTTCTAGCTGCTTGAAGTTATCATAATGAGCCCAAGTAGAGATATCACACCTGAAACACAGCAGGTGCTTATTAAATTGCAATTAGTCGCATAACTGTTTAGTGACAGCCTTGATTAGTTTGGGGGGCGTGGTTGTGTCCAATAGGCAATATTCAAAATTACACGCCTTTCAATATTATCAACACCCTAGAGCCCAGTAAGCCCAGAGCCTCTCCCTTGCCTTACTTACACCCCCTGCTGTTGATGACATATCCTGCTGACACTTTAGTTTGCCGCAACCTCAGGCTCAAGCTGCCCCATGACTTTGATGTGGCCAACTGGGAGTGAGTTTTGGTTTGGCATTGGACGACTTCTTCTGCTCCCCCCTCATAGGTATATCCATAGTAGTAGATGCTGTGCATAATTGGGAATACTTAGCTAACCGAAATCTCAGACAGGTTGCCTGCTGATAATAGCCTGATAAGTGGCTCACTGACCAGTCGACTGTGCATGGCAAGGTGAAACTGAAACAGATACGGTTACAGTTACAGAGTCAGTTACAGTTGCAGAGTCAGTTAAGCTACAGATACTGTGGCTTGTGGATACATAATTAGAATTCGAATTCAATTTAATACTTGGCAGCTACTTCAGCAGCTAACACACACACACATACACTAACACATACATATGTCATATGGGATATAAGCTGCAATTTTGACATAAAATGAAACATTATATGACAGGAATTGATGGTATTACATTTAATAATCATTGTAAAAACTTAAGGACTTTAATCTTTGTGAAAATTTGTCGAAAATTGTTTTTGAACAAGGTATGAAACAGGTTTGGGTAGATATTGAAAGTGTGTTATATGATTTCAACATCTACAGGCATTAAATAAATTGAAACTTGTTAGATTGAAGCACTTTCTATATACTAGTCTATCTTTAATCGGAAGAATTGCTGCTTTGGCATATTTCTGAACGAATTTGCAAAAAATTTGATTAAAATCAGGCAACTGAAGCTTATATCCTTGTATGACAAACAATCGAAAATTAAACAAAGATAGCTGTTCTTTCTAATTATTCACTCAGACCAACATGACTTGATTGTTTTTAATCAAAAATATTTGCTGTGTAACTAACTTTCACACTAACTATACTGTGTAGGCTCTGAGATGTATCGATAGATGTTTGTAATAACAACTTTTACACATTTTTGTTACACATAGAAAATTGTTTAGTTTTAATGTACAGAAATGCGTTAAAGCGACTAAGCAGCGATTAAAAACAAATTCAATTTGATATTCACATTGAATTTAAGATTTTCACTTCACGCCTTTGCTAAACCATAAGATAATTTCATTTTAGCCTAGACCACCTTTCAGCTAATTGCCGTTCAGCACATCAAGCATTATATTCTTGGCAAACTTTTGCTTCAGTTTGCAGCAGAAGTTTGAGGTCTGTGTGCTTTGCTGCTCTGCTTTGGCTGCTGCTTTAGCCAAGTTTATCCAAAAAAGTTTATGGCGTTGGCTCATAAATTTCAGATTTAAGCCATGAGCCATAAGTTCTCGAAAAATATTCAAGTGGTGCATGGTTTAGAAGCACCCCGAAAAACGCACAAATCCCAAAAACTCATTACGGTAATTAGGCATTGTACGAATCGGTTCGGTTGGTAGATAACAAACGTTAGTATAAAGAGGCAGCACATTGGAAATGGCCAATATTGCAATTGATTTTTGACCAACAAATGCCCAAAACTTGCTTAATGAGCACTACTTTCATTTAGGCCAATTGGGGCACATAACAGTTGTGGCTTTTTGAGATTACAAACGAATGGGAAATCTGCATAGAAATACGAAAACGAATACGAATACGAATACGAATGAGTATCTATATCAATATCCATATCAAGTGAGTTATTATAGAGTATATCAATGGTCAGTTGCACTTTATGCATAATTTGCATGTTGGCCATAACTGTAGTTGTTGTTGTTGTTGTTATTGTTAATGACAATCACATTATAATTATGACTGAGCATCAATAAAAATTGCATTTAAATTCCATTTCGTGCACTTTTATCGTTCTTTTTGTTCTTGTTGTTGTTGTTCATAAAAATGTCCCCATAATTGTTCATTATTGTTGTAAATTGTTAATTGTAAATTGTAAAATTGTAAATTGTTGAATAGTTGTTAAAGTTACATTTACAGGCAATTATTAACTGGGTTTAATTGCATAACAGGCCATTGAACTGTGAATGGGGCATATTGAGGAGTTTTGGAGTTGGAGTTGGAGTTGAAATTCTCGACACCCAATATTATTGTTGAGTAGCAATCAATGCCAATATATTGAACCGCAGAGTTGCTTTTCAAGAGTTGAGCCCTACTCTACACTACTCTCATAGCAGGCAGCTATGGCACTCGAGCTTTTGTTTGCCTTTCTGGTCGTCAATGGTTGGCCATTATGTTGTTATTATCGGTGCAACATGCAGCATGCAACAGACAGCGTATAGCTGGCGAGTGCGCGACCACAGGCCACGCCCACTTTGTTGGCGCCCAATCCTTTATGAAGTTGAACTTTTGTTCGCAACCGCATTGAAATTAACTTTAGTGCCATTTAAAGTTATGCGCTTCATAAATTGCAAAAACAGTTTCAATTAAAATGCGGCCATCATAAAAAGGAAATGCTGGCGACTCATATAGATAGCTTCTGCTTCTGTTTGGTTGCACATCGAAATATCGAAACAAAGGCCAACACACAGCGCTCAACGCGATGGCCAATAATGCAACAAGCCAGCGGCGTAGTCACATTCATTTGCTAAAGGGATGCCACGTAAATACTTAAGCCGTGTTCAAACTATGGAATGCTTGCGTTCAAACAGTCCATGCAATCAAATTGTTGCAACAGAAATGCCGCTCGAGCTTACTTGTTGCAACAACATTTAGTACAGACAGTTGAAATGCAGCCCCCTTTTGCGCCGCCTGTGGCAACAGTTGTTTCGCCCGAATAAGCTACGAATATCTGCACGTCTGTCCATCAACATAATTTGAATGGAAACGCTTTTAAATGCCAACTTGCATTAATTATGATTGAACAATTTTTAAAAAAAAAAAAAAAAAAAAAATGAATTGAAAAAGCGCACAAAGAGCGCTTTGGGCGTTAACTTTTTGCAGCACCTGTTATCAGACACTTACCCTTAACCAAGCTGCCATGATCCGCTCACATTTCCATCTCCATCTCCATTTCCATTTTATATTTTCATTTTCTTTGCCATTGTCTGCTTATCGAGCTCTTCACAAGTAATTCAAAGCGCCATCGGCGACGCGTGCAATTTCTGTTTTCCGCTTTTCATATTTTGGGCACATTTCCCGCTTATCGGCCATGAAATTGTGTAGGCTTTCCATATCCTTGTCGTCCTATTGTTATTCTTATTGTTGTTGTTGTTGTTGTTCTTGACTTTGCCAGCGCTCACGGCACTCGTTTCGATAAAATCCGATAAAATGCAGGCTTGGGTTGCTTGTCCCAGTTAAAAGTCGCCTCAATTTATTGAATTCGATAATTTCGGCTGAGTAGCTAAAGTTTTGGCAAGGGTTAAGGCTAAGGGTTAAACACAACTTGAAAACTTTGCACAACTGCGAGAAGTGTTTAGCGAAATTTCAAAACGTTTAAATAATAATTATTCTCTCAACTTAATTAGTGCAAGTTACAAAAACTTTTTTCGATCTGCATGTATTTTTGTTTAACTTAATAAAGCTACACTTTTAAAAGATATTATATATATATATTATTAATCAATCATAATGTCTGCAGAAGTTGATATGCATAACATAGTTTTACTCTAGAGCTGCATATACGAAAAGACGTATAAAATGTTACGATATTTTTTGCGTTAAAAATATTTCATCAGTATTCAATTAACTTTTATATCATTCGCATATACTCTACCCCCCACCCATCCTCACCGAATACAACGTAATCAATCTGTTATACCTTGATGCAGCTACAATCTTCCCACAGCAACAATGTATGTAAATCTTATTTTTGGGGAGTATTGGTTTCATTGAAACAAACGAAACTATTTTAAGCTTGATTTTTAATTTTTTTTTTTTATTTATTTATTTAGTGTCAACTAAAAACAAGAATTTAAATATAAAAAATTATAAAAATTTAAGTTTCTAAAAATAAAAAAAGTTGAAATTAAACTTTGATATTAAATGAAAATTAACTTGAATTAAATATGATAGAAATAGGCTCAACATTTCTTGCTAGAATTGGGAAAAACCCACCAAAAACCCTATAAATAAACACTTTAAAGTAAGTAGTTGCGCCTTTTATCTCTTTTTTGGGACGATTTTCTTATTTATTTGGTGTTTTTTTTTTTTATTATTATTTTTACTTAAATGTTTAAAGGACGATATTCTCATTTTAATGATGATTTTATTATTTGAAGTTTATTTTAAGTACAATTTTGTTGTTTTAAGTGCGAAAAAAAAACAAAATCGATTTGGTGAAGAGTCTGCTTGCAATTTATAAACTTATATAACAAAAGTTGAGTGCAGGGTATACGCTAGTCGACTAGCTTTTGATAAATATGCACAACATATATCGAATACATACCAAATATGCGAAAAAAAAAATTGAAGAAATTAAATGTACAGTTAATTCAGATATGGCCACAAATGCGCTATAAACAAACAAACAGCAAAAAGAATAAATGTTGGCTAACGATGTGGACACCATATACTGCCGTCGCCCCTCTGTCCGCTGCTCGGAAATGTCCTCCTAACGATAGGAAGGACATTGCGCACTTTTTGTTGTTGTTGTTGTTGTTGTTGTTGTTTTTGCAATGCAGCTGCTGCCAGCTGAAAGGTTTCTGTATCCATTGCTGACACTGTGCTGTCCTTGCTCTATCCTTACTCCTTGCAGGCTGCACACTGAAAGTCATAATTGTTGAATTTGCCATGCAGGCTGCCTATAAAATAAATCAAGGATAATGCTGCGCGGAATTAAAAATTAAACGAAGTGCGCCATTTACTTTTGCACACCGCACCAGAAACCGGAACTGGAACTGCCAACTGGCAACTGGATGCGGGCATTCTTATATCTTGCAAACCATATATATATATACATATATCATGTGTGTGTGTGTGTGTGTGTGTGCATAGCCGATTTTTATAGACGCTTTTTATTGCGCATTTCCATTGATGTTGAAATTTTCGCCAATTTTTATTTCTTTTATTTTTGCTCGTCGTTGAAAACTTTTCAACATTTGCGCGCTGATTTTTATTTGAATGCATATTGGCGAATTGTATGATAGACGTGGGTTTGAGTATGGGCGTGTCGCAGTGCGAGGCGTATGCGTAATATTTTACACACTGATAGGGTTTTGTGTATGAGAGAAGTGGCATGCCTCTCAATGTATGCATTGAATTGCAGGAATTGTGGCAGCATAGCAGCATAGCAGCATAGTGGGGCAGGGTATAAACATTTGCTTGGCTGCGCAGCTGTTCAAGTGGCTGATTATATTTAAGCTAGTAGAATCGAAGGATGCGCTGAAATGTGGAGTGTGTTGATATATACATATATACGTATAAAATCCACATCAAGCATATATATATATATATATATATATATATGTGAATAGAAACTAGCACAGTTTCAACTCATACGCTTATTCTTTTAAATCTGAACAGGGTCTGGCAAATATGCTTACACAAGCATCAAATACAATCCAATTCAGCAGCTCTCAAAATGTTGCCAATGGCCATTTCCCCATTTCTCCATTTTCACATTTCCCATTTTCCCAAGTGTTGCCCGCATCTCAATTTATAACGCAGCAAATTTGTGGCAAAGACAAATTTGTCTTTGTGCGCAAACAAATAACTTAAAGGACACACGTTTCTCCCCATGGTGCCATGCCCCATTTGAATGCCAAAGCGCCCACCACCCCCTCAGCTCGCCTGTATCATTTATGCCAAATGACCCTCATTATTTTGTCTTATTACCAAAATAAATTGAGTTTGGCTTAAAAATTGTTTGCTATGTGTTGTGTTGAATTGGATTAAGGAGTGGGGGGGGGGGGGGGTTGTGTGTGTGTCATATGTAGAGTCAGCACCTTGAGCACAAAAATTATATAATAAATTTCTTATCAAATTGTTTTGAAATTGAAATGAAATTGAATTTTAGCTGAGTGGCAGCACGTCACGTCACGTAAGCAAGCATTGTAAATCCATCAGGGTGGCCGCTTCCCTCTGCAAATCCACCTAGAAAACCACCACCCCCTATCAAACAAAAGCAGCCCCTACACCCTCTTTCCCAAAGCACGCACTTTAATTGCTGTTGATGTTGCTTTGCCTTTTGCAACTGCCACTGCCTCGTAAAGTGGCAGCAATGCTAAATCAAATATTGACAAAAGTAAGTAATATTTTCACCCTCCCTACTCCCCAACACGCCTCTTGTCTTTATGCTCGTCAGCAAATTCGATTAGTACGCCCCCACGCCTTGGGGCCATTTGGAAACTGAGCCCAGTGCGAAATTGAATTAAAAATGCATCATGAAAAGGCCAAAGATTTGATTAATGGCGCCTACAAAAAGCGTACAGCAAAAATTGAAACGAAAAGTGTGTGCTGTGCGCAAAAAAAAAAAGGTTCTCCGAAATAAATGGGCTGGCAGGCATTTTGGGACACCAAAAAGGACAACTAATCATAAAATGGTCACCAAACTCCAACTTCAAATTCAACTCAACAAATGCGCCTGCTCATCAAAGTACACCTTCTATTCTATCATAAGTTTTTGGGCTAATGAAGCCATTTCTAGTGAAAAGTGAAAACTTTGTGGAAACTTGAAACTGACTTCAACTGGCAACATCGTAAAAATCTACAGCCATATGGCAAGGTAACAAAAAATAACAAGCCCTCGTAACGGGTTTCCTACCTTGCCTTTTTCTCAATTGCCACAAACATATACACAGCTAGCTACCCCTAGCGACACATTACCATTACTATTACCCCTTCCAGCTATCCTGGCAGTGTCCTGGCAGTGTCCCTGCTGGCTGCTGATACTCGTACTACACTGCAATACGCAGGAGGCGTGCTTCTCAGCCGTAAAAATACTTGCGTATTTGCCATATAACAAAAATATATATTTCAATTAGTTGTCGTGTTTTTTATTTTTTTTTATTTTCCTGAGTCAAATGCGACCATAAAATGTTGCTCGAGTGGTTTCTAGTTCATTTGTTCGACTCACTCGTAAATTATGACTGCCAGATCGTAAATAATTTCGACTTGTTATAGGTTTTCCAGATGCTCTCCTGCAAGAGTTGGGGCTTCTTTTTACAGTTGTGCACAACCAGAGCAGGTAAACAAATTATACCTATCTATCTAACAGCTATACAAATTTGCCAGCACATTAAGTGCATTATAAGCTTATCTAATACTGCTCATATCCCCAAAAGTATCCCATACTCCTACTCTATACTCCATACCAGTTCTAATAATAATGACCTGAAATCCGTCAAAGCAATGCAAATAAAATCAAATTGAATTATTTTCCTGCCATCCAGCGAACAAAATAATGCAGATATGTGGCAAACTATCAAACTGGCAACTGGCAACTGGCAACTGGCAACTGCTGCACGATGAAATTTCCACTTTGTGTGCATTGAAAATTCGCAGCAAATAAATTCAATTTGTACGTTTAGAGCGAAAAAAAGAAAAAAAAAATGAAACGAACCAAGCCGAATCAATCGGACGCTTGACAACATTTTGATATGGCCAAAATAAATTGAATTTGCCGTAACCAAAAAGCGTCATAGTTGTGTATCCTCCTACAACTCCACCTCCTGCTGCTACTCCACCCCTTCAGCAGGTTGACTAGATCCCTGAAATCACAGTGGTTCCATGTCTGGACAACGTCTAGGCTTAAAAGATCCGTTAGGCAGCCAACAAAGCCAATTTTATGCAAAATTGCCTGAGAAATTGAAAAGCAAAATATATTTACTTTTTATACTCTAACAGAGGGTATTATAATATTGTCAGTTAATGTGTAACGTTTTAAAAAAGACATCTCCGACTACATATATCAAGTATGTTCTTCTATATTCCGACTATCCATCTTCTAAACTGTTCTAAGTGAACTAGTTTTTCTTTATAGCTATGTTGATGAAACTTGGCAGGTTTACTGCAAATAGTACATATGTTAGAATCGGAAGGATCGGTCTACTAAAACATATAGCTGCCATAGAAGCGATCGGTTGAAAAATAAGCTTTATTTTTATTTTTGAACATAACACAACTAAATTTACCTTTTCCTGTTCCTATGGCAGCTATAAGATATAGTAGTCCGATTTCGATGAAATTTGATGAACATGTCAAAAAAAGTGCTAAGATTTTTACGTATTCATCAAATTTCATCAAAATCGGACTACTATATCTTATAGCTGACATAGGCACAATCATTTAAAAAACTTTTTTGTATCTCAACTTATCTTGAGAAAGTTCTAGGCATGTTTTTGTCATGCTGATCACCTTTAATCAAAATCGGGCAACTATATCTTATAGCTATCTTAGAAAGAATCGCTCAACAATTAAGTTCTCATATGCACAAGCTTTCTGCAAGAGTATCTACTTATCTTTTGCTCCTCGAAAGCTAACTTTTGTTTCTTGTTATCTTTTTTAGTAGCTAGCAATTCGTGTCTTGTTTTGTTTTTGGGTTCTTCTACGCCACTTATGTCATTATTTTCATCATATTGACTGCGGTTCAGTGATGAAAGTAAATAGAAAAACACGGCAATAGTAGTAGATATAAAAGCCCAGAGCCACATAAACTTGGGCGTGTTTTTCGAATGATGAGCCTGGAGTGAAACAATTGGGGTTGTTCCATTTCTAAGTACCATGTGATAAAGAACCCAGTGGTGAATTTGTTGTGTAATTGTTGCGTATTGAAGTATGCGAAGATGTATTGTTTCTATGAAAGCTATTGGATATAGTCGATTTAGTTGACTTAAGTCAGCATATCAAGACAATACTTAAACGCAGAATATGAAAATGTTGCAAGATGGCAAGTTTTTCTAGCAAAAACCTATTTTTCAACCGATTGGCAGCTATAAGATATAGTGTTCTGATTTTGATGAAATTTTGTAAACATGGAAAGAACTTGGTCAGATTTAGAAAACATAAACGTAGCTGAGTTATCTCGAAAAATTAAAAAAATTTCTTATAAAAACCTATTTTGCGATTGTTCCTTTTGCAGCTATAAGATATAGTGTTCCGATTTTTATGAAATTTTGTGAACATGGAAAAAACGTGCTTAGATTTATAAAACCGAAATTAAGTTGAGTTATCTTAAAAAATCCAAAAATCTCATACAAAAAACTATTTTTCAACTGATTGTTCATATCGCAGCTATAAGATATAGTAGTCTGATTTTGATGAAATTTAGTAAACATGTATAAAATGTGCTTAGATTTCAATAAAGTGATTTTCATGGAGTTATCTTAAGAAACAACAAAGTTTTTTTATGGAAAAAGAAGTTATTTAACACATTGTTCCTATGGCAGCTATAGGATATAGTAGACCGATTTTGATAAGATTTTGTACACATGTTAAGACAATGCAAAAAACTAAGAATTTGTAAGTTTGGTTGGGTTATCTTGAATAAACACAATTTTTGACCGATCGTTCCTATGGCAGCTATATGTTGTGGTGCTCCGATCCGGCCGATTCTGACACATGAACTGCTTGCAGCAAAAGGAAGCATCTCTGCCAAGTTTCATCAAGACAGCTTGAAAATGTAGAGAAATGTTTTCAAATAAACGGAAAGATAGAGCAATATACGGACCGACAGACGGACAGACCCACTGCAAGGGTGTCGATAAAAATTATCAAAAAAAAGTTTGAAAATTTCAAAATACAGTTTCTCATGTTTTTTTTCAAAGTTTAAGAAAGTGTTTCTTATCAAGGTCTTTTAAGTTTAAATTGCAGGCTGAGCTGAACAATTTGCGCTCTCAATCAAATTTAACACTGGGCAGTTGGCTGCCTCGTCTCGGCTGGGCTCTATTTCTGTGGCAGAAGCAGCAGCAGAGGCACAAGCAGCAGCAGCAGCAGCAGAAGCAGCAGCAGCAGCAGAAGCAGAAGCAATAGGCAATAGGCAATTTCAGTAACGACAGTCAGCAAAATAAAATGATTTCTGTTGGAGGCTTGGTGAGATGCGTTTGTAGATGGAAGGAATATCATAAAATACGTAACGACGATTTGCCTGCCATATACAGGAGCATGTTTTTGTTGTTGTTGTCTTCTTGGTCTCTATCAGTGGGTCCACATGCGTCGTGTCCTGTGGCTGGTCGTTGTCGTAGTCCTAGTTTTTGGTTTAGGTTTTAGGTTCAGCTTTCATATATATATACAGTTGGAATTTTGTGGAAAAAAGTTTTTTGCTCTTCTGGTCGACTCGTAGCCAGCGAAGCGCATAAATGGCGCTGACAATGGACGCGGGTGGTGGCGAGCTGTTAGCATAGAGTGTGGGTGTTGCAGTGGGGCAACATCGGTGGCAACATTGCCAAAAATGCCATCTATCAACAAATCAGCTGCCAAATTCTTGTTGACGCGTGTAGCTGTTGACAATGCTCCCACTTCATGCCGTATATGCCGATTCCTGCTGGTTATGCAATATCATCCAAAGCATTGTCCCTTGCCTCATTTTTATACAAACTGCTGACGCATGCGGCTGACAAAAAAACAAAAAAAACTAAAAGAAGGAAGCGTTGAAACAAAGGCAAAAACATGGCGAGTGCCAAAATCAAATAAAATTGTTAAATTGAATAAAAACGTGAGCTGCAAAAACGCAAAATATTTGCGCATATAATGCAATTGGCCAATTTAAAGCGTCCTCTCTCTCTCTCTCCGCTCGGGAACCAGCTCATATTTATATTTTTGATATTATTTTTGGTATTCATAAAAAAGCAATGAGTAATTAATAAAGACGAACTGAAATTTCTATGCAATAGTCTCTTTGGCATTAACCACATCTTTGTTGAAATGAACAAATCATATTATAGTTGAGTGTTAAAGACGTCTTTAAGTAGGCAACATTAATTTTAATAAGAATAAGTCTACCTTTGCCATACTTAATTAGTTTCAGAATGTTCCGGTCAAAGCTTTTTCTTGATTAAGCACATTCAAAGGCAGCTAATGTATTTCTTTCTTATTTTCTTATTATTTGTGACTGCACTACAAATTATATATACAATTTCAATTGGCAGACTTCAAAAGCGACTTTCAGACTGCAAAACTTGGCAGTTTCAAGTTCAACTCGTTAAAGTTGCGGTTAAAACAAAAAACACAAAAACACAACTTCAACTTCAACGCTTTCCCAAAAGCAACTCAATCTGAGAACCAAGTCTCAAGCAGCGTTGTACACAGTTTTTCTCGCGGTCTCAAGCAGTTCACACAATAAATGCCACAAAAAGACGCATCCAAAAATGTGAAGTTTATTTTTCTTCATCTAGCCACAACGCAACAAAATCGTCAAAAATCGCACTTATCGCCGCCCAGCGAGAAAGTCTCTCTCTCTCTCTGAATGAAGAGAGACAGTTGCAAAAGGATGAGCTGGCTCCCTAGAAACTTAATTTCCGCCTTGGCTGCTGTGGAGTGAGTGTGGACTGAGTAAAGTTGAGTCCTTGGAACAACAAAATGTAACTTAAAATAACAACAACTATTTTGGTCGTAAACAAGAAATTTCGCTCAACGCTAGACACTCGAAGATGAAAGAAGTCTGCAGTCTTGGGTCCTCTAGATTGCTCTGAGTTTTATAGACGAAAACTTTGGAGAAAAAAAAAACATATATAAAATAGAAAGCAAAGAAAAGCAAAGAAGAAGAGAGCACAACTCAAGCCAGACCAACACCAACACCAAAAAGAAGAAAAACCAAACCAAAACTCTGAATTTGTTTGCCGGAAATCCGCAGGAAATCGCTGGATTTTGTCTCTTGTCTCGAGACACGAGAAACGAGACAAAAAACTGAAGGGTTGTCCATGTCCTGACAAATCCTCTGCACTTTCCCTTAGTCCTAGGCGAATTGTCTGGGTATTTAGCTGAATTTCTTGGCCTTTCCTCACGTTTTGCCTCGTAATTATGCGTCCAACAATTGCAGATTGTTGCTTGGATTGTGGCCAATTGAGATAATGTGCCAAACATCAGCATTAGCATTCAGTCAAACAGTCGAACAAACATACAAACATACAAACAAGCAAACAGACAAACAGACAAACCCCCAAAACAGACAACACACACAAACACACAAACATACAAACATACAAACAGTTTTCCCCTCTAATCGTTTGACGTATAAATAATTTCCAATGAGTTTGCGGCTCATTGAGTTCTGGACGTGAGCATTGAATCCTGTCTGCTTTGTTGTCTTGCATTGAAGGATATGTCTAGATATGTCTGTATATATAGCAATTGCTTAGACTACAACAGTTAAGCACAAAGTCTTTAAAAACGCACAGCTGGTTGCTAAATTGCAATCAATGCAAATGAGATTGTCTTCATTTGTGCCTTATCTTTGGCTTAGCTGCATAACAATTAGCTTTTGTCTGGCACGTGCTGTGCGTCATAGCTGCCAGCTTTTAAATACTTGGCAATTGAAAAGATATAGTTGAATGGAAAGTGGAGAAATGCAGCTAAGTTCTTGCTCAATTTTGAAGTAGTTTTTATTTGATGACCTCACATTTAATCGTAGTTGCTATAAGAAAAATGAACTTAACTGCTTTATTGACTATTATTCTATTTACTTTACTTCCATCTTATGTTTTTATACTCTGTTTTCCAAAATGGAAAAAAAAGAGTATATTGGGTTTGTGAAATGTCCATCCGTCTGTCCGTCCCTCTGTCCGTCTGTCCGTCCGTCTGTCCGTATGAACACAGGTTTTTTCCACAGTTTTGAAGCTAGAGCAACCAAACTTGGTATACATGTTGGTATATACCATAGGCAGACAAAGTGCCAAGATCTCAGAGCTGCTTGTTTGTTTTCGAATAAATCTCGAACATGGACACAAAACAAAATATTGAAGTGCAGTTTCATAGCACTCAGCTATGGAAATGCAGCGCAAATGGAAGTCAGCAAGTTGAACAACATTCGTTTAACTTTTACCATTCAGCACTTGTACTCATTATTCGGCAATATATATTCGCAACTTCACACCTTGCCTAGACCACGCCCCTTGCCCCTAGCCCCTTTCGCCGTGGCGTAAGTGTCATGGAAAACGGGCACTTTTGAAGTGGCGTGGCACAAAGACGCAGCAGCAGCAGCAGCAGCAGCTGGAGGCAAGAGTTAAGAGTTAAGAGGCGCGTGGCGTGGCAGGAGGCAGATGGCAGGAGTTTTGCATTTTCATAAATGCCATAACATAAAGTAAAGTTGCTGAAGCTGTTATTAAGTACATAATTTTAACAGGCATGCCACGCTCACTTGCCACACACACATACACACACACACACACACCCGCCCACAACATATTGCAGTCATTTTTTATTCTTTTGCTTTCTTGTTTCTATTTAATTTTTATAAAATTGCAACGCAACCAAAAGCTGCCAAAAGGAGGCAAAACTTTTCGCCATGGAGGTCGTTAACACGTTTACCACCGTTCCTTAAGCCCCCTCTCTCTTCCTCTCTCTCCCTCTTCCTTGCCAAGCTTGTTGCCAGTTGCCAGTTGCCATGAAGCAGCAACAGTTAACGTGGCGTATGCGCAACGTATGCATTTAATTTAATTTCATTATATTTACGCGCATCTATAGAATTGTGGGATGTTGCCTCTGCCTCTGCTGCTGCTGATGTTGGGCGTTTGGGCATTGTGGGCGTGGCATGTAAATTGCAAAAAACTTTTGCGCACTTTGTTAAATAATTGATGCGCTCAGCTAGCAACAACGTTTATGAATTTAAGATTAAAGTGTCATTTAATTGCAATTTCAATATAAATATTTATTGCCATCATTTTGATGCGAAATATATGCATTATTTAAATGCAAGCTTAATTTAATTAATTAGCAACAAGTATTTGCTTATTTTAAAGTGCCACAAATTTGACTTTATTTTGCGCCACACAATTTCCAAATTGTAAAATTCAATTAGAACTCAGCGCCAAAAAAGTGCTGGAAAAACTGCCAATTGGAAAAAGCAGCTGCTATTTAAAACATTTTGTTAATTTGCATTCAGTTTCAACACACACACACACAATTTGAATATGCATTAGAGCTGCAATACTCCCATTTCCTCCACCCTCACCCTCACCCTCTCTATCTGCATC
This sequence comes from Hirtodrosophila cameraria, assembly GCA_949708635.1. Taxonomy (NCBI): domain Eukaryota; kingdom Metazoa; phylum Arthropoda; class Insecta; order Diptera; family Drosophilidae; genus Hirtodrosophila; species Hirtodrosophila cameraria. The sequence continues at coordinate 80,536,082 of OX453090.1, forward strand.
TACCCTTACCCCAACAAGCTGCTATCTATATGTGTTTATAGCTGTTTATAAATGTTTAGATTTTGCCATCAAAGTTGGGCTCATCTCTTTGGCACCGCGACACTTTCATAAATAAACATTAAATATGGCAAATTATGCAGTGGAAGTGCGGATGCATTTGGCTTTTAACTAAGCACTTCGCTCCATGCATTAATGTTATTGCAATTTAAATTTCGAATTATGCTTTTGCAATGCAAAAATGTTGTCCGACAAAGAGCTTAACAGCGCACAGTGTAGTTAGAGAGGGGGGGGGGGGGGAAGGGGGCAGGGGTTCAGATAGCGGGATAGATATATTAAAAGCACCTTTATTTTTTTGAGCTGAATTTGGGGTAATGGATAATGGTTATTGCTTGGTTGAGTTTTGATTAAAGTACTCAAAAGAGATAACGATATTTATATCTAGTTAGCTTAAAAGTTGCTTTCACTCACTCGCTCTCTCTCTCTCTCTCTCTCTCTGTCTCTCTCTGTCTGTCCAACTTATTTACAAGCGAATTAACTTATTATCCATAAAGTAAACCTCATTTGGAAACTCTTAATGCAACAAGCAAAAGCTTTGGGCTTTGACTCACTTTGCCCCAACTTGGCTTCCCTTTTCTTTACCTCATTGTTTGAATTTGAGTTGCTTGCAATTGCACTTTTGTACCACAATGGAGCACAGCCATCCTTCATCCTTCGTCCTTCGTCATTCATGGTGGCATCCTGGCAACCAGCCGCCTCCTGTTGATGGAGCTGCCGTGGAAGTTAAGCCAAGCGGAAATGCAGCTTTTAGCTAGTTTTTAGCTTCAGTTCTCAGTTCTCAGGTCTCCATTCTCAGTTCTCCATTCTCAGTTCTCAGTAGTTGTATTGTTTCTGCTAAAAACATTTTTACACAACTAACACAGTTTCTCTTCATGTGCTTCATAGCTATGCTTTTTGCTTTTCTTCGAATACTCTGGACTGGATAAGGACTATTATAATACATATTGTATAATATAACAATATTGTAAATTGCAAATAGGAAAATGTACTTTTGCCTGTTTCTATATCAATCAGGCTTTTAGCTTTAGCTTTAACACAAATGCAGCTGCTTATTTTAACTGTAGATAGGCTTTAGCTTCAACTTGATTAAATATCAGCTTGTTGCACAAGAAACGATTATCCCCAATTAAATAAGTATTTTTAATTCATTTTAAATAGATTTAATAAACGTATCCTTTAGCTTTTTTGACAATTGAGTTGTTCCATTGAAATAAATGATATACTGGCATTTAAATAAAATTTATGATAATTTTTACTTAATTTTTGTGTATGTTATTCACAGTGCATGATTAAAATTGCATAATTTTTGCATTTTAATGCACAATTAATGCTTGTTTAAGCGTTTTCTATGCACAATTTATGATTGACAAAGCATAATCTTATCAAATGCGTATTTTGTGTACAATATATGATTAATTACGCATAATTTTTGCAAATTAAAGCATTGTTTTTTTATATTAATGCATAATTTATGATTATTTATGCATAGTTTTTACTTTTTTAAGAACAATTTATGATAACGTTTTCATATTTTTAAGACTTAATTAATCGAAGTAATTCATGGTAAGTTACCTTTGCATATTTAACGCACAATCTATGATAAATAATGCATAATTTTTGCATATTTATGTGCATTGTCTTATTAATAAAGCATAATTTTTTATATAAATGCAGAATTTATGTAATTTAAGCATAATTTTTGCATTTCACTGCACATTTTATGACTACTTATGCATCCATTTTATGCATAAGCTGCTGCTAAGCTTGATATTCATGATTAGTTATTCTAGCTTTGTATTTTTATTTAAATATTTCGCATGAATCATGCCTAAAATTGCATGAATTCCGCAAAGAGCTATCGCAGTGTACATAATTTCAACCTTTTACAGATCAAAACGGATTATTTTAGAACGATCTATCGAAAGTTTTTAAAAGAAAATTCGTAGAACTCGTTTAATCAGGTTAAGATAATATATATATACTCTTACTACTTTGGAAAAAAAAACAAATAAATATAGTTGCAAGGGTATTAAGACTTCACCACAATGTTATCATTTTGAAAAAACTTGTATTTTTCGAGTTCTTTCAACTCTTTTTGTTAGTGTTTCGTTTAGATTCGTTAGTTGGGAAATAAAGTGTGCAACGTTTTACATTAAGGGGCGTGTCAATGTGGCTAATGCAAATGCAAATGTGAATAATTTAAGGCACAAATGAAAGCGCTAAGTAAGCTTTTAGTAAAATTAAGCATACGCCGCATTTGCCACAGATATGCCAGCTAATTAAACTTGTGGCAAGCGTTTCTTTCTCTCTATCTCTTTTATATACTTATGTACAGATATACTATATGTATGTCTATATAATGAACTCAAAGCATTGTCACAAATCCTGACAGCTACATCCTGACAACAACAAAAACAACTCTGTTGATTACTTAACCCCAAAAACATTTCCCTTCATAATTGAATCTCAACTCTCGCGCATTGTTTTATAGCTTTTATTTGTTGCTCTTTCTTTCTCTCTGCATTGTTTTTTTTGTACTTTGTTGTTAGCTCAAACAAAAGCCATAAATGCGTAGAAAACTTTTTAATTGCTTTATATGCGAACATTTTTTTTTTGCTCTCTCTTGATTTAAATAAAATTTCAATTGTGCTTCTGTTCTTGTTTGTTATTGTTTTGCATGTTTTGTTGCTTGTTTTTGAATTATTATCATAAATTTGAGCTCTGCTTATTGTTGACGCTCTGTTTTTTTTTTTTTTTTTTTGTTTTTCCTACTAATTAGAAGTGTTGTTCGGTGTGGGCGTGGCACTATGACGCCTTTCACAACGACCCCTGCGTACGTGTCAGGAAGTTTTTCCTGAAACTTTTTCTCTCTTGATTACTTTGACACTTTGGAGTGTTTTTTTTGGTTTTTTTTGTGGATGTTATTGTTTTTATGAAATTCAATTGAATTGTTTAATAAAATGAAATATGGCTATGAAATATATAGCTTAAGTTAGCAAGAAAACAGATTTCGCATTGAGAAGAGCATAACAACTGAAAAATTTTTATGTTTATAATATTTTAATTTCAGAAAGTTGTTTTTAGTCAGTTTTACCATTGAATAGAGTATAATAAAAATATTTTTAAAATATTTAAGCTAATACTATTTGAATTTCAGTAAGCTGTTTTTAGTCCAAAAATAACTGCCAATAAATACAATTAATTTTGTAAAAAAAAAAAACAAAGTTACCTCATCAATGTTGCAATCCAGTTCATTTGTCTTTATCTGTCTTCATTTCTGGCAGCAACTGCGTGCAACAGTTGAAACATTGAAAAACTTTGCATTTCCAGCTCATTAAGTTGGACAAACTGCAAACATTCCAGAGCTGAGTATAATTCCCCATCTTAAGCGCTCCCCAACCGCACATGCTTGACCTTCTAACAACAAGAAGAACAACTAACTGTAAAACTAACACACACACACACACACACACACACACACACACACACATATATACATTTTTGGGAGCTAAGTTGGCTGGCAAAACTATAGCTTAAAAACATGGCTGGATAGGACACTTGGCGAAACTTTCGAAAAGCTGTACAAACAAGCTCAGAAATTGATAAAATATCTTAAAGTTATACCAGGACACATTCCGAGGACTAAGGCAACTGGAACGCTCTCACACCGGGGGTTTTAAAGATTTACGCAAGCAAAGCGCATAATCATTTGCAATTCTCATTTGTGCTAAGTAGAGGGAAATGAAGGCAGGATAGAGCAGAGCAGTGGCGGGTTTGTGAAGGGGGGCGGGCGGGGGGCGTAGTTCAGAGATTGCAACCGCACGCAGCTGCAGCAGCTGAAAATTTGCATTTAAAACTGTTGACGGCATTTTATTAAGTTGAAGATAAAACCAGGAAAGCCACAAACTAAAAGTAAAACACAAAACTTTGCCAAAACCTTCCGAGCATAGCTGTGAAACAGCAACAACAACAGCCGCCCAGAGAAACTCAAAGAGAAACGTTGGCGAGATTTGGAGAATGGGAGCACAGACTGAGAGCCGCAGAGGACGCTTTGCTAGCGTCGCGTTTTGGTCCTTCAGCGGTCGACTGTGTGTAAAAGGATATGTAACTTGTGGGCTGCCTTACACAACCGACCCCTAACACCGCACTCCCGTGGCCCCCACCCACGCTTAACCCCTACTTGCTGCTTGCTGTTTTTTCGGGTTTTTTTTTGGGTTACTGTAAAAAGTTGCATGTAAACGAAAGTGTTTACAAAATGAAGTTGCCACTTGAGCGAGTAAACAAATGAATGAATTCATTGCTTCCTGCGGCAGTTGGAATTGGGTTCTACACCCTCCCTCCCCATCCTCAGAAGACTCGTAGGTGTCAAAAGTTAAGGCATCGGAGCGCAAAAGTTGAGCAAATTTAAATGCTTTTGCCATTTATATGTATGTTCATTTGGCAACGTCCAACTTTTAGGTCGTCTATGGACGGAAATTGGTCTAAGCGCTCGGGTAGTGTGTGTGGATGAGTGGGGGAGTGTGTAGAATAAGTGGAGAAGGTGTGCGGTTGTTGCGTGTGTGCCAAAGCAATTATTTTAGCTGGCAGCTATTTGCATTGGCTTTTAAGATTCATTAAGCTGGTAATATATGGGTAGGGGTGGAAAAGTGGTGGCTTTTCCTGCAACCCCTGATCAATAATCAGCTCGACGGTCGATCATACTCAGCTTGTTTTATGCTCCTTTTTTAAAAGAAGAAGTTTGGCAATAAATTAGCAAGCTTTGTTAACTTTCAAAAATCTTAAATCTTTAAGAACCCAAAAAAGGGGAAAGGGATTCAAAAACTTCCTATACAGGAAGAAAAGACAATATATAAAAAAAAAAAAGAAACACCTTATAATACTATATTTTCTATCGGGAAAGTATCTTTCACCCTTAAACCTACAAAGCCTGTTCAGATTTCCACTTTTTGTATCATATTCCAAAAGTGACATTCTCTTAAATATTGCCTATTTCACTTTTTGTAAAATGTTGTGCATTGAATTCACTTTCATTCGAACAAGTATAGAATTAACTTGCTTGTGAGTTAGGTTTCAATTCATAAGATGAACAGCTAAAAGACACTTTTTTACATCTAAGCAAATTTAAATACCGCAAAATGTTGCCAAAAGTGGAAACCAGAATAGGCCTCTCTTTATGCTCAGTGTAAATATTTTTGCTGTTTAGTTTCAGATGTAAAGTTCCAATAAATCTAACAAAGGATGCTTCAAAGCAATTTGCTTTTTCAGCACATCAGATTTTTGCTATTGTAAAAAAGTCTCAAATGAAATCCATGGATTAGCTCAATATATTTTGTACAAAGTATACTTTACAATATTTTAAGCTGATGCTATCTACAAGATAACCAAAAACAACAACAAGAACCAAAAAACTGTTTCATATTTTCCACTTCGCACTTCATGACCATAAAGCATTTGCTTTATGCCAGGCCAACGAATTAGACCAAACCCATCAAGCCAGCAACAACTACAAGCCAAACAAAACCCCAGAACAAAACAGAACAGAACAGAACAGAATAGAATAGAATAGAGCTGAATATGGAACCAACTTGAACTTTCGCCTCGAAATTGCGCAACAAAATGCAAAAGTCAAAATGCTGTGGTGCCTCTGTACAAAAAGTGGGTGGCTGGCAAAAGTAGGCGTGGCTATAAAATAAGCGTTGCCAAAAATTCTGTGCCGTTGAAACCAAATGCATGCATAATCAACTTTGTTTAAACTTGAGCGCTATTTTCATGCACTCACAAAAATTATATTATTTTATATAAAATTCGAAATATTCAGAAAAATTATACAATTCAATATTTACTTGAACACCAATCAAATTTGTATAATCAGATATGGCAAAATCTTTGGGCAAAATCTTGAAAATTGCATGTATTAGCTCTTTTGAATTCTCTTGAAATTTCGAAAGCTGACGGTTTTTATTCCTGTTTTAAAAAGAATGCTACACATATGTCTATTGAAACAATTTGAAAATGCAATTCAGAATAGGCGTGTATATTCAGGAATAGGATAATATATAAAAACAAGTAAGAATACTCTAGTCGAGTGTGCCCGACTACGAGACTCCCCGCGTACCCAACTTGCACAGTGCATGTCAAACTGTTGTATCTGCCTGCTGAGACAGGAGAAATAAGTTCTTCCATAACTTTAGTGCTATTTATCCGATCGTGTTGAAATTTACACATCCGAAAGACATTGATTAAACATACATGTGTACCAAAAATTAAAGCTTTATCTTTAAAATTGTGGCTGTGGGAGTCTTTTGCGATTTGCGGGGGTGCGGAGGGGGTGCATCCGAAATTTGAAATAAACTTGATCTGCGTATGGTATACAGGAATCTACATGCCAAGTTTGGTGTCCCTTGCTCCTATAGTCTCTGAGATCGACGCGTTCATACAGACGGACAGACGGACAGACAGACAGACGGACAGACAGACAGACAGACAGACGGACATGGCTAGTTCGTCTCGGCTGTTGATCCTGATCAAGAATATTTATAGTTTATATAGTCGGAAATGCCTCCTTCTGTCTGTTACACACATTTGCAGTACTTAATAACTCCCTTTTCCCCATTTTTAATGGGAACAGGGAGTAAATACATATATTAAACATGTTATAACAGGTCTCAGAAATAACTGAAGCTTCCTTAAATCAAGCTCAAATAAACTAGAATTCAACTTGAAAGGTGAGGAATATGGTATATTTGACTAGTTTTTACTTTCATTGAGATTGATTTTCCCTTAAATGTTCATATATTCAATTTTGATAATATTATGCGGATTGAATTCACAAGTTTTTGATCAAGTGGAATACCATTTTAATTCAAATTTAAAGAAATTTCAATTCCACAAAATATTGCCGAAAGTCTTCTCAGTTTGATTGGGTTCTTTCAAATTCTTACAATAAATGTTGGACCAAGTTTTTCAAGTTGAAATAAATAAAACTTAAAAGTGGAAATAGGAACAGGTCTGTTAAATCATACTTTATTTAGTTTTAGATGCCACTTTTCAGTCTCTTACACACACTCAGTTTTGTTCAGTGTAATTCTTGTCTTTGCTACTGCTATTGTTGCTATTGTTGTTGTTGTTGTTGTTGCTGTTTATGCTCCAATTGCCGTTTGCTTCATAGTAGTTGTTGTTGTTGTATTCGTTGTTGTTGTAGTTGTTGTTGTTGTTGTTGTTGTTGTTGTTACTGCTGGCGCCTTATCTCTGACAAAAAGGCGCCAAGTTAAACTCAAGTTAAAGGTTCATTTCATTAATTTGCAAGTCGCATTTAGTGCGCCGATGTCGACAGAAATTTGCATTTAAATCCCGTGGCAAAATGAGCAGAAAAAACGACAGCAGCAACAACAACAGCAACAACAACAACAACACGACGACAACAACAACAACAACGATGGCAACAACGACAACGTTGCCTGGTTGCTTTGCTTGGATGATGGTTCTCTATGGATGATTGCCACAAAGTTTCAGTTGGAATGTGGCAAGTTGAAGGGTGGCAATGTGGTTTAGCATATGATGAACTGAATGCTGTTTAGCAAACTTGATCCTTGGGCAACATTTTGCTACACTTACCACAAATCTGATAAATTAATCAAATTTCATAAATGATTTTACAAAATATTTGCTTTAATTGACATATGTATGCATCAATAAAACTGAAACAAACTCAAATAGCATAAAATTGCTTAAATATGATATTTTACTTTTGCTCATCTTCAAATATTTAATGCATCGAAATACATTTAATGCCTGTATTATTAATGTGTCTAACTATTTTGTCCTAATTGACATGTTTGAACAAAAGAAAATATCATCACATTCGTAATTCGAACTTTACAGAAATTTCATTTAGTCGCAAATCAAATTTCAAAGCGTTTTACATTTCTCTTCCATTTTTACAGTAAATTCTTGAACTAATTTTTTCATTTTTTGAAAAAAGCGTATATTAGGCTTGTAAAATGTCCCTCCGTCTGTCTGTCCGTCCTTTTTTTTTACAGTTTTGAAGCTAGAGCAACCAAACTTAGTATACTTGGTTGATATATACCATAGCCAAAAAGAAAATTTCAGAATTCTGTTCTCAAATCAAGTGCTCGAAATCTGGCCAAGTGTAAAATAACATCGTTTGAGTACAAAATTCTTATATCAAGGACGTTTTCCCAAAGTTCGAAACTTTTTTATGCTTAATGAAAGCATTTTTATTCTAAAGTATGATGTTTCCTTTTTCAATTCGCATATGTTTTAAAACAGAACTCACTTTTCCAGCAAAAAGACTCTTGTATCTCTAAGAAAAAAGCATTATTTTGTAGCTTCTTTAAGCAGAAATTTCGAAATGTATTTTTTTGAGGGCATTGGAAGTTCGTCAAATTGAAAATAGTTGAGCTCAGTTCTTGTTTGTTTATGTAATCGCAAAATTGTTTACCAAATTAAGTTGCCACTTGAGCTGTTGATAACTTTTTTTTTATTTTTGCATTCTCCCGCTTCCTCTTCATTAGCCATTAATAACTTGATATCGATGAGCTGAGCGAAGCCATGGGGTAGATTTGGGGTCAGTTCGCAGGCAACCACAGGCCACAGGATGAGGAGGGTTGGCGAGGGGTGGAGAGAGCAGAGAGCGTTACTCGGGCAGCGTTTGCCTGCGGTTGAACACAATATTATGTGAGCCAGTGGTAATACACACTATAGCATAAAGGCCAAGAGCGCCTAATTGGCTGTCATTTAAGGCTTTAAGTTGGACATCACGCATACGCCGCGTGCAACGTTACAGCAAAAGCAGCTCCTGCTTCGCACAACACACACACACACACACACACACACACACACACACACACACACACACACACACACACAGTTGATGCGCAGAACGTTTCTTTGCATAATCAGTGGAGGTCCAGTTTTGGCCAGAGAGATAGAGAGAGAAGAGGTCCTGCAGTGCTTTGGTCCTTGCGCCATTAAGTGGCGCGTGGGAAGCGACGCAGCTGTCAGAGCCTTAAGGACATTAAGCGTCGCCGTAGCTGTTAAAATAAACACAAATTATTTGTGTAAACTTTGCACAGATCTGCCCCTGCCCCTATACCCACACACCCATATACCCCTACCCCCTGCCTGTCTGCTGAATAAAGGATTTTTGGGCATTGGCTAAGTGCCTGGTCCAAGGATATCCCACCAGCATTGGGCGTGACTTTGATATGGGACAGCCAGGCAGTCATCCAAGGTTTGATTGATTGAAATTGATCGTCTAGCTGAAGTATAAAGCAAGCAGGTTGGGCCAATAGCTTAGCTGTCTGTACAACTGACAAGGAGCTGAGTCCTGGCTTGCTTAACCCGTTCTATTTCGATTTCTATTCCGATTCCTCTGCTCTGCTCTCTGTCTGACTATGCGAAGCATGCAAATCGATACGTCAATTTGTCACGCTATTAGCAACTATGTCAGCCTGGCAGAAGCTACACTCAGAAAAAAAAACGACTTGGCCAAAAACCGAACCGGGCGTATTCTTTTTGCACCACTTTGTTCATGATCTGTCGTGCAACAATCAATACCTACTGTCCCCTAGAAGGCTTTCATTTTTAAACCACTTTTAAGTCCACTTTTCATTCGGCCCGGAACTTGGGGTCGTTTGGTCGCTCTAGCTCCAAAACTGTGGAAAAAAACTGCGTTCATACGGACGGACAGACGGACAGAAGGACTTTTCACAAGCCCAACATAATCTCTTTTTTTCAAAAAATTAAAAAAAAAGAGTATAAGAACCCAGTATACTATTTATTTTTGTCTTTTTCAAAAAACTAAAAGAAAAGATCATACAAATGCACAGCCAAAATGCTTCTCTTATGACATAATAATAAATTGCTTATTGTTTTGAGCAAAAAGAACAAATGTTCCTAGATTCGTGAAATTCGAACCGCAGAATTGAAAAAAGCGTCGTTTCCCACTTAGGAAAAACTATGATTACTTTTTATTTCATTAAGAATGGGTTTTTCTCGTAGTGTATGTATTGGTTTTGGACATACAGCTCAGCAACTGTTTTAGTATAGTTTTTAATTAAGTTGTATCTACACTATGAGGTCTGTTGTATTGGTATTGGTATTGGTTTAGTATTGTATTGGTTTTGAACGCCCACGCTACATGGTCGTAACTCATGCACATTATAAACGATGACAGGCAATGTTGCACCTAAGCCATTTTCACACAAATCTACGACAAATGTCAAATGCTACACAACATTTTGTTAAGGTAAGTTCCCCTGCTCTTAAGATTTCTTGATCTTTAAACAACGCCGCATATTGTTGTCATTAATTAAAACGTTTTATGGATTACATGAGCAGGCGAGCGTGTAAAGACGGAACGTGTGTTGTGAGTTGTGTGTTGTGTGTGCTGTGTGTGTGTGTGTGTGTGTGTTTTTCCAGCTAGACAACGATTTTTCACAATTTTTCAACTTGGCGCACGGCAAACAGTAAATCACTTTAATATTCAAAAATTTCAGCAGTTGAGCAGACAACGCACAAAATAAAAGAGACAAAATTCAAACAATAAAACATGAGAATGTCAGACAAGCGAACGGGACAGGAAATCACCCAAAATGCAGCCCGAGCCCGAAAATGTTGCCCCTGACATCGAAGTGCGTTCAATGCGGGGGCGGAGTGTTAGGTGGTCGGGGAGGGGGGGGAGGTAGGGAGTTGCCCCATGTCAGAGTGCGCGCAATGCTCGCTATAAAAATGTCACAATAAATACCCAAATGCCAAGACGAACTCTCGTCCAGAGCGCATAGTTTTTTCGGGTATCGAATGTGACCCACTTAAGTGAGGGTGGCGTAAGGAGAGAGGGGCTGGGCGTATATACGAGGAATTTCAATTTCACCCGACGGGATGTCTACATGTCTCAGCTGCCTTGTTGCCTTGATGCCATTACCAGTTCGGCAGCGGAAATTAAACCCAATGACAGGCAAAGGACCACGTGGTGTGCCAAAGACGGAAGGATGTTAACTCCCATATGAGCCGTTCTTAACCCTTTGTTGACGGAACGCCAAGCCACGCCAAGCCACGCCTCGCTTGTCACTGCCAGCCACAAAAACTCCTTACACTTGTCACCTGTCTTCTATTATGTTTATGAAAAATGCCAAACCCACAAAAATGGAAAAAAAAAAAAAAAAACAAACTCTGAATGGACTACCCAACGCACATCAAAGGTAATTCCCCAGGTGAAAACTGGCAAAGTCAAACACATTCAACCCACTTGGAGGTGGATTTTTGCTTTTTGGTGGCTCAAAGTGACGCGACAAAGGCGAAAATGCAAATGCAAAGTGTTTTCCATAAAGCAGTTTTTAATTTATTTTATGCAACTTGCTAAAATGTCAAAGGCATCTCTCAGCTAAGCATCACAACAACAACAACAACTTAAACAACAACAACAAGCTCAACAAACTCATTTCATCCACTAACATTTTTAGAAATTACAAAGCATTTTCAACTTGGAGTGCAAAACTTGACTTGACTTGACTGCTGTTTCTCAGCTCTTTCAAATGGAAGCAATTGACTTTCAGAACCGATTGTTAAAGTAATGCAAGGATAACATTATTTTCCTCTATCGGTTGGCTGCAAATTTTCATCAAATTTACTTATTTCTGCATAGAATGCTCTAGTCGAGTGTGTCCGACTACGAGACTCCCTGCTCCCAACTTGCATTTCAAACAGTTCAGCGGCAACACAAGCAAGCAGCGCACTTGTCCAGTGCATGTAAAACTGTTGCTTCTGCCTGCTGAGACGAGGGTAAAAGATTCTTCCATTACTTTTGTGATATTTATCCGATCGTAATGAAACTTACGCAGCTGATGGTATACAGGAACCTGCATGCCAAGTTTGGTGTCTCTAGCTCTTATAGTCTCCGAGATCTGTGTGTTCATACGGACGGACGGACAGACAGACGGATGCCTCCTTCTGCCTGTTACATACATTTGCAGTACCTTATAACTCCCTTTTTCCCATTTTGATGTCCATTTACAATATCAACAATGTTGTGATGAGGTTAAAAGTTTCAAAGATTTTGTTTTGATTAAATAAGCCTTAAATATAGATGAAAACGGGAGGGGAGTCAGGCGGTATTTCCACGAGACCCGCTAAAAATAGCTAGAAAAGTATTTTTATAAATGCGGCATGGGTGGGATTCTTGCATGATCCCGAAATTCTCTCTTATTTCATATTCAAATCAGCTGATAAAGAAGTTTTCTGGATTCCTCTGGCCAGATTCTCATCAAGTGGGAAGACAAGGGGAATCTGATTGTAAATGGATTGTTGATCACATTTTTGTACATTTTTGATAACTTTTCATTCGAAATTAATTTTGATTTTGTGATAATATTTTTGAATGATATTGTAATCGATTTTCCTTTTTAAAGAAAAAATGGATTTTTTATTATTCCACTGACTTAACAATTAGCGAGCAGGTTACTTCCTGATCCACATGATTTCACATTATGACTCCGTTTCGAACCCAAGTTCACAATATTGAACCACAACCCTTTAGCCTTAACATTTTTGGGAGTGTTTTTCAATTGATTCTGAAAAATGTTTATAGAATTTAGAAATCACAATTGTGCTTCAAGACATTTTGATGTAGGTTATTTTTGATGTGTTGGTTTTTGCATTTTTGCAGCTATGCTTAATACTTGCAATGCACTATTTGCTTATTGGCAGTGACTGTACCTACATACATACAATTTCAGATGCGAACTGAAAGTGTCAAAAACTTAATTAAAAACGCGTTGGCTCAGCTGCTGTGGATGCTGCTTCTGCTGTGGATGCTACTTGTTCAAGTTCGACTACTTTTGCGCACTTGAAAGTGGTGGGAAAACAAACTTGTAGATACTTCTACGCCAGGCACTTAATTAGACGTTAAACACTTGTAAAATGCTCAAGGATAATGGCTGCGAGTGAGTTAAGGAGCATTCGCTTTGGAATGGGTAATGCGAATCCAATTGAGTCGAGTGAATCGAAATGCTATACTCGAAATAATATCTGCTGATAGTGATACTGCTAAGCCAATGCCAGAAGAGATCTTAATAGTCTGCACCAATTAGAAGCAGCATTTTGCAATAAACATAAGCAGAAATGAAATATATAAACAAAAATATTTTGGAATGTCTAAGACATTCAATGAGTGAAAGATGAGAGAGGCTGCTAAACAGAGAGAGATTCAAAAAGTGTTTGAATTGAAAGAGAAATAATTTTCAATTTAATTGTTTTGTAACATTTGTTTTCCACTTCAATTTTGGTTTAAACTTTAAAAGCAAAACCATAATTGTTTTATTTGTTAACTTTATTTATTAGTGTTGTCCATTGTGATTAGGCTATCAGTAAAGCTGCAAACACAGTCTTTATCTCTAGCTTTTTGTTGCTGTGTGTGTGTGTGTGTGTGTGTAATATGTATTTGTGAAGCTGGTCATTAGTTAATTCAGTGCACAGACAACTGACTAACCAACTAACCAACTAACCATAAATGAGAGCCAGTTGGGTGATATTAGAAGCAGCTAACAGAAGCAGCTAACAGTTGCCAACGAAGTGAAATCGTGTAAATTGGACCACACACAGACACCAAAACAAGCCAACAAGCTAACCAGCTGCAACCACCTTCAAAAACAGCGAAAATGGGGAGGTGTGGGTATGGAAAGGTAGGCGGGGGGGAGTGCGAAACTACTGTGAAAGTTCTGCATGAGACTGAAGACAGCAAAGCCGTACGTTCATATACACTACGATTGCGGGTAAGTCAGCCATATAGGAGTATGTATGCAACATGTAGCATATATTTTGCATAAATTATCAACACAGTGCTTGCCACAGAGTGCGGCATTGCAAACAAGATAATGCCGCAGCGGTGCAACATCATTAAGGAAATTACTTGTAGTAATATACAGCAGCAACATCAGGTACTTAACCTGGCTTCACTCAACCTAACACTCACACTCGCACTCACACCCAACACTCACCTTCCTTGCAAATGAACATGGACTTGGACATGGACATGGACATGGACATAGACATGAACGTTGAACAGCAGCCATCAACTAGCTCAGTCTGCTAAGCAGTGCAGTCAACCCGCTGCTAAACAGCATTATAACTTTCAGAGTGATGAGGGGGAGGGTGGGAGGGGGGGGAGGATGATTGTGGCGGAAGGCGGAGAGGTGCAAAATTATCATAACTGCGACGCAGGCAAAACTCCGCACTCAATATTTTAGATGCAAAAATAATTAATGTGAGAAGCTTGAGCTCTGGTTTTCCATTTGCTATGTTGCCTTAACAACCAACCAGCCTTAGCTTTTTATGCTACCAAGTTTGCACCCTTCCCCCTTAACCAATGCCCCTTTCACGACTTAGCCATGTTACCAGCATCTTAACGTGGCTAGCCTAATTAGTTGACTGCACGTACTTGCTGCTCAATGCACATTGAGGCCAAAGGCAGCCAGAAAGACAGACAGACAGACAGACACAGGCAGACAAGCAGGCAATGTGGCAAAAGGCTTACAAATTAAGCTATTTGCCATAGCTGTATTACGTTGATTAGCAGGCTAGATAACAGTCCAAAGGAGAGCTGCAAGGGGTTGCTGGTTTGGTGGCAAGTCGTTGAGCAAGCGCACGGTTAACAAACTAGTCAAAGATTGCAAACTAAAGATTGCTTTGTAACTTTACAGTTTTGATCCCTTCAAGAAAACTCAAATAAATTAAAGTTGTTATTTAAGCATATTTTGTTGCAGAAGCTGAAACCAAAATAAAAATGTTGAAAAAAAAATGCATTCAAATATTGATTTGAAATCATTCAGATTGCTATCAAAATAAGTAGCTGTTCTGAATTTCGAATATTCATGGAACTTTAAAAAAGTGAAATGAGAAGTATTGAAACCTTTCCTTAAATGGGAATAACGATAGCTAATTGTTTCAAAAACAGTATAACAAAATCGAAAACGATTCGGAATGAAAAGTTCTCGGAAATAGGAACAAGCTTGTAGGTGTTTTTATTGAATTGATTCAATTGAAATCATGAAATTAAATATTGATTTCAAATCGGTGTTTAAGGCTTATATTATGCATTTAATTTTCAACCTAATTGATTGGCAAAGCTTTTTGTAAGAGCTATAAATGATATCGGTTATATATACCATATAATAACTGAAGAGTGCCTCTGATTTTGACATTCATATGTTACATCAAATAATATAAAATATACACATAGAAAAGAGGCCAATGAAGTCAGTTAAGTCACTTCTAGTCAAGTGGCTTTCTCAAGATGTTGTTGTCGTATGAAATGTATTTTATTAAGTCGATAAATGTGCAAGATATATGGCATATGGCAATTTGAATTAGCAAAACGCGTTATTTCCAATTTGGAATGTATGTGTTTTGAATGAGAAACTTGACATGATGGTTTGCTATAATGTGCTATAAACTACACAAATGATGAACGATACAAAATGAATTCCAAGAGAAAAGGTGTCCATTTGAAAGCTTAATTTTGGATCGAATGTTTCAATGACAACTATAAGATATAGTCGCAGAATGTCAAAATCAAATTATATCATAGATTAGTTAAATTTTGATTAGATAGCTCGAAAAACCAAAAAGTCTTTCAAAGAAAAACTAATTTTCCAACCGATTATTCCTATGGCAGCTTTAAGATACAGTCGTCCAACTTTGATATAATATTTAAAAAAAAAGTTTGCTCAAGTTATCTTGAAAAACAACGTATGTACTGCTTGCAGCAATAAGATGCATCTATGCCAAGTTTCATCAATATAGCTTTAAGGAGAGACCAGTTCACATAGCACAGATAGATAGACGATGATTTAGATATAAAATCGAATGTTTCTTTCACTGCTCTATCTAGCATTTGCCATTATCTCAATTTAACAGAAGCCACTCTAATTTGCACTCTAATCTATATGAACAAATTTTTTTTTCAGATTGCCACTTATAATTCTCAAACGGTTTTAGCCATCACGTGGTGTAGTGCCTGTCTGAATGCCTCTAGCAATATGTTCTTATTTCGTAAACTTCCAATATCTTATTTGGATTGTTTCCCGACTTCTTTTAATTAACATAAAAAAAACGAGTATTTAAATTTAGGAATATAAAAATGAGTGGCTTTAGCTTGCTTGGCATATTGCTTTGTTTATATCAAACAATATGCTGCCCAAAATAAATGAATTTCAATCTTATTTGGATTATTTCCCAACTGATTTTGATTTAAAAAAAGAAGAAAACTCTAACAAATAAGTTTTTGGAAATGGGAACAGACCTGTTTATAATAAACAGTGTGTTAACAAAAATAAATTAATTTAAATCTTATTTGGATTACTTTCAACCCGTTTTTTATTTAAAGAAAAAATGAAAAATTATGACAAATTCAAAAACTTCAAAACTTCAACAGTGAAGCAAATTAAGTTTTCGGAAATGGGAACACGCCTGTTTATGCCAAACAATGTGCTGCCCAAAATAAATATATTAAAATTAAGTTTCTTGCAATTTATGCCACTTTTGTTGATATTCAAATTCTAAGCAACAGTGTTGCCTGCCAAAGCGTACCACATACAATTAAAACACAATGTCTAATTTAGTATTTTTCAAAATTATTTTTATTAGTTTGCTTTATTGTTGTTCGTTCCGTCTGCAAAACGGAGTATACTTTATTACAACTATTTCGAATATATGGCTGCATCAGTCGCATCTTACGAGTGCACACTGTGGGTGCTCACTTTGCCATTGGCAAACTGTTTGCCATTCACATTGTAGTTCTCATTCTCGCCCGTGGCCAGATCCTTGTAGTTGTTCGTGTATTCATTGGAATCGAACTGAGGATGAGAATCGTTAGTTAGGTTTCTGGAGATGGGACACATTTCAGGCTGGAACCTACCTCTGATTGGGAAGACCACTTGGATTGCTTCTGATAGCCAGAGCAGGCACCACCTGCGCCAGCGTTGGAGCCAAAGTTGCCAGCCTGTCCAGCAGTAAGACCCGAAGAGAGACCTGCACCAAAGTTATTCTGAGCATTTAGCTGGCTGTTGGAGGAGGAGCCGCCGAACAGGGAGCCGGTCAAGTATTCTATGATATTCATGGCTAAAAAGCAAAGTTTTTTATTATACTGCTTGGAGTTAGACACTTATAACTTTAAGCTGTTTTGTACAAATAAAAGAAAATGTTCAAAAAGATTTCAAAATTCAAAGCATAAAGCAAGATATTCAATAGATACCTAAACTAATCAACCTAAAAGATAATAAAGAGCTTAAAGTTTGCATTTCAATACAACAACATACCACATAATAATAATAAATTCGAACAAAAATTTGTAGCAGCTGCAGAAAAAGGACAACGACAAACGAATTAAGTTCAATTAGAATGCGAAAAACCTCTGTCAATAAGAGGACCTTATGCCATTTTTGGAGAGCTCTTCGACCAATGTGTCAGCAAAGCAGGCAGCACTTTCACTAACCAACAAAACCACGACACAGATTCACAATTACTTGGCATACAAAAAGATGTTACAACGACAAGGATAACAACAACAACAGCAACAACAACAACAACACTCAACTAGAGAATCACAACTAAGCAAATGATTCTGAAGGAACGTCGAACATTTGGTTTGTTGCTCGGTTGGCTTTGAGTCTCGGTACATGAAATTTGTGCTGCAAATTACACGAAAATTAAATGCATGAATAATTCGAATGGTTGCTGTGGTCTAAAGCGTCCGAAAGGACGTACACAGGACGACTGCCAGCTAATCAGGGGAGAGGGTAAGAGTAAGTTTGAGGATGAGGATGAGGGCATGCCTGCTTTATATTTACACTGCATTTTATCGCTTTAACACTCTGACACAATGAATATAAATATTTAGACAGCAAAAACAGCAACAGCAACAGCAGCAGCAGCAGCAGCATGTCCTGGCAGCAGGACACGACCAGCAGATATGCAACCCAACAACTATGTGTGTGTGTCTGTCTGTCTGTGTGTCTGTGTGTATATGTATTTCGACCTGACCTGTGCATAAATTTCAATATAAATGAAAGCTTGTCTGCCGTTATAAAATGTTGTGCATTTCTCGCCGAAAAATTTCTATTTATTTGTCATGTTCATTTTGCGAATATTCATTACGTTATTTTATTAAAGATGCTGCATCGATCGAACCCCAAAACAAAATAACGTTATGTGTAGTCCGGAATTGTGAATACTGAATACTGAATTCCGGTAACCGGTTGTGTGCCAACTACAAATTTATTGTTAGCCATTAAAATTGACGCAAAAAGTCTTGTTTATGTGCACTTTTAGTTAACAAACTCATAGACCCATAAATTGAGTGGCAAACATGGAAGTCAAAGTTCGCTTAAAAGGCACAAGGCTTCCCAAACAGTTCTGTCCACTTCTGCCTACTTCGTCCCACTGCTGCCATTTCCTACTCCATCGATTGGCAAATTTGTCGCAGGAAATGTGCGTATATTGCTGGCACAACTAAGGATGCCCAGAGAGTCCTTGGTAGGTGCCAGTTGTAGAGCTCAGCGCGTATACTCAATGGTGGGCTGGGCTGCTTTTTGGTCTGCCGCCTTAAAGCGAAATCAATTTCCGTTATAGAACTGCTTTCGTCCTCTTTCCTTGGGCACAAGTTTCTTCCTGTTGCACAATATAAATTTCTTAAACCGGATGTTTGGGTCACAATCGCGTTTACCATTTCACCAGCTGTGTTTGCTTCCCATCTCAAATTTAAAGTACTTCAGCTAAATATTGTACAACAATTTCAGTTGATGACAATCAAATTGAATTTTGTATTTTTTCGTATTTTGTATTTTATAATAATAGAAATCACTTGGGAAAACAGCAACTTCAGGCATTCAATTTGTTTAAATTCGATTGTTTTGCTACACTGTTCAACAAAGTTTTCGAGACAGCTGATTGTGAGTGAATATTACAGCAACTATGGATGCTAAAAATGTTTTGACTGAATCGAGCTTAAATCGATTAAATTAAATAAAGTACCTTTAATAAGCTTTCAAGTTAATCAGAAAGCATATAGAAGCTATATAATTGATAATGAATGAAGTTGCTTTTTAACAAAACTTGGACCACTTTCAAGTTAAATTGATTGATGAAAGTAGTTTTCCCATTTTACACTTTTTATTTATTTAAATTAATGTAAAGACTTCAAATTATTAGAATTATTTAGATTTAAAATTATTTAAATTTTCAAATTGAATTGAATAGATTTTGAACTGACTTTCATTTGAACAGGAATTGAACAAAACTGACATTGAGTTAAGATTTCTTTGCGTAGATCAATATCAATAAGAAATTTTAAAAAAAATTAGGAAATTTTCATTCTGCAAAATATTTTGACGAAAGTGGAAACCGAGAGCAAGCATGTTAATTGTACAATTGTGATGAAATTTTGTCAATTGAAACATAATTTTAGACGACAATAATTAAGTTAACCAGCAACAATTGACGCTTAATCAATTATCCAAATTAATTTTAATTTTTGTGAGCAGTGTTTTTTTTCTTTGCACTTGTGAAATGCAATTAAAAATCGGCCGATGTAGGTCACATATATCTTTAATTACACTCTGTAGCCAATGAAAATAGCTAAAAGGGGATAAGTATGTAACATGGCATGCGGAGATAGCTCTTGAGATAAACTATATATATTCTTGATCAACAATAACAGCCTAGTTGATCAGAACAAGTGCGTTCGTCTGTCTGTCCGCCCGTCTGTCCATTTGTGCATTTGTCTCGGGATCTCGCAGATAACTAAATAGGTTATCTATATAGCAAGCGTTCAACAATTTTGTTTGATATCTTAAACAGTTTTTAGATTTATGTATAACAAAGATTTATTTGCAAATTTCAGAGCTGCTTAGAGGGTGTTTCACAGTCGGTTATGCACGACAAGAGCAGCCTTAATTGTGTTTTATTTTTGTTGTTAATTGTTGAAGCATTAATCATCAAATATTTATATTTATTTATTTAGTTTTTAATTAATGCCATGAATCAAATTTAATTAATGACAGCGGTTGTATGCAGCATTAAATATTTGTTAATGGCAAATCGGTCAGCTGCAGCAACATAACAAAACAAAAAAAACAGGATACAGGACATCAAATGCGAGGTGTGTCGCGTTTTGTGGGCGATGGGGTTGGGGGGGGGGGGGGTGGTCGGTGGAGTGCTGATGTGAAACAGCTTCATTAGTTGCCCAGCACGCAGTCTTCGAGGTTAGAACGGAAAAAACCACAAAACTTTAAGGCACGCACTGCTCATACCAAAAGCTCAACTGTTCTTGACGAATACTCGTCCTGTGGAGTCCTGTTGAGTCCTGGCAAAAGCGCTCAGCTCACTGCGATTGGTACTCAGTGTGCTCTGCTTTCAATTTTCAGTGCTTGGTACACAGCGCCTTAAGTCACAAAAAACTTGCAAAAGTTTTCTTTTTTTGTTGTTGTTCTTGTTGTTGTTGTTGTTGTTGTGCTTTGTTGTAGTCCTTGGAATGTTGCTAAAAGTTTTATTATGATTTTGTGATGCTGCTGTTTTTATTTTACTTTTGTTGTATTTTTTTCCTGTTTGTGACTTTTTGTTGACAATGGAAATTGATTTTGCGGTTCCTGACGCTGCTGCTGTCGCAGTCACTGCTGACGTCGCTGTCGCTGTCGCTGTCGCTGCTGCGGCCACAAAATGTCCTTTGTTCATTTTTGCAAATAATCACAGATTGCAGTTGAGTTTGCTTTTGATAGCCGTATCGCAAGCATATTCAAAACAATTTAAATGAGTTTTAAATTGCAAACACAACAACAACTAGCTGATGTGCCATAGATAAATAACAACAAACATAACAAACATATATATATATATATTCAGCATATATACAAAAATTTATAAACAGATAGCAAATTTAATAATTTATTTTTGTTTACTCCAAATAAATCACACAATAGTATTATGCATTAATTCAGCTTAATTTAAAGAGTGTCAAAGGCCAATCAGGTGGAATGGTGTGAGTGTGTGTGTGTGTGTGTATGTGTGTGTGTGTTTGTGCATAAAGATAATGCTCAACATAATTGACATTTTAATGCGCTGATAGTTGGCAAACGATAAAAACAGATTTAATATTCTGATAATTGTGACAACAATTATGCAACTTAATCGAATTGTCAACGCGCGTTGCATTATGCATGTGCCACTGCCACTCAATAGAAGTGCAACTGCAACGTTTATGTGGCGTATGCGCAATATTAACAATAAAACATATCAAATTGACAGCAAATTGAGCACTCGAAACGTTTCAAAAACTTCAATATTAGAAAACCAAATGAAGTGCATTTGAAAATAACTGCAACAAAGTTGAATTTGTATGCACAATCAATTGCCCAAATTGTTTCAAAGAACATTTTGATAAGTTCAATTAAATAGTCACTACTTGAATTTATTATGTATGTTTATTAGAAATGTTGTTTCGTTTTTACTGTAGCACATTTGTCATCATTTGAATTGGGAGAAAAACCCCCCCGCTGCGTGTTAATGCAGCGGCTCATTTAACAAGACAATTTCGACTTCGTTTTTTGAATACTCGGCAACTTGGCACAGCTGGATATTGTATTTGTAACGATCGAAGATAACGTTTTTCAATATTTTTAAAAGTTTTTCTTGAGCTGCACTGTGGGTGCTTCGCTGTCAGCATTGTCAAACATTATTGTGACATTTGTCTTAGGGAAAATGACTTTTCTATGCATATCAGTCAAGCAACTGGAAATCAAGTGGAGAGTGCTCATTAGTAGAGTTGGCTCGGTACGATCTGAACTAGTTCAAATGAGCGGATCTTTGAATTGAACTATATCTTCGATTATAGTTTCTTGAGCTCGTTGAGTTAGGAAAGGAACATAAGAAACGATTAGTTCTTTTAACCAGAAACGAACTGAAGAAACCATTTTGTTTCTATTATCCGAAAAAGAACAAAAGTAACGATTAGAATTTAAAAAACGATCAGTTTTTGCATCCGGAAAGCAACTAAAGAATCGATTAGTACTTTTGTCTGGAAAGAAACTAAAAAAACGTTAAGTTCTTCTATCCGAAATGAAACCATGAAAACGATTCGGTTTTTTTCCGAAAAGGAACTAAAGAAACAGTAGAGATGGAACTAAAGACAACGGTTAGTTCATTAATTGGAAAGGAAATCAGGAAACGATTATTCGAAAAGAAAGTAAAGAGATTATTAGTGCTTTTAGTGTCTAAAACTAAAAGAAAGTTTCGTTTCAACTGAACAACTGAACTATATCTGAAACTGAACAACAGGAACTAGCATGCCCAACTCTACTAATTAGCTTCACCTGACGCTTCAAATTTATTTTCTTGATTCTGTTTTCATATTCATATGACGCTTTCAGGCATTTTATTTGTTTATTTGTTGTTCACATTAAATTGAAATTGAATTGCCGCAGACCGCACGGCCAGAGATGACAGACTAAGAGACAGACAGACAGACAGACAAAAAGACAGACGGAAAGACAGACAGAGAAGCGGACAGAGAGACAGATATAGAAACGGACTGAGAGACAGACTGTGAGAAAGACACAGACGGACTGAGAGACGGACAGAAAGACGAATCGACAGACAGACTGAGGGACAGACATACCGACAGACAGAGAGACATACATAGCAGGCTAAAGGACGAACGAATGGCGTTATGTACAGATGTCCGTTGTCCTGACTGTCTCTGCTGTCCTGTCGCTGTCGCTGTCGCTGTCGCTGTCGCTGTCCTGTCTCTGCTCTGAGCTGCGCTGATGATGACAGTTGTCGTCGTCAGTCGCCAAAAAAAAAACAACAAAAAAGCAGCACAGTGAACATTTCACACAGATGCTTTCAAGCGCTGCTCAAATTGACTGTGCGTTTTATTGTGGTGTTCACTGTGAAACGTGAAATCACTCATACGCCACCGCAGCCATCTATGGCCGACGGGTGAAGGGGTAAGGAAAGGGTAGGGGGAAGGAGAAGGAGGAAGGAGGAAGGAGGAAGAAGGAAGGGCAGGCACGAGCGCGAGTGCGGCGGTGGCGGCTGCTGCGGTGGGCGTGTAAAGCAAATAAAATGAGAGCGAATAGTTTCATTATCCTTCGGCTGGCAGATGGAGCAAGGACGTGGCATGGACCTGTCGCTACATGTGGTGCATTACAAATTTTCGAAATGAAACTGAAATCAAATAAAGGACAACGCAACGAGATACATATATACACATGCGCACATACATATATACGAAAATACAAAAGCAACAACAATGCAATGCAATTAAAAATGGCTGTGTGAGGACCATGATGAATACACAAAAAGCAAAATTAAAAAAAAAAAAAACGCAGGTAAAAGTGATCTTGTTGAGAGTGTTGACTGAAGAGATATCCTCATCCTTTCAAGCAATAAATTGAGTTAAAACAAAAAAAGAATAATTAACGTATATTCATGCATTTTCCGGTATCCACTCTCGCCAAAATTAACTAAAATTTCCGTAAACGCTGAAAATTGGCATCTAGAACATCTTGTGAATAGAAATCTATATCAAAGGCAAATGAATTCAATCCTTAATTTAATGAAAGTGAATTCAATACGCAAAATCCTAGCTTAAGTGAAAATGGGAACATTTAGAGAAAATCACTTTATGTTACCAATCGTATTTTTATAATACTTATAGAATGATTAGTTAGAAAATACAATAGATGTATCTATACTTTATTAAGACTGAAAACGTTTAAGATAATTTTGAGATATGTCTTGGAACTATCAAAAATGTCTTCTTTCAAACAGTTGCATAAACAAATGATACCCACTTATAGCCAATTTCATGGGTATTGGAAATGTTAACAAAAAAGCAAATGTGGAATGACAAACATGCTGCGAATTTGT
This sequence comes from Hirtodrosophila cameraria, assembly GCA_949708635.1. Lineage (NCBI taxonomy): Eukaryota > Metazoa > Arthropoda > Insecta > Diptera > Drosophilidae > Hirtodrosophila > Hirtodrosophila cameraria. The sequence goes on from OX453090.1 coordinate 80,560,079, forward strand.
AATTTGTAATCTGAAATCTGTAATATGAATTCGAATTTTAAAGATACATATTTCTGTGTTGTGCCAGGGATAAAGTGGAGAACGTCGCGTGCAAAGAGACGTAAAACAGGTGAATTTGATTGGAACTCGATTTAATTGAGTTGCAGGAATGTTTTGGCCAGCAAATGTGAAATGTGAAATGAGACATATAACCCATACGACGAGTTCTTCGAATTCTTATTCGTATTTTCACACAAAATGGCAACAATGTAATCAGCCATATTGTAATTGGCAAAAATACAAAATTGCGAATGAATGAATAATCGTATGTATGAATACTTTTTGCGGCAATTGATTGAAAACCGGAAATTGCCAAAGAAAAAATATATATATATATATATATATACAGCAGTTAAATGTAAATGTGGTTTAGTTTCCTGTTGGGTCAATGAATTCTTTTCAACAGATAAAAAAAAGCATATAATCAGTTTAGCTAATTGTTTTAAATGTATTTAAAGTTATATTTATAAAAAAAAAGGTAGCTATGTGCATAATTAAATAATTAATATATAGGCATGTATATATTAATAATGTTAATACTCAATTTCATTTTAATTACGCTGCATTTAATGAATTATTAAGTTTGGGTTTTTTGTTCAATTTTCAATTAAATTGAAAGAATTGTTAACTTGGGCATGTTTAATCCTTGGAAAAGAGTTGGTTATATAGAAACTTAATTTGCGACCGATTGTTCCTATGGAGGCTAAAAGAATATTTCTCGAATACTTCCTGAAAGCGTAGTCGGTTCAGATTTTTAGATGAGAGATTAAATGTGAAAAGAAAATTAACTTGACGGTTAGAAACCATCAGAAAGAAGCAGAAGCAGAAGCATAGAAAAGAAAGTGGCACCGTTCACACTATCGTAAAACAGGTTCCAAAAGAATCCTTCTTTAATTTCTTCAATCCACCAGAGATTCCAACCGATAAGGAAGAAATCGATGATAAGTCGCAACAGATATTAGCCAACGACTTGAAATTACTCAAAATGAAGTCAACCAAAATGTTTAGTTAAATATGTTTTAGAATATAAAAATAAATAAGATGATATTGATAAGATATCAAATAAGAAGTAAGATGTCCCATTGAACCCTGAAGTCGCTCTTATACCATGTGATTGCTTAAACCGTTTGAGAATTATAAGTGAAAATCTAAAAAAAAACTTTTTTCATACAGATTATTTTAAAGTAGATTGTCTTTTGATGCAATCAATTTTGCTGAATTGGGATGTGGCTTCAGAGCTATATAAAAAATCATTCGTTTTAATATTTAAGTCTCTGGTCTTTATTCTCTTTACGATTATTGGAAAACAAGAAAGGAAAGTTATTACTCCCTGTTCCCATTAAAAATGGGAAAAAGGGAGTTATAAAGTACCGCAAATGTGTGTAACAGGCAGAAGGAGGCATTTCCGACTATATAAACTATATATTTTCTTGATCAGGATCAACAGCCAAGACGAACTAGCCATGTCCGTCTGTCTGTCTGGCTGTCCGTCTGCCCGCATGAACAGATCTCGGAAACTATAAGAGCTAGAGTCACCAAACTTGGCATGCAGGTTTCTGTATACCATACGCAGATCAAGTTTATTTCAAATTTCGGATGCACCCCCCCGCACCCCCGCAAATCGCAAAAGACTCCCACGGCCACAATTTTAAAGATAAAGTTTTAATTTTTGGTACACATGTATGTTTAATCAATGTCTTTCGGATGTGTAAATTTCAACACGATCGGATAAATAGCACCAAAGTTATGGAAGAAGCTATTACCCCCGTCTCAGCAGGCAGAAACAACAGTTTGACAGGCACTTTACAAGTTAAGTGCGCTGCTTGCTTGTGTTGCCGCTGAACTGCTTGAAATGCAAGTTTGGAGCAGGGTGTCTTGAAGTCGGGCACACTCGACTAGAGTATTCTTACTTGTTTTATCAGAGAATGCCCCATAAGAAGCTGCTTAACATAAATTAGAAGCATTTTATAACAGCTATTCAGTGTATTTGAAATATATGAAATTTAGCATAAAAATCATAATTGGCTGCCGAAAAGTTGAACATGAATAATTAGCCTTTGGCCGAAACAAATGTGTTCAACTAAATACGCACAAAATGTACACAGAATCAACTGAGAATTGAGCACTCATCAATTCTGGTTGCATTTAATCGAATCGATCAGGTTTAGCCCATAGGCTGTGTTCAACTCGACTCAACCAACTGCCAAATGGCACCTGGCAATTATAAGAGCCTGTCAGAGTTCTGGCAAGCATTTTTGCTTTTGCTGTTGCCAGTTAGCCAGTTTTGCCAGTTAGCCAGTTAGACAGTTTGAATGTTGCCAACTGCCATTAGTTGGCTGACTGATTGACTGATTGCTTTGTCTTATCATGTGGCCCTGCCCCATGCCAAATACCAAATGTCGAATACAATTCAATTTGCACAGTTGCCACACCTACTAAACTCAGTCCCCCCTCCCCACACACCCCCTTGCTCAGCCACCCCTCTCAACAGCCTGCTTTTCTTACAGCTGTCTGTTTGTTTGTTGCTGCTTCTAATCAGAATTTGTAACCAATTTTGGATGCTGCGTGCATTTGTTGCCATTCCCATTTCCATTTCCTTTGACGCTTTGCTCTCGCAATCAGCCAGAGAGGCAACCAGGCAGCAAGGACATCCATTTCAAATGCCTGCAGAGAGCCTGAGCAGCAGAGAGTAGCATTTGATTTTGCGATTGAATCAAACAATCAATTATCTTGTCTTCTGTCGATATTGCCTCTTTGCGTTTGCCTCTTCTACTGTGCTGCCAGCTAGCTGCAATTGTTATTGGCCACATTTTTGTAAAGCTGACAAAATGACAAACTACAAAAAAAAAAACCAAATGACAAAATGGCAAAGTTAAAGTCAAAAAGGTAATGACTGCAAATGGAGCAGCCAACAACAAAAGCAAGCACAATCAACCAAAAAAGTAAAAAAGAACAGAAAATTTGTTTAAAGTGTATATGATTACAATAGCTTAATCAAAGCGACCAAAATCTTCAAGTCAATCGCATGAGCGCATTTAGTGACAATAGCTTAATCAACGACTAAGCCTTAAACTACTTCAAATAACACAAATGCCATCCTTAAGATTTTTAATTGCATCTACTTTGTGTTGTGTATCAAATTGCATTTGTAAAAATTGCATACATATTTCTATTGCTTGCACACTTTTTCGCATACACACTTAACTGTGTCAACAGGAAGTCAAATGGCTTGCGAATGTAAACACACACACACACACACACACACACACATACATACACATATGCACATCAACCAACATGGCGTTGGCAAAATGGCGAGCATAAATTTCCGGTCCGCCATCCGCACAGCGTTTTATGAGCGTGCGACTGAGCCGAAGATTGTTTATGGTGGCCAACAGTTGATTCATCGCATTTAATGGATAATGCTCGCATATTCAGCACAAAACGGAACAGATACGTCAAGCATAGATGGAATTAGAAAGAGACAGAGACAGAGAGAGAGAGAGACAGCGGAAGAGAGTTAGAGCGGGAAAGCGCGTAGGAATGAGAGAGTTCTACAAGAAAGTAAAGCTATTCAAATACATATACCCTTGCAGAAAAGTTGTTCGTTTGAAAACATCATTTTCAACCGATTGTTCCTATGACAGCTATAAGATATAGTTGCCCGATTTTAATCAAATTAGATCAGCATAGCAAAAACATAATAAAACTTAAAACAAGTGAAATTGGTTAAGATAGCTTGAGAAACAAAAAAGTTTTTCATACAAAAACTGATTTATCAAGCGATTATTCCTATGGAGGCTATAAGATATAGTGCGCCGATTTTGATGAAATTTTGTTCACCTATATAGAACGTACTTATATTAGAGAAAAGTGAGTTTGGTTGCGATAGCTTGAGCAACAAAATAGTTTTTAAGCAAAAACTCATTTGTCATGCAATTATACCTATGCCAGCGATAAGATATAGCAGCCCGATATTGTTAAAAATTTGTTTAGCATGGCCAGTGCTTACTAAAACACAGAATATATAAATTGGGTATTGATAACTTCAGAAGAAATAACAATTTTTGATCAAAATCCAATTTATACATAAAAATCCAAATTTTTGTTCGATTTTTGCTATAAGATATAATGATTTGATTTTGTTTAAATTTCTTAAAAATGGAAAGATAATGCTACAACTCATAATTGGTTATTTTGTTCGTTTAAGTTAGAAAAACAAAATATTCAACTAAACTTTGATATGGCAGTTATATGTTATAATGATCCGATTCACACGATTCTGAGATTCTGTATAGAAGCAACTGTGCCAAGTTTCTCAGACATGTCCTTCAATGCGTTACACATATCGTGACAAAATCAAAATACTTTAAGCAAGAGTATTATAAAAGTTGCTTTGTATTCTAGTTTTTGAATTTATGATTCTTTTGAGCGAACATAAAATATGACTTTGTTGCAGCTTAAGCAATTTATACCATTCGCTGCAGTTTTCTTAACAGCTTTGCCAGCAACTGACGCGTTATATTTGATTTTGATATTGTTTTTTTATTGTTGTTGTTGTTTTTGTTGTATGGCAGCAGGCGCAAATTGTATGCTGCATTCAATGCGCAATCTTCAATTGTCAACTAATGACGATGGCTTATCATTTAATGAACTGAACATACTATAATATAAGTATATATATATGATATAAAGTGAACTTTTGTTTAGACAATGTCTGTATGTCTGTCTGTATGCGTTCTTTTCTATTTGGGTCAACTTTATTATATGCACATAATTACAAAAGCCAACAAAACTGGAAGCTCTGGCGTGTGTTTGGCCAAAGATAAAGCATTTATGAAGACAGACATGTGGGAATTTGTTTGGGCTGACAGGCAAACCCATGCCATGAAAAAACATTCTTAAGAGAATTTCTCCGGCCTGCTTTGCTGCACACTTCCGTTCTTATTGTTAGAGACAGAGCTGGAGAGACAGAGAGTTAGAGAAAAGAAGAAGTCAACTCTCATTTATTTGCGCTGCTCTAATAATAAGAAATAATGCCATTTTGTGTGTGTGTGTACTCGTATTGCTGCTAGCCTATTGTCTATGTCCTTGCGTAGGGCAGAAGGGCAGGAGTCAGGCAGGCAGCAGGCAGCGGGCAGGCAGGACTACGACTCGGCCTTCGCTTTTCAGGCACAAGCTAAAATATTTATGCGACAAACGACAATTTTGGATTTATGTTGGTGTTTTTTTTTTTTTTTTTGTGTCGGCTCCAGTCAGCAAAGGACCTATAAAAGTAGCTGAGTTTCGTTTTTCTTTCATAATTTTTTCTCTTTTTTTTTTTTTTGTATAGAACAGGAACTGGTCCATAAATAGCACCGCCATGGCAGCAGCTCTTCTGTGCGAATTTATGTGGCAATGGGCAGGAAATTGTGTGGGTTCGTTCCATCTACATAGCAAGAGAAGGAGTAGCAGTTGCAAAGCGCTTGGGGCAGGACACCATCATGTGCGGTTTTTTCGAAAGTGGAACAGCAAATTAAAGTGCTCTCATATTAATTAAAGTGCCAGCAACACTTTGATGCATGTATTGAGCTTTGTTTTAGCTTAATTTCCCTATTGAAACATTATCGTTTTTATTTTCTTTTTTTTTTGTTGTTTTTTAACTACACTACGCTTTTGCTAATCGCCTGCTCGCCAATACTGCCCTAAGAGCACTTATGTAACTAACAATCTTAGACCGCATTATGGCACTGAGCAAACAACACTCAAAAATACACACACACACATACAGGCAAACTGTATCAATATTAGAACCACTTCATTTTCAATATCAAATTTCCCAAAAATTTACCAAAACAGCAGCCGCAAACACTTGAACATTTTCCCAGAGCTCAATTAAAGGCCATTATCGAAAAATGCTTTTCTAGCGCCTCTACCCTTTCCCCTCCTCACACTACCCTTCTCTCCATTCAACCACTCTGCTGCTGTGTGTATGTGTGTGTGTGTTTGTGTTTGTGTATGGCCAAAGGATATACACGCATTGAATTACGCAGACAAAAGGCCAAGGCATTCGAAAATTTCCATATGCAGGAATTCACATACATGTTCCTAATCCTCCTTGCTCCTTCCCAGCCAAGTTTTGCCCCCAAGGCGTATTACTAGCTGGGTAAAAATGCTCTGCCCGCCTCGTTGAGTAATTAAAGTTTTGCGCAAGTGTCGATAAATTATGCGGAAGTTGAAAGATGCTAAATGGTTGTTGCTATGCAAATGGCTTACAACATACAACTTACAACATATACAGCTGGCAGCAAGAAGCTGCAAGCTGAAAGCTGTAAACTGAGTGCTGTAAACTGGGAAACTGGGAAACTGGGGAGCTGGGAAACTGGGTACTGAGCTGAGCGACAGATGGACATTCTTTTGGCTTTCGAATGACAGGCACTTCATCATCGTGTCCTTCGGCGAGTGTGTAATTCATCACGCGAACAACCGCAGCCTTCGCCTGTCTCCACACCCGTCTTGGCTGCCATCAAGCGTGCTCTGACATGACATGTTGAGCCTGCATTTGAGTTGGCCAGCCCCACAAAAGTAGGGGGCGGGGGGGGGACAGGAAATTACTGTCGCCTGTCTTGGCAAAAACCCCCCATGAGTGCGCTTTAAGTTTTTGGGAGCCGCTTTGGGAACCTGAAACTTGAAATGCTATTAACCAAGTTGACATTAATCGCCTTGACTTCTTACAGCACAAAGACGCCAAAAGAGAAAAGGGATACCAGAGACACGTGTGAGTAAAACGAGCCCAGAACCCCAACCGTCAAGCTTCCGGCTTCAAGCTTGTAGCTTGTAATCTGTAAACAATTAAGTATGTAAAATGTAAATGTGACTCAAACTCAAACCAGAAAGCCACTCAAGCAGCAGCAACAGTAACATTAATGAAAGCTTTGAAAGGTGACAACATGCAGGACTCGTAACTCGTAACTCGTAGCTCGTAACTCCTGACATATGCTCCTTACAGACATCTTCTGAGTATATGTTATGTGCTGAAAGACATTGATGCCGAAGCTTCAAATCATGTTGAACTCAATAAATGCTTCTATCTGCTGCAGACAGTACAATCATATGTCGGAACCCTAGCCGATAAAAGAGAACTTGACTTGACTAACTGACGTCAATCACATAGCAATTGCACAGCCCAAACTGTAAGGTAGAAAGTTGAAATTTTCATTAAAGGTGCATATTATGTCGAAAGTGAGCAGTAAACATGGGTTTTGGAAAATTCGTTTGAGAAATGTGCAAAATTCGCAAAAAAAAACAGACCCAACCAAATTGAAATTTATGGCAAAACTTGAAAGATTTGAGCAAATATACAATTGCCACGCCCACTTCTAACTCTGCAAAGCGGCTAAAAAAGAGTATATCGCAGTCGGGTGCATTCGACTGCAACGCTAGTCGCCTTTCGCAACCTTTGTGATGCTTCGTCACTAGCGTGGACTGCGCTTCACAGTAATAAGCGTTGTTTTGTCAATGAACCAAATATTTTCTATTGAACTTACACGTTCTGTTGAAAATTGTGTTGATATTGTTGCTGCAGTTGGTAAGTATATCACAATTGGCCGGATCGAACCACTATAACATATAGCTGACATAGGAACAATCTTTTGAAAGTTAAGTTTTTGTATGACAAAAGCAAATGTTTTTGTTTCTTGAACTGAAATTATTTTAGCAAAACAATATACAGCTCATAAATAGTGATTTAAGTACAAACATACACATAAACACACATACACACACACACATACACACACACACACACACACATACACACATACACAATAGCATAAATATGCATAATATTTAGCTGCTGTCAGTTTTATGATTTGGATTTGTATACTTAGCTAAACTGACCAATCCAAGAATGCTGTACACACACACATACACACACATACACACACATCGTAAGTTAAGCCATATTAATTTATGTTGTGGATATCAAAATAGTTAACACAGTCGAACTAAGCGTCTGAACTTTAAATACAGTTGAAGCCATTAAACAAGATTACGCATAACCCATGTTATTGTTATTGCTATTGCCATTGCTATTGTTATTGCTATTGTTATTGCTATTGTTGTTGCTATTGTTGTTGCTATTGTTGTATACAGAAACAAAATTTCTATAGATTATTGTGCCCATTAATGAACAACTAATGTGCTTGTAGTCGATGCAATCAACTACCTCTTAGCCTTCTTCTCTCTAAGTTTACACTAATTTCCTGTTGTCTTTAGGGGGGGGCAAGAACTAAACTGACCTGTCTGCCACATGCCACATGCCGCATGCTTGCCTTTAAATACATATATACCTAAATACACATACATATGCAAATGCAATTGCAATTGCAAATGCAAATGCAAATACTATAATGCATTAATGCAGTAATGAGAACATCCATAGATTTATCATTTATTATATAATAGTGCTTGTACTTACTGCACAGACCTCTACACCCACCCCCTCATCCCTGCCTCCACAACATTTTGTGCATTAATGTTAATGTAAAATTGATATTCGCATCTGTCCAATTCAAGTTGCAGTTGCATGCTTATATAAATTCAAAGCAGACAAATCTAATTGCTACGATATTGTTGCTACGAATGTCAAATAGTTGTGAAAATCAATATGATTTCAAAATATTCTCAAATGTTTGGCATTTGATTTGTGAGTTATGCAATGCTGCCAATTATAAATGATTATTATTATTGCCACTGGTCTTTTATAACAAATATAAATATTTTCATCTACTTTACTTATTTTTCTTATAAGACCAACCAAATTTGATACTTGAACTTAACGCTATCGTTTATTTTATGTGCATCACTCTCATCCGCACAAAACATTATCAAAAATCGCTTACAACCAATTTGATTTTATTAAAACGAGCGTTATTGCCTCTCTTTTGCTCATACACTCAATCTACCCCGCTATCTCGCTCTTTCAATAGCGCTAATCATAAGAATCACTCAAAAAGCCAACAAAAAAAAATAACTTTCTCAGCATTTGGGGGCAGTTTATATATATGCCTTTACGAGTCTGACGATGACGATTAGCATTAAACTTGGCTTCGAGCATTTTGTAAGGGGAGAGGGGAGAGGGGCGAGGGAGGAGAAAGGGAACCGCATAAAACCGTTTTATGGACGCCCATAAACAGGTGAGAGGCGTATACTCATCTGGCTACCGAATTTTGCACCAATGTTCTTCTTTTCTTTTTTTTGGGTTTTTCATGGCACACACACACACACACACACACACACACACACACACACACACACACACACACATGCTGTTTGTCTCTGCCAGGTGGTATTGATGGCATTTGTGGGCGGGGGGCGGACACCGTTCCGCCGTTGACTCTTCAAAATGGCCGCACATAAAAATTATATTAAGTCGTAAAGCTGCGGCGCGACACACACACACACATACACACACACACACACACACACATTGCTAAACTGTTCATAAAGTACTTATTTTATTTGCGGTCAAAAAACAATTCAATTCACATTTAATAACACTTTTGTGGTGAAATTGTTAGCTGCTTTATGGTCTTTTCACTCATTTTAACAGACATCTGCAATCGCTGATAAAATATCAAAACGAATGTCAAACTGTTTAAAGTTGAGCTCTTTTCAAGTATTGTTAATAACATTCCTATAACATTCCATTGATGGCTGTACATAACATTTGACTATTGTTAACAGCCTGCTGAAAATGGATAACATTGCCAAGAACAGAATTAGAGCAACAGCGCGCTATTTGCCCTCAGCATATAACATTCTTGTAACATTTGAATAACATTCTTATAACATTGCATTGGTTATATTATCTGTGACTTGTGTCAATCACAATTTCACACAAGTTTGATCTAATGCCGAAAATTAGCATTACGAAGCGATTTCGGGAAATTCGGTAGGCAAAGTTGGAAAATTCGCGAAAAACTGCGCATTTTTTTCCGAATTTTCAAAAGTTAATTATTAATTACGATTAAGATTAATGTCAAGTTGTTGCTAGTTTGTCTAACAATCAGCTTTAACTAAATAAAATTGAATGTTTTCAGCCAATACAAATATTTCAGCTGATAAGTCTATATACGAAATTGGTATTTTAAGTGGGAGCATCTTGTAAGAAAGAAAGTAAAGCAAATATGATTTAGTAAGTTGAAAAATAAATCGCAAAGAACTAAATGCAACGTACTTGAGTTTGCTTGAAAGTAAACTAAGTCTGTACTTGTTCTGAATAAGATTTCAATTCTTTTATTTTTTGGCTTTTTTTTTTGTTTTTTGCGAGCACATTTCAATTTATGCTCATTCGTTGGCCTGTTCAATATGCCAGTTACATGCAGATGTCACGCCTCCACGTGCCGCCCAACTTCCGGCCGTCGCTTCCGACACCCAACGCATCCCCCCTCCCGCTTGTGGCAGCATAAATCGCAGAGCATATTACACAATGCGATGCGTGCCTGGCTCAATGGAGAAGCTCACAAAACAGGCAGCAACTTTTTCGGAACGCCGTTTGCCTCTCGTTGTGTTTGCATTGGTGCTCACCAAGGGATGGTGTGGGGGGGAGAGTGGAGCGTAAAGAGTTTAGAGGGGGCGTGTCCTTGCGGGGGTAACAATGAAGGGGCACAAAAACTTTTTATGCTGCATTTGTCCTGTTGCTGCACACAGAGATAGTCAGAGAGAAAAGTAGAGAGCGGTAGCTGTATAGAGTGCATCCTGGTGAATCCTTCTGCTGGCAGCGCAGCTACGTGTCCTGCCTGCGAAAGCATTCAAATTGTTTACCGTATGAGCGCTGCGCACGTGGAAAGCCAAAGAAAATTGTAGTAAATTTTAAATGGCACGGCAACAAAAATGTGCAACGTCTCCCCAAAAACCCCAAACTGCCATTCTCAACTCCCAAGCCCCAATCCCGAGCCAGAAGCTGCAGGCTTCGCCTTGACGCAGTGTAATTTATTGGCAGCACGTTTATCATGCCGTTGACTCAGACTCTCCTAGTCTCATGCTCATCCTTCTGCTCCTGCTCATCCTTAGTCTCTACTCTTGGGTAAGCCCAAAAAATGCAACCATGCGGCGCATGCAAAAATGCCTATGCCACATGACGCAGGATGCAAGGATACTAGAAAGAACTATGCTGTTGCTCCGGATCTGTCTGTCTCTCAGTCTCTCAGTCTGTCTGTCTGTCTGTCTGTCTCTCCGTCTGCATGTCCTGGCTGGCTGGCTGCTTGTCTGGTTGCCAGTCTGCCACAACATTGGCACAAATTGCATCCAGCGAGCAACGGCGAAACGCCTTTCCATATATCCTTTTTACTTACTTTTATGCTCGGCCAATGTTTGCCGAGCGTTTTGCCAGTCGAGCAGCTCGAGGAGACCAGCTCCAGCTCGGCTTTTGTCTGTGTGTGTGTGTGTGTGTGTATGTGTGTGGAGGCCATTTTCATTGTTTGTCTTTCGAGGGCTGCGCCTGATGCAACATTCATTAAAATGTTGCCAATGTGTTTTTGTGGCAAATTGAAGCTGCTGAACCTGAGACCTGCGAATTGAGCACTGAGAACTAAGAGCTGGCAACTGAAACAGATACCAAAAAAGAAACCTGAGGCTTTGTCCCTTCCTCCTACTAAAAACATTGGAATATGCATTTTCGGAGTAGTTGCATATGCATATTCTGCTATAAAGCAAAAGGATTACGAGTATGCCCAGCATGGCAAAAGTGCGCCAAATTTAAGCCATGTCTGAGAAATCATCATAAAAGTGTGAGTCTAACTGCTTAGAGAATGTTAATGTGGAATATTGTTGAATCAACTTTAAAGTAACTTTAGAGTTTCATTATTTGTTCTTTTTGTATCTCAAGAAAAAATATCTTTAAAATGTATATTTTTTAACAAATTTAAAACAGTTTTTATAGACTTGTTATTAGTCTTACAAAAAAATGTAATAAAAATTTCGGAATACGGGCCTTAGGCAGGAACTATGGCGCGTGCCGGCGCCCAGGCAGGACAAACAGGCGTTGTTAGCTTTGGCGTTGCTGGCTCCTCCCAGCTGCGTCAGCTGATTGGTCAGGTGGTCTGACGGCCAAGCAGCAGGTTGCCTCGGGCAGCACCAATCAAATGGGCGTCTTCAGCGGCTTCAATTCCAACTATGGCTTCAACTCCGGCAGCTCCATGACCTCCGCTAGCTCCTTGAACTCCGCTAGCTCCTTGAACTCCACCAATTCCTTAAATGCAAACAGCAGCGGCTCACTTTTGAGCGGTTCATTGTTGGGCGGCAGCCAGGGCTCCCTCTCGACCGGCGACCTGTGCGGCGGCTCCTCCTCCAACAGCCAGCTAAATGGTCAGAATAACTTTGGTCTCTCTTCGGGTCTAACTGCTGGACAGGCTGGCAACTTTGGCTCCAACGCTGGCGCAGGTGGTGCCTGCTCTGGCTATCAGAAGCAATCCAAGTGGTCTTCCCAATCAGAGGTAGGTTCCAGCCTGAAATGTGCCCCATCTCCACAAACCTAACTAACGATTCTCATCCTCAGTTCGATTCCAACGGACGTACGAAGATACAAGGATCTGGCCACGGGCGAGAATGAGAACTACAATGTGAATAGCAAACAGTTTGACAATGGCAAAGTGAGCACCTACAGTGTGCACTCGTAAGATGCGACTGATGCAGCCACATATTCGAAATAGTTGTAATAAATTATACTCCGTTTTGCAAATGGAACGAACAACAATAAAGCAAACTAATAAAAATAATTTTGAAAAATACAAAATTGGACATTGTGTTTTAATTGTATGTGGTACGCTTTGGCAGGCAACACTGTTGCTTAGAATTTGAATATCAACAAAAGTGGCATAAATTGCAAAAAACGTAATTTTAATATATTTATTTTGGGCAGCACATTGTTTGGCATAAACAGGCGTGTTCCCATTTCCGAAAACTTAGTTTGCTTCACTGTTGAAGTTTTCGAATGAATTTGTCATAATTTTTCATTTTTTCTTTAAATAAAAAACGGGTTGAAAGTAATCCAAAAAAGATTTAAATTAATTTATTTTTCTTAACACACTGTTTGTTATAAACAGGTCTGTTCCCATTTCCAAAAACTTATTTGTTTGTGTTTCCTTTTTTTTTTTTAATCAAAATCAGTTGGGAAATAATCCAAACAAGATTGAAATTCAGTTATTTTGGGCAGCATATTGTTTGATATAAACAAAGCAATATGCCAAGCAAGCTAAAGCCACTCATTTTTATATTCCTAAATTTAAATACTCGTTTTTTTTATGTTAATTAAAAGAAGTCGGGAAACAACCCAAATAAGATAATAGAAGTTTACGAAATGAGAAGATATTGCTAGAGGCATTCAGACAGGCACTAGACCATGTGATGGCTAAAACCGTTTGAGAATTATAAGTGGCAATCTGAAAAAACTTGTTTCATATAGATTAGAATGAATATTATAGTAGCTTGCTTTGAATGAAACCGTTTTGTTAAACTGCTTAACAAAATCTGTCAAATGGGCAGATATAGTTTGCAATATTTGGTGGATTTTTGAGAAAAATATAATTCGAAATCTATTTCCTAAATTCTTGGTCAATTTGAACAATTTTAAATGGCTTTAAAAATATGAAAATATTTGAGTTTATACATTTTTTTTTTTACAAGCTTAAAATCTATTCTTTTGATCTTTGAATAGAAATCTTATAACTATTGCTCTGTATTTAGAAGCACTTGACGTTGACACTGGTCAATTTGAAATAGAAAAGACGCCCCTTCGCTTCACTCAAATATATCCTCTTAATATTTCACTGTCCTTACACTGTGCGACAAAATAAATTGCTGAATGTTGAGCTGAAGCAACTGCATCTAATTGTTATTTAACTAAATCATAAACGCTTGCAATTAGGCAGCTATCCTTCAGTTGGGCAAGCATAGTGCTCTGGCCAGGACATGACTATGGCATGTCCTCCCGCAACTGTTGACACTTTGCTGGCAATTAGTTTGGTCAATGTGCTGGATGGAGGGATTGATGGGGGCAGTGCTTGGTTCAGGCATAGCCTGCTCTTAAATGTACAAAATCGCAGCAATTTTTTGTTCCAACTAATTGGAGAGCCACAAAGACAAGGGACAGCAACAGTTTGTATGAAATAGATGCAGCAGACTTTGGTCTCAAAATTAATTAAAATGCTGTATACTTTGCTATTTACTTAACAAATTGCTTCAAATGCGCATAAATCAAAATTGTTAACACCCTTCGAAGGACCCAATTACATTTGAAGCCAAAGCCTGTACATTCAATATTCCATGCATATTTCATTTGTTCGGTTTATTTTGTTTTTTTTTGTTTTTTTGTGTGTTTAAAGCCACACTCGAGTGTCACCACTTGAAAAGGGAGCCATACAAAAAACAACAAAAAAAAAGATGTGAAAATAAAACGAACAAAAAGCGTTGCCCCAAACGTGTCCTGACCGTTCGTCCTGTGTTCGTCCCACCCGCTCCGCCTGCCATTTCCTGTGCCTGGCAGCGGCTGTCAGCCTGTTTTTGATTCATGCGTTAAATGAAAATTAATCCGATTTAATCTGTCGCTAATTAGGTTTACTCTGGGATTTGTTTCGCACCTCTCATACTCTGTTTGCGCTCAATATAACGCTGTTTGCGCCATATATATTGTGCTGCAGACTGGGCAAACCAATTAAAAACAGTTACAGTAAGTATAGCTTTAAGATTTGTTAAGTTGAACGTAGTTTAATCAGCTTCAAATAACAATTCGACACATAAACCAAAAATCAAAATCAAAGCTGTTGCTGATAACACTCATACGCACTGTTGCCTTGCAATCTGGCTCTAATACAGGCTTGTAGTTGCTGCTGTTGACAACATTGTTTGGTCTAGTCTGTTTTAGTCCTTGTCATTGTCTCATTTCCATAACGCACACACACACGCACACACACACACGCACACATACACAGAAAACAAACCAAAAATCTAAAGTTTCATTAGGCAACGTTGCAGCAGATCCTGCTGCTCCTGCATCGGTTTTTCTGGTCATGTCAAAAGTCGGCAAAGCCATAACAGATTCTGCTCATAGCTACTGTTGTCATCGTCCTTGTTGTTGTCGTCTGCCTGGCGTCTATGCAGCTCCTGTGCTGTGCTGTGCTGTGATGTGCCTGCCCAGATAATATGCTTGATACGTTTTTATGTCCTTGGCAGGCACTCCGTCTCCAACTGCAGCTCCTGCGCATCCTGCACCACCTGACACCACAGACTTTTTCATTGTTATTGCCAACTGGTATTGACTGCCGCCTCGCGTGAAATCAAATTTCCACTGAAATGACTTTTGGGCCCACACACACACACACACACACACACACACACACACACACACACACACACACACACACACACACACACAACAACAACAACAACAGCAACAAATGTCTGTTTGGTTTTGCTTTTTTGAGTCCTCTGCCCTTTCAAGTGCCATGAATTATGCAAAGGACTCTTGGCAGGCGACGCAACGCAACTGCTGCCATCGGTTATCAAAAGCTATTGACCCATTAACGGCTTTTGGTGTTGGAGTATATAACACTCGAAAACGCGACGCCTGCGAACTACAAACTAATTAACATAACGCATTAAAACAGCAAACACTTTCGAATTATGTCAAGTGTTGAATGGCAACAGCGGCACTCGCATCAAAGGATTATGCTTCACTGACTCGGCAACTGGCTGACTGACTGACTGACTGACTGACTGACTGACTGACTGACTGACTGACTGACTGGTTGACTGACTGACTGACAGCCCATTTTTGCATCAACCGAATTGCATTAATGGGCTAAGCAAGGGCTATGCAAGGGCTATGCAAAGGCTAGCCAAGGGCGTTGGCAAAGGCGTAGGCAAGGGCGTAGGCAAAGGGGTGCCAAATACTTCTATAGAGAAAGTCGATTACTTCTATAGAGCTGTCGAATAGTTCACATATTATATACCAATCTAAAGATTATCATTTAATTAATGAAAGTGCATAATTAGACTTTAGAAATATTTTATTCTTGCACTTATTTATGCATAGATTATATAAAAGTATGTTTTAGCTAAAAAATATGAATTTGTGAGATTAGTTTCTTACAGTCTGATTATAAAATAACTTATTTTCTTTGCTTTGCTTTGCTTTGCTTACCAATCTAATGAATTATCCATTCACCAGCCACTATAGTTTGTTAGGAATTGCATCGCCAGCATTTCCTGAATAATTCCCAAGAGATTTCAGTTGAAACCCCTCCTCACCTGAAATTATCATATCGCGCAGATCGATGCTCTTCATTTAGCCCAACGAGATGAATAAACAATTCCTGCTGCTTTTTATTAGTCATAATGTGCATTTGACAAAGTCCAAGCCAATAAGTTTTACTTGGGTCGCCAAAAGAGGACTCGAATGTTGCAATATTCCAATCATTAAGGTGTCTTTCATCATTTAAACTATGCAGAAGTAGTGTCCATCCAGGGCCAGCAATACTATCCTCGATATATCCTCGTATATTATTTTCACATTCGTTTCTTTACGTTGACCTTCAAATGGAATGCAAGTAGCAGTTTTAATATCATCCTCGTGTTTTTTATACTCAGCAAGTATGTTGTCTTTTTCTATAAGCTGAATTGCATCAACATTGTCTATTGTCTGGAAATCCGCTATTTTCTCTTGCAATTCCTTTATTGTGTCAAAATTATGCTTTAGTAAATCATTTTTCATTCGAAGTTCGCATTCTAAACAGGCAATTTTCTCTTCGTGGTTCTTTATACCTTCTTCATAGGACTGAACTGAAGATCCTTCGAGAGGTTCGTCCACATTCATCGACTGAATAGTTGACACGTTTTGAGCCATTGCGTTTAGAATAGATTGTTGAGTGGTGATTGAGGAAAACGCGATCCTTAGATCCAACGACGATAGATATGTTAATAAAACGTCCTGGAAAAACATAAATATTTTCAAATTTGTCGGTGTTGTTTGAAAGTTTTGTTATTCAAACTGATTTGAAACATTTCTCCTGAAAGGTTTGATTTTTTCGATAAACCTGTAGCCATGCCTGCCTCATTCTGTACGTTATAATCTTACAAGTCATCTATTTCTTAAAATACAGTCGAACTTCTCTATTACGAACTTCTCTACAACGAAGTTTTCTTTACAGCGAATTGATGTCCAGAATGCTGCAACTTCGTTCAATATATTAAAAATTCTATATTACTATTTTTGTATATAACGAAGTCCGCTTAAGATTCGCTATATAGAAGATCGATTGTATTTAATATTTATAATGGTATCCACAAGATGAGATAAAGTCAGTTTGTTTGCTTATCTGTTTCTAAATTGCAAACAGTTAAGATAGCTTTCTTAAATTTTGTGAACTTGATTCCTAACATAAGCCTAGAAATGTTGGTAGTACCACTTCTCTTTAAAATAGATAATTTAGCGGGAAAACGCTCAAAACCGCTAAAATTTACAAGCACACAGTTTTCAAGTCAAAGAAAATCTGCAGACACGTTCTACATTAGTAAGTGTTATAAAAATGTAATAGCTCAAATACTAAATTCGTCACAAAATGTTATATTTGAAATTTTGTGGTTTGAATATGCATCGTCACTAGACTTTTAACTTGTGTTGAGCTGTTTTTAATTGATGTTCATAATGCAGAATAATGTCGATGGAACTATATAACATAGTGATCAAGAATATATATATACTTTATGGGGCCGGAGACGTCTGCTTCAATGCGTTACACATTATTATAATACCCGCTGCAAAGGTAGAAAAATACCTTCCCCCCCCCCCCCACGCTTTGTAGTTATGTCCATGGACGGGGAGGCTCTTATGGAAGCAGGAACGCGTCTTGAGCGCGCTTTGACACACGCTCCCGACACTCGACTCGACTCGACTCGACTGAAATCAGCTCCTCCGATGAAAATGATGATGACGATGACGGGAATGTCTGACAAGGAACAGTTCGTCGCCATTGACATGAGATGGCAGCAGCAGTTGGAGGCGACTCTGATCCAGGAGCAGTTGCAAGACGCGAAAGACGTTGTGCTGCATATTAACAACACACACACACACATAGACACACACACACACACACACTCAAGTGGAGCCACTTGGGTGTGAGGAGTCAAAGGCAAGTGCATCAAGTTGAAGCAACTGACTTGACTGCATGTGCATCTCAGGCTGCAGCAAATAACATCTTCGAAGTAGGAGTAGGAGTATGTTGCACTTACTTATTAGATAGCTAAGTTGACATCAGATTGAATATCAAAGCATTCTCAGCTTGTTTATTGCGATGCATTCAACTTTTTACCTACGCAGCAAATTGCTTGAAATTATAAAACTTGTGTGTTTATGTTGTTATTGAAAATTAATATTAACATATGTAAGTGAGCGCGTGATTTGCTTATTTGATAGTGTCTAGTTATTGGAAGTATGTAATTCAAGTAAACAGCGATATGTATATACAAGGATATAAAGGTCTTAGGTCTCCCACGGATCGTTGTCGATATAGACTTTCCTCTTCCAATCCCATATTTACTTTCAAACAGTTTAACAGTTGCTTACAGCTTTTTAACATTGTGCTATTAACATGCTGTTGGGCATAACATATGTTAACATTTTTCTCTTAACATATTCAGGAATGTTCTTATTTCCGAATTCCCAAATTTGCATTTGGATTAATAAAATGTTCTTAATGAAAACTAATAACTTCTTTGATTAAGCGCATCTCAGTAATTTCTTAAAATTACAGAATCTATTAAAAATAAATTATGAAATTAGATATTTGCTTTTTGAAGAATTGAAGCTGTCAGCCATGAAGATGATCACAGTTCCCATTTCAATTCCGATCTAAGCATTCGGAATCGGCATTATTAGATGTTCTGGATTCAGAACATCGATTCAATTAAAAAAGTTAAGCTTTTGGAGGCCGAAGAATGAGCAGTATTCAAACTCAGCTTAAAAAGGAAATAACGATCAACAACAACATCGAAAACGATGCGTAATGAAAAGTTCTCGGAAATGAGAACAGGCCTGAATAAAAGTAAGAGCAAAAACAAAAGATCGCTTGCTTTATCCTATAGAAAATAAACAGAACTTGAAATTAAAATATAAAAATTTTAAATAAATTTATCATTAAAAATATAATTGAAAATTGAAATTAAAACAAAAAAGAAAAGAAATTATAAAAAGGAAAATTAAACTTTGTTCATTATATTTTAAAAAGTTTTTCCAAAGTTCATATGAAGTGAAGATCACAACGATTATATCGTTTCAACATTATGATTCTTCCGAAACTGCAGTTCTTAACTTTAGCTAGTATCTTTATCGAGAATTGAAATGAATACGTCGAAAAGTCTATTCAATATTCGACACAAATATATATGTTATTTCCGGTTAGCAGGACTTTTATGGCTGGACTTGGCGAAGGACAAAAATTGAAACGACTTGTAATTAATGGTACACAAAGCTGGCCATAATAAGCAATTACATTAAACTTGATGTAATTATTAATTATTTAATGTAAATATATTGTACATATACATATACATATACATATACACATCTACATATATAATAATAAAAGTGTTGCATGTTGCACTTAACAGAGTGCCTCGTTTTGACCTGTCGCAAGTGTGTAACGCGCAATAAATGTATTTAAATTTATTGCATAATAAAGATTAAATATTTATTTACACAACGTTTCAATTAACTTTCAGCTTTGCTGATTCCGGCCCTGGCCACGCCCCACCCGCTCCCTCTCTTCCTCTCACTCTGCTCCCTGCTGAATTCATTGTTTTTGTTTCGCACCAATTTAATTATAAAATTTATTGTTTAAACTCGCGTCAGCTACAAAAATGGCGGCCCAAAAACCGGAAGTAAACAAGTTGAACGACCTTCCCTCCGCGCGTATCCGGCTGCCAGGCTGCCTGAATCATACCTCCCCCCTTGGCGGAGAATGTGCCACATATTATGCAACCGAGCATATCGAGGATGTGAATATGGATGTGGCACCCAGAAACCCAGAAACTTGCCATAAATTTTGGGCGCCGCACGCGCCGCAGCCCAAAATGGCAAATGGGTTAAGGATTCCCTCAGGCGGCAAGAGGACCATTTGCAGCATTTTTGTGTAAATTTTACTCAATTGACATTGGCTATGAGTCGAGTCCAGTCGACGAAGAGTCGACTCCAGGCGTGCAAGAGTCGTGGGGGAGCTGTCTGCATTCATGTTGCCCCTTTTGCGGCACTTCAAAGTCAACGCAGCTGCTGCCCGGAAAAAATGCGGAAACTGCACGGAAACGGAAGTCGCAGTGGCAGCACCACCACCCCCTCCACCTTCTCCCCACCGTTACCCTCTAACGATGACATCAGCTGTGCTGACCAGCGCTACACTTTACTACTCTCTACTTTCTACCTATTTTCTACCAACTATATCTATCGTATCCACCTCTCCCCAAACAGCTTCCCGTTGCAACCGGAGCTGGCCAAATGCCCGTGGAGACAGGCCAAAGGCACGCAGACGACGTGTGGCACGAAAGGGGAGAGCGGAGTGAGGAGAGTGTAGAGTGCAGAGTGAAGAGAGCAGAGAGGGGCTTGGAAATAGTAGTGTAGAATGCGCGGCTGCTGTCGCTTTCAAAAATTCATATTCGTAATTGTTGACTGTATTGTCGCTGCCTTTGTTGCCAACCAGTCGGCAGGACGTACACAGTACACACTCCTTAAATGCGATTTCAATATTTTTCAAAACTATCAGGCCTGTTTCGGTTTCCACTAGTGAAGCCTGAATTTCCTTTAAATCTGCTCATTTTCACTTTTGATATTATTTTACGGGCTGAATTCATGTGCACTTTCAATTCATGCTCGCAATTTCACTTTTTGACAAGATTTTGCGGTTTGATTTCACTTGTATTTGAAATAGGTTTGAATAAAGTTTTCATTTAGATAGTATGCAATTCTCTAGCTTAAATACAATAATGAAATTTTCAACTTTTAAGATATTGGAGTTTCTCAAAATGTTGCCGAAAGTGAAAACCAGAACAGCTCTGTATAACAATTGTCATACATTCAATTGCAACTTTTTAGTTTCCAAAGCATTTCTTAAAACAACAATTTTAAAATTTTTAAAATTTTTGAAAATTTCAATTTATATGTATAAACGTTTATTTTAATGTTGAAAATTATAGAAATTTTGAATAAAAGATTTTTGAATTCAGTTATCAAAGTCAAGTGATTTCAATCGTTAATCAAAGTCAAGTGTTTTCAATCGTTAATCAAAGTCAAGTGATTTCAATCGTTGATCAAAGTAAAGTGATTTCAATCGTTGATCAAAGTAAAGTGACTTCAATCCGCAAAAACTTATCAAAAGTGTGTATAGAAATATTAAGGCAAATTTTACTAACTCAACATCTTAACGAAAGTGAAATCCGGAACAGGTCTGTGTAATTGAGCAACATTTTTGTCAAAACATATTGTTTTTTTCAACAGAATTTCAATCAATTATGTTAATAATCAATCATTTTTGGTTTTATTTAAATTGTAAAACAATTAAAATGAATGTTTGCCTTAATTTGTTGTTGCATACAATGAGTTTTCACTGTATCGTTAAATCTTTAAACTGGCATTGTGCATTTTACACTTTATCTCTGCCATTTTGGAGCATGCGAAATATGAAATATTTTACTGTTAATCTTTTGCGGCGGAACTTTCGGCATCCGGCTCAGTTTAGCAAACACTTTCCGTTCTTCCGAGGGGCTGTGTTTTTTTTTTGCTTTTTTATTTTTGCATATGTCTTGCATATATTCGAAAACTGACTCAGAGCAGCAGGGATTTGATTTAGAAGCCAGAATTTTACTAAAGCATTTGAACTTAGCTTTTGAAAATAGTCTTTGAGCTATGCTTAAAGATATTGGTATTGAATTTGAATTGATCTTTTTTTTTTGGGCTATTTAAGAATTGCCCCCTGGTGACATTAAATATTTTTAGCTTTTTTTCTTGTCGTTCTTTTTTGATAAGAAAATAGTTGAAAATGATTGCGGGGTTGAAATGCATTCGACTGCACTTAGCAGAGATGCCGCCTGCATTATTATAAGATATAATTTATAACGACCACACATCATATTTATATGCTACTTATGGAGGTCTTCACACACCCACCCGCACAGACCCCCACCCACCCCACTCGAAATGGAGTCAAGTGCGGAGTGTTGCCGCCGTTTGGTTAATTGCAGCGGAGGCCCTCGCTGATGAGTTTAATTGAAATAATGCGTTGCGAGGGTCGGAAAGTGTTTTTGTATTTGTAGCATTTATAATATTTCAGTTTTCTTTTTTTCTTTCTTCTCTTGTCTTTCTAATGAAGTTTGTGTGCCGAAAGCGAACGCTGTCAAAATGCTTAATTGCCAAGCAGCGGGAAGCGGAAAAGCGCTTGTTGGAGAGGGAGGGGGGGAGGGGGTCTCACCATTAGCCAAATGAAGCGCATGATTTGTCACATTTTCTTGGATTGCAGTTCATTCATATCCAATTGGGCAATTCAGCTTGAAAAGTACTTCACATATCGCATTTGAAAGCAGAGACAGCATAAGCAGCATAAAGAGTTGACATTAATGGGTTAAAGCAACGCTGACAAATGACTTAATGCATTACAGTAAATTCTGACTAAATGCAACTGCAGTGCACAAAATGCGTTCGAGCTGAAAATAATTTCACATCGCCTCGTTTCCAAAGTTTTCGACTGAACTTTGTGCATATTTTGTGGCCCAGCAGTGCACGACGTGAAATGATCTATTGTACTCCTTGGCGGTCGTAAGTTGGGCGTGGCTGTTGCTATCAGAGACTGCAAAGTGAATGCACAATAAATGGGGTTACCCAAAACCCCAACCCCAACCCCCTTCGACGAGCATGTCGTCGCCGACTCTGCGAACCGAAACTTGCGGCGACGGCGGCGGCTGCCCGAAAAGTTAAGTGAATTGTGCAAAGTTTTTCGCATTTTCGGTCCCAGCAAATTTGTGCACTGCAAAACTGTGTGTGTGTGTGTGTGTGTGTGCGATAAAAAAAAAAAAAGTGTGCCCATACCCATGACCGGCTAAAAGGTAAATATGCCCTGGCAACACCAGCAATATCAACAACTGCTCCAACAAGCAACAAAAATGATGCTAGATAGTTGAGTGCGTTTGAATAGCAAATACTCTGTAATCAGGCCTGATTCAGGAGTTGTGTCGGCAAACAATATTATAATATTTTCATTAACATTGAAAAAAAGTAAGAATAGTGCAAATCACATGAAATTAGCATTAGCATTGTCTGCCAACACTTAATCAAAAAAATAAACATTCTGAGTTGCTGTGATGCGAAAATTGAGTGTACTTTTACGAACAGTATAAAAAGAAGCAACAAAAAACATATTTTTAAACTTTTTCCCAACTGTGAAACATACAGCTTAATGTTAACAGTAGCCAATACTTTAGAACACAAGAAGTACATAATTATGTCAAATTTTCCAGAAATAAACAGACGAATGATTTGGATTTGGATTTGGCTAACTAAACGATAAATAACGTTTGTTAACCGGACTTTATCGAGGGGCAAACTTTATACGGAGCATTGAGAAAGTTGGCTTTAGAACTTTAAGATAATCTGTTTAAAAAATAGCTATTATTGTGCATAACATTAAACTAGAAACTATTTAGTCTATATCTGAAATTTGTATATATATACATTATTAGTTTGGAAAAGTCTTCATTCAACACTATTATAACCTTATTAGCCATATAATATAATAGGTACAGGGTATAAAAAGCAACAACGTGAAGCAACAATGGCATTGGCAATGGCCATACAATGGGACCCCATAAAATGTGCTACAAAATGCAAAAATGGCTTCTGTGGTTTCAATAGCAACGTTGCGTCGACTGCGGCGGTGACTGCGACGGTGACTGCGGCGGTGACTGCGACGGTGGCTGCGACGGCAACTGGGAGTACGACTGCGACGTCAATGTCGACGTTTAAACCGCTGACGCTGTGAAATTTAACGCTGTGAACTTTTATTGTGTATGCGCCCCAAGTTGCCGCCAGGTGGCAGGTTGCATGTGGCAGCTTGCTGTTGGGTGTTGGCAATTGAACTCCCTTTGCAGCCACCAGTTGCATGGCCAAATAACATAAAATGCAAGCACATTTTTTAACTTCCTTGTGGCAAGGCAGCTGCAATTTGACTTTGTTGCTGCTCTTCCCTAGATGAAGTAATAAATGTTGCATTTAATTTATAGTTTGATACGATGTGAGGCATTATGTGCAATGAGCTGTATAGCTGGGGCAAACACTCAAACTGATTTGATTCAAGCAAATTTTGCTATGAAAAGCCCCGTTAAACTTTAGACTAAACATTCAGCCAAATGTAACTTAAGCACTCGAATCGCAAATTCCAATTGACCTTATTTATAGAGCTAGAAAAGCATTTAATCGTCTGTTAAACGCTCTTTAGACAATGCAAGACTTGCGTGCAATTTGACGCAAGTTGCGTTTTCACGACAAATTAGCAAATCTTGCGCCCAAACTTGTTTCGTGCAACTTGCACAAGATTTCGTGCAAGTTTTGATACAAGTATTGTAAAATTGAACGTGTTTGTGCTCAGATTTTAAGATTGTTTTTTTGATAAAGCTTAAAATATTTATCGCAAACGCATTTTCTATCTTTTTTGAATGTTTCTTACCAATTCTGAATATTAAAATAGCTGCAATTTTGTTTAATTTTAATTCGGTTTTTGTTGATTTCTTTTATATTAACCTTTTTAGTAGTTAATATAAGTGTTGTCAAACGTTTCCTCTTTACGCGATGATATTTAGTTGCACATACAACTTGCATAGTTTGAAAAACGCTTAACAAACATTTTCACAATCCTATAATAAATTTCGAAGACTTTCATCACTTTTTGTTCTTTTTACTTGAAACAACTTGGAGCTTCTAGTTGCTTTTGCACTTTCTCTTGGGATTCGACAATGTTAATAGATCGCGATTCGATTTTGAGCATCCACTGTAGTCATACTGAGCTACTATGGTCAACACTGCACTTTCCCACGTAGTCCTCATGGATTGAATCTTTACAGCAAGGCGATGATTATTTATATTTTGTGTCAAATAACATTACTATTAATTTGGAATCCCATTTGGGCTTTGATGGAAAGCCTCAACGAGCGAATTTTGGAAGTATTCTTTTCAAAATCTCAAAATTTCACAAAATTTGTACTTCGTTAAATTGGCAACTGCGTTTTCAATAACATTCAAAACCAGCCAACATTATCTGCCTTCTTGTAAACTCATGGTATTGCAATCAAGTGGCAGATCACAGCAACTGAACTGAAACTCAACCAGATTTTCTATACTTTACTTTACATTATTATTATATTTTTACTCCCTGTTCCCATTAAAAATGGGAAAAAGGAAGTTATAAAGTACTGCAAATGTGTGTAACAGGCAGAAGGAGGCATTTCCGACCATATAAGCTATATATATTCGATCTCAGAGACTATAAGAGCTAGAGACACCAAACGAATACATTACACAGCACATTAATATAATAAACTTTAAAAATATTGTTTATTGAGCTTTTAATTTACTTTATTATCAAAAATTACAATTTTAAGAACATAAAAGTCTGCTACAATAAGAAGAAAATAATGAATGAGACAGTGTTGGACAACGCACGCTTGCTTTTGCACTTTAGTGCAAGCATTGCTCTCTCTGCTTCGCTGTTTTCTCTTCAGAGAGCAAGTGAGGGAGTTACTTTCTGATTAGTCTATGGTCAATGTCTGTTAACTTGGCATATTCTGTTAGCAAATCGTGCCTTCAATCTAGAAAAAAACAGTTAATTTTTGTATGGATTGCTTTGTTTGTCAAACAACTACGACAAAATGAATTTAAAACTGAAAATCTAAGCACTCAGTAATTCTCATCATTGGAAGTAATAACACCCGGCCATATTCTTGATGATGTTGTTTCATGATGATAACCTATTACTAAAGAGCGAGAGTTTCTTATAACAGTTTGTCGTGAATTTTCTACGTTTTCCAATCAAATTTTTCAAAATCCGAGCTTTGTTCTCACTTTTAGCATCAGAAGAAACATCAGCTAAAAATGAATCATAAATTTCCAATTTAGGAGTAATTTATTTATAAAATAATCAATAAATTTGATTCAATAATCATAATAGAAACATAAATCATTAGTAAATATGTGAGAATTATGCTTTATCGGCAAGATATTGTACATAAATATCAAACAAATCACTCATTTTGAATCATATGTTGTGCCATAAGTAACTAATCATAAGCTTAGAAGTAACTTATACATAAAAGAAGCATAAGTAATTCTAAAATGTGCGCAGAAATGCACAAAATATGCTTAAATAAGCATAAATGATGAATTAATAACTAAAAACAAGTAAGAATACTCTAGTCGAGTGTGCCCGACTACGAGACTCCCTGCTCCCAACTTGCATTTCAAGCAGTTCAGCGACAACACAAGCAAGCAGCGTACTCAACTTGCACAGTGCATGTCAAACTGTTGTTTCTGCCTGCTGAGACAGGGGAAATAAGTTCTTCCATAACTTTGGTGCTATTTACCCGATCGTGTTGAAATTTACACATCCGAAAGACATTGATTAAACATACATGTGTACCAAATTAAAGCTCTATCTTTAAAATTGTGGCTGTGGGAGGCTTTTGCGATTTGCGAGGGTGCGGGGGGTGCATCCGAAATTTGAAATAAACTTGATCTGCGTATGGTATACAGGAATCTACATGCCAAGTTTGGTGTCTCTCTCTTACAGTCGCCGAGATATGTGTGTTCATACGGACGGACGGACAGACGGACAGCCGGACAGACAGACAGACAGACGAACATGGCTAGTTCGTCTCGGCTGTTGATGCTGATCAAGAATATATATAGTTTATATAGTCGGAAATGCCTCCTTCTGTCTGTTACACACATTTGCAGAACTTTATAACTCCCTTTTTCCCATTTTTAATGGGAACAGGGAGTAATAACATTGTATCATAAATGACCAAAAATAAGTATATTTCGTTAAAGAAACACTTGCTGCAGAAGCACTAAATGTGCTTAAGACTTGGATCACTTGTACTATATAGTATGTACAATATATACATATATACCAAGCAATATAATCGCATTTCAAATTCAACGGACATCGAAACCGTCCATTTTGAGCTACAGTTTCAGGGGGATTACAGTCAAAAAAAAGAATAAAAATAAAAAAGAACTTGTTTCCCAGCAGCTGTTGTGGGGCTTCAGCAAAGCAATTTAAAGACATTATAAGATTATGGGAGGCAAACAGGTACATGTCGAATTATTTGAAATATGTGTGTGCGTAACTCAATACCATAAATCAAGTTGAACACTTCAGCTAAGCTTAGTACACCATTGTACCCCACACCCCTGTTTTAAAGGGGACAATGCTGTAAGCCGTCTTCGCAGTCGATTAATTGATTGTCTAAATGCACTTGTAAGCAACTCGACAAATCAATGAAGTGTAGAAAGCAACTCAAAGCTGCTGACAATGTCCAACAGTTCCTGCTTCAACTGACTGTTCTCTGCTTATTCCCTGACAGCCCCTGCCACGCCCACACATGACGCTACTGCTGCTGCTGCTGTTGAGTGGCAGCAGAAGAGCGGTAATGGAGACGGTAACTGAAAATGTAAAGGAACAACAGCAAAAAAGTACTGTCTGGGAATTGGATTTTGCGGTTTCACGTTTCGAATTACCATCGACAGTAGCTGACAGTGAGTGAAAGAGAGAGAGAGAGAGAGAGAGAGTGAGCGAGAGAGCGAGATTCCCGAGAGAAGCACAAAAGGCAAAGGGATATGGCAATGGAAATGGTTAAGGCAGCTCCGCGTCGTGAAGTTAGCCATGGTTAATTGTAACTATCATTGTTGGTTGATGGCTCTGGTTCTGTTTCTGGTTCCTCCTTGTCTTTCCTCCTTTTTTTCAACCGTTTTTTTTTGCAATTATGTCATGTTGCAATGCAGTGTGGGCGTGTGGCATGTGCAAAAGAATTGAAAGGGGCAACGGTATGGATGTTTGAAGATGGAACTGGAGTTGAAGTTGGAGTTGGAGTTGAAGCTGTAGATGCTGTTGGAGTTGGAGCTGCAGTTGAGCAGGAGTTGGAGCTGGAGTTGGAATTGGAGTTGGAATTGAAGCTGAAGTGGAAGCTGGATTTGCAGTTGGAGTTAGAATTTGGAGTTGGAGCTGCAGTTTGAGCTGCAGTTAAAGCTGGAGTTGAAGGTGGAGTTGAAGGTTGAGATGGAGTCGGCATTGAAGCTGGAATTGGAGCTGTAGTTGAGGCTGGATTTGCAGTTGGAGATAGAATTTGGAGTTGGAGCTGCAGTTGGAGCTGCAGTTAAAGCTGGAGTAAAAGCTGGAGTTAAAGGTGGAGATGGAGTTAAAGGTGGAGATGGAGTTGGCATTGAAGTTGGAATTGAAGCTGTGGTTGAAGCTGGATTTGAAGTTGGAGAACGAATTTGAAGTTGGAATTGAAGCTGGAACTGAAGCTGGAGTTGGAATTGGAATTGGAGCTGCAGTTGGAGCTGCAGTTAAAGCTAGATTTGCAGTTGAAGCTTGAATTTGGAGTTGGAGCTAGAGTTGGAGCTGCAGTTAAAGCTGGAGTTGAAGGTGGAGATGGAGTTGGCATTGAAGCTGGAATTGAAGCTGGATTTGCAGTTGGAGCTTGAATTTGGAGTTGGACCTGCAGTTAAAGCTGGAGTTAAAGCTGGAGTTGAAGGTGGAGATGGAGTTGGCATTGAAGCTGGAATTGAAGCTGTAGTTGAAGCTGGATTTGAAGTTGGAGATAGAATTTGAAGTTGGAACTGAAGCTGGAGTTGAAACTAGAATTAAGAGTTATAGTTGAAGCTCGCTGAGTTTTAGCTCTGTTTGTAACTCAATAGCAGCCTTTTCTGACAATTTGCCAGAATTCACAAGCGAGTGACTTTCGCTGGAATTTCGCTTGGAATTCAACTGGGGCACGCTTCGTTGAGTGTCGGCCTGTTGGCTCCTACCTACTTCTCCACGCTGGTCCCTGCTTCTTTCAGTTTGTTGGCAAGTTCATCAAGTTGTTAAATATTTAACATTTTTCACATCTTTTGCAATCTGAGTGTCCCTTTGCTTCACTTCCATCTTTATTCTCTCTCCATCTGCTGCTGCTGCTGCTGTTATTCTCTGCGCACTGCAGCACGTTTAATCGTGTTAAACATTTTATGAACGACGTCCGTTCCACCGTCGGAACCATCCGGCTGCAGTTTCAACTCAACTCAGCTCAACTCAGTTCCAACACAGAGTTTCAGTCAGCTTGCCTTTTTGTTGGTGCACCAGAAAACCTTTTTGCGGTTGTCATAATTGTAATTTTGGTCACTGCAGGCTGCAGAGAGTGCATGAATTTATGATGAACGCCAGAAACTTCCCTCTACCTCCTCCCACATCCCTTCCCTTGCCTTGTCCAGCAACTCACCGCAAACCTGACACAAATTCGGCAGCCTTGCACTGTGGCACCTCAGCGCTAAAAAAGTTGCACAAATATTTGAACTCTACAAATTTGATCAAAATCGGACAACTATATTTTATACCTGCCATAGAAACAATTTTTCGAAAATTGAAGGGCATATATCTTCAGCAAGCCGACAATAACTTTTCTTGTTTTTGTTTTAATATAAAAAGTTGATACATTTTCCCAACTAAGAATACCAATTGAAATTTTCGAAAAATATTATTTTTCAGAATTCTTCAGAAAACTAATCAAAGGTGATGAATATTATCTAAGTATAAAACTTTGCTTTAATAAATATTTGATATTTGATATTTGAGAAAAATAAAAAAATAATGTTTTTATTTTATTGTATATTTTGAAATAATATACCTAACCATTATTTATACAACTCAAGTCTTTTATGCAACTATATACAGCTAGCTCTTAATTTAAAGCCTATAGCAAGGAATCCACTTAAATATTGAGTTGTTTCAAAATAGTAGAACAGATCCACTGTGCAACGTTTGTGACATAAATGTCAGAGAGTGGTATATAGTTATGCCCTATACTTGTGCTATGAAGCCAAAACTATATATATATATATATGTATACATATATATATGTATATATGTAGATGTATTTGAATTTATGTAAATTTTCATTTTGACTGGTCAAAGTCCGAACACGAAGATGAAAATTGGCCAGAGGATGTGGCTAAGTGTCTGCTGAGCAGAGTTTTTGTTTTTTGGTTTTTCGAACAGAAAGCAAAAGTTTCTATGTGCTATTAAAGTTAAGTGCTGGGTAGGTCTATGTAAATTTATATAGCGAGTGCAAACTGCAGCATATGTAAATGGAATAGTAATAACTATATCTATATAGAGCTGCGGTTCAAGTTCTGATTTTATAAAGATTTTAGCCTAGAATACTTAAATAAATGATCTCAGATTGTTGACAGCAAATTCAAATTGTGGCTTTTAAGCTGTTAATGTGATGTTAAGAGCATGTTGTGAACAGTATAAAGCTAATGCTGATGTTAACAGTAATACTCATGCTTAGAAAACATGAAAAGTAACTGTAATTGGGACTGTCATATGTACTATACATCTATATTAGTACTACATGAGACATATAGGTCACATGGAATAATGAGACAGTTTGCTATCTCTTATGCTCTGTTTTCCAAAATGGAAAAAAAGAGTATATTGAGTTCGTCCGTCTGTCCGTATGAACGCAGTTTTTTATAACAGTTTTGAAGCTAGAGTTACCAAATTTGGTAAACATGTTGATATATACCATAGGAAGACAAAGTATCAAGATCGGAAAACTGTAACATATAGCTGCCACAGGAACGATCGCTTGAAAATAAGTTTTTGTATGAAAAACTTTTTGGTTTTTCAAAATAATACAATATCCTCTGCAAAGTGATACAAATGTCGAATCAACAACACAATCATGAGGGAAGGCGAAAGTGTCGAAAAACCTTAGAGACCATTGATGGCGATTCCTTGATGAGCCCTATAAAACATGTAAGAATACTCTAGTCGAGTGTGCCCAACTACGAGACTCCCTGCTCCCGACTTGCATTTCAAGCAGTTCAGCGGCAACACAAGCAAGCAATGCACTTAACTTGTGCAGTGCCTTTCAAACTGTTGTTTCTGTCTGCTGAGACGGGGGTAATAGCTTCTTCCATAACTTTGGTGCTATTTATCCGATCGTGATAAAATTTACACATCCGAAAGACATTGATTAAACATACATGTGAACACAGCTGATCAACATTGATACAACACATATGTGTACCAAAAATCAAAGCTTTATCTTTAAAATTGTGGCTGTGGAAGTCATTTGCGATTTGCGGTGGTACGGGGGGGTGCATCCGAAATTTGAAATAAACTTGATCTGCGTATGGTATACAGGAACCTGCATGACAAGTTTGGTGTCTCTAGCTCTTATAGTCTCCGAGATCGACGCGGGCAGCCAGACGGACATGGCTAGTTCGTCTCGGCGGTTGATACTGATCGAGAATATATATAGTTTATAGAGTCGGAATGCCTCCTTCTATCTGTTACACACATTTGCAGTACTTTATAACTCCCTTTTTCCCATTTTTAATGGGAACAGGGAGTAAAAATATCCGAAGCGTCGGGACGGCGACGAGTGGACTAACAAAGATACATTTCGTTGAATAGCGTAGAACCATCGCAGACTTTTGACGCATCTAACTCATTAAGCAAATAATACTATGTAAACTTAAATTTAAGTCCATGATATAAGCTTTTATTTTTTGTATCTAGACTCTAGATTCTAGAGATCCCTAGTCCGCCAGTCTTAAAGATGTAATGCAGAGATGCTTGATCGCATATTTAGCGTATTTTTTTTTCAATATTTGATTTGCGATATGCGAGATCTCTCAGTTTTTGAGGCACTTACGTGCACCCTCCGTCTCGTGGCGCACCAAACATGTAAACATCTGAGCAATTGCATTCATCATGGGCTTCTCCTTTTCGGCAATCCGTGCTTGCAAGTTACCCGTCTTAATGACTTCCTTTTGGTCAAGTGGAACCTGCTGCTAGTTCCGACGCTTCTGGAAACGCTTTCTCAGCAACACTGCGGCATATTGGCGCACCTGCGTCTCGTGCTGTCACACAATAATCCTGCAGATAGAAGGCAATGTATCTGAACTTTCATCGGACATACTCTCACTGGCTTCGTAGCTGAAAACAACAAACAATATCTACTATTTATAATTATAAATGAAATACATATATTATATTATTTGAAACACAAGAATGTGCTTCATTAATACAATACGCGTACAATAAACAATAACAATATAAATACCTTATACCAATTAACTCATAGTTAACAATTAAAAGCATCATTCTAATGAAAGCTATCATTTTCGATATCATCACCGAATTCATGTCCATTCATCAGCCCGAAATTTTATTGAACGTGTCCTATGAAAGCTCAGAGACGTTGCCTTCTATGTGCAAAATTATTGTATCACAGCACGAGCCGTAGGTGCGTCAATATGCCGCTGTGTTGCTGAGCAAGCGTTTTCAGAAGCGTCGGAACTGGCAGTTGGCCAAAAGGAAGTCATTAAGACGGGTAACTTGCAAGCATTGATTGCCGAAAAGGAGAAACCCGTGATGAATGCAATTGCTCAGATGATTACATCAATGGGGCGCCACGAGACAGCAGCGGGTTGTTTCAAACAAAAATTTTGGAAAAACTTTCTGAAAAATTATGTGTTGTTTTTCTCGTATTTTATATATATATATTGTCTTTTCGGTTCTGTGTTTTTTTTTTTTATATGACACTTGACAAAAAGGGCTTAGTTAACAATAGTACTGAAATCAATAAATAGGCACTTGTGAAATCAAAACATTTGCTTACCTAAGTCTTCATAAATGTTCAATTACTTTTGTGAATTTTACAACGATATCTCTTCACGCAATTTCTCTTTTAGCCAAACTGAAGGCTAAGGGCGTATAACAGTATGCTGATGTCACACTAAAACTCATAAATGTACAACTAAATATTAAATCCACCTAACATTCCAACCTGTATATAATAAGAAATGTCGTCAGCTGTGCCAAAATGAACAACCGATATTACTCTGTTAAGGTTTACAGCACTGTTAAAGCTCTTTGTATTGTTTATATGATATATTCCTGCAAAAAAGTCAACCTCCGCCGCCGGAAATCGCATTCTAACCGTCTAACGAAGAATAAGCTTATGGTAACAGCAATACTTATTCATAGTTTCTTAGCTGTACATATGATATTAACAACATAATGTTACTGAGTATGTTAACAGAAATTGTTAGCTATAGAAAACGTTTGCAGGCTATCTAATAGCTTAATTAGTTTAGATAAATAAATACAAAAATTGTATGTTAGTAGCTCGTCAACAGTGGAGATTATCATTCAATTAGGTTTACTGCAATATTAAAAAATGTGGGTAACTTTGGACCAGGCTCAATTGAAACAACAACAAAGTTTTGATGTTGGAAAGCATTCATGCAATTATTTTTGCCACACATTGTCAAATTGGAGTCTGTTGCCCTCTCATCCGTTTTTATTGTTGGCTGAACATTTGCACAATTTATACGTCAACGTTTATTTTATTTAATACTAAAAACAATTTCCCATGGCTTAGATCTGAGCAACAAAAAAAAAAGAAGCTATATGTATATATAAATTCGAGCATGTTCCAGATAGTTAGCGATATATGCAAAAATATCAAAAACTGCATCAACTGAAATTGTTATCCTTGTTTAAATGGCCAAATGTTGGTCCGTCTGTCTGTCTGTATGTCTGTCTGTATGTCTGTATGTCTGCCTGGCTGGTTAGTTGGTTGGTTGTCCGAGTCTAGATGCTTGTTATCAATATCTAAACATGGCTGAATTGCTCTTAAATAACCAAACAATAACTGCAAAACAAGTGGGGTGAAGATGTGCTTATATGTATGTGTGTGTGTGTGTGTCTCTCTCTATGTGTGTGTGTTTGTTGTTTATGTTGCGCTACAATGGCAGCAATAAAAGTAAATAAAAGTCCAAACACAAGAATTAAAGTGGTCAATTCACTGAAGTGATAAAATACGAAAGAGCATGAAAAGAGTTTATCAACTTTGCAGCTTTAATTGCTTGTTCAAGTCTTAGATAACATTGAGGTTCGTTATTGTAAGTGTGTGTTCTTCAACTTCAAACTGACAGTTAGCATAGTAAATATTTAATAGTTAATTAAGTAAAAGCTTATTTCTTGTCTTCTCATAATGATTGAGCTGTGGTTACTTTCATTTAAAGCAAAAGGTACAATTTAAAACTTTGTTTTGTTTTTTTTTAAACTTAAATATGAATATTATAATAACAATTAAAAGGTTCTTTACAGTGCTGCAAACGTTAACAGAGTAGCTGTATTATTAACAGCCCTACTACGCTGTTAAAGTATGCAGCACTGTTAACGCTAACAGAATTCGGTTTGTATGCAATTGAACAACTTTAAACAAAGGTTTCTAAACTAACAAAGCTTAACTAGGCAAAAAAGTGAACCTCCGTACTCGAAAATCGAATTCTGAAATTTTTAGAACTAGATCTTTTGGTTAGATTTTCGTAAAAGTAGCTAAAGTATAGATTTAATGAAACTATTTATAAGTAGCAATCTAAAAAGCTTCTACATTCTAGTACAATTTCCATAAAATAAAAGCGATGCAATTCTTGCACACTTTTTCATGCAATTTCAGCTTGCATTGTCTAAGCACGCGTCTTAGCTTGCGCGCGAGCTCGTTTCGTGCAACTTGCACAGAAACCGAAACGTTTCTATTTGTGGCACGAAAGCATGCAAGATTTGCGGTAAGAATTTAATTGAATTAGTGTTGAAACTGAATATGTAAGTATTGTAAGACGTATCTGTGCAACTTTGAGCACATACGATAGCATATTTTCAAGCAAGAACTCGCATGCAAGTTTATTTGAAGCAATAATTGCACTTATATAACATATATGCGTTAACAGTTAACTCTAGTCAAGTTAGTATGTTAACATGCAAGCCTAACAACTATTTAATATGCCATAAAATAACATTTAGTAACAGCTTGCCACAGCTGTATATTTATGCGACCACAGCAACTAAACTGTTTCAATCTATTTGCACTGTCTGCATTAGCAAAGTCCGATGTACCCTACGATTTGTAGCGCATATATATATATATATATATATATATATGTATAGGATATATATGCATTGAGTGGGACAAGCGACAGTGTGTAGAGCCTCAATTTGTTTTAGCGCTAAAAATACAAATAAAACACGCTCGTGGTGGATATGCTGTATCCTGCCCCGTATCCCTAAAAACTCGCACCAATTTGCAGCAGCAGTTTACGTTGGATATTGTATATTTTCGTTGGAACCCAAACTCAAACCCAAACTGAGCCACGTAGCTAAAAAACAACAACTGGAAATGAAACCATAAAAATAGAGAGAGAATGTGGGCGGGTGAAAGGTTGGGGGGGAGGGGATGGACGTGCGGGTAGGGGCTGGCCGACGAAAAAATATGTCTATTTAAATTTGTTTTGTGGTCTCGTTGTGTTCGTCTGCGGTTCTTTTAGGTAATTTGCACATTTTACACGCAGACAGCAACGAGGACACACATAAGGATATTGAATCGGTCGGGTCGCGGGGTTTAGCGAGTTCGAGGGTCGCGGTTCGCGGATCCGGGGCTTGCCAGGCATGCCTATAACGTAAATATTGAAATGTATTTGGCAGCTGCGCTCAATTTTTGGCCAAAAGTAAATAAGACCGATGGCTGTTCCGGCGGCGACAAGAACAGGCAATGAAGAGCAGCAGAGGAGCAGCAGAGAAGTAGCAGAGAAGCAACAGAGCAGCAACAGAGCAGCAGCAGAGTAGCAGCAAACATATGTTCTACAAGTATGTTTTTTTGAATGGCACGTGATTTGCATTTGAAAGCGATACACGTTGCCATAATATCTATAATATGTATAATATGTATAATAATGTAATATGTAATCATAATGCAGCGGGAATTAAAGACGCCAAAATATTAATCATACGCCGCGTGGCGCTCATTATGCGCCACTTGAGAAAATTTGTTAGCAAGCCCAAAGAGAGAAAGAAAATGCAAGAAAGAGAGACCTAACTGCGGCGGCGACCATAATGAAAAGTGAAAGGCGCCAGGACTCTTAGGCTGCTGTAGAGAAGGCGTAGTCGACGTCTACGTTTGCGTCTACGTCTACGTCTACGGCAAAAGCACAAACGGAAGTTGGAAAAAATTTAATTAAAGCTGGCGTCGCTGCAGGCGACTCGAAAGTGTGCAAACACACAGAGAGCAGGAACATGGAACTAGGACAGGAGAAGTGGTCCAGAAGTGGTCCTAGCTAAAGCTGATTTCATTTTAAGTTGATGTTCTTGAGTCCCAAACAGCCAAGCAACCAACTTGCAAAAGACTTTAGGCCACTTAACTGCAAAATATAATAACACAAGTACACGAGACTAAGTACGTGTATAAATATATAGTACATATATAAGTTATACAGCAAGCAAAGAGTTCTGTCCAAAATATGTAAACTTATTAAGTAAACACTTGCATTATGCAAATCGAAAGCTAAACTTAATAAAATAGCAATTAATTATAAATTATTAAGCTGCTGCAATTGGCTAAAAGTTCAAACAATTCAAGATATATTAACATATGTCGATATGCAAAACATGTTATGCAAAAATATATATCTACAGACTTGTTGTCGCTAATTTGATTTAGTCGGTAGCTGAAATATCTAAGAACCTGTTGCTGAGCGCAGAATCTAGGGTTCGAAACTGCCATTGACAATTATTGATTGAAGCCTTATAAAAATGTATAAGATCTAATATAATGTAATTAATAGATATATATAAAAATATGCTGTTATAGAGTTGAAAAGTTGGGGAAAAAAATATGTTGTTGTGTAGTTGAAAATTTCAAGAAAATAGTATGCTGCTGTGGAGCTAAAAATTTCGTGCGGAATCAGTTTTAAAAACTACGGGACAGGACAAACATATTTTGATCGAGTTTATTTATTCGAAATTTCCATTCAATTCACATGCTCAATAGAAATCGAATTTAAACCGAAAATATGCTGTGATATTCGACTTTCGAAAACAGCTGAGTATCTATATCGATATATAATATAAGTATGGTGTATGCCTGTTGTAGGAAAAGCCTTGTGAGTATTTTGTGTGTAGTTGGACAGTTGAATACCTAATAGCTGTCGCTTGTGCTATGTGGAAACGAGTGTGTGTGAGTGTGTAAGTGTGATGTGGGTGGCGGTGTGTATATGTGTGTGTGTGTGTGTGTGTGTGTGTGCGTGTGCATGTGGGTTAATAACGTCATTTATTATGCACTTCTTTCCGGCATTTCCGGTATTTACCGCGCACGCGACACGACACATAAATGTTGCCATAAATTTAGCACTGCTACGCCACAGGACTTTCAGGACATGCACGAATGTGTAGGCGAAGTGTGCGAGAGTAGAATGCAGCACACGTAGCAACTGCATAGATGATGACGAGGCTGAGGAGGAGAACGAAGACGAGGAGAAAGCGGCGGAGGAGGAGTACTGGGACGAAGGACGAGGTTGAGGACGTCTTCACTGCGGTCTCAGGTAGTACAACAAGCGCTGAGCTGTGCAACTGCTGCAACTTTTGCTCAAATAACTTGCAATTTATTTGGTGGTGTTGCGAAAAGCAACTTCCGTTGACGCCTCCGCCATTTTGTTGGCGCGCCGCAAACGCCATTTTGTAAAGGCAACATGGCGGCAGCGGCAGCGACAGCGGCAGCGGCAGCGCCGCTAAAAGAAATGCAAATGTGAATACGAATACGAATGCGATTGTGGGTTGGTCTGTGGAGTTGGGGGGTGGAGTATATAGTAAACGCGTGCTTGCCACCTAGCTGACACCTGCCTGCCAACTGCCACCTGCCACCTGCTCGCCGCTGCACTTATTTATATGTATATATTTTTGCGGTTTATAAATTTTTACCTTTGCACTTGTTATTGTTGTTGTTTTCTACTGGATTCTATGGCATAAACTTTACGACGTTTTATGCGGTGAAAGTGGCTGTAAATCGAAACGTGGCGCATACTGCAAATATTTTTGGAGCTACTTCGAAGTTCCGTTAGCTTTGGCTTAATAAATTTCCATTTCGTTGCAGCCATTGCTTTCACATAGAAATTGAGTAGATACTCATAAATCCTTGGCGAGTTCAATAAACGTAAATACAAAATTGAAGCTTGAACTTTTATTTCACTTTGCGGCATTTGCATTTTCTTTTATGCAAATTTCGCAGCTCAAAATGCAACCAGAATATCGAATGTGCATTAGCTGTGTGTGCGAGTGTGTGTGAGTGAGTGTGTGCGAGTGTGTGTGTGTGTCTCTGTGTGTTTTTGTACTTAACCCAAACTTTATATGAGTGTATATGGATTCTGTGACTGGACCTCAAACTATGCTACTTGCTAACTGTAAGATAAATACAACTTAATACAAATCCAAGTCATGTCCTTATTATTTTGGAAGAATGAAGGATGTACTGAGTCCGAACAGATCGAGTTATACACCAATTTAAAGCTTTTACTTTAACCAAGGAAATTGCATAACTAGATTTCAGAAATATTTTATTAATTAACTAAAATACGCATTGACTATATAAAAGTATATTAAGTATAAATATATTTCTTTTCATTCATTATCTATACAAATTTTCCAAACTATTTCCAAGCCTCAAAAAATCTGCAGACACGTTCTACATTTACAAGTGTTGTTCAAATCTAAGAGATTATATATTGAATTGAAAATGTTTTGTTACTAAATTTGATATCAAACAATTGGTGGATTGAATATGCTTCGTCACTAGCTTTTTATTTGATATCCAGAAACATAGTTTGATATGTCAACAACAGATATTCAAGAGCAGACAACTTGTTGTAGACTTGACTAATTCATTATTTATACATATTTTCCAAACTATTTAAGTTAACTTTTTGTTATGTTTTTGTTTATTTAAACTGATTTTGGTTTTATTAACATTTTAACCGATTTTATAAAACGCTTCTCACCGTTAGCAAGATTTCCCCACCATATAGGCACATCCCTTGAGTTAAAACAACCTCCAATCAGATTACTAAAATTAAAGCAATATTAAATACAATAATCAATATGTTACAGTCCGATTATAAAATAACTTCTTTTTTTCAAGCTTACCAATCTAATGAATCATTCATCCACCAGGCACTATAGCTCAACAGTAATCTGTCGTGATACGAAATCTTAAATTTGTGACCCTCTAGACATCTCATTGCATCGCCAGCATTGCCCTCATAATGGCCAAGAGATTTCATTTTAAACTCCTCCTCCCTACTCCCAACTATGAAATGTTTATAACTAGCATAATAAAACTCATCATTAAGGCCAACTAAGTGTATGAATAGCGCATGTTGCTGCGAATTGGTTATACTAGTCAAAGCGTTTAGGCCAATCCAATAAGTTTTATTTGGCTCGCCAAAAGAGGACTTGAATGTTCCAATATCCCAATCATTAAAGTGTCTTTCACTATTTATTCGATGCAGAATAAGCGTCCAACCACGGCCAGCAATACAATCTTCGATTTAAACTGTGGGTTTACGAGTTGCGTACATTATTTTCCCAATCGTTTTTTTACGTTGACCTTCAAATGGTATGCATTTAGATGTTTTATCATTTTTTAGGCGTTTTTTATAGTCTGCCAGTAAATTTTCTTGCTCCGCAAGCTTATCTTGATACATTTTGGATTTTGTCTGCAAATCCGCTATTTTCTCTTGCAATTCCTTTATTGTGTCAAAATTATGCTTAAGTAAATCATTTTTCATTCGAAGTTCGCATTCTAAACAGGCAATTTTCTCTTCGTGGTTCCTTATTACTTCTTCATAGGACTGAACTGAAGATCCTTCGACAAGTTCGTCCACATTCATCGACTGAATAGTTGACACGTTTTGAGCCATTGCGTTTAGAATAGATTGTTGAGTGGTGATTGAGGAAAACGCGATCCTTAGATCCAACGACGATAGATATGTTAATAAAACGCCCTGGAAAAACATGAATATTTTCAAATTTGTCGGTGTTGTTTGAAAGTTTTATTCTTCAAACTGATTTGAAACATTTCTCCTGAAAGGTTTGATTTTTGCGATAAACCTGTAGCTATGCCTGCCTCATTCTGTTCGTTCAAATCTAACAACTAGTTACGAACTTCTCTACATCAAAGTTTTCTTTGCAGCGAATTAATTTCCAGAACACTGCGATTTCGTTCAATATATTAACAATTCTATAAAACGAATTTTTAAACAATGAAATCCCCTTGAGATTCGCTATATAGAAGTTCGACAGTATTGAACATTTATAGTGGTCTTCACAAGATGAGATAAAGTCAGTTTGTTTGCTTATCTGCTTGTATATTTCAAAGAGTTTAGATAGCTTTCTGAAAGTTTGTGAACTTGTTTCTTATCATAAGCTGAGAAATATAGGTTGCACCATTTTTCTTTTAAAAAGATAACTTTTTGGGAAAACACAAAAAAATGCCAAAACAGTTTTTAAATCAAAAAATCTACAGACACGTTCTACATTTACAAGTGTTGTTCAAATCAAAGAGATTCTTTATTGAATTGAATATGTTTTGTTACTAAATTTGATATCAAACAATTGGTGGATTGAATATGCTTCGTCACTAGACTGACACGTCTTGCAGAGCTTTTTATTTGATATCCAGAAACATAGTTTGATATGTCAACAATAGATATTCAAGAGCAGACAACTTGTTGTAGACTTGACTAATTGACTTTAAGTTGAGGCCCACCAGCGACGCGTTGCAACGCTCAATTGACCCACTGTGCCACACACAGTGGTTAGACATTGTCATAAATTACTATCAAAACAAATTACAGCAACTCAACGTTTTTTGCCGCCCTTTTTTCTTATTCCTTAGCCATATTTATTGCCATAATTCAAACTCAATTTTTATCATTCTATGTTCATAATTTGCTTGCCCTCGCCCAACCCCCTCCCCCCACCCCCCCCCCCTCTACCCCCTTCTTCCAACTACAAAGTAAATATGCAAAAATAATTATGCGCAAAAGTGCAACAAAAAGGGGATAGAACAAAAAGTTGCCTCAGTTCAGGTTGCAATCTATTCTATTTCAGTTGTTGTCCACAGCTATCTCTTTCGCTCACTGTCGCTGTCTCATTTGCACAGCACGAAGAACAAATGCAGTTGTAAACATGTCCGTTTATTTGTCTGGTTATCTGGCTATCTGGCGGGTTCTGGCCCTGTTTGTTAGTCTGTTTATTTGTTTGACTGCTTTGCATAGTTTCGTGTTTGGTATGCATATTGAAAAATTTAAAACTCATTTGATTTGCAATGCATTTTCATTGGCAATGTCGATGTCGTTGTCGTTGTGGATGTCGATTTTGAATACATATGATTTGATTTCCAATACAATACGATAAATGCAGTATCAACAACAATACTATAAATGAATGCGCATTTATAATTATTTCCAATTGTACATTTTAGACCCAAAAAAGCGCTCATTTTATCTGCAATGAATGAAAATGTAATTTGATTTCCCAGATATAAACACACACACACACACACAGACATCTACTAAAAACTCACTTAACTCAATCATAATCATCATCATCATCATCATCATCATCATTGAAAATGCCAACCAGGCCATTTATTTGCATTTTGTGTGCTGTGTTGTTTTTACTTATGAAATTAATTTTCATTGATTTGGCAAATGTTGAATTCATAATTTTGACGCATTATTTTTGCGTGAATTTCAAATTGTATTTATGCCAAACGCTGGATGCATTAAAAGATAATGTTACTGAGTTGAAAAGGAATGGCAATGGGCAGGGGAATGGGAATGGGAATGGGCATGGGCATGGAAATGTTGAATAGCACAAATTTGCATTTGAATAGGACTACTTAAAAAGCTATATACATGCCTAATGAGCCATAAGGCAACAATAAAAACAAAAAACTAGCATCATTATTATTATCTTTTGCAGAAAATTTGCTTAATTACTTAAATTTGTAAGATTTTGCGCACGTTTTCAAGACACAGCCACAAATTGTAAGTTTGAAAATATGCAAAAAATTTTAAAAAAAATTTTTTAAATGTAGCTACTTAAATTAAAGTAAGCATTAATCCAACACAATTGGCTAAAAACTGTATCTTTCACAGTTTTACAGCTAGAGTGAGCAAATTTGACACAATCACATCCTTGATTGATCTGTCTAATAAAAACGTCCTTACTTGTTTGAAATATATAAAAGTGTGTATTTGTCTTGCAGAAATGTTTCAAGATTTTAAAGATCTTGGCACTATTTGTTAGTTTTAAGACCCTGACAGCAGCTTAATAAGCATTGAAGTAAGTTTTAGCAACACATCTAATTGTAATACTTACATATATAAAATAAATAACCCCCCCCCCCCCCCCCCCAAGTGTCAGCCCCAAGAATAGCAACCTTGACATCTTAATTAACCAACTTGGCAGCTGCTTCATGCCACTCAAGTGGCCAAGCAGCGTGGCCACTTCTCGGGTGACCCCAACGTGGCAAGATGCAAGAAGGCAGGGGCAACTGTAAATTTCAAGAACATTTAACACATTGCCAAATCTAGCGTAACCCAAAGCCAGAGCCAGAGTTTTTTTTTTTTTTTTTTGGATGAAGGCAACTACAGAAACACCCACGAAAATAAGTTCATGAAAATTTTATTTACACGCTGCCAAACGGTCCGAATTAATCTCTTGGCAAATTTATTTCAAAATGTGCCATAAAAATGCATACAAAAAAAAAAAAAGAACAGAACAGAAAAGCAGCCAAGGAGCATTGCTACCCTTCGCCAAAAGGGTCGCAGCAGGGCTAAATAGGGGCTGCTGTTGTGGGTGATGGAGTTGGTGGGGGGGGGTGCTGTAAGTTGAAGTTGAACAAACAAGCTCTATACAATTTTCTTGCGAT
Source organism: Hirtodrosophila cameraria (assembly GCA_949708635.1). Lineage (NCBI taxonomy): Eukaryota > Metazoa > Arthropoda > Insecta > Diptera > Drosophilidae > Hirtodrosophila > Hirtodrosophila cameraria. The sequence goes on from OX453090.1 coordinate 80,603,228, forward strand.
TTGACTGCTTTGCTCAATGCTTGATTTTCGATTTGTTTCTTAATTTTTACGAATTTGTTCAATGCTTTTGGATCTGGGCAAACACAGCGACAAAGAGCGTTCCCTAAGTAAGGCTGGGGTGGGGTGTGAAGGGTAGCACAACCCTGGAGACAGCCTGCGGGCGTCCACTCGTTTCCTGCTCAACATTGTACCATAAATACTTCCCCTGTCAGCAACTGATTTCCCTCTGATTTATTTGCAAATGCGAATTTGCTTTTTATGTTTTCATTTTTATTTACTTTATATTCGCACCACGAATTCAACAGCAGCAGTACCACCCACAACCCACCACCCTCCACCCCCAACAGCAACACCCTCTCTTTCTCTATTTGAAGGTGTGAACGTGTTTTCTTTTACTTAACCACCCCACAGTTCACATCATTTTGTTATTTCTCCCATTTTTGTAGTACTTTCACTTGGCTTCCTATTTTTGGCTTCTCTCTGTTTCTTTTCTTTTTTTTTTTTTTTTGCTCAAGCAAAACACACAATAATCATTTCAATTTTAATGCTCCAATAATTTGGTAAAACTACGAAGGGTTATTTGCTTTCCTTCTTCTACTTCTACTTCTACTTCTTCTCCTTGTTCCTCTTCGCTTCTTTTATTTTTGGCTATATAGTACTACCACAAGTACGAGCAAGTAACTGCAAGCAAGTAAGTATATAAATACGGGTATTGAGTTCATTAGCTAACTGATTTTCTACGGAATGCTTCTTTTGCTCGCTGATTTTGGCTTGTGCAATCTGCACAATTTAGGTCAACGTTTGTGCAATCTTCAATTTGAACAAACTGCATTGTTCAGTTGAACTTAAAATTGTCTTTAAGCAGTTTTTAGGCAATGCTCACTGTTAAATATTGATATGTAGCTGTTAATTAACAGCAAGTTGATTGCAAATGTTAATAACAGCACAGAGTTGCATTTTAGGTTTTAAGAGTGTTCAAAAAGAAAGAAAAAGTATAAAGAACACTTCCTTCTGAATACAAACATAATACACATCTTTTACTTATTGCATTTGGCGTGAAGTTTTGATAGACAAAAACCTTGGGTTCGATTCCCAGTCAACAAAATCGTTTTATAAAAGCGAAACCAGTGTTTTATATGGTTCAGGGGACAATGACCACCTTTCATTATATATATTAATAAATAAATAAATATTACAAATTATACATGTAAGCTATTGATCAGCATTAACAGCCGATTTGTATATCTAAAGAAAACCACCATCCTACTTATCACAATTATCAGAAATCCACTACATATAATGAAAAAAAGTCCTTAAACTTAATTTTAACAAATATTGAATAAACTCCAAATCCTTAAGCTTATCCAAACTCAAGTAATTAAGCTAGCTGTATTTTTCAACCGCTTCAGATGTCAGTTAGAATGTTAGTATATAAATGTCAGTTTTGATTCTGACCGAAAACTATTAGTCCAACCCTCGTTTATGAAAGTGTCTATTGAAGTTTTCCGCCCTGCTCAGCAACTATTAAAAATGAGTCAGATGTGTGTGACAGATCATTCCAAAAAAAGAAATCACAGTTTTACGAGTATATCATATGCAACCCTAGACAAATCCAAACCAAAATCAGATCCAATACCAAAGCCAGAGGCGCAGTGTAATTCCCAAATCGCGCATCCCAATGAATAAATGCGACAAATGTCAGTTAACGCCTAACGCCTACCAGGATAAACAACAACAACAATAAAAACAAGGAAAAAAGAGTCACGATGTCTAAATAAATTTGCATTAGCGGCAATGGCGATGCCAAACGGCGTCAGACAGCAACAAGGATATGCTTTGTGTGGAGAAGGGGTGGCGGGGGGAAGGAGGTGTTTTGGCTGACAGGAAGAGGCAGGGTTGCGTTTGTAACGTTCATATGCATAAATTATTAAGCCAAAGGACGTACGCACAACATTTTCATTTGGTAAAATCAAAAGCAGAACTTGTTTATATTCAAATTAGTAGGCAACACAAACAACAGCAACAGCAACAACAACAGAGACAACAGCAAGGACAACGGCAGGACAAAAGGCTTGTGGCGCCCATGACTCGGCAACTGTTTTTATTGTGCTGCGGCAAGGACGAAAGGGTGACAACGACACAGGACCTTGAGCTTTGCCATTTACCATTTGATTTGCTTTGCTTCGCTTCGGTTCGGTTTAGTTTGCTTTGCTTTGCTTCTCGGCACCGTAATGAGCATTTTATGAGGATGCTGCTTCTAAGCGGAGTTGCGCATTGAACTGACAACTTAATTAAGTTTTCATTGTGAATTTGGTGGATTGGATTGGATTGGTTTGAATTGGGTGGGGCTTGGGTTGGGTTTTTGTTGTATTTTGGATTTGGATTTGGTTGTGTTTTGGGTTTTGTTGTTGGCGTCCTTGGTTAGTTTGACCAGAGAATATAGAAATAACGCTCTGTCAAGTTGTTGGAACGAAACCGTGCCGATTCGTTGTCTGTTCTCTTCTATTGTTGAAAATAGTAGTTAACTAATTGTATTTTTTTTTGTATTTTTGTATATTTGTGTTTTAGTATTTTTGTATTTTTGTATTTTTGTATTTTTGTATTTTTGTATATTTGTATATTTGTAATTTTGTATTTTTGTATTTTTGTATTTTTGTATTTTTGTTTTTTTGTATTTTTGTAATTTTGTAATTTTGTAATTTTGTATTTTTGTATTTTTGTATTTTTGTATTTTTGTATTTTTGTATTTTTGTATTTTTGTATTTTCGTATTTTTGTATTATTGTATTTTTATATTTTCGTATTTTCGTATTTTGTGTATGTACTTTGGTTCTACAGTGTCATATCACAAGCTCTCTTTGGGCCAATCAGCGCATATTGTATGAAGTATGTACCAATCTTGCAACACTGCAACAGGCACAGCCACTGCAACTGCAACTGCAACTGCAACTGCAACTGCCGCAGTGAAATGCCACTTCAACACCATCAAAACCCACCAACCCACCAAACGCAGCAGTTCAGCAATCCACCAAAGTGGCTTGGCGCCGCCTTGTTATGATCGATCGATGAGGCCGAAGTGGGCTGGGTTTTTGAAGTCAGGCTTGGGTTGGGCTTGGGCTGGGGTTTGGGGGCACGAGAAACAAGCAGCTGACTGTGCAACAAATGACTGCAATTAATTTGAGCGTTCGTTAATTAATTAATAACTGTGTCCGTTGCTGCTGCAACGCTGTCTGTCTATTGTCCTCAGTTCGCTGTCGCTGTCTCTGTTTCCTCTCCCTGTCTCTGCTCCCTTTCCCTGTTTCCTGCCTCTCTTGCCCTCTCTCACTCCATCTCTTTCTCTCTGTCTTACTGTGCAGCTGTATGGCTGCCTGTTTGCATAACGCTTGCGATTCGCAAACTGCAACTGACTGGGACAACTTGTCACTGACTGGGGCAACTTGCAATTGACTGTGGCAACAAGTGGACAAGTGGACTTGGCTAAGAGTAGTTGTCCCTGGCCGCCGTTTCTCTTGGATTCTGTTTTCATACTCATTGCCGCTGTTGTTGTTGCAACTCATTAGAGTGCAATTGAAATATGATTGTTGTAATCAAAATGCGACAGATGATCAATCAAACCGGTTGAATGTTGTCGCTGTTTATAAGAAGGTGTTGTACTCATTGACAGCTAAGATATTGCATAAATCTTATGAGTCTTAATTAGATTGTTAAAGTGTTGCATATGGCTTATTGCAGGCAGCTGCTGTGCCTTAAATTCCTATTGAAAACAATTAAAATTTAAATTAAAAATAAGAAAAAAGAGTATTTTGGGTTTGTGAAATGTCCGGCCGTCCGTCTGTCCGTATGAACGCAGGTTTTTTCCACAGTTCTGAAGCTAGAGTAACCAAACTTGGTATACATGTTGGTATATACCATAGGCAGACAAAGTGTCAAGATCTCCCCCCACCCCCACCCTTTCCCCCCACAAACTGCAAAAACCTATATATTCCACAGTTTTATAGCTAGAGTAACCAAATTTAGCACAAGGTCTACTTATCACATCCTTAATTGATATGACAAAAAAAAATTGGCAACGCCCACCTCCTCCCCCACAAATAAGCAAAGTCTGTATTTCCCCCACCCCGTTAGCTACAATCAGAATATTTTGCAGGTTGAATTCTGTTGCCCTATTAAATAGATTAGATTGATGAATTTCATAGAAAACTTAATGATTCAATTTGGGTATATATAAGTTTCATAAAAATTCTTGCACTACTTGCCTCAAACTGTTACCACAAAATCTGACAAATGCTTGATGCGTTCCTTTTCTTTACTCCCATTATGTCCAACTTTTGCTGCTTTGAATAGACCCATCATAAAGTGTCTTGAAAGCTTTGGGTTTTCTAGGATTTGCATTCATTCGTAGGTCCATTTGAAGCGACAGATGTCTTGGACACACATCAAGCTTACATTTAACATAAAGTATATGCTATGCCGCCCCCAACAATCATTACGATGCTCAGAGCCACAAATATTTTAATAAAGTGCCCAAAACTGTCAGAGACAAAAACTGAAATTACTCACTCTTAAAAGCAATTCACAGCACACCCTAACGGATTTCTGCTCCCTGGAACCTTTTGAGTAAATGTAAAATGCAAAAAAGACTCAAAGGCATTGTCTGTTGCATGCCCCGAACTGGGCACATATTTATTTAAGCAATCAACAGAGTTTGCTGCTGTGCTAGCCTGGATACTATTATATAACTCGTATATATATATAAAGAGAGAGAGTCAGCTTGGCTGCTTGTGCAAATCAAAATCAAAAACACAAAACTAATTCCTTTGACAATGGCACACGCCGGCACCAGAGTCGCCGTGCGGTGGCATGGGGCATGGGGCATGGGGCATGAAAACTGGGTCTGTCAGGCTTAGCAAGAAGAAGTTGAATGAATGGCGAGTTGAGTTGAGTCGAGTTGAGTTGAGTTGTTTCTTCATAACCGAGCAGCCTGTCAAAGATGCATTCAAGGATTAAATTAATGTCACAGCAAGTGGACAAAGGCAGCATTCCCCGGCGGGTATCGCCAGCTCAGCAATATTAACGCTTAATTGTTTGTAGGCAAAGGGGCAAGACGAGATACCTGCCACATTGGCACTGCCCTTTGCCACACTGCCACTGCGAGATGAAGTCATAAAGAACTGGCAGCTGTGTGTAACCTTTAAATATGGAAATGTATGCTCAGGGTCGTAGTTGGCCCCGGGGATCTTTGTCCTGTTTCATTGCTGCTGCTGCTGCTGCTGCTGCTGCTGCTGCTGCTGCTGCCTTTGCCTTTTCATTCTTTAAATCAAATCGCATTAACATTTCTTTACAATTTTCTGCTCAGCTTCGTGACAAAAAATAAAGTGTTTGTTGGTCGGGGGCCAAAGCGCATAAAAAGGATATTTGACACTTTTAAATGTGCGCTTATTGTGACTGCCCCTACCCAGTTTTTTTTAGCCACCCTCCCTCTCTCACTCTCTGCTGGTTCCTTTTGTCTGTTCAACTATTTGCTGCCTGGCTTCTTGAATTTTTGTTATATTTCTCTGACGTTCTTTTCTTTTTTATATTTTTTTTTTTATTGTTTGCTTTTGTATCTTGGCCTTTGCTGCCTGCCAATCCCAATCCCAATGCCATTCCCATTCCCATTCCCATTCCGCTTCCTGGCTTGAAAAATCAAATCTATTGTCATTTTGCCAGCTACGTTCTAGGTTCGTCCTGGTCCTGGTTACTAGTCCTGCTCTTGTTCCTAGTCCTGCTGCTCGTCTTGGTCCTGAGCCTCAGCACTTTGTCGGCGTGTCGTTCCCGTCAACCTCATCGTCCTGGCAGCGTTTAAAAGCCATAAGCGTTTGCTTTTATTGAGTTTTTATTGTTTTTTATACGCTTTCTTTCGATGTGTTCCGTTTTTTTCTTCGTTTTTTTATATGTATATATATATATATATATTTTTTTTTTTATGTTGCCTTGCGGTGTGCTGCGATGCTGCGTTGCATCAACAGCACTGCTGATAGTTTTATTATCAAAAATCAATGATCTATAAGCATTTTCACAGCACTGTCTCGTCACGTTCTTTTTGCCTACAGTGAATAGTGCAAATGACTGAAAATCTCTTAAATCTATCCTCATAAAACATTCTTTCAGTTAGTTCTTATTAGCTTTTCAAATAAGTTTTTCGATAGCTGACAAGGGAATTAAGTTTGAAGTGTAGCAAAAGAAGCAGCATTTCTTATTAACTGTTAAGGGTTAATAAAATTAGATGATAAGATAAGAAGAGTGTTATCGATAGCATTGTTAGAATTACAGTTTTCGTGCATTTTCAACTTGCATCGTCTAAACAAGCGTCCTGTCTTGCAGCTTGTTTGATTCATGCAACTTGCACAGAAATATAAACGTTTCTATTTGTTGCACGAAACCATGCAAGATTTGCTAAACAGGCCTGTTTCGAATTCGAATTCCGTACGAAATTTGCGGAAACACAATTGCTTGCTGTTCTGAAGTACTCAAAACGTCAAAGGTTTACGATTTTGCCTGAGGAATATAAAGCAATTGCCCGATTACACAAAGAATTCAAAAAAATCAATTCTTAAATTCAATTTTCTTATATTCTTCAACATATTTGAAAAGATTTTGTCAGTTTATTCATTAGATTAAAGTTATATGACATTTATAATATTAAATTGGAAAAAGTATCTGTTAAACATAAGTGAAAACGTGCAATAAATCGTAGCTGTTCTCGATACAGCAATGCCTGCTAGATGACAACTAAAATGACTTTTTACTATGAAAACACGGTTTAGAAAAAGAGAAAACGAAACCAATCCGATCGGAAATCAGAACAGTAATTCGTAAATAGTTCGAAATTCATTAGTTTTTACTTTTCAAAAAAACGTACTGAACTTGGAACATGCCTGATAAAAACGATGACCTATTTTCAAGCTAGATTTCGAACGCAAGTTTATTGCACGCATGAATTGCATCGTCTAAACATCACTTTATGGATAGCATTGTTAGAAAGCGGAAGAAAGTTGCAAGTAATTCTGAAACTAATTTGTCGAATTATTTCAGAAAAATCATTTCGCCATTCTTTTTGTTAGAACATTTAACACTTATAGAAACTCAACCTATTGATATAATATATTATACAGTACATATATTGATGATAATCCCCCCTTAAATGGAATGCGTCTGTCACATTCAGCGACTGCAAACATCTTCTAAGACCTCTTCTTACATCTTTGAACTGTGTTATGACTGAGACATAGTCGCACTTCATTGCCAGACAATGCACACTGTGCTCAGCACATCAAATGTATGTCAATAACACTGTCCAACACAGCATTGAGCTAGCTGTCAACATGTTCTGTTCCTTTTTTCTTTCAATCGAAGTTGAACTGCAACCCTGCCCCCGTCGATTTCTTGTTGCACGCCCATGGCTATTGGTTGTTAGTTGTTTGTTGTTGGTTGCTGGTTGAATGCAATGCCGCAGTAAATCGCATCTTTGAAAATTCATTTCATTTCATTTTATTTTGCTGGAGCAAGAAAAATGCTACACAAAACGAAGCACAGCAAGCAACTTCCATAAAATTGAGAAATGAGAAATATTTTGCAATCATTCGTTGAAATTATGACAAACGCATTTCTAAGCTGTCGCAATGATTGAATTTTCTTCGCCCTTTTTCTTTGTACACAGCTTCCTACACTCCCCCTACCCTCCCCCTTCCCCCCTCATCCACACTCTTTAACTGCATTTTCTATTATTATTATTTTCCGATTTTTGCACCTTTCAACAGCGCGTTGCACGAACAGGCCACGGATTACAAAATCTATGTCAGTTTAGCTCTTCGGCTTGTTTGAATTTCATTTTCGGCTTTGCAGTTGCATTTCCACATCCATTTCCATTTCGTATCCCATTGTCGCCCTTTGATTGTCAGTCGACACCTTTCCCTTTGTGTTCCCATAATGAGGGATTCCGATCCGTAGTAGACAGCTACAACTACAACTACAACAAATACAGCTACAACAAATACAACTGCATATTATAGAACGCTTAAAAATCAATTAAAGTGACTTAAGCTGCGAAATGTTTACAGCTGGTCTTTGTGGCTTCCCTTTGATTGTTACTCACCTTTGTTCATTCGTCACGAGACCAAATCTGATTTTCAGGCATTAGTTATAATCTAAGCATATGGCATTTGAATATTTCATATTTACAGCTACGCATAACTGATTAAATATCATTTATTGTATATATAAAACCATTAAAAACATTCAAAATCTATTGAAATAATATGAAACAAGTCGGATGTACCCGACTGCGATATACTGTTTGTTCCCATTTTTAACTACTTTGATCAGTACTCAATATTCAAATTTTGAATTTCAAAACTCAACAGATATAGACTAGACATTTCCAAACAAATTACTCGGAATTAACATATAAATTTTAAAAAGTTTTATGTTAGAATCAGCCGAATCGTCCTACTATAACATATAGCTGCCATGGGAACGATCGGATGAAAAATAAGTTTTTGTTTGAACAACATTTTTGTTTTTTGTTAAAATAACTCAACCAAAGTCATCCCATCTTAATCAAAGCACATTTTATATATGCTGACCAGAATTGATCAAAATCGGTATGCTATATCTATATGATCATAGCGAGCATAGCGAATCTCATCATTTAATCCAACAAGATGTATATACAATTCATGTTGTTGATTATTTGTTATGATATGCAGTTTATTTAAGCCAAGCCAATGATTTTCACTTGGGTTTCCATATCCGGACTTGACTGTTACCTCACAAGGGTCTACAATATTACAAATACTCATACATAGAACAATTATCCAGCCTGTTCCTGCTATTCTATCTTCGAAGCATAGCCAAACTGAAACTTTATCAGCTTTGTATATAACATTTACATTCGTTTCTATACTTTGTCCTTCAAATGGTATACATGTAGCAATTTCATCTTTCTTCTGTTTTTTAGACTCAGCAAGTAGATTGTCTTTTTCCGCAAGCGTAATTTCATCAAGTTTGGCTTTTGTCTGCAAATCAGCTATTTTCTCTTGCAATTCATTAATTGTGTCTTTATTCTGCTTTGGTAAATCATTTTGATCTTCAGTTGTTTTTAGACATGATTCGTTCATCTTAATGGTCTCTTTTTGGTTATCCTTGACAATATCTTCATTTGAGGCTATTTGATCTATATATTCCTTATGAAACTCACTTTGCTCCATTAGTTTTTCAGCATGCATCTGAAGATCGGATTCTAAAATTTCTATTTTTTTGCTTAATTTCTTAATTGTTGTTTCATAGGACTGAACTTTATCTACGTGTGCTTGATTCTTCAGTGCAATTAGTTCGTTCAAGTTTTGCATTGATATCTCCAAAACTGACAATTTGCGCTTTGATTGTTCACACTCGACGCAGAACTGAGAAAAATAAGTATTTTTTTACTATTGTATATATATATCGATTTAACTTTTAAAATGGTTTTCATGCTCACCGAACTATTTTCACAAGTACTTGTAGATCCTTCGGCAGATTCGTCAGCATTCATCAATTGAATATTTATTGTATTCATTGTGATTAGAGTAGATTGTTGTTCAAGTATGGTTCGTTCGAGACTGACTTCCTCCAAATAGATTCACAGCTTATATAGCCAAGTTGAAATCACAAGATAAAGCACATATCAAACCGTCTTTGGTTAACTTATACCTGATGTTAGGTAAAATCTTGCACTTTTGAGCATATGGTAAAAGGATTTGGATATTCCAACTTAATACGTTGCCTACCTATAAAGCATCCATTACTGCGAAATACATACCCTTGAGTTAATACCAAAGAATTATAAATGGCTTAAGTCATATTCAGAACTTGTTTCCATTTATTATTTTATGGTGTGATTAACTGAAGAAAACGATAAAAGAAAATATTCTTAGAACCAATTATAAAATGTCTTAAGAATTAAAGAAGAAGAATTAAGATTCCTTTTGATGTGATGCATACTACAATATCATGTATAATATGTTCATTTAAAAAAAAAAAGGTTTGAGCTTTCAAAATATATAAAATTGTGCATTTTTGAACAATTTATTTTGTTCAAAATATATTAAAATTACTTATTAATTGACCAATGGAATGCTCAAACACATTTCTTTAAAAGGAATTTCTCAAAATACGTATTGTATATTTAAATCCAGTTTGCGCTGGCAGTTAATCCAACCAGCACAATTCCAATTGGAGCTTCAACTCAGTCCAAGAGCATCCGTAACTGGCTTTAATTGACATTGACATTTGAGTGTTTCGGAGAGCCATTGAAATCAATTTTCATAAATATTAAGACAGGCGCATAATTGATGCCCCCGCCTCTGTATCTGTATCTGTATCTGCCACTGCCACTGCCTCTCTTTCGCATGCAGAACTATTTACATTGCCACAGATAGTTGCAAGTTGATTGATGGATTAAAACCCAGTGTGTCTGTCCAAATTGACTTGCCTCAGCAGTTGCCTCCGTTGCCTACAAGTAGCCTACACAAAAAAAAAAAAAGACACATTATATATATATAGCCTGTCCCATTATTTATTATCCATTTACAAAGTATTTGTAGCATAAATTTAGATGCCAGTTCGTTGTCTTAGCAGTCTCTTTTGCCACCCTGCCCCTCATCATCAGTGTGACCATATCAAAATGACTACTAATTGACTGATTTCCCCGACTCTCTCTCTCGCTTCCAGTTGGCTTCTTTTCTCTGTTTTCTGGTTTTTGTTTTCTTTGTAAGAGTTTTTGTTTTATTAATGCGACTGTGGTAGATTAAAATCTGCCTGACCGTATACCTCCACATCCCTCCCCTTTCTGTCCACTTGCCAGCACAACAACTGGCTGCTGTTTGGCCAGGGTAGCGTCAATTTCTGTGCATTCAAGTGATCAATCATTTGATTGACGCCACTTTGCCCAGCATGAAGGATGTGCTGTGTGGGTGCCTGTTTGCATTGAACTTGCTCGTAATGGAAAAGGCGCCAGCGGTGTTGGTGTTGTTGTTGTTGGTGTTGTTGTTGTTGATGGCACCTGTTTGGTTAATAAAACTAAAACAGAAAGTTGTTTGATCAACTAGCTGATTTGAGTTTTACAGTCAGAGTTAGAGAAAGCTTAAGCCATTAAGGAAGTTGGCATCAAATAGCAAAGCTGGACTAAATTCCACACAATTCTTGTGAGAATCAGCCTTAGAATTGCATTTGACAATACAATGAATAAGTTGGAATTTCAAGTTATTGACCAAGTATTAGAAGAATGTAGTAGTTAGTACAGTCTGTCGCATCGATTTAGTAAAAAATTCTTAAAAGGTGTTGCAAAGAACTGTTTTTAAATCAAGGCTCATCCTCAGATGGTATGGATTATGTGTGGATGCTGTGTTATTATAGCAATTGTCACAGAATTTATAGATAAAATAAATTGACTTGATTCAATTTTTCCAAACTTTTTTGAAAACTGAGCACTACGAAGAGTAAGGCTTGTTTATAACCCGATCAGTCTTAAAGTCTTTTTCAAAGATCTAACAGGTCTGTTCCGGTTTCCACTTTTGGCAACATTTTGCGGAATTAAAATTCTTTTTAGTATTCAGAGCTTCCATGTGGTTGTTAATCTAGTCAATTTCCCTTCACAATGGCAAGCGAATTCAATCCCTGATAATGTTCAAGTGAATTTAAACCGCAAAGTGTTGACAAAAGTGTTTTAAGAGAAACCATGTTAAAAATTATTCACAGATTGAGGAAAATTCACACCCAACTGGGTGGAGTAAATTCTGATAACGCATAAGATAATTTTTGCCCAAGTGCGTTAAATACTGTTCAAAGCCATACAACAACTTAGCCGAGCAATGCCGGCTCTTACCAACTGTTACAAAATAAGTCAACAAAATTTAAAAAAAAACAAGTAAGAATGCTCTAGTCGAGTGTGCCCGACTACGAGACTCCCTGCTCCCACTTTGGGGGGGTGCATCCGAAATTTGAAATAAACTTGATCTGCGTATGGTATACAGGAACCTGCATGACAAGTTTGGTGTCTCTAGCTCTTAAAGTCTCTGAGATCGACGCGTTCATACAGACAGACGGACAGACAGACAGACGGACAGACGGACAGTCGGACAGACAGACGGACATGGCTAGTTCGTCTCGGCTGTTGATCCTGATCAAGAATATATACAGTTTATATAGTCGGAAATGCCTCCTTCTGTCTGTTACACACATTTGCAGTAATTTATAACTCCCTTTTTCCCATTTTTAATGGGAACAGGGAGTAAAAACCAGCACAAATTGTGATATTCAATCGTGTGCAAATTTGACATATTTCACGTATTTCAACTCTTCTAAAGTATTAGCTAAATTTTGATAAACATTGTGCATATTGTGTCTCTCTCGCTTTGATGCAACACACATGCTCTGATTACGAAAAAGCTTTGCTGTAGCTGACAGCTTTTAACACGCTGCACAGCCACAAAGCAGATATAATTGAATTGCTGTAACTAATTGAGACAAGGCTTGGGCGAACTAATCACAAAACAAAATGCATTGGCATGTAAAAAACGCACCAGTTCATCTCTACGCTGTCTCCTCTCTCCTCTCATTCCACTCTCTTTCTATGCTCTCTATTCTCTATTTGGCATTACTTTTTGTTGCACATAACTTATAACAAACGAGATGCGACGAAGCACAAAGCAATGAGGCTTTTTGTATATTATTTGATGTGCTTTGCAAGCGAAACAACAACCAAAAAGGGAATTGATGTACTGAGCGGGAGAGCAGGAGGGGCTGAGAGGAGCACGCCGGGTTCAAGGGTCGGGGTCGCAGGTTGGGTACGGGGCGACATTGTTCATCACGTGACCGCGCCATTTTGTTGTTAGCTTTGGCAGCACATTTTTTTGCCCGAACACACACACACACACACACACACACACACACACACACCACTACACACGCGCGCAACAACAAAGCAGCAAACAGGCCGAAAATGGACAAGAACAACAAACTTTTGCTTTCTTTTATTATTGAAAATCGCCAGCGCATAAAAAAAAAGCAGCAAGAAAAGCAAAAACAGCGTAGCCAAAAAATGCGCTGCTAATTGCTTTTAAAATGCAAAAGCCAGTCGGAGAGAGTCAGAGAGGGCGTAGTAGGAGGTAGAGAGAGAAGGGAGAGAGGACGCAGCATCAGCAGGACCAACATTGACTTTGGCAGGACATGCGAAAAAGCCACAGCTGCCTGGCAGGCTATAATTGTTTATGGCAAAGCCCAGCGAGAGAACCAGGACACACAGAACACACACAGGACATAGCACACAGAACAGCACACAGGACACTCTGCAGAGCGGATAGACTGGCAGCAGGATACACATAAATCAAGGATAATGGGCAGCGTCGTCGAGTCGCCGTGCGGTTAAAATTCGTAATTCGATGCTTTTGCATTTGCTTCGTTTTTTTTTTTTTTGGTTTTAATATTCCCTTCTTTTTTTTTTATTCTTATTCGCATTTTTGTATTTACCCAGCACAATTCAAAATATTAAAAGCGGGCATAATATAATTGAGCTGCAATGACAGAAGAAAGAACTACTTATCGGTTATATATATATATATATATATATATATATAGCTATTAGAGTTGGTACAGCATCAATACTTTTTGATAGTGATTCTCGAAAACATCACAGCACTATTTTCCTTTAGAAAACTACTAATCTATTTAAGATAAAGTAGTTTTTAATAATGATGAAAGTACTATAAGTTCTTTATTCAAATTATTATTAATCAGGCCTGTTCCGGTTTCCACTTTCAGCAATATTTTGCGGAATTCAAAGTTCATAAAACGATGCTGTTCATCTTTGGAATTGAATACTATCTCAATGGCAAGTAAAGTCAAATCTTGATCTAAAGTGACTTCAATCCACAAAATCTTTCCAAAAAGTGAAAATGGGAATTTTTAAGGGAAAATCACTTGGGAAAATTTAAAACCACAAAATCTTACCCAAAGTGAAAATGGAAAAATCACTTTCCAAAATTTACAAATATTTAAAAAAATAAAAAAAAATTGTATTCTTTATCAATGACAAGTACATCAATACTTGATCAAATGAAAGTGAATTCAAACCGCAAAATCTGACCAGGATTGAAAATGAGAACATTCAAAGGAAAATCAATAGCAGCAAATCCTAAGTTTATTATAAGATATATGTTAAGAGAATATTAATAAAAATAGAAAATCATTTCAACATATTTCCTTATGAAGAACATATTTTCACAGAAAATATTTATATAAATTAGTTTCATTCAAATAGAAATACAAAAAAAAGGAAATATGTTTTTCCATAAAAAGCTAAGCAAATGGGACTATGTATTAAAAAAATATCGATAGTGAAGGGAATTTAAAAGTATCGATATAATCTCGATCTCATGTTTTGATATCTCTAATGCATACTCCTTCTGCTTATCAATCTAAAAACAAGTAAGAACGTTGCAGTCGGATGCACCCGACTGCGATATACTCTTTTTTTCGCCTCTTTGCGGAGTCAGTGGGCGTGGCAATTGAATTTCTGCTCAAATCTTTAAAGTTTTGCCATCAATTAAAATTTGGTTGGGCCTGTTCTACAGGTTTGGGAGAAACAAACATTGCTTGATTGCAAGGGCGGGGGTGGGCGTGGCAAAAATATTTTTATCCAATCTATTTAATAGGACAATAGAAGTCAACCTGCAAAATTTGGTGATTCTAGCTAAAGGGGTGGGGGAGATACAGACTTTGCCTATTTGTGGGGGCGGGGGTGGGCGTGGCCGAATTTTTTTTTGCCAGATCAATGAAGGATGTGATAAGTAGCCCTTGTGCCAAATTTGGTTACTCTAGCTGTTAAACTGTGGAAGATATAGGTTTTTGCGGTTTGTGGGGGAAGGGGTGGGGGTGGGGGGGAGATCTTGACACTTTGTCTGCCTATGGTATATACCAACATGTATACCAAGTTTGGTTGCTCTAGCTTCAAAATTGTGGAAAAAACCTGCGTTCATACAGACAGACGGACAGACGGACAGACGGACGGACAGACGGACATTTCACAAACCCAATATACTCTTTTTTCCTTTTTTTTCAAAAAAGTTAAAAAAAGAGTATAACAATATATGCCAAATTTACAAAATTTTGTTTGTTGCTCAATTTTATAGTTCGAATATTAATTATGTACCGCACCCCTGAAAATCATAAAGAAAAGTTAGGCTAAGTTTAAATCGAGTAATAACAAGATACTCAGTCCCGTTGCCATTTCCGATAACTTTTCATTCCGAATCGTTTATAATTTTAAATTTCTCTTTACGAATAAAATAGCAATCGATATTCCTTTTTCAATATAAATTCCTGATACTTTTCATTCCACTGTCACAAAAATCTTATCTTTTTGAAAAGAATTTTCCATTGATATTCGAAATTCAGAATAGCTAATAATTTTCAGCGGAAATGGATATGCGAACGGACCTGACTGCTCATTATAAAAGAATCAATCGATACTATCGATAGATTTGTTAGCTAAATGTACTCTTACATAATAAACAGGATAACTTCAAGTCGAACAATTGCGAATGAAGTATTCGTAGTTGTTTTGCTTTGGCTTTATTAAAAATTGAAAACGCATTCAATTTATTCATCCGCCGGCAACAAGGTCGTCCTCATCCATCCACAAATCGATTGAGCGGTTCCGCGGCGGGGGTTCGGGTTCGGGTTCGGGTGTATTGCCCCGAGATTGGTACGGCAACTCAGGAATTGGGATTGGAATTGGGATTAGGGCGTCGTCTGAGTGACGTTTCGTGGCAGTTGTGTGAAATGTTGGCCTCTCGCCGTTTGCGTTTTTGTCTTTAAATCAATGTTAAAGCAATTTGTCACGACTGCCGCATGGTGACAATGAACGAAACGAAACACAGCCAAGGCAAGGCAAAGGCAGCCATGCTGCAGAGGCGGGGCAAAAGGGGTTGCCACTCACCACAGGGCCAGGACGAGGACGAGGACCAGAAGCAGCACCAGCATCAGGACAAAAGCGCCATTGTCTGCAATTGGAAAGAGAACGCGGCTCTGCCATTACCTGTCAAGTGAGTAGAAAACAAATCGCAATGGGAATGTCAATAGGCCAACCGCCCAATCGAGAATGCAAAGTGGCGACAAAAGGGCAACTGCGATAAAGGCAACCGGGCTCAATTGATTTAAGATTTAACTGAAGAGCGACATCGATAATGATTGAGAGCCATAGAATGGGCAAAAAGAAAGAGAAAGAGCCAAACGATTAAATCTGTCAACGAACAAAGCGAGTGTCTAATGCAAAACTAAATAGAGGAAATAATCAAATGTCTTGGCAAAAAAAAAACACTCTACTTCAACATAAGATCAAAAGTGATATATCAATCAATTTTGTTATCGCTCAATTTTGTTGAACACGTTAAGATAATGATACCACTCAGCATAGTCGAGTTATCGTAAAAGAACAAAATATTCGACCGATCAATTCTATGGCAGCTATATGTTATAGCAGTCCGATATGGCCGATTTTGATATATGTTCTACCTGCAACAAAAAAAAAGCATCTGTCTCAAATTTTATCAACATAGCATTAAGGAGAGACTAGTTCAGATAGAACAGTTACATAGATGGATAGCTGGAAATGGCTAGCTCGACTCGGCTTTTAATGCTTTTGCATATGTATATTTAATGGGATCGAAGTTGTCTTTTTCAATGTATTACACATTTCGTTGCAATATCATAATACCCTCTGCAAGGTTATTAAAACGAAAATAGAATATTTTCAAAGAAGATTGTCGAAATAACGAATTTGGGTAAACAGAAGAAACTTCCGCCGAGGGGGAGGTCAATGAGACCAGCTCAGCACAGCAGCAGGGCGAGAAGGGTACAACGCGCATCGCAGCTATGATTCCGGCTGTCGTTCCGGCTCCAGATCCGGAGCCGATGATTACTATTCGCAATACTATCCACAGCATGTCTATACGAGTGGCAGAGGAGCCCATGCGGATTCGGGCAGCATCTATCGCAATGCGGAGACCTGGATCATATCTCATTTCAACAAAATGGTTTGAATCAAAGCAAGCCATTCTAATTTTCACTCTAATCTATATGAGAAAACTTTTTTTCAGATTGCCACTTATAATTCTCAAACGGTTTAAGCAATCATATGGTGTAGTGCCTGTCTGAATGCATCTAGCAATATCTTCTTATTTCGTAAACTTCCAATATCTTATTTGGGTTGTTTCCCGACTTCTTTTAATTAAAATAAAATAAAAAAACGAGTATTTAAATTTAGGAATATAAAAATGAGTGGCTTTAGCTTGCTTGGCTATTGCTTTGTTTATATCAAACAATATGCTGCCCAAAATAAATGAATTTCAATCTTATTTGGATTATTTCCCAACTGATTTTGATTTAAAAAAAAAAGAAAGCTCTAACAAATAAGTTTTTGGAAATGGGAACAGACCTGTTTATAACAAACAGTGTGTTTACAAAAATAAATTAATTTAAATCTTATTTGGATTAATTCCAACCCGTTTTTTATTTAAAAAAATTAAAAATTATGGCAAAGTTTTTGGAAATGGGAACAGACCTGTTTATGCCAAACAATGTGCTGCCCAAAATAAATATATTTTAATCTTATTTGGATTACTTAACGTCTTCTTCAATGCGTTAAACATCTATCCAGTAAAAATGTGAATATTTTTGAAAAATGTCAGATGTATCCAGTATCAAATTTTATTAATTCTCTCAAATTATCCAAATTCTCTGCTTTAAATACTCGAATACCAAAAGTTCATAATTTTTTAAAAAATTGCTTCAAAGTGTCCAGCGTTGAATTCGCTGCATATTCAAAATTGAGCTTAATTTGTTGCTTAACTTTGGGTTTCGAGCTTAACAAAACTTTTGATGTAAGCCAACAAATTTACAATGTGCATAATTGAAATGAATTCGTTTAAGTAAAACATAACAAAGCCATTAAATGTATCTGTAGATAGTGTGTATCAGATGGCGAGAGAGAGAGAGAGAGGGGAGGGGAGGGAGAGAGATACAGAGAGTGGGAGTTGGGGCAGAGTGCAATGCATATGTACAGATAATCCAATTAGACAGGCGGCAAACTAAAATTTCAATTAAACAAGAAGAGCTGCAACAACAAGAGATGCAACAGCAACAAGAAGAAGAGCTGCAACAGCAGCAAGAAGAAGAGCTGCAACAACAACAAGAAGAAGAGCTGCAACAACAAGAAGAAGAAGCAGCAGCAGAGCTGCAACAACAATAATCGCTGGCACAGGTTAAAGTGTTTGAAATGAAGAATCGATGTTATTGAGAGCCAACGGGGCGTCGGTTAGCCAAAGGCATTTGTGGCATGCACCAGCCGCAGCTGCAGCCGTTTGGGGCAAGGTGAGCAGAGAGCAGGGTGGTTAACAGGCAGAGGCAGGCAGCAGCACAGGAGTCATAAACAATGCCACGAATTTGCTTTAGTCCCGCAAGGAAGGCAGCGTCAAAAAGGCGGCATAGGCAATGCCAACCATGCCAAGAACTTAGCAGGAGCAGGAGCAGGAGGGGGAGCGGGAGAGGGAGTAGGAACAGGAGCTGCGGTTTAACGCAGTAAGGGCAAGAGCGCGTGCAACGCGTGCAACTCGCATCGATAGCGATAATTATGTGGGCGTGGCTGGGGTGGGGAAGCCAGCGACAACCTGCTGCTTGCAACGGCAGCGGCTGCTGTTGATGCCAAATGTGGCTTAACTCGCTCGCTCGCTCGCTCTCGCTAACTACCTCTGTCTCAGTCGCTTGCTGCATCAAACGTAAATGCCGCACGTGGCGTAGGCGTCGTCGACGTCGATGTCATTACACACAGCGTGGGTGCAGCCAACTTGCCACAACAGCAACAATCACCGCCGATAATCGCGGCTGATCGGGCGGCGGCCTTTTTTTTTTTTTTTTTTTTATTTTATTTGCAAGTGCGACAAGTTTGAGTCATTGCCGCTTGTTGCCACTGCCACTGTTGCCAGCTCCTTCCGCTTTTTGCAACTGTGTCGTCAACTTGCACTTCACTTAATTAAATTGCAACCCAGCGCCGCTCTGCGGATGTGCCACACTCTGCAGGCAGTTGCCCCGGCCTTTTGCTGTTGCCTTTTTGCACCGCGACGTCAGTTGAAAGTCGCCGCGGCATAATCGAATTATGCGGCAAGTGCCGGCAAAAAGAATTACGATGCCAAAGCGAAAACATTATTAAAAGCTCATCAGCAATTGACATGCAACGTGGGTCGCCAAACTCAAACTCAAACCCAATCCCCAATCCCAATCCCCAATCCAATCCCAGTGACAGCTTGTAGGAGGAGCTTGCAACTGCACATAGACATAGACAAAGGGCGGGGCACGAGCCGTACGAAGGGCACAATTCACAATTAAACGGAAGCAGCAACTAGAAAATGACTTCATTAACCAACCTTTTAAGCATGTCGACAACAATGACAGCTTTAAAGAATCCAAATGAGACAAACGAGACAAAGGGAGGAAGACACAGGAAGTGAGCAGTTTTATTGAGTGCGCCTTGAATAATAGCTACTATAACTATAAATAAAAGTTAAAAATAACATAGACTACACTAAATTGTAGCTATATATAGTATGTTTCAGCAGCGTTCAGTTTATAGTTACGAAACCTACAAAGTACAATCTTTTAACCAGGGGTTAATAAAACTAATGTTACGATCCCTGCTTTTACAATAAGCTAATTTCGCTCAGCTTAGAACTCAAGCAACTAATTTATACGTTTGCTGCTTAAACTGCTTGGGAATTCTTAGGATTTCAAGCTGTTCAACCTGACTTATTGAAGAACACAGCACATACCACATCATAAAAGATAGAAAACTGCACTTTTCACAGTAGTTTCATTTTATGCTGAAAGTGCGTGCAGGAAAGGAATTTGGGAAAGTTCTGTCGGGAAATGTGTAAAGTTCGCGGAAAGCTATTGTATTCAACTTTTTTGTTTATCAACCGATTAGGCTCAAACTCATCTTCTGGGTGGAATATGGGTGGTCAAGGCTGTATGATGATTTGCTTTAAACTCGTTTTCAAATCAACATCGTTTGAGTTTAGCAGAAAGTTCTAATTTCAACAACTGTGCCTAAATCGACTCAAAAACTTTGTAAAAAGAAAATAGGATTGAAATAAATACACTTTAATGAATTCATAACGAAATTAAATACACTTTAATGAATTTCTAACAATATGCGAATGCTGTTTTTAAAGGCGCAATGTGAGAAACACCTAAAACATTCAATTGAAATTGCAATTGAATTGAAACGAATCCAAATCAAACAAACACTCACATGCCCGTATCCGTGTCCATTTAAGTACTCACAAATGTGCATATAACGTGTGCACATTGCCATGGCCATTATCGGCAACATCAGCGTCATCGCTGACAACAGCAGCAACAACAGCAGCAACAATAGCAGCAACAACAGCAACAACAACGACAACACTCTCGCCCAGCACATGAAGAGGAGTTGAAGCTGATGTTGGAGTTGGAGTAGAAGCATCAACCAACACCATCAAGAGCAGCAGCAGCAACAGCAGCTACAGCAACAACAGCAGTCACTGCAGCAACAACAGCAACACCAACAGCAACATCAGCTGCAGCAGCAGCAGCAGCAACACCAACACCAACACCAACAACAACATCAGCAGCATCAGTGATGCAATCCACGTGCAAGTGTTTTTATGTTTGTTGTTTTTAGAGAGTTCTCTGGGCTGGGTTGCCATGAATTGAATGCGACAGCAAAATTATGTCCACACATTAAATTGGCGCTGGTCTTCGCTGCTGCCAGTTCTGTCGTTGACTTTGGGCGTTGCTCTTGTGGCACCAACACCAACATCACCATCATCATCAGCAGCAGCAGCGGAACTGTTTTGTGTGAGTGGAGTACATGAAACACGTTTGTAGCAGAGAGCTCTTGTCAACTTAATTTATGCTCGATTCCATGTTGCTCCCTTGTTGCACTGTTGCCCTGTGTTGCCCTCAGCCTTGTCCTGCCGCATTTGGCAAGACTGCTCAGCTATGGCCATGGCTATTCATCCATTGAATCCGATCGTCGTCATCATTGCTCAGGCGTCTTGTGGCGACATTTTTCATGTCTTCATGTGATCGAAGCCATAAATTATGCACACGACGAAGAGATCACAGATCGCAGCAAAAGTCTCAAAGACTTCTCCAAGTCTCACCAAAGTCAGCCCGAGCTATTCAATCTTTGTGTCAACAGAAATTATTTTTAACAGCAACTACAACTGCAACAACAACTATACAGCTATACAACTACAAGGAGAACTGTAGACTTTCATGAGATTAATTGGCCCTGATTACAAATGTATTTTGTTAAAGCAAATGCAATGCAACTTGAGGCAACTGGGAAACATACTCTCTCTGAACGTCATTCGTATTCGTAAAATATGCATTTGGATCTATTAATGCTAAAAAGTGATAATGCCTGACATAAATAACTAATGCCTGCCAGTTTTTTTCCGTTCCGAGTTCCGTATAAGATATGCGAACTGGAAAATCTAAGAAATTTAAGTAAACATAAATCAATCATTTCTTAAAGTTTGAAAGTACATTGAGCAAGTGGAAATAAGACTTTTTACTTTAAATATTATAGAAAAAGAGTTTTATTATGCTCTTTTTTAATTTTGTCCGTCTGTCCGTCCGTCTATCCGTATGAACGCAGGTTTTTTCCACACTTTTGAAGCTAGAGCAACCAAACTTGGTATACATGTTGGTATATATTATATACCATAGGCAGACAAAGTGTCAAGATATATAAATCTTCTATTCCAGATAAAAGAACTAATCTATTCTTTAGTTCCTTTCCGGATAAAAGAACTCATCATTATTTTAAGTTTCATTTCTGATGCAGAAACTAATTGACTAGGATTGACCCAATTCGAATATCAATTGTAAAAATATTGGCTTAAATTAATCATTAATCATTATAAACAAACGGTTCCTTAAGCTTTTTAAATCATTTGTCTACACTTTGAAGCATAACAAGACAAAATGTTATTTATTTAAAATATAATTATTGAAAATTGACATAGTCGAAAGTTCTTTTCGTTTCATTTAATCAATTACAGGATTCTCAAGCAGCTCTTTAAGCTCGTAATGCCATTTACTTAAGCTGTTTACCATAATTTCAGCTAACCATAGACTTTGTGGCTTTTGCCTAGATCAAGTTCCATTGTCTGTCAAAGTTTTGTCAGGACCACACACTGCTACACCCTCCTTAGGAATCCAGTTTGGTTACAAGGCAGTAGAGAAGCACTTGGTAGAAATATTCTAATAGTTTATTAATGATTTTGTTGCTACCTCTCAACTTTATTAAAAGTGTAAGCGGCTCGAGAAACTTGGGCAGCCAGAAGTAAACTATCTGAAAACTATCAAACCAACACTCTCTCTCTCGGCTCAAAAACACTTTCAACACTCGAACGTTCCTTGTTTTTTTTTTTGTTTTATACAGCAATTATAAGAGTATGCAAAAGGCAGGGGGGGAGGGGGGAGAAAAACACACCAACTGTTAACTGAGGCTGCCTGGCAACACTTCTCCTGTTACTGACCCGGATCCAAACCCAAACCCAAACCCAACCTGGGTAGCGTCTATGAAGCCATCATGTGGAAAAACACTTAATTACTTTAGAAGAGCTGGCGCACAAAAGTGTAAAGTGCCCCGTCCACGCCCACCCAGTCCACGCAGATGGGGGGGGGCTTGGTTCATAAACAGTTAACTAACTAAAGTAACTGACAGTCGTGGGGAGAAGGGTACGGTAGCAGTACCCCAGCTACGAACCAGCAACAGGACTCATCAAAGATTGTCTGCCTCTAGCAAGGCTGATGTGTAGTCGTATTTAAATTAGATTTGCCTGAAATCGTGCGTGATTGTCAACCAGGGTTGCCAACTGGAACCGGAACTAAAGTTGAAAACTGGTATTGAGTTGGTATTGGGGCAGGTGGGGTGGGGGGGGGGGGGGGGTGTATGTGTTCCGTAAACAGCAGGCGAAAGATTTTTGCGTGTGTGCACTCGAAAAACTTGCAAATTGGATTTTGGTTTTTGAGTTTTGCTTGATGAGTTCCAAGACAAGCTCAAGAACTTTGCGCGCACATTGCACATAGTTCAAGTATTCAAGTTTCTATATATGCCCCACAAGTGCTGGGCCTTGAGAAATACTTATACATAACCCTCAACCACTGTTAATGTCTTTCATTTAAATCTTACTCATTTCTTCTTTTTCCTTTGTTTTTTTTTTTTTTTGTGGGTCAATTAAACTGAAGCCTGCTCTTAATCAATGAAATATAACATTCAAAAAGTCAACAGTTGCTGCAATTGTCTGAAGAGCTACTTCAAAATGAACGCGACATAGTTAAATAATATAATTGTTTAAAATTCGTTTTGAGAAAAGGAAATGAATAATTTGGTCAGAAAATTGCTCAAATGAATCGAAAATTTGTCTTAATCAACATTTGACTTTTGAGTTGTTTTGGGTGGGGCAAGTTAGACTGGTATGTGATCTATAAAGAAGTGCTGGAAACTAAATACACTATTACAAATGTATTTGATGAAAATATTCAATTTTAAATTTGATCATATTTAATGACAAGTGCAGGCAGAAAGAAAAGTCATCCGATAATACAATATGCACTTGCAGAAAAACTGCTTATTTTCGAGCGATTGTTCCTAATGACTAAAAAGATATTCTTTCTAGTTGATATTTTTGCAACTTTTGATTTTGATTCCTAGCGCAACAATACAAAAAGAATCTCTATATATAAAGTACATATAGTTACTTTCTTATTAAATATTGCATATACATTTAATAACAATTCCCAGTGCAGTATTTCTGTCAGTGTAGCTGATAGATAGCCTCTCAGGCAACAAGCCCAATAAAATTAAAATTCCAATTTCACGAGCCATTATCATATCAAAAAACAATTGCAACGCTTGAACTGAAATTCAAAAGTCAAACTCAAACTCAAACTGAAACTGAAACTGAAATTCAAACTGAAATTCAAACTGAAACTCAAACTCGCACTCAAAGTCAAAGTCAAATTCGAAAAGCTAAACGGAAGCATAAATAAGAAACAATTAAAGGCATTTTAACGCGCATTTGAAGCCGAGACACCGCAGGACATTCGAGAGCTCCTTTTTGGCGTGCATAGCGCTCAGATAATAAATGATGTTTTTGGAAGGGGACTAAACTGTTTTGACTTTGTTAATAAATTGAAAAATTATGATAATGCCGCAGGAGGCGAACTACTTGAAAAGCGTAGCAGAGTATTATGTGGTATATACAATATATATATATATAGACAAGAACAAGGGCATAGTAAATTAAACCGAAAAGGACTCAAAGGACGTGCAGTGCGCAACGCAACATTAAGCAGGCGACTGGCAACTGGCAACTGGCAAGGACATTAAGGCCACATGGGCGAGCAATGATGCAACATATTCTCTCGTTATATACTCCCCCCCACCCCACCACCACCCAGCTCCTCGCTTTGCCACTTTTCAAGACGCCGCAAGTGCGCAATTACATTCGAGCGTGTCCTGCGTGCATGTCCTGCAGACGGCGCCGCCGGCGACGGCGTCAGCGTCGGCTGCATTGCAATAAAGTGTCACTATAAATAAATAATAACGCCCACAGAAAACGCTCCCAGAGCTCAACTTCGACCGCCCGCTGTGCAAAAATATTGAAAAATTGTAATTGTATCTCATAGATACAATTACGATGCGGCCCGTGACACGTGACCGTCGCAATATACCCCAACCCCAGCCTCCACCCCAACCCTGATCGCATCGAGTGCGAAAAGTCACCAACGGCATTTTCGACGCCGGCGGCTGCAGCAACGTCAACGTCAACGTCAGCGTCGACGACGACGACGACGTCACTTAATGGTCCAGAGTTCCGAAAAGCAAACAACAGCAACGCCTGATTGCCAACGATGGATCAGAGGGGGGAATATTTAGTTGATCCTGCGCTCAAAAAGGGCAACTGGCAAGGAAAACGGGGGAGGGAGGGGAAAGGGCTGGCAAAACTGGGCAGTGCGTGGCAAACAAACACAAAACTCAGAGCCAGAACCAGAAACAGAAACAGAACCAGAACCGGAAGCGGCTAACGTGGGTTAACAGCAGCATCATCATCAGTTGAGTGTCCTGAGGGCAGGACAACGGTATGTGTTAAATGTGAAATGGTCAGAGCGGGTATAAGTGTGAAGTGTGAAGTGGAAAGTGGGAAACTGGAAAGGGGAAAAGCAAATGTGGGCGAAAGAATTCCTGGCATAGGAAGGGTGGCAAATATTACATTTCTGTTCTGAGTAAACTGTTGTTGCTTTGTTAGTTGCAAAATAAAGTTGAACTAATATTAACAACATTTCATTTAATGCTTTAGAAATCGAGTTTTCTTTAATGTATTCACCTTATTAAATGCAAAATAGTTGAAAAATCGTTTTTGAATATACGAGTTGAACTACTCTAAGCCCCCATTTAGACGATGGCGTTTCTTCGTTAAGTTCTAGCGTAACATGTATATATATCACCAACAAACAAGAACTTAACGAAAGAATATCATGACGAACTTAGAGTAGTTCAATTCGAACTAAATATAGTGCTAATAGTTCGAACTTCAATAACTCGAATTCCTCTACAACTTTTGAACAGAAATATTGATTGTAGTGAGAATTAGTTTTCGGTATTCAGATCTTTGATGCCACGATTTGAGATTCTTAATTGAAATTTAACCTTTTGTTCGAGTTGATTATCTAACACTCAAAACTTCTTCAATTGAACACCTCTACGCGAGATTAAAGTCTAGTGACGATGCATATGCAAGTTACAAAACTTCAAATTTTTCGTCGAAGCCTTTTCTGATCACTATAAATATTTTTATTATTTTTTATCTTATATTAATCAGAAAGTACTTTTTCACAAAACTTGATATCAGAAGTTTTGTGGCTTGGATATGCATCGTCACTAGACTTTAATCTCGCGTAGAGATGTTTTTATTTGATCTAACATTTTTCAGTTCTACAATTGATGCCGTAGCTTCATTTGACTTTCTAGACATATCATATTTTTATACCCTTGCAGAGAGATAATTCGAACTCAAAGAACTAAAATACACCAACTTTGTGTGTATTTGTTATCTTTCGATTTCTCAGCCACATTTAAAATTTAGGAAATCAAAATCCAATTGAAATCTGTTTAGTTTTCACAAACTTAAGGGAATTGAAAAAACTGCTGCCTGCAGAAACCAATTCACAAAACAAAACCAAGTCTGTGTAATCTATAAAAAAACAGTTTTATGTTAGCCATGATAAAGACCATTTAAATGTCGTCAAACGATATCCGATTAGTTGCACTCAATTATGCGAAGCTCTCGGTTATCCCAATATGCCATACAATACCCAAATCGCTTACCTCACAATTTGCTTGGATTCTATGCGAAAGCAACATGCACATGACCAATCCCAGTCCCATTCTCAATCCCCTACCCAAAACCCAAGCTCATAACACTGGCTTATCGCAGGCATTCCTAATAAAGCGCAAAGCCATTGGAACATGCATGAAAAAAGAAAACTAAAGGAGACGACAAATCGGAGGCTGCGCCACTTGAAAAACCAACTTAGTTGGCAAGGGGTGGTTGGGAGAATGGTGGCTTTTTTCTTTGGACAGCAGCAGATTTGAATGCGGGGCAGGCCACATCGAATCAATTTTGCTTGTGGGATTCTGACATTAATATGACATTTATTTGTCACAAGGCATTTACTGCGGCAGCCGTTTAGGATGTTTCGATAACCCGCCAGAACCAGAACCAGAACCAGAAACATAACCAGACTGGGACAACTTTCTTTCCCCGTACCGCTGAAGACGCCAGACGCATAAATTCAGTTGCCGTTAAGCACTTTGGCCGGTTATCAATGGGTTAATAAACGTTATAAAATATGAGTTCATTATGGAAGAGTCAGTTATAAATTTTTGTGCTTGTTGCACTCGACGCGACGCTTCGCACTGCAGGGGCTATAAATTCGTGATGCCTGCAGAGAAAACCAGCCGCAAATGTAGAGACAGAGAGAAAAAGAGAGGGGGAGGGGCGGGGGGGGAGCAGTAGAAGTGAAACAGGGGTAAGCAGCATATGCCACACTGAGCTGATGTGCTGCTGTGTCTCGAGTCGAGTCGAGTTGAGTCGAGGAGTCGCTTTTGTTGTAGTTGTAATGAGAGATTATATTGCTTTATGCGACTTGGCATTGGGCACACGCGTGTCCTTGTCTGCGGCATGTGCCTGCCTGCCTGCCTGCCTGCCTGCCTGCCTGCCTGCCTGCCTGCCTTCCTTCCTTCCTTGACTTGATCCTGCGCTTTTGTGCCTGGGCTTAACTTGGACACAACACAAAACCACAAAGTCCTGCCAAATAGTATATGTTCATGTGTGTGTGTGAACCTTGTATAGAAATATAATGCTATTCATGGGGTTGCTTTGCCATATGAATAGATTAAAATGATAAATCAATTGGAAACGTAATGAGTTGGCAATATAATATTGTACATGCTTGCATTATCATATATGATATCATACAAAATCAAGTTAAGCTATAATTCTACTTTATATTAGTTTTCAAACTAGTTTTGAAAAGCCATCAACACTTTACTTAGGCGCTATCATTGTGAAATATCTCAATAAAACTTGAGTTTTATACATAAAACAGAAATAAAACAAGAAATCCAAGATATATACTATACCCTTGTATATATACTGTTTGTAGACCTAAGAAGCATGTGTGCCAAGTCTTATCAATATAGCTTCAAAGAGAGACTAGTTCACATAGAACAGTTAGATAGATGGATAGTTGGATAGTTGGAAATGGCTAGTTCGACTCGCCTGAGTGATTTGTCAGTTATTTCTGAATTATTTAGAGCTCTAATACATGCATATGGAATAGGATCTGCTGTACCTGATATCATATAACAATCTGCAGAGAACATGTGCATTAACTTCATAAATGAAAGTACAGACTGTATACAGTATACTACAGCTGTGAATGATTTCTAAAGACCCAAACATAGTATGTGTAGGCACAATAGCTCTTAATTCATTTATTGTTTTATTTTCGTTTTTGCAGCAAAATAAGAAATAACTCAAATTACCCATTGTATTGTTTAGTTCAATACAAACATATATTTTTCTCGCTGTGTGGCTTTTGCACGTAAACTGCAGGATTGCCAGATTGGCAATACTAATCACCAAAGGAGAGGTCAGACAATGGAAACTGATGCCATAATTGGGTACTACTCAGTTCACTCGAAAACTGAAACTGAAACTGAAACTCAAAACAATGCACATCACACACAGAGATAGAGAGCCTATGGGCGAAGCGTAGAGATTAATATCCAGCGATAATAATGAGCAAGGATAATGCGCGTAAAATGAGCCAATCTTTGAAATGAAGTTGTCCGTTCATCACGGGGTCTACCTTTGTGGCACCTGACCAACAAAAGAAAAAAACTAAGCCGTGACTGAGGCCGTGACAGTGACAGTGACAGTGACAGTGACAGTGACAGTGACAGTGGCAGTGGCAGTGACTGGGATAGTGACTGTGCTCATGGTTACATTTGTGTGGTCTCCTTGAACGCAATGGGAGATGGGCCATGTTTGATTGTCAGACAAAAGAAAAATGCTAAGGAAAGCAAACAAGTAACAGACAATAAATAAACAATTGATTGGTTTGGTTTTTAGGTACGTTTTGCAGGGTCCTCCCGCAACACAGGACATGTGTTTTGAATTTGTCGCCTGCATAAATTTTGCCTTAGGCTGATCCTTTTCTTTAACTTTGTTGTTGTTCCTTTTGCTTTTCGAGTGCGTGTTGTGCCTTACAAATTTCATGCTAATGCCCATTTCCTTTTGCCTTGGCAGCCTATCCCTATATCCTATATCCTACTATATCCAATATCCAATATTGTGTAAACAAATGATGCCAGTAGGTGTCACCTTACAATGGGTTTGCTCTCTCCTACTCCTTTACTCCCTTACTCGCTACCCCTCCCTTCCCTTTCTTAGTTCGTTCAAGTATGTGTCCCATATATATCAACTGCCTGTTGGATTCGATTCAGCACTTTCCCCCCGTACCCTCTCTCTACATATGCCTGGCATTAGTTTTGACTCATCCAGTCATTGACAGTCGCCAGCAGCTGTTCTTTCAGTGTACCCCGCGTACCGTTCCCATTATCGTCTGTGTTTATCTCCTGAAAATGCGGGTGAGCTATTGACACAATTGTTTTTCGCCGACCTTTTTTCTTTTTTTCCATACCATTCTCTGACATTGTCTCTGAAAAACGGCTCGGGCTATTTTTAATTATTTGTATTATGTTTCAGTTGTTCAGCTTCAGCTTCAGCTTCAGTTTGAGTCGTTTGTTTTTGGTTTACTTCTCCTCCTCCACTCGTTAATTATGTTACAATGAGCCTGAGATAATGACTCTTCGAAAACATTGGACGCTTTTTCAATATTTATCAATGAGTTTGAGGTTAGATGGTTACATATTTATGCAGTTACGCAGTTGGCCACTTAACTAACATGGTGGTCTGAAATCTGAGGTTTCGCTTTCATATTCGTTAACATTACATTAGCTGACATTATTTTGTGTGCTTGGTCTTTGAGTTTTTGGGTGGAAAGTTGTGCAGGGTGGGGGGTAATGTGGTTAATGTGTTAGGTCAACGCAAAGTTGCTCATTGCATTATTGTCTCAAACAACACAAAGTTTAGGTTTTCAATATTGACATATTTGATTGTTGAGGCATTTATAAGATTTGTACACAATTGCAGTTCGATAAAGCTCAAGATTGCAACATCTTTGTAAAACTTTCAAATTTTATGTTTATAAAATGTTTAAGTTAGGAGAATTGTAAAACTCTGATATTGTCTATGGTATATATCAAAATGGTATACCAAGTTTGGTTGATCCAGCTTTAAAACTGTAGAAAAAACTGGGGCTTATATAGACAAACATACCAGTCTAGACAGCTAAAAGTCTAGTTCAATTTAATTGAATTCAGCTTAAACCCATATCTTCCATAGTTTTATAGCTATAGTTCCCAAATCCGACACCGTGTGACTATTGAGAAAACCGGCTAAAACCAATTTGCCATGCCCAATCCCGCCCACAAATGAGCAACATCTTTCATATCATCTGGAATGAATTCATAATCCAATTTTTTATTTTAAATTTTTAACATGGCTTCATTTTGCATGTAATGACATTAGTTTAATTCAACAAAATTCTTTGCCTCAAAGCAAGTCACTCCAATCCATAAGAAATAAGTTTTTTTAGGTTGGCCCTTATAATTCTCAAACAGTTTAAGCAATCGCATGGTGTGGTGCCTGTCTGAATGCATATTTAAGCTATATCTTCTTATTCCTTGCATCTTATATTTATTCTTATTTAATTTGCTCACGAACGAAAAATGTATGCAAATTTCTGTTGAATCAAATCCGCTCCACATACAGTTAAAGGTCCAAAACGAAGTTGAGCGAACTGGCTGAGTTGAAGCAGCTAGCGGATTTCATGGAGATGTTAGAGTTGAAGCCATAGGTAGAGACAACCTGTTGCTTGGCCGTCAGATGAACCTGATCAATCAGCTGACGCTGTTGGGTGGAACCGGCAAAGCCAAAGTTAAAACCACTTGTTTGTCCTGCCTAGGTGACGGAACGTTGGCCATGGTTGCTGCCTAATCTGCTGCTAAAGGTCCCATTCCGATCCAAAGGAAGCTGCATTGTTGGCATCAAAAGCAGCAACAGCTGCTGCAGTCTACGGCACCCACCGAATCATAGGAGCTTCGCAAGTAGCCACCACCAGCGGATCACCAACTCCAAAGCCACTGGAACCACTCAGGCTGCACGCATTTCGGCGTGCTGTGTCAATAGATTGCTGATGGGCGTTATAGTGACTAAGGAAGGATTAGTTAGTTTGAACGAGCGCTAAACTATTGTATAATAACATATTTCGAAAAACGTTTGAATATAATATATTTTCATACCCTACATCTTAACTCTGTGCAAATAAAAATCGAACCAAATCAAATATTGGTATTCCTTGGATCATTATTGAAAGTTTCTTTAAAATTTCTTGCACGGACTGTTTAAACGATGACATATTTTCAAGAAAGATCTAGCACGAAAGTTATTTTTACGTTTTGGAAATGCTTTATTTGTGTAATTCAACACAACTTTGAGGAGAAAAGATTTAAGGTTTCATCCAAGTCCATTTTAAGCCATCTATATTGTATGCTCGTGTCACATCTCAGTCATACTCACGTCCAATTAGACGCAGCCCTTCACAATGTTTGGCAAATCCTCTCATTGTGCCATCCATCATGATTGTGGCAAGCCAAGAATCACGTTAATACCTTTAAAATTGCAGATCCCACGAATGTATTACGCCTTATTACGAGATAATTTCATTATTTAGCCAAAACATAATCAAATGCGCCATATCCATCACATCTAAGGGAACACACACACACACACACACACACAACACACACAGAGAGACGTTAATATACAATTAATTTCATAAGCTCATAAAAACGTGTGATGAAAATAAGTCGAAAAAAAGGAACCGCACACCGAGTTACAAAAATCAGATAAAGTCGCATAAATAGGTACCTGACAAGGGAGGATGGCCAAGAGTGTTGATGGCGATTGTATGATGTAAGAGAGAGGGGAGTTGAAAGAAGTAAAAAAAAAAAAAAAAAAACCGAAAAGAAATTATATATAATCCCGACGCGCAATCAGCGTGTAAATTATAAGCGGGCCTTGCCTCCAGGGGCGTAGGTAAGAGGGGGGGGGATGAAACGAGTCCAATGCTAAAGTACCGCAAAACTTGCAAGCGGTTGTGAAAATAAAGTAATGCGAAATAATCCTTGGGTTGTTATCACACACACACATACTAGCACACACATACTAACACATACACTAACACACACACACACTAACACACACAGCACGACACTCGCTGAGCTCGCGTGGCATACAAAAGCCTAAAGAGCACCCGTATTTGGGTACAGCGTACACTGAAAGAAATAAATAATGTATGTTTATATTCCCAATTGCTATTTTAGAATTTTTATTATGACTTTGGCAACAGGAGGTATTATTTTCAATTTGAATATGCATATTTTCAAATAAATTTTCATAATGAAAATATTAAAATAAATATTTTTTTCAATTTTAATTCTATGTACAGTTGAAGTTGCGAAAATATTAAATTTTAGTATTATTCATATTTATTTCAATTGAATATGAAAATGTTTAGAAAACGCCATATTAAAATTGAATATGAAAATATTGAAATTCACAATGCATTATTTCTATCAGTGCATGGGGTAGCCGAGTAGGTGACAGTAGAGGGGTGGGTAGGGCAGTGTAAGGGTAGGGGCACAAAACTGGAAAATGCAAAATGGAAGCGAAGCCATGACAAGGACAGCGACAGCAACAACGACAACGACAGCGACAGAGACAGGGACAGGGACAGCGAAAGCGACATACACTGGGACAGGATATTTACACAACCAGGATATTTGCTTAGACGTCTATGTATGCATATATATGAGAGTGTGAATGTATTTGTGTGTATCTGTGTGTGTATATAGCGGTAATTTGTGCAAAAGCAAAAGATATAATATACGTGCTGAATACATTGTATTGGACATGTGTAGCAAATATAACACCAGATACTCGACTCGATGCGCTACCATCGGTAATGTTTATCCGATTGCGGTTCAATTGAAAATTGCACTTCAATGTTCAAAAGGACACTTGTAAATTTATTTATGTTTATTTATTTATGATCAGATCAAATAATGGCGCAAGTAGAGCAAGTCAATGTAAACCGAAACGTGACAAAATATGTATAAAAGTTGTTGACAATTTTCAGATAAATTGTATATTTTATATATTATAACATATATTATATACCCTATGTGCTATAGTTTAAGTTAAGACTTAGCCAAAAGCATTTACTTTATGAATTAACTAAAGCATACTGTTACTAACATTAGCATGTTAATCAGGCGTGCTGTTACTAACTTTGTCATGTTAACCAGCAGCGATCAAACTTAACAGCTTTCTGTTAACAGTGCACTTAAGGAAAAATAAATCCTTTTAAATTAAGAACAAACGGAATCAATAGTAGAGTAACTTCGGTTCGAATTTTAAGAAATTTTCCTTCTTAAATACTGAACATATTTATGTGCTTTTAGAAAAAATACTGCTTTCAAACGAGATATTCCACACGTCTAATCAAGATCACAATTTTGTAAAATCAATAATCGAACTAATCAATTACTTTGTAGCTATTTACAGCCCTTTTCCACACTGTAAATGTCAAGTAGTTGCTTTTGTAATTGATTCATTGTTCGATATTCTCATCAAATATTTATCCTTAAAATGGAAAATGCAAAAATGTTTTGTTAAAATGTTAAAAGTACCGCGCTTGATAGGCGAATATTGCTAACTTATTTCTTGTTGCGACCTCGCTTAGGTAACAGACAATCTTTTTTATTTTGCATCTACGCTGGCAGTTATAATGGTTTTAATGAAATTTTTATCTTTTGTTGCAGGAAGCTCGACAACAGCAGGAGCAAAAGCTGAAGCAGAGCCAGGACCTGAATGAGCAGCAGCAGCAGAAGGCAGGAGCCAAACGAAGCCGAGCCGAACGAGGCGTTGACAAGCCGCATTGTCATCAATTTTGCCTTTGAGAAAATATATATATATATACATATATACAAGAGGATAACAGGAAGGAAGAGCAGTGAAAGGTGGTTGGTCACCCGTTTTATGGGCTTATAGTTTTATATACCATATTATGGAACATTTTTTAATTTATGCACAATTTCGCTTAGCCCACAAAACACACTTTTAAACGAAGAGGAGAGAGGAGAGTAGAGAGTAGAGAAGCTTAGTTGGCTTTCACAAGTAGGTCATTGTCACTAAATATTAAGGCGACACAAGCAATTGGTTTTGGTACTGACAATATTTTATATTGGGTGTGAGAAAAACGAAAAACAAAAACAAAAAAGGTGCGAGTGTTGTGGCAACCAAATCCGATTAGATGTGCGTGCAACCATTTTTGGGTGACCCTCGAGTTCAGACTGGCACAGAAGATTGGGCATAAATGGATTAACGCTTGAATGAGAATTCATTTAAAAACTGAATTGAATTGAAGCATAAACAACACGCACACACACAGATACACACACAGATACACACAAGCACACTGAGTGAGAAAACCGAATCCTTTTCTTTTTCCAATCAATTGTTCAGACTGCAGACTCCAGTCTTCAGAGCACATATCGAGTATGTTTTGTGGTTTTAAATTACACAATGTCTGAAATTCGAGCATGAGTAATTCTTCAACAACATGTTGGGCCGTGTCGTATCGTGTCGCTTCTCGTTCATATACACTTAATTCAAGATACAAGATATGCACCATTCGAGCGCAAAATCTATCATAATTCGTGGAAGTAACATGTTAATTGAGTTATCAGTAAATGCAACACACACACACACACACACACCTACACAATTTCTCACTGAAGACTCTAGACACGTTAACCCAGAGCTATTGTCTGACAAGAGATCTTTGATTGTTTGAGATTGTTCGAGTATCGTTTTCCGGCAAAGTATTGAATTTCAGCAAAGCCGTTGACAGCTGCTTGTTTGCGTTAATTTTTTAGAATAATTTATTACTCGATTTGAAGTTGCAAGTTAAAGCCTGCACAAATGCCGCCTTGAAGCATATAGATTCACATAAATATTTCTACACAATATGGCTCAGAAAAAGTTTGGCTTGACTATAAGTCAAGCATATCCTGATGCCTGCCCTCAAACCAGCCATGCAAAAGAAATAACTCGTGTACTTTTGTATGCCACAGCATTTTATTGATAAACTTATGCCATAGTCCATAGAATCGCAGCGCACAGCACAAGAACAGGCAAGTCCAAGGACCAAAGGACCAAACGACCACAAGCAATAGCAAATAGCATAGCACACCATAGCACACCACAGCCCAATGAGCATTGAGCACGCAAAAAGGCAGCTGCAGCTTCGTGCATAACTTCAGCATAGAAGAAGCTTCAATTTTATCATCGTTTTCCCTCCTGACTGAGGCACAATCAAAACGCAGTTGTCCCAGACCCCAACAACAACAATGACAACAAACAAAAAAGAAACGACATACACATATATTTTCAATAAGCACCCAGAGAGACAGAGCAGAGAGAGCGAGTGCGAGTGCGAGTGCTTAAAACTTTATAGCACTTTGGTCTGACTACGCACGGGACACCATGCAGGAGCAGGACAGGAGCAGGGGGGCAGACGACACCTTTTTTGAAAATCGAGACATCGCGAAACAGTTTATAGTCCCCCCTGCTCCAAATGATTAACCACTACGCACATGCAAACTGGCAATGGCGCTGCAATGGAATGGAGAACTTGACTAATGCTCTCGCACAGTTGGCGAACTTCTTCATGCTGATCTACAAAAATGCATTAAAATCAATGAAAAAACAAGTAAGCATGCAACAGTCGATTGTGATTAACTAGAAGACACCCTGCAATTTTAAGTTTATTATATAAAAAAGTTCTTAAAATTATAAGAAAATACTTCGTCACAATATTTGATATGTCAGAAGTTTTGTGCTTTGTATATGCATCGTCACTAGACTTTAACCTCGCGTGGAGCTGTTTTTATTTGTTTCAAATAAACATATGCTCCACAGCTGAAAAAACATCGATGTCAATATCGATTATATCGATAGTTGTAAATGCTTTTCAATATCGATGTTATGTTAAGGAAACATTTTTAATTTATCACAAAGAAATACGGTTCAGAAGCAAATTTCTTTGAAATGTATAAGTTAAATTAAGCAAATTATCTTTAAATTAATTTGTTTTTAATTATAGTTTATTTAAAAATATTTTCCTAAACGGCTATCTTGTAATTATTTAGGATTTGCTTAAATTTAAACATTGTTTTGTAAAGATTTTAAAAAACAATAATTAATAAACAGCCAAATATGAAATTCATAATATAAAATAATTTATTTGTATAATTTTTGTTTTATTTGGTTTAATATGTCATATATTATACATAACTTTTGCTTTTCGATAGTACAATCGATAATATCAATGTTTTCGACTATCACTATCGAAAACTGTCGATGGCACACGTATCAATGTTTTGCCACCTTTAATTTGTACCTACATCGAATGACAGTGCATTTAGCACTAGCAAGCAGTGCACTAATAGCAAGCAGTGCATTACTAGCAAGCAGTGCACTACTTGCAAGCAGTGCACTACTTGCAAGCAGCTTAGCGACAACGCAAGCTGTTTCATTCAGTATAGTTAAAATGAGTTAAGAGCCATGATGAAAGGAGGTTTATAAGCTGAAATTTCAAGATTCGTGGCTATAAGAAATCGAACTAAAATTATAAATATAAAGAGAGGAATTAAGATAAAGATATTTACTTGTAGTCATTCCAATTTCTTTCGTAATTTGTGCAAATGGAATTGAATTTCTCTTTGTATTTTAAAAATGTTTTCATTTAAGTAGGCTTATTATAAAAAGATTGACAGCAAAAAACTAAAATCTTATGTGCTCGGCTTTAGTTTTTTCTGCTTTTTGATACTTTTCTTGTTCCAACTGATTGTCGAAATATCTAAATGCAAGTGGATACCGGAATCTGCCTGAGAGTATCTAAGATCGTTGCGTTGACACAGACAGGCGGACAAAACTGGATCGTTTTAGATGATACTAACATTAAATATATTTTTTATAGTTGCAGGGTATACAAATGTAAGACTATCAGCACAGCGGTTGCCATTTCTCACACACACACACGTGCAACACTGAGGAAAACTAATGAGCATTTTGCCTGCACGCTTAACGTTTATGGCGAAAAGTCAGCCACAGGCACCTGTCCTGCCAATGTTCCCGAGGCTCCTCTAAACGTACGTGAGAATATGTGTGGACTGTAGTTGCCTCAATGGAGTGTTTAATTTATGCGTCGCATATGTCACCAGCGAGTGCTTAGGCAAGGAGAGAGGGGACAGGAAGGAGTACAGGTGGTATACATAGCAAAGTAATAGGAGTACTCCTTTAGTTATAGCTCTGGGCAACTCACGTAGGCTGCTCCAACTGGCCTTGTCCAAAAATTTAATTAAATTGCACACTGCACGAGTTCTATCATTATTACTATTATTATTATTTATATACAAGTTCATATGCGAGTCGGTTTCTGGTTCTGATTGTATTCTAGAGCTGCTGCAAGTGCCAAAAATAATAAACAAGTTGGCAGCACCTGTCCTCAAAGCGGCAGCTAGGCAAGTGGAGAGCTACAGTGGTTCAAATACTTATGTAAACTTTAATTTTAAACGAAAAAACAAGGTGCATTTTTGACATTTGACAGGAACTTCTACGTTCGGCGATTTTTGTGTTTGCGGCATCCAGTGACTTGATCAAACTTATCAAATATATATTTGATTAATACTATGTTATGTGATATATATTTATTGTATTAGTTACATACCTTGCTTTCAAAAGCAATTTGTTGCTGTTCCGTTAAGGCCACCCATTTTGTGGTGCCCAGAAGAACAACCTGTTTTTCGTCGAGACATCCGTATTTTGCGCGGCACGCTCGCAAATACCGCAGATACGCAGCGGTCATATCCGGAGCTTGCTTCTGGCATTTGAGGCGGGCTATGCGTTTTTTCTTATGCCTCATCTTGGTAAGCTTTAACGAGCAGCATGGCGCATTGCCAACATTAGAAGACACGCATTCGTCCTTTGCTAAAGTCACCAACTTTGATTCCGCATGCCTTATAAACTTATCCAGCTCGCTTATAGTTTTCGAGTCGCATTCGCGTTTAAATGCCGAATCCACCTTTTGAACATTCAAATGATCTTCAGCCTCTTTGAAGTTCGTATCATCAATGTCCATCATTATTGTACTAGCTTTACTGGAAAATTTTAAAGTAAAACATGAAAAAAGGACGAATATCATTTATGCATTTCTGCAACTTAGTTAATCAAAACTATACTCACTCAACAAATTGTTTTTTTCAGAAATTGTTTTAATACAAAAAATTTCGTTTTAAGAAAAAAAAAATAAATGAAATTGTAATTGTGTTGCAAATAGGTCTTGCTCTTGATAGAACTTTTTGTATACTGAAAATTCGTTTATTTCATTCAAAAAGTAAACTTTTAAAGCCTACTATGTTTTCATTTCGAAATAATTTTTATCTAGCTTATATTTTTGAACATAGCCCACTATGTTTTCATTTTTAAAGAATTTCTTTTTAGTTGATGGTTTTGAAATTTCGAGCCTACTTTGTTTTCATTTTTGAAAAAGTGTTTTTTTTTAAGATTTTGATTTTGATTTCTAGCGCAACAATACAAAAAACCTTTTTTTTAAAAGCCGCTGTTTCCTAAGGCAGCTATAAGATATAGTTATTTGATTTCTATGACATTTTGTAAGCAAGTTTTAATAAAGCTTAAACTCAGAATAATTGAGTTTAGTTTACATTATATATATCTATATATAATCAGGCATGTTCCGAATGCAGTACGTTTTCGATTTCCGAACGGCTTACGAATTACAGTTCTGTTTTCCGATCGTAATGGTTTAGTTCTCCTTTTTTCGAAACCGAGCTCGAAATTGGGAAAAGCTACGTTTTCTTTCTCGTTTTCAATTCTGTTTAGAGACAGTTTTTCAATTTAATATCATAAATGTTATTTGACTTTAAACTAATGAATAAATTGACTAATTCTTTTCCAAATATGATGAAGAATACAAGAAAATTGAGTTTAAGAAATTAGACTTTTAGAAACGCAAGCGTTTGACGTTTTGAGTACTTCAGAACAGCAAGCAATTCCGCTTGCGCAAATTTCGAACGGAATACGAACTCGGAACTGGCTTGAATATAATATATATATTATTTTAACAACTCTGATAAGCTGCCCCCGCCAGACAATATTTGTATGTAACAAGTGGCAAGTGGCACAACATGCAACGATGCAACATTTAGAGCAAAACGTTGAGGCAGATATTGAGAGGCAAAAGGCTTTTACAGGGTCATCATTAATCTTGGACCACATTCAATAATCATGCATGGAGAACGAGAAGAGAGAGAAGAGATAGTTGAGTCGGGCAAAGGAGTAGTAGTCTGTGGCATGTATGCCACATTGGCACATTGGTAGATTGCCTCGTTGCCACGTTTGCCAGATACAAGTGTGGCATGCATGCTGTTGCACACTTAACCCCACAATGCCCCCTAAAAACTGCAGCGGCAAAAATAATACAAGAGGCAAAGCAACGAGCAACCAAAACTGAACTGAACACTGAGCAACGAACAACGAGCAACGAGCTAGACTTTAAATTATGCCAATGATTTGTTGCATAAAAGCAAGTGGCAAGTGGCAAGTGGCAATATGGCAGCTTGGCGATATGCTTTGCAACCGGGTAGCCAAAAATGAAAGCCGACAAATTGTGCAACTGCAGTCGAAGCCGAAGAGCAAAGCCAAGTCAACTTGACTACTTTATGCCTCTGTCTCTTTTTCTCTTTGTGTGTGTGTGTGTGTGTGTGTGTGTGTGTGTGTGTTTGTGTGTGCTGATTTTGGCATCAAGTGGCATGGCCACATTTGTCGCTTCAATAGCTTGCCTCACTACCCACCTACTTGCCACACAGTCTGGATAATTTTTATTCTATGAATGCCTTGGCAACGCTTCTATTGCATTGTATGGCCACATGGTATGGTCTATAAGGCCATCTGTACAAGATGCCTCCAATCCAAGCCTATTGGCAACTGTAACCGGAGCAACAACAACTACAACAACAACAGTAACAACAGCAACATTGACAATGGCAAATGATTAAGTTGCTTATTCGACAAATTGATGTTGCATTTCCAAACATTTGCCACATAAAAAGGCTTCCCTACATTCAAAACAGTTCAACAACATTTATGTGAAAAGTTTTCCAATTCGTTGGCAACAGCAATTAGTACGGCAGTTCATTTTCTATATCATCTATAATCAAGCAAATGCAAAGCATTTATCATGCCTTTCTATAAACTAGAAGAGGCTATTTTGATTGTATTGTTTTACTTTTCAAACTTTTTATTAAAATAGTAATACTAAAGAAAATGTACCATTTTGTAAAAAAGAGTCTCAATGTACCAACGACTAAATAATGTACCAGTTTTGGTTTATTTGTACCAAATGTGGCAACCATGCTTATAACAATCGGTCTGAAATAATGTACCTAAACACTATTTTATGCATAGTTTTTTCTACCTGATCCCATTAAAAATGGGAAAAAGGGAGTTATAAAGTACTGCAAATGTGTGTAACAGGCAGAAGGAGGCATTGCCGACTATACAAGCCGAGTTGATTTAGCCATGTCCGTCTGTCTGTCCGTCTGTCTGTATGAACGCACAGATCTCCGAGACTATAAGAGCTAGAGACACCAAACTTGGCATGCAGGTTCCTGTATACCATACGTAGATCAAGTTTATTTCAAATTTCGGATGAGCCCCCCGCACCCCCGCAAATCGAAAAAAAACCGCCACAGCCACAATTTAAGATAAAGCTTTAATTTTTGGTACACATATATGTTTAATCAATGTTTATCAGTTGCGTAAGTTATGGAAGAATCTATAGCCGGCAGAAACAACAGTTTGACATGCACTGGACAAGTTAAGTGCGCTGCTTGCTTGTGTTTCCGCTGAACTGCTTGAAATGCAAGTTGTTTATATTGCCGTGGAATCAAAATCTATATCTTAACATTGCAAAAGTATCAACTAGAAAGAAATTATTTCAAAATTCAAACATACTAGGCTATGTTCAAAAATATAAGCTAGATAAAAATTATTTCGAAATGAAAACATAGTAGGCTTTAAAAGTTTACTTTTTAAATGAAAAAAACAATATATCAGTATACAACAAGTTCTCTCAAGAGCAACACCTATTTTCAACACAAGTTCAATTTTACTTCATATTTTTTCGAAATTATTTGTGACAAGCAACTTTATCTAACGAAACCTTTTTTGAGTGAGCATATTTTTGGATTTTTATTTTATTTAAGTTGCATTACTTATATAATTTCCTTTATGTTTTTAACTTAGTTCAATATACGATGGAAAATAGTGCATCAAATCCTGACAACTCTAAAGAAGCGAAGATCTACGATTGTGACGAAACGCTCAGTGAGATACTAGACTGGTATGCTGAATTGAAGGATGTGGGTCGATCGATGCCAGACGCATGCGTCCCTACTGGCGGGGATGATGACGATGACGACGATGGCGACGATTTCGATAATATCGAAGCACCGTGCTGCTCGTCAAAGCCAGCAAAGATTCGCAGGACGCCATCCATTGCAAAGCAACGCCTATCTGTCAACCGGAAATACAAAGCCAAACCTAAATCTCAATCAATTAAGAAATATAAAAGGAGACCAGTTATTGACAAGGCCCACGCCTACATTGAGTACCTCCGCGCGTATGCAGCAAAACATGGTGAACTTAGCAAGAAGGACGCGGTGCTTAAAGGAGCACAAAAGTGGTCAGGCCTGACGGATAAAACTAGATGTGCTTACGCTCGCAAAGTATGTGTCAGATACAAAATATATATATAATATAACATCGTTTTAACCAAATATATATAGGTGAATACTGTCACTGGATGTCGCAAACCGAAACATCGCCGACTGTAGGAATTCCTGTCAACCAAAATCAAATGTTCATTCAACGCCAGCCTAGACAAAAAAAAACGCCGAATATAAGAAAAAATAAAATTGCTGCGTCACACTAGGTATACACTGGTATACACTAATAAAAAAAACGTATTGTTCAAACCAGAACACAAAAATGGACCTCTAAATTATTAACATATATATTTTAGTTTTTAGGTATATTAACCACTGTGGCTCTCTACTTGCCTGGCTGCCGCTTTGAGGACAGGTGCTGCCAACTTGTTTATTACCGAAACCAGAAACCGACTCGCAAATCTGCCAAGTCATGTCATAAGAAAAATCGATAGAAAATAATGAAAAACTTGCTAAATATAATGTTTTAAGAAAAGTTAAAGCAAATACATATTCTTCTTCTATATAGAATAGTTTGCAAGAAGATTCTCAATATGCTGTTAACTTTGAAATGATAACATCAGCTAATCGATATCGCACTAATCGCATTTGTTGCAAGTTGCAAGTTGCAACCATAAACCATTCACAACTGATAGCTGTCTCTCCAATCGACTGTTGCCAGTGTGGTTTACGAGCTGCTCTGCTGCAGGAACAGAATTTGGTGTCAACGCCAATAAGTCAGTTTGGCGAAGCAAGCTATACATTTTGGGGCAACATGGCAACATCTGTGGCAGCCTTGGGCTTGCAACAACACTTGCAACAATTAATCACACGTGGGCCATGGTCCAGTGTGTGTCGGTGTCCACACAGAGTTGACGACATATGTGGGAAATTTTTGGGAAAAGTTTGGGCCAGCTAGCTAGCTCTAAGCGAAAACATTTTGGATGAATAATGACAGCTGGGAAAAAGTCAAAGGCGAGTCAACGACAAACAGGACAAACGGCTCTAAAAAATGAAAAATGAAT
The DNA here is from genome assembly GCA_949708635.1 of Hirtodrosophila cameraria. Lineage (NCBI taxonomy): Eukaryota > Metazoa > Arthropoda > Insecta > Diptera > Drosophilidae > Hirtodrosophila > Hirtodrosophila cameraria. The sequence continues at coordinate 80,645,983 of OX453090.1, forward strand.
GCTACTGTTGCCAGCCACTGCTGCAGTACTTGCCTCAATCGATTGGCAATGGCTGCAAAGAAAAAGTTTTAATGAATTTTCAGAGGCGTGATAATCAAGCCTGTTTCCCCCCTCCCCCCCCCAAAAAAAAAAAAAAAAAAAACCTTTTCCTCCCAACACTCTATCTATGTGCTTCACATCAAAAGCGCTACTCACGGCAGATCCGTGGCACGACCGAGTAATTCAATAAAACTTTGCGACAAATGAAACACCCGCCATGAAACACCCGTTTGGAAGTTGGGGCTGATTTGGAGCTGGGGCTGGGGTTGGGGCTGCCAGCTAACTTCAATCGACAGTTAATGATAAGGATGAGCATGATGCTGCTTCAGAGCGGTAATGGTTCCTTCGAGCAACTACTACATGGCTAGCAATGAAGCACTGAAGCAATGGAGCAATGGCTTCCAAATGAAAATGATTTCCTTCCATGTCATTATTATGTATTTTTGCCGCGACGCGACTGCTTTCACTTTTGTCTGCTCTTCGACGTCAACGGCGACGTCGACTGCGACGCAGACTGCGACTTTGACTTCGACTTTGACTCACTCTCCAAACAAACTGCGAGTGCTTAGTTCATCGACAGTCCTGCAGGGATAACAACTAAGCAAGTACTCCTTTTTGGCAAGTGCTCGACTTTGAGTTGCTCTGTATATAAATTTTGTATTGAAAATTTGATATTTATTGTTTCTCAGTTTTGATTTGACGTAAGAATCAACAATAATATATTTTTTATGACGATAAACTGAATGTAAGTTGGTTTCGTTTTCTTAAGTTTTGAATGTCAAAAACTTCATCTCGTTTTTCAACACGCATTTCCCGTTCAAAAAAACCCTGAGAAAACCATTTTTTGTTTAACAGGACCTTATCAAAGAAAAAGCCTCTTACGCAGCATTGATAAACCGGCCCCTCATCATCAATACCAGCTGATTATTTAAGAAAAATTCAATTAATTGTTATACTCTGTTTTCCAAAATGGAAAAAAAGAGTATATTGGGTTTGTGAAATGTCCGTCTGTCCGTCTGTCTGTCCGACTGTCCGTCCGTCTGTATGAACGCAGTTTTTTCCACAGCTTAGAAGCTAGAGCATCCAAACTTGGCATACATGTTGGTATATACCATAGTCAGACAAAGTGTCAAGATCTCCCCCCCACCCCCACCCCTTCCCCCACAAACCGCAAAAACCTATATCTTCCACAGTTTTACAGCTAGAGTAACCAAATTTGACATAAAGACTACTGACCACACACTTGACCGACCTGCCAAAAAAAAAATGCCACGCCCACTACCGCCCCCACAAATGAGGTAAACCTGTATCTCCTACACCCTTATAGCTAGAAACCCCAAATTTTGCAGTATGACTCCATTTGAACTCTTCGATAGATTGGAGAAAAAAAATTTTGCCACGCCTACCCCCGCCCCAGTAAACGAGCGATCATTTACGTACAGAAAACAGAGTATATCGCAGTCGGGTGAGCCCGAAAATGATGATTATTTCATGCATAAATTACTCCTAAACTGGAATTACTTAATAAGTTGTTTATGGTGCGATTTCATACATCATTTTTGCATAAATCATTTCTAAAATGCATGAATTCTCGCAGTGTAAATAATCATATATATATACTTGAGTGGTTTTACTTGATAGGTTCTACTTGATGTATTCTACAGTATCTCGAACTGAGTGTTACAAAGAATTGCTCAACTTCAGTTGATACTCCCTATCAAGCATTTAATGTTCACAGAGTATCCAATAGCTTTTTGGTGATTCTTCTTATTTCTCCATCGAATTTGTTGGCGTTTGTCTGCGTTGTATGCTTTCCGTTTCCGCTTCCTTAGCTTTGCAGTTTGTTGCCTTTCTGCAGGCGGGCCACGCCCACACGCCCACGCGCTGCTTCAACCCTTGGCGAGTTTTTCGAAAATTTTTCACATAAAAAATAATAAGAAAAGTTGTATGCTAATGTTGCTTTTGCTGCTGCTGCTGCTGTTGCTGCTGCGTGTTTTGTTGTTGTGTATTGCAGAATACAAAAGAAATTGAAAAACAATTTTTGCATTTGGCATTTCTCAGTTGGGACGGGGGGGGGTGAAAAAGTTTTAAGTCGAATGCCTTTAGAGACTACAATAAGCAGCTAAAGTCAAATACTTAGACATTGATTATGTGCATTCTTAAAGTTGAGCGCAATTTGGAAAAAACATAAAAAAAAGTTAGCAATTTGCGAAATGTGATTAGCTACACATAACTCGTGGAACACAGAACACCTGGGCAACGAGAGCACAAAAACCCAACCACAACTCACTCGTCTGTGCAAAGGAATTAAATTTTTAAAGCAAATTTTCAAATGAGTTTGATCAACTTTTTAATTAGTTTTGCAATCAGAAAAAACATCAAACTTTTGCTGCAATTTAGAACAATCATAGCCTGGAGAGTCCAAAAACCGTAACCCCAAAACCGAACCAAACCAAACCACTTCTCACTTCTCACCAGTTGCCCAGTTAACCAGCGATATCAGAAAACTTTACTTAATAATTTCAAAGGTAAATATTTACTTTTCTGCTAATGCCTCGTGGCCATAATCAACAGCTTGAAAATGTCAACAGCAAAAACAAAAAACAAAAACCAAAAAAAAAAAAATAAATAAAACAAGAAATGTGAAAATGTGAAAATGGAAACTGAAACTGAAAATGCGTTGCGCGCTTTTTCTACAGAGTAATCAATTTTAAGGCCTTGCCGACCCACTTTACCAAAACTTGCTGCAATTGCCATCCTATAACGCACCCTCTATACTCTACACTTCCTAGTCTACCCTACTTTACACTGCACACTGGGCCAAATTGCTATAATGTTGGACTAAAATTTCAAGTTAATTATACATTGATTGGAATTATATCAGACCTGTTGCGGTTTCCGCTTTCGGTCAAAATAATGCGAATCTTAATTCTTCTTGACTGTTCTCATTTTCACTTTTAACTAGACTTTTGCGTATTGAATTCACTTGAATAAAGCTTCGATTCCATTTACTAGCTGAGCAACAGTATTGAAATTTTCTACATTTGAAATATATGAATTCCGCTGTAAGTGGAAACCGGAGCAGACCTGTAGATTCACATGTTATACTGTAATAGCGCTGCAAATTTCGATACTATCCATGTAAATAATCATGAAATAGTCTATTTATTCGATTATCGATTTTACAAAATATCAATCGATGATGTTTCGATTAATCGTATGGCATAAGTCAATGTGTCAAAATGTTATTAAACCTATTTGTCTCGTTTTGTAACTTTTGCCTGTTCTCTTTGAATAAAACAAGCAAAAATCTAAGAAATATTACTCATCCGCAATGTAGTCTTGCAATAAGGATAAGACTGAAGTTAATATTAAATTTATTGGCAAAATCTATTAGCAACAATTGTGCAAAGTTACAACTGCCAAGTTTATGCCACAAGAATGTTAATTTTAGACCAGTGTGCGCACTGGTCGAGCTCATCCTTTGAAAGTTCAAACATCACCTGGCAAAGCCGCAGGGCTGGCAATAGCTCCAAAAGGGGGGGGAGGACGACAGCTGTTGCCCCAACTGTAAACTGAAGACTACCTGTCGTCATTTTGTTTGTTTGTTGCTGCTGTTGTTATTGTTGTTGTTGTTGTTGTTGTTCTTGTTGCTGTTTGTTGGTTGTTGGACTGTGGTGGGCGTGGTTCGTTGGGGCAGGGGCCTGTCAAACTTTTTTGCGCGCACAAAAACACACAGCTACTGAAAAATTGAAATGTTGCCTCACGTGCTGTGAAATTTTTTATATTTGTTGATTTTTGGCTTAGAGTGTTGACCAACAACAAAGTTCCCCAGCTGCCTTTTGTTTTTCAATTTTGCACTTTTTTTTTTGTTTTATCCATTTTCCATTCGTTTGCTGTATGTGTGTGTGTGTGTCTTTGTTTGTGTTTGAAAAGTGGAGCTCAAGTTTCAATGAGTTCTGCCCCCCCCCCCCCCTCTCCCGCCACCTTCAACTTCTACGCCTCTTTCTGTTTTAGTTGTGTGACTTTTATGGCAGCATTCCCCCACGAAAAATCCTCTTTCGACCTGCATCGTTTTTAATAACTTAATATCTTTTGTCAATTTGCCAGAGCGCTTTAATTTGATTGAAACGAAACTGTTCAAGTTTGCCTTTCGGCTTTTCAATTGACTTATCGAAATAGCAGACTCTTCAATGCAAGCAAATATCCATTTTTTTCCATTGATTTTCAACTGTTTCGGAGCGTAGCGAATTAGTTAGTTAAAGTTAATCGATTGTATTGAATGAAATGCTTGATATTTAACCAGACAGTCATCAATTCAGAGTCCTCTTTTTCCTTAATCAAAAACTCCAATTCAAATTATATAGCTTGGTTAGTTTTTGCTTGGATTTTGATGGGTTTTTTCCAATCCTAGAAAGAACTGTTGAACCTATTTCTATTATTATTTGCTTATTAAAAACTATGTTCTATAAAAGATGATTGCTTCTCTCTATGAAATTTGCCATTAAATTTTCAATTCACAACAGAAATCGTAGCGCACTTGACTTTTCAACATTATATTTAACAGCTGTTAGCAACAGCCACATTTACATATTTAAAATGTGCTTTAACAAAACAGTGGAAACTCATGAACCTATCTCAACATTATCATTATAACTATTTTGAAATAGACTTGTACATTTGACTCGTTTATCTTTTTAGGGAATTCTATCTACACACGAACAGCTTTTGCTATTAGCTTTCGATTTGGCTAGTAGCTTTAGTTAAATGCTACGCATTTCAACTGTGGCACGTGCCACACAGCAAGAGCTTTGCTCTTTGAACGTTTTTTAAAGATGCTGCACGTTTTGACTCAGCGAGCAAGCGCCCAAACAAAAGCGAAAAAAGGACACGAAACTAGTCTCGCTGTGTGACAGGCATATTAAAAAGGGACACAGCCAACAACAACAGCAACCTCGTGTGCCTCATGCCCCATGACGTGCCAAAAAACTAAGTAGTGTCAGCTCAGGCTCAGCCATCAAAGGGCATGCCATGGCATAAGCGTCTACCTCATAACCTCATAAGCTCTCTCGACATGCTCAACGAAACTATGCGAGGCTCTTCACGTACAGGTGTGTGTGGGGGTACGGCACCTTCTGTCCTGCTGTACGGCTGTTTTCCTATACTCCTCTGGTCCAATGCTGCTCTTCTCCTAGCCTATGTTACCGCTCCTCAAATAGGCAGTTGGCATTACATGCCTTTTGTGTTCCCCATACGCTTGGTTTACCAACTGCGACCCTCTTTGCCAGTCAGAGGGTCGCTGTTGGTAAACCCAACCTAACTGAAACCCAAACAACACATTGCTCTTAGTGCAAGTTGTTTTAGGGTAAGTGATGGGCGTGGCTGGCTCAATTGTTAGCGATATACTTACATAAGAATTTCTTTCTTTTTTCTTTCCATTCATTTGAAGGCAATTCACAAATGCATTTGTTTGGTTTTTTGAATGTTATGCACGGACGTTTATTGAAATCGTTTGTTTTTTTGTTTTTTTTTCTGTTTTGTGTGTTTTCAAATCATAAGTGTAACTTAAAACTAATGCGAAATACTTAAGTATATTAAAAAAAAAAAAAAAAATAATGTTTTTTTGAGACGTGTAGCATATATATAAGTAACATAAATACTGGGATCGAGTCCATTTCCATTTTTCCATTTGCCATTTCCTTGTTGAATCAACTTAGTCGGGTTGTTTTTTTGGGGGGGAAATTTTGCAGTGCACCGTTGGTTTGTTTTCGACATATCGTCACTAACATTAGTTTAAATAGATTTCGAGCTTACTAGCACTACGGTCTTAGACATATACAATACACATATAAATACATTCACATCGATATATATATATATATATTCAATAATATATTATGCTTTGTTTTTTTTTGTTTTTTTGTTTTATTATATATGACGAATGTTTTTTTGTTTGTTTTAACCGATTTGCTTCTTTTAAACTACGACAAAGTGTTCCGAAAATTCGGACTTAGACATGCCTAGCCTAGGTTTTGGTGGATATTATGGAACTTTTTCTTTAGCAATGTATCTATATAATGTTATGCAAATACTTTAGTTTTGTTTTTATGTTAATATTCTCAATGAATTCTTTACTGGGTTTGCGCTTTTTAATGTGTCTTTTAACATTTATGTGGGTGTTTTAAGTTTTACAACTACATTTATCTCTTGCATTGAAATGTCACATGTTTGTTTTTTTTTTTTTTTTTTGATTTGCTTTTTTTTCTGTTGTAACGTTCTAACCTATACATATTACATATATATATATATATCTAAGTGTTTATTATTTTTTTTTAAAGGGCAATCAATTTCGGCAGTAACCGATGCTAGCCATTGAAAAAAAAATTGTTCTTGTTAAAAGTTAATCTTCCATTCGGTTGCTGTCTAACGACTCTAACCACATTATACATAAGTAAGTAACTATTTTATTGTGGGAAGGGGTGGGCCCACACATACATACATTCATATCGGTTTTATATATCGTATCACCCCTTTTTTTTTTTTGTTTTAGGCGCTATAATTTATATATGTCTTTGGAAAAAAAGTTGTCGACGTCGTTTGTTGTGAAATCTTGCGACGTCGCCTTTTGTTATATTTACAAGTCTTGGTATGCTTCATTACCGCTGGTTAAACATATCTGGTAATCTGTGTATGGAACTCCGACAAACAGATCTGTAGCTGGCTAAACGAGGGTCGCTCGGCGGGCATGGAGGCCCAACAATAGGCCATGATAGTGAAACTGTAAATATCAGAGCAAAAGTGAAGATATGCATTGAGTTTGCGATCTTACAAGATAAACCCAAGTTCCCAGTTTATACTTACAGTTCATCGGGGCAGTTGAAAGGCTGTGCCAGTCTATAGCCATCCTTTAGATAGTGCTCCATTTCATAGGGATCAATCTCGGCATAGGGCAGCTTACCCAACGTGCACATCTCCCACATTAGCACCCCAAAGGACCAAACGTCACTACCCTCATTATAATGACACTTCTGCAAAGCCTCAAGCGATAACCATTTAATAGGTCGATATTCCCCATCTCCCAAACAGTTGTAGTCGCCGGAGAAGAGATCACGGCTTAGAGCGCTGTCAGTTAGCTTCACGCGCAGCTGATCATCAATACTGTAGGGTTAAAAATGAGTAGAGCAGAAGGTTGCTACGATTAAATTTGAGATCAAAGATTATGTTTATGTCAGAAAACGTATATTAATATTGGGAATGCATTTATAAGTTCCAATTTCGACATTGAAGACTTTAAATGCTTTAAAAATGTTTTTAGAACATGTCAGTCGAGGTATCGCTGTCAGCAATAAGGAGCTGTACCGAGTGTCATCCAGATAACTTTAAAACTGAGTGGCCAGTTCGAATGGATATAGAAGAACAGACAGATAAACTGGCAGAAAATTGAAAAAAGACTTCAAAAAATAGTCCATGAGGAATTTCGATAAAAGTTGGCACCTTGTGTACTGGTTATAAATACACGGATAGGATGATTTTTTCGGGTCCAATTGAATCAATATAAAAATAGATAGACAGATGGGCAGAAAAAGTGAAAATACACCAGGAAAAAATCCCTAATCAAATTTGGTTCATGCTTTAAGGAATTCGGACAAAGGTCGAAACCTCGTGGATGGCTGGTAAAAACACGGATGGGAAGATTTTTTCGGGTTAAATTGAATATAATAATATAATAATAATTAAAGTTTATTAATTTTTTAAGGAATTCAGGCGAAAATCGATATTTTGTGGATTGGTTGTAAAATCATGGATAGGAAGATTATTTTCGGGTCGAATAGGCTTGATTTTGAACTTTCTATACCTTTACATACTAAGATTATTTATGAAATGGTTTGCTCAACTTACACACAGTTCCTGGCTGCAATGTCCTTGTGAATGACGCCATGATTATGCAAATGCTCCATGGCCATGGCCAGCTGAGAAGCCATTAGCACTGTTTGAATGGTGGTCACACTCCGAGCATACGATGGATCCTGCAGGAAGGTCTTCAAATTGCGAACACTGCCCGTGGCGGCATAGAGAACAAAAGGTGTGGCAAAGTCCTCAATGGAAATGCCCAGCACAGCAAGAAGATTGGGATGAGTGGCCTCGTAGAGCATCATGGATTCTTGGAGCAAAAGATTTACTTGTAGCTGGCTGGCATGCTGTGCCACAGTCTTGACCAGAACCTCCTGACAGTCGTTGTAAGTGCCGCGATAGATGCGCCCAAAGTTGCCCTCTTGGACGAGACAGGAGAGGCGCACGCGACATTTCTGGACTGTCAGCTCTTGGAGACGGCGGTTGAACTCCTCAGGCTCATGCTCATATTCGCGAAAGGGCCGCGTCAGCGTAGCATATGTGGGTGTAATGGTCGAGGGGCAGACATAGATCGAATTGTGGGCAGTGGAGGAGATGGTAGGCAGACGTTGGAAGCTAGAGGTCTTGATGAGATGTACACCATTAGAGGGATGACGCTTTGAAGGACCCTTGGCACAGTAGGCAATCAGTATAAGCGTAGAGACGAGTACTAAGGCCAAAATACCACCCACAATTAAAGTGATTAGTCCGCTCGTGGGTGGCACAAGTGTCTCCCGCAGCAAAGGATCATAATCATTGCTTGAACCAGCTACACCACCACCATTCGAAGCACCATTACCACCCGCACCGCGTCCCACAATCACAGTTGGCACTGTGACCACCACTCGATGTCGTTCTGTGACCTTGCCATGTTCCACATTCGTTGGCACATGTCCATCGGAGATGACATGCTCAGCCGTATCCTCATTATGTTCAGCATAGTGTGCATCCTCATGTCCACTCAAATCCGGATGCAATGGCTCTTCATCATCGTATTCCTCGCGTGCATCATTCGGTTCATCCTTTAAGCATATTTTCTTGCGCTTAAAGATGAGATTCGTATTGTTGTTGGTCGCTCGATCCAATATAACCTCCACACTAATTGTAACGGTCACCTCGGCCGCACGTGTGCCAGAACATTTGAGACTAATGCCCCATGTCTGCGGCTCCATGGGCACATCGCCAATGCGTGAGATATTGAGCAATGGGCGTGGCAGCACGCCCACATCTGAAGTGGCCACATTGATGCTATAGGGTAATGGATGCTCCACCAACGATTGCCAGGTGAAAGTAACATCGCTTATGTTTGCTGGTACCGGTACGGCAAAATTCAATGCATAGTCATTGATGGCACCCTCCCGCACATAGTATAGCTCCGCGGAGACGCCTGCAATGTAAAAACAGAAAATAGAGAATGTACAAAAAAACATTTGAGATGCATGTCCAAAATGGCTGCTAACATGGATGGCTCTCTATGTATATACACTCATAAAAATTAAGCCATTTTTCTTCAACAAAAATAAGGAAAATTTTCTATAAAAAAAATTTTCTCTTATGACCTGTATTCATTTGGTATTCACTTGAAACGAATTGCTTCCGAAATGAACAACTATATGCAAAAAAATGTTCTAATTTTTTGGTATGTTTCTACTCCGCTAACAGAATATTTTATAAATTTAAAAAACAACATTTTTTCTTATATGTATATGGAAATTTTTCACCTTTTTAATTGAATATAGAGATAATTTGATAAATAATTTTCTTCAATTGAAGTACAGCATTTTACTTTTCTTGAGGAAACTGGAAGCACTGCCCTGTGGAAAAATATATACTTCTTTTTTCCTCAATTGGAGCTATGCTTTTTTATGAGTGTAGCTATATATATATATTGAAGCGCTCAGGAAATTAATGATACGCTTGGTGACCCAATCGAAAACCGTACAACTTTTGGCCAGTCATTCGATGCGGCTGCATAATCAATCACCAGGGATAACAGTTTTCTTTACTTTGTCAAATTGATTTTCTTTGAGAATTGGCCAAGCTGCCTGCTGCAAGCCACCACCCTCCCCCTTCATTCCTCCTGCATTATCTGTCCACTTAGACACTTTGGTGACATATTGAAGGAGTTAAATAGCTGAACTCCACCAACAGCTTCAAATGCCAGACAATTTCTTATTACATTCCACCCAAAATCAATCAAATGCGACAAACAAGTTGAGCATGTTTAAGGAGCAGCTATTTGATGCCTTAAAGATCTAAGAATGCTTAAATGCTGCATTTTTTTGATTCTTAAATAATGCTACAGAAATTTAACTTTAATATAATGCATAGTGCAATGCTGTTAAGCAGCTGTTAATCCTGCACTTTCACTAACTTTATGTTATCTATTATGTTAAATTAAATATGTGAGTTAATGGAGCTGCTTAAACAGCTTTATTTTAACTTGTATACAACTACTTAGCTTACATATTATACACACAAAAGATAGAATAATTGGGTATTTATTACATTTATGAGTATTATGCACAAAAATAACCAATTAAAGTTTATAATCTACAACTAGATTGAAGAACTTGCAACAAATTTTCGTTTGTGTTTTTGAACTGTATGTATTTATTATGTTTCTTTTTTTGTTGAACTACTTTTCAATTTAAACCAACCCGTTTATTATTAATATGCATTTTTAATATTTATAAATTTTTAAAGCATCCAATATTTAGTTAATATTTTATTATATTCTCGTTGTATTCCAACGTTAAAAATTGACAAATTGGCTGCTGTGCATATTGTAGAAGAACATACATAATGGTTATTTATGCAATTCATGTGTATATTGTAAAGAAATAAATAAAAGGCAATAAACAAAAACTATATTGAAGAACTTGCAACAAATTGAAGCTTGATAATTTACTAACTAGTAATAATTATATTGAATTTTTATCACTTTTTAGTTTAATTGGGTTTTTTCTTGATTTTCCGCAATCTTTTCAACAAATGTTGAGCTACTTTTCAATTTAAACACAGCCAGTAAATTTTTATACATTTTTTCAAACTATAAATGTTTAATTAATTTTCAATATATATTACATTTTTGATTTTTAATTATTTTATTTTTGATTTCCCATCATTAAAAATTGAAACAAAAGCAGCTTAAATGAAATACAAATTGACATGCTGTCACTTTCATTAACATCAGCATGTTAACTAACATAATTGTGCATTAAGGGCGCGCTGTTAAATTAACATATGTTGCGATAAGCAAATAGGCTGGTGTTATGCACCTGGCTATCTACCTATTTATCTGACTGATTAGCTATGACAGGTTCACAGTAAACAGTTGCTGCTCACCCCTCGCAGTTTAATTGAATTAGGGCTCAACAAAATGATGAGGTCCTCACTCCCTCTCTGCAGGGGGGGAAAGGCGATACCAGCTGGCGTTATCTTCAATACCTGCTACGACTGCACTTGCCACAGAGAGCTCAGTTGCAGCGCTATTGCAGCGTGGGCTCAATAAATCAATCAAATTATAAAGTGACTTAAGCAAAACATAAAGCGGACCCTTCCTTGCCACACGAGCACGCAACGCTGTTGCAGTTGTATGTATGTGTGTGTGTGTGTGTGTGTATTCGTGAAGAGGCATGTCTCGGGGGCAGGTTAAATGTTTATGCTTAATTAATGTTGATGTTGTTGCTTCGTTGCTTCGTTTGCAACTATTGCTGCACATATGTTATGTTGCATGCCTCAATATTTTTTTCTTCTTTTCATGGGGCTGCGGCTAGCCACAGCGTGCGGTGTTTATTTTAGATTTTTATCGCAGTCAACGTCGCAGTTACATTTTCTACTTGTACATTTTATTTTAATTTATGCCACTTATTCGTCCGCACAAACATATATATGCATATATATGTATATATATATATATATATATATATATATATGTTATGTGCATACATATATAAATATCGTACTAATTAGTGGAGCAAGCCCAGGCCCAGCAACATTCTAGTTGCTGCTACCCTGCCCCTACCTCTGTTGCTGCCCCTGTTTCATGCCACGCACGCTTCGTTTGCACTTTGAAAATGTAATTAGTGAAAGCGGCTGCTAGTGCAACATGCTGTGGCATGAGGGGTGTGGCAACTTTACTAAGCGGAGGCGTATGACGTTTTGCAGATATGAATAATGTCGCATAATGAACTGAGGTAGATAGTGGAGATTGCGATAACTTGCAAAGGGTTAATGGGCGCCAGACATGTGAGCTGAGCAGCAAAAGCAGCTCATTAAATATCTCAAGAATGCACTAATCGACTCTGACCGACTTCAGATACCCTATAAATGCCAAGGCAGCTGCTAGGCTGTGCTGTGCTGCGTTCTGCAAGCCATTGTATTTTGAACACGAATATCTTTACTTGAATAGGTTTTCTATACAGGCCTTATTCCATTTACCAGAACTTAATATTCCGATTCGTTTTCGAAGTAGAAATCGTTGTCCCCTTTTAAAGAACAGTTTAAATACTGCTCATTCCACTGACTTTAAAGTACAACTTTATAAACCGACTTTTCCATTAGTATCTAGAATTCATAAATGATCCAAATGATTTGATTGGTATCGGAAATAGTTTTGATAAAGTCCCATTTCTTCAAAACCTTGGGTTCGATTTCCAAACATGATATGCTTTCATTTTAAGTAAAATGTTAAAGCTAAAGGCAATTCACCAATTTAAGTTGCCAATTGGAGTTGACTGCTTCAAATAGATAGAAATTACTTAAGTTCTTAACCAGTTTTTAACCGACTTTCCTAAATATTCATATACTTTATTGCACAGTCCACTTCCTTCTGTCATGTACACTTATCTACAGGGTATCGGAAAAACTGATCACTTAAATACCAAAATAAGAGTCAAGAAGTTGGAGTGCCATTAAATTTGCCTACTCGCATTAAACATTCACAATTAAAATTCCACAGACATCAAAACTTTTTTGCAGACCTCCACGCACCCCAATTATAGACAAATAATAGCAATTTATTCAACAAATAACGCCTCTCCACTCCCTGTTCAATGGACGCGTTTTGCATTTCAACTGCCTGAAGCTAATTAGAGTTGATTGCTCAACAAATGAACTTAAGGTCCCCCCACACTGCCAAAGGGGAGGACCAGTTTCATTTGACAGTCACCTGGAAGAAAAATCGATTTTCATTATCCAAGTAGAACACCGAACACCTTCTACCTTAGCAGCTGCCCAACTTCGTCAAGTGCCAGTGACATAAATTTGTGCGCCAATGCACCCAAAAAAGTAAAAGTTCTACCCTCCAAAAGAAAACAAAAATGTGTAAAAGAAGCTGTGAAAATATTTTTAAAGAGCTACAAATTGCAAAAAAGTGTAAAAGAAGGGGGGCAGCACAGCGATAACAGACGGAATTCATGTGTATGGCGAGATGCTGATAAAATAAAATGTAAGAAAAGTGAAAAAAAAAAAGAAATGGCAAACAAGAGGGTTGCTTTAAGTAAAAGCCACACATAGTATTTACTTTGTAAATAGTCGAAGATAAGCAAGCAAAGTTTGTATAGCTCTTTGGATCAATGTACTGTATATTATAGTAGTTCAGATTAAGCTTGAAGTTATTCTAGAATCTAGACAATACCACATTTTAGGACTTTAACTCTTTAAGTCATATTCGCATGCCTAGGCGACAAAAAATTCCCAAAGATGTTGGCCAAAAAGTAAAGCTATTTGAATTCATGGCACGACATCTATTTAATTTCAATTACAACCCTAAAAATACCAAAGCAGACGCATAAACCAAAACTTTTTCGGCTGCAAAACAAAAAAAAATGGTATAAAAATGGCAATTTTTGCGCCCCAAATACGACAGACCCATGTATAATATATCCCCTTCTGTGCTGCTCTGCTCAACACCCTTGCCCCCCCCCCCCCCCCTTTTGTTGGGTCCTAATTTATGCAAACCAAAAAGCTGAGCGAGATTTGAATGTATGTTTGTATGTTATATCTTGACTCATGGCTAGTGGATATCATTTTATGCTTTCTTAACATATTTTTTCTATGCTAATGCAACGTGCCCCCTTCACCCCTCCCTTACACCGCCCACAATGCGTCATTTGGCTGTCGTCGTCGTTGTCGGACTTCAGACTGGGGATTTCGCAGGCCATAAATCCGAAATTGTCTTTTGACACATGAATATGTTGTGCATTAAACGCAGACGGAAGACTAGGCCACAGTCCGAGTCGAGTAGAGTCGAGTCGAGTCTGACTCCCACATTCAGCCAGACAGTACCCTGTATAACTATCAAATGGCTAGCAAGAATATCACTCTGACTGGCTACGCTAGTGACGAAGCAACACGAAGGGTGCAAAATGCGACTAGCTTTATTTAGAGCAAGATTGGGTACTTAAGTAAGTATTTTAGTAAACTATGACGAAAGAGTTTTTCCTTTAAATATTGCGATTTTTAATTTTGGTAAAATTTTGCGGATTGAAATCACTTTCATTTGATCAAGAATTAAATTAATTTGCCATTGAGATTGGATTCTTTTGAACAATATGAACAGCATTAAGAAAATTCTTAGACTTGTGAGCGCGATTTGCCCTTGAATCTATCCATTTTCACTTTTAGTAAGATTTTGTGAATTGAATTCACTTGCATTTGATCAAAGATTGAATTATCCTTTCATTGGGATTGAATTCAGTTCAGAATATGAATAGCAATAAGGAAATTTTTGAATTTGCGAAAGTGGTTTTCCCTTAAATCTGCCCATTTTCACTTTTATGATTTTGCGGTTTGAATTCACTTGCATTTGTTTAAGGATTGAATTGAGTTGCCATTGAGATTGCAGTCAATTCTAAATTTGAACAACAATAAGCAAATTTGTAAGCTTTAAGAGAATTACAAATCCGCTAAATGTTGACGAAAGTGGAAACCAGAACAGGTAAGTTCTTTAAATTTAATAATAAATTGATTCTTAAGTAAACTGAGGAGCACACACAAAATATAAAATTTCTTTCAAAATTCCTTGACCGAACAGTAGTGTTTTCTAGTGGCTATAAGGCCTAAAACTTTCTATAGGGTATCTCATAGTTAAGCACTACTAACTTGAACTTTCTTCCTCGTTATTATTATCAATGTATGTACGAGTTGTGTCTGGGGCGCGTTGTCTCTGCTCGCGGCTGATGATGACATTGGTGGGCACTGAGCTGAAGCTGATGCTGATTTAGGGCTTTCTTTTGCTTCTTTTATTGTTGTTGTTGTTTTGGGGTTGTGTTTTTTTTTTTTTTTTTTGGGTTACACAGCAAGGGTTGGGTCTGTTGACTAACCAATGGTTACCCCATTTCATATATTTTTTTTTATATTTTTATCTCATACTGCTAGGAAAACATTTTTATTTGATTCTGGCCGGGTCATGGTAATGTGTTTAGCATAGGGGGCAAAAACATAACTCAAGCGAATTCAATTTGCTCGCATTTGATTCGGGGTGCTGCTTTGCTGCATGTGAATCGTGCTCAGACGAAGTGGGCTAACTGCAAAAAAGTCAAGAGTCGTTGCAACTTTTGAGCAGACTCATGATGGAATACTGACTGCAGATAGATAAGAGAGCTGAGCTTCAGTTGGAAGCAGAGTGGGAATCAGAGTCAAAGTCAAAGTCAGAGTCAGCGTTGAAGTCATAGTGAGGCCATAGAATGTCAACAATGAGTAGACCAGCCCAAAAGCCAAGGTGAGGCAAGGTAATTTTTATGCTCAAATGGTCATGATTCGCAAGCTCGTTTGGTTGCATGGTTGAATGCTTGAATGCTCGGCTGGTCAGATGCGACGATGGTCTTCTGCAAATGGAGGAGTTCGAGTCTGGAAAGACGTTTTGCGCCGTCGTCTGGCCAAACAACTTCACTTCAGATCTGCAGAGGAGCGTCAGAGTGAAAGACAAACAAGGTAAAGGACATGTGAAGTGCACACGATGCTCTCAGTTGGCTGGCAACTTCATCTGCCAGCCAAACGTTGCAACGTCCAACGTCCAACGTGCAACGTGCCACGCCAACGGTAGCTGCCAAGTATTTCTATTTGTATTTCATCGCCCCAGTCGCAGGCAGCTGCAATTTATTTGCCCTGGGTCTGGTTCTTGGTTCTGGGTCTGCTCTTGGTTCTTGGTTCTTGGCCAGCTCTGCTAACGCTTTTTGCCTGCAGGCCAGACGCAATCAGCGTTGCTGCCCCTGCTGCCCCCTGTTGCCTTTGTCTGCTGCCTCTTTTATATTATCACCTCAACGCTCTGGCGGCTGCTTCAACTCCATCGATGATGATGATGATAATGATGATGATGATGATGATGATAATGATGATGCTGCTGCTGCTGCTTGTTGTTGTAGCTGTTGTTGCTCTGGTCTGGCCATAAATTCAAGTTCATGGCGTGTGTTGCATAAATTATGATCTTGTAGATTTCTTTGACAAACCATATAAAAAATGAAAACACACAAGACACGTTTATGACCATGTTGCCATCAACGAGTTTTTTTCCTTTTTTGCATTTTCAATTTAAAATGTAAATACAAACTGTGCCATAAAAAAAAAACGTTTATTCCTGGAAACGGCTTAGATTCAGCTCCACCAATACTAATTAGTATTACCTTTTTGAGGTCAAGTTATACACAGCATAAATGCGTTATTAAGCTGAGCTGATAACTTAAGTGCCTTTCATCGACTTGCGTCTTGCAAAGCTATCATTAGGCGAAAAGGGCTTGGTCCTTTCCCAGTGTTAAGCCGCATAAAGTGCAAATTATTGGCTCATAAAAATCAAAAGCAAGCGTTAAAAGAAAAGCCAAGTCTTCTGAATTTAATGTGATTATCTGGAAAAGTTAATGTGATTATTATCCATGGCTCCACGCTTGGTTGCGTGAGACACCAGCCAAAGACGAGACCCTAAAACAGCAGCAACACCTGCTTGTGGGATTTTGGGAGACACCAATCCACCCACAACCATCCATCAGCAAGAGCGCACAGTGGTTGAAATTTGTTACTGGCATAATTGAAATGTTGAATGTGGGAGTTTTGTTAGCAACAAGTCAATTTAGATGTTATCCGATTTTCGAATAACTCTTCTGATTTGCGAACGGAATGGTTTCGTTTCTCTTTTTTGAAATTGAGTTCGAACCCAAGTTTTGTTAGCAACAAGTCTATTTAGCTGTCATCTATTTGGCATATGCTAAATCTTAAACAGTCACGTTTCCAAGTTATGATTCTGATTCTGATGTTCGAAATGGTAACGTTTTCTCTTTTTGGAAACCTAATTCGAACCCGAGTTTTGATTGCGATGACTCTATTTAGTCTTTTTATCACGTTTTTTACCGACAGTTTTTTCAATTTAATATTATAAATGTAATATTACTTTAATTTTAAGAACAAATCAACAAATTCATTTCTTGGTAAGACTAAGAATATAAGAAAATTGAGTTTAGGAAATAGTTCTTTGAATTTTATATGGCAATAGTTTTTCAATCCTTCGAGAAAAATTTCGAACGAAATCGGCATTTAAAACCGTACTGTATATCTTGGCAACCTTTCGTCACTAGAGAGGACTGCCGTAAAAACAATCTTTTGTAATATGACAAACATTTGTGATCATCACTCAAAAGAACCAATTGTATATATTAGAAACATGCTTTTTAACGAATTTATGCCCGAGTATTTGTGTGTGCCGCCCACTGTGCAGCGCCAGACTATGCAGACTGTGATTTGAACGACACAGAAAGACTATAAAGTCCAAGTCGTAGCTGGACATTAATTTGCCACTGATGTAAAAATTTCATTGAATTTCTGGCTACGTTTTTTGCGTGATGTAATGAAATTTTTATCACCTATGTTAGAGATAGAGATGGCAAATAAAAAAGAGAGAGATAGAAAGGTAGATATTGAAAGGCGAACTGTGTCTAGGCGCTGCCATTAAATTTATGTCTGGCCATAAAGTGTGGGTGGCAGGAGGAGGGTGCAAGGGGCGGAAGTCACTGCAGCAGGTGGTGTTGGCCCAGTTAGTTGAGTTTGTTGCGGCTTTGGCTGCTTGGGTCAGCTTGTAATGTGCGCTGTGGTGCTGTGATTTGCATGCCACAGTGCCCCAAAGCAGCAGCCTGGGTGGCCAAGCGTTGCCTGTGCGTTGATGCACACTGTGCCACAAAAAGACATTCTGTGGCAAGTCTTCTGTGTGTGTGTGTGTGTGTGCGTCTGATCTTAAGTAAACATCAACTTCCTGTGCACAAAAGTTTTTCGGGTCGAGAGTTGAAATTTATGAACACTTTTTGACATGGCCAAACAACGTTAAGCAACAACTGAGCCTAAAGAGACTCCAAAGCGACATTGGCCAAAGGGAAGCACAGCGCAAATTGTTCGAAGCCCAACACAACAACACCTCGGGGCCTCTCTGTCCCTGTTACTCTCCCTCTCATTGTCCCTGTCCCTGTCCCTGCCCCTGTTTCTGTGCCCAATACAAACAAAAAACGCACATATTTTTCAATAGCACCCCCGGGATGGCGTTATTTATGACTCTGACCGACTGCTGAGCTGAGCGGCGTCTCCTACTATTGACTTTTTGGCCGGCCGACGGGCCAGCTGCTTCGCCCAACAATGAATGATGCTACACAGTGAAAAAAAACTCCTTCGCAATTGTGTGAAATATATAGCCAAAGCGATTAGCAACGGCTGTGTAAAATGACCTTTCAACGAATTGGCAACTAGCAAGAAAACTTATCTTTGTCGAAGATATATTACCCTGAAAGAAAAGTTTTCCATATAAAAACTTTATTTTTGACGAACTGTTGCTTTGATTGCTAATAAGATATGGTCGCCCGATCAGCAAAGAATGTATATTTTTGGCTTGCTTGATTTGAAGTCAATTGAAAGGTAACAGCAAATTTCTATGCCACAGTTTTCCACCAAATTTTCACCCCTGTGGCTAGATCGGTAAGCCACAAATTGATGAACCACAAACTATATATATGGTTGATAAATGAAGAAAGCTTTTCATACAAGAACTCATATTTCGATAGATTGTTCCTATGGCAGCTTTAAGATATAGCTAACTGATTTTTATGAAATTTTCTTAAAATGCTTAGATTATACTTAAGCTCAGATTCGGTGAGTTTGGTTTGAACCAGTGAACTTAAGATTTAGTTACATTACGAATCAGATATACTTATTTATAGGTAGACAAATAAACTTAACTCAATACTTATAAGCATTTAGATTTTCTCTCATATTTTGTGAGAAAACAAGACTTTGAAAGACAAGAAATGATGGAGAATTTTCCGAATAACAGGTCTGAATAATTATCTTCAATGTTATGCTATGCTTTGGTTTTTCATACTAAAACAGAATCTTGGACTGATGATAACTATGATGGTAGCTTTAAGATATAGTAGTACAATTTTGAACAACATTCATAGAACAAAATGCCTTATTTTGCACTCGAGAATTTGTTTCAAATACTTTGAGAAACAGAAAAGTTTATTATGCAAATTTAGCTTGCGTTGATTTGGACGAAGTATATTTGAAGGAGTTATCAAAGATGTTGCCTCTGGCATTTCTCTCAGTGTACTGTAGCCAATAGCCAGTACCCAACACCCAGTTTCACAGTACCCATTACCCATTACCCAATGCCCAATGCCCAGTTCCATTTGCAGTCCCAGTGGCAGTTTCAGGTCTCAATACTGGGCAGAAACAGAAACAGAGTGTAAGAGAGATTAGCATGGCTGCATTGGTGTGTATGTGTGTGTGTGTGTGTGGTGTGTGTGTGGTGTGTATGTGTGGTGTGTGTGTGTGGTGTGTAGGCGGTGCCACTGAAGTGGACGCATCTTCTCCCGCTTCAACACCTACCCCCCCGCCCTTTGCTGCTGCCCGCTGCTGTTTGTTGAAAAGTTTTCGGCTTTGTTTATGGCTACGTTTTTTGCTTTTGGGTCAAAAAAATAAATATATATATATATTTATATATATATATAAACGAGATATATGTATATATACGATAAAGCTGAACGTATGTATGTACGAATATGTGTATTTATACGTATGTATTTGGGGTCTTGTTTTTCGGGTGTTTGCGTTGAAAAGTAGTTAAGGGTTTATCATCTTGTAAACGTGACGATGCAAAAACTTTTTATAAGAGGACCACACACAACACACAAACAAAACTTAAAGCAGTAGCTGCTTCTGATGGGCATAGAGGGGGTAAGAGGTTGGGGTAGAGAGCGGTATATTGAGTGACAATGTGTTGTGGCTGATTCCACTTCTTGACTTGAGAGTTTTTTGTAATTGGTGTGAGTAATTATAAAAAAGAGGCGAAGCATTTTAGATCCATGTATAATTAACAGCTTATGTGTGAGATAATTATGCGGTGCAGCACAAGAACTTAATTAAGTTTGATATCCTTTGATATACTATGCTATATGTACTTATATATAAGACTTGAGATTGATTGATCAAAATACTTTCAGCAAGCTATTATTAAGCTTTATATAATTAAGTTAATTAAAACCTTTTTTATGTGTTCAGCTCATAGGCCAAATTAGCCCAAAAGCAATTATTGAAAATAGATTGAAAACATAACTTAACATTTACAATTTTCTGAATTTAACACAAAAAAAATTAAAAATATTTTAAAATTGAATTTAACATTAAAATTTATAAAATTTAAAATGAATATACGTGTTAAGTAGTAATGTTTAAATTAAGAATTTAATTTTTAGCTGTGTATAGAATTGGGTCTATCCAAACTGAACTAGTTCGAATGATAAGAACTAGTTTGAATTAAGCTATGGAACTTTATCTTTGAATAAAGTTCCTTTACGTTTTTAGCGCAACTGTTTCAATTGTTCATTTTGGATTATGGTTCGTTCAACTAGTTCCTTTTTTGCGCTTCAAATTGTGTAAAATTTCAACAATTTAAAATTTGGCAGCAATCCGCAAACTTTTATGAATTAACCAAAGGAACTACAAAGGATAAGTTGCTGTTTACGGAAAGAAAGAAAAGCGACGATTGTTATATTTATTTGCAAAGGAACTAAAGAAAGAACTAGTTCCTTCAGCTGAATAAGAGAAAGATTAATTCGCTTATCGGAAAAGGAACTACTGAAGCAACTAGAATAAGCTAATCTAACTGCTACATCCTTTGTAATACAATAATAAATGAGAGTATCATTTAAATGAATATCCTGATAAACAATTGCTTTAATTTCTTTATTTTTGCCTACACATTTAAGCTGCATAATTTACGATTAGCCGTTTTAAACGCTACTCAAATTCATTTCTGGCCGTTTCACATTTAAAATATGTTAATGATAATGTTGCTAATATTCTCACACCCAACTCAAAGAGCCACTCAACCACTCAGCCATTAGGCTGTCCAAATATACCATAGTACAATGAGTATACTCATATATATATATATAAAATACTCACAACACACATTTCACGCCATTTGTTTTGGCTACAAAACAGGCTCACACAAAAGATGAGAATTGATAAATAAAGTGAGCGAGAGGGGCTAACAGAGCGACAGAGACAGAGATGATAATAGCCGCAACTAATGCACGGCGGCAAATGAATGTCGAGTGTATTCCTTTTTGTAGTGGAAAGCCCAGAACGAATCGCATTCGCAACGGAACGAATCAGCTAAGCAAGCAAGTCTTTTATTCACTTGGGGGCTGCAAAGCGAATCAAATTTATGCGAATATGTTTTTTTTTAAAATGTATAAATACTTGTTTATGTGTGTAGAGTAGTATATAAAGTGAGCGCTTAATTAAAGTTAAAATAAAGCGCACAATAATCAGGACTCGTCTATCTCTGGGCTGTCTTTATTATTTACAGTGGCGTGCTAGGGGGGGTACTTAAAGATAATGTTTTAATTTAGTTGTTATTTGTTTGTAGTTACTTTTGTGACTCGTAGCCAGGCACCTCAAAATATTGAAGTCAAAAAAAGTCTCCTAGAATCGTGGAAAATATACTATTTGACGGCAAATTCAAAAACATGTTAAAAATTTAAAATACAAGTACAAAATTAATTTTAATAATTAAATATAATTTTTTTAATAAAATAAAAATAATAATAGTTGAGAATAAGTTAACTTTTTATATAATATATTTTATATATATTTTATATATATATATTTATTTTTTTTATATATTTTATTTTATATATTCAAAAACATGTTAAGCTTTTATTTTTCATTTATTTTTTAAAATTTAAAAATAAAAGTTATGGTTTAATTTTATATAAAAATCAAAGAATTATAATTAGTTTTTATGTTTTATTATTTAAGGAGAAGGCGGGAAAAATACGCATACAAATCAAAATATAATAATTATTTTTCATTTTTATTACTTAAATAAAATTTTAAATAATTTTTTTTTAATAAAATAAAAACAAACAATTTTTATTTCTTAATTTTTGTAATAGAAATTGTAATCGTTAAGGTTTCTGCTTTTAACTGGCTGATTTGCTTAATTTTGTTTAAAGTATCCACCCCTCCCCCACTCGTCGCGCCCTTGTCTTGTTGCCACATAATACGAATCCGCCTCCTGCTTCACGTGCCATGTGCGCATTTTATCACGCGTGACAGCGAAATTACCGCAGACAGAGCGGCCCCAAAGGCTCCCCAATCTTGTCTCTATAGAATCGCCGCTGTCGTCAGTCAGTCAGTCTTTCAGTCTGTCAGTCTGTCAAGCGGTTTGATTGAAGGCATAAATTATATGGCAGAGTCGTGCGCAATGCAATGGGGAAAACTTTGCTTTGGCTTTGCCTTTTTTTTTCTTCCGTTTTTTTTTTTTTTAACTCGCAGATTGATTTCCATTTGATATTTTGATTAGCGCTTAAATTGAACTAAATGTTGCGCATATGTCTCTCGACAAAACCAAATGGTTTATATCCTAAGCCAACTAAATGGGTCATGCTTTAAAAAACTATTTGTACATTTTTTTTTTTTGGCAAAATTTCATCTTAACACCCGAAGCACTTGAAGTCTCTGTGCTTGCCACAGCGGGTGGCGCCTCGTCATAAGCTATAATGGGGCACGAAATGCATTTGGGAACATTAAACCATATTTTGCGTTGCACTTAAGTGCTCCAAATTTTAATTACTAGCTATTATGAATGGAACGTGAGGCCCCCCATGGTTGGTGAAGGCTTCTTTGCTCCCAACTCTCTCTCTCTCTTTCTCTTCTACTATCTCTTTTTTTATCTCATTGGAAAGTACTTTGGCTGCGTGGGAAGCTGCAGGAGGGTTGCATGAGCGTGTGAAATTTTCCAATAAGTTGCATTTCTACACAGTAAAAAATTCAATTTTTTAATTGATATTGATTTGATACTTTTGTGGAAATTTAATTTCAAAATAGTTTCTCCGATCCCATAAAATGTATATACTCTTGACCAGCATCAACAGTTGAGTTGAAATTGCCGTTTCCCACTATCCATCTATCTAACTGTTCTATGTGAACTAGACTCTCGTTATAGCTATGTTGATGAAACTTGGTACAGATACTTTTGTTTTGCTGCAAGCAATACATATGTCAGAATCGGCCGGATCGAAGCAATATAACATATAGCTGCCATAGGAACAATCACTCGAAAATTTTATTTTTCAAGATAACTCAACCAAACTTAACACTTCTGAGTTTTAGCATTATCTTAACATGTTTACAGAATTTTATCAAAATCGGAAAACTATATCTTTTAGCTGCCATAGGAACAATTGCTTGAAAAATTAGTTTTTATATGAAAAACTTTTTTGTTTGTCAAGCTATCTTAACAAAATTTACCTATTCTGCGTTTTATTATGTTTTTGTCCTGCTGATCCAATTTGATCAAAATCGGACGACTGAATCTTATAGCTGTCATAGGAACAATCGCTCGAAAATTAAGTTTTTCAACTTTTCTGCAAGCGTATACAACTTTTCTTTCTTGTTTTTCATACCATTGCTATTGATTTGAAACTTTAATAGAATTCAAAAATTACTTCACTCCCTAAAAAAGTAAATCAAAATTTGTTACTGTGTAATATACTTCTCTTTAATTATAAGAGAGCCAAAGAGAAATGAAATATTATCTATTACTTGACTAAGTTTTCAACTTGTGGCAGTAATGTGTGGGCCATATAATTGTGCGGAAAGTAATTAACATTTTACATAAATTTGTAGCTGTAAATGGGGCACAAAATGAAGTTGAAAATATGCCATTCAAAAGGGGGGAGCCCCTTTATGCGCCAACCCCTAGCTGAGGGCTGTACTAGCTAACAAATAGATATTTTGCAATTGAAATGAAAGCGTAATGATAAACCCGTTGGCGTTTTGAAGTTAGCATAGCATTTTAATTTCAAATTTATTGATAAATGATGCGTAAAGTATTAAAAAGAAATTGAACATCAATTTGATAGTTTCAAATGGACACAAAATGCGGGACAGTTAGAAAGGATTAGCTAGTTTTTGATAGAAATTCCTTAACGATTTCAACGATTTGCTTAAAGTTGAGAGTGAGCAGCGGTTTTCAAATCGGATGCAGTCAACCCCTTCGTATATAACCGTTTCCCACAATCAATTCCGATATCAAATGGCTGCCATACACGCGTCGAATTGTATTATTTTTTTTTTTTTTTGGGTTTTCTTTGGCTGGCGTCGAGCAAATAGCAATGAAAAAATTAAATACAAAATAATAAAAAATAATTTACGAGCTCATTAAGAGTCAGTGGCAGGATAGAGAGGGGGTGGCTGAGCGGTAGGGGAGGCTTGGAATTCGCTCAGCAATAAAAAAGGAAAAAAATGAAAATACATCGGAATCGTCAAAATTCTGCTCAAGAGGGCGATGGCAGCGACGCAGCGACGCAGCGGTCCACCCTCGGGTGCCATATCAAATGAAGCCCTCAACAACGTGGCCAGCAGGCGAAGCTGGGCGGGGCTGGAGTGTGGGGGTAGGGGGAGGGAGAGGGAGTGGATTGCCACTGCGGCGTGCTCAAGTGCTGGTGGCAGCCTCGTGCGTTGCTGTCGCTTCGCATTTCGCTTCCGGGCAGCGTTTGTTTGCATACGCAGCAGGACGAGCACAAGGACGAGGTAGGAGGAGGAGGTCGAGCAAGGCAGGACGAGCCAGGCAGGAGGAGTACAAGCCAGGCAGGACGATGAGCGAGAATGTGGCAGGCAGACGATCAGAGGCAGGCAGCAAACAACAGGAAAGGAGGGGGAAACCAGGAGCACGAGGACTCTGTTTGCACAGCGCATTTCTGGTCCATTAAGTAGCAATGTTGTTGTTGTTGTTGTTGTTGTTATTTATATTGTTGTTGCAAAGGTAACTACCCTAACCATTTGGCTAGCAGCGTTTGTCATTGTTGTGTGCGACTTTTCTCACTTTTACTGTTGCAGGCAGGAGAAGGGAGGACGTGGAATGTATCCACAAGATACAATTGCAGCACGCAGCACGCGTCACTTGCGTCTTGTTTATTTAGAAGTTGTGTTGCAGCTAAGCCTTGGTTGCAATTGCGCCCCCCCCCCCTAGAAACCAGCCCCTGCCTAAACAGTCAACATGCTGTGTGGGAAAAAGCGGGAAAAACCTAAGCACAAGTTAATTACGCTAAATGGCAAAGCATCCTTGGAATATGCTCAGATATACATATATATGTATGTGTATATGCACATCCCTTAATGCGGATATTGTTTTAAGCGCCTTTCTTAATGCAAATATCATGTACTTTATTATCTATGTATGTGTGTGTGTATGTTTGTGTGTGGTCATTAACATAATTTAAGCATTTCCACAAAAGTCCGTCAGATTAGGCTGCCTTGAAAGCTGATTATGTTCATCAATTTATGTGAACATTCAAGCATAGCCGAGTTAAGTAATTTATCTAGCAAGTTTTCAACTTGAAAAGCCATTTTTGAAAACAATTTCCACATCGTTTTGAAGTAGGTGTCAGTGCGCTTTTGAGGAAGATACACATTTGCCATTAAACTGACCATTAAAACGCCTCACAATTTGTCAGTTTGCGTTAATTGCTATGCTCAAGTCAAAAGCTATTAAAAAAAATAGCGCTTTTTAAAAGCATAAAAACATTTTCAAAACAAGTCAATTGAAACTTGACTTGGTCTTCAATTGGTTTGCCTTGCTTCACACTCCTAACTCACAGTCTAACCAACAAAATAAAACTTTGCTTGCTATTTCCCGTTTCGTGTCTAACGTCCACCAATCATGCAAAAAGACAGCCCACAAATAAACGAAAAAATAGAAATAGAAATAGAAATAGAAATAGAAAAAAAAAGCTAAAACATAAACAATTGAAACTGATTAAATTCATTTGATAACGAGGCGTAGCCGACTCTTGGGGGATTGCCACTTGAGATATGAGACTCGACTCTCTTTTGGGGGTGGCATATGCAACTTGGCTGCCAACTTGCTTTTAGTATCTACATATTGTACATATGCATATATACATATATATATATACATACATCTAAGCATGTGCATGCGTGTTGAAACCCATTCATTGTTTTTGTTGAACGCCAATGTGAAATATGATTTGAATGTGCATAAATTTCAGTTAAGTTTAAGCACAACGAACTTCAAAAAGCATTTTGTATATTTTATAAATAAATTCAAATACTATTTAAAAGCTATTTCAGTTATGTTGGCGTGCAACGAACTTAAAAAAGCATTTTCTATATTTTATAAAAATATTTAAATACTATCTTAAAGATATTTCAGTTAAGTTAACGTTCAACGAACTCAGCATTTTGTGTATTTTATAAAAAAAAATTTAAAAGAAATTTCAAATATTTCTGTGAGATTTTATAAATAACCGAAATCAGGCCTTAATGCAGAATGTCAAGAAAATACCAAAAAAAAAAATAATAAAAAAATATTTAAAAATAAAAACAAGTAAGAACGTTGCAGTCGGGCTCACCCGACTGCGATATACTCTGTTTTCTGTACTTAAAAATTTTTTTCTCCAATCTATCGAAGAGTTCAAATGGAGTCACACTGCAAAATTTGGGGTTTCTTGCTATAAGGGTATAGGAGATACAGGCTTAGCTCATTTGTGGGGGCGGTAGTGGGCGTGGCATATTTTTTTTTGGCAGGTCGGTCAAGGAAAGTAATCTTTATGTCAAATTTGGTTACTCTAGCTGTAGAACTGTGGAAGATATAGGTTTTTGCGGCTTGTGGGGGAAGGGGTTGGGGTGGGGGGGAGATCTTGACACTTTGTCTGACTATGGTATATACCAACATGTATGCCAAGTTTGGATGCTCTAGCCTCTAAGCTGTGGAAAAAAAACTGCGTTCATACAGACGGACGGACGGACAGACGGACGAACGGACGAAATACACTATACTAATTTTCAAAAATAATCTAAAACTGAACTCAAATCGAAAATCGAACTCGAATCGAATCAAATTGACTTGACATATGAATAGGCTTATTTAGGAAAATATATATATTATGACTTTATGCTTTTTTTTCAAAATTGAATGAAAAAAGAGCATATTTCGTCTGTCTGTCCAACTGCCGTCGGTCCGTCTGTCTGTCCGTCTGCCCTTCTGTCTGCTGTTCATCCGTATAAACGCAATTTGTTCGCACAGTTTGGAAGCTAGAGCAACCAGACAAAGTGTTAAGATTTATTGCTAAATACAAGTGCCACGCCCAAAAAGAGAGTATATCACAGTCGGGAGCATTCAAGTGCAATATTTCTACTTGTTTTTTAGTTGAAGTTGGGTGCAATAAATCTGGATAATTAGAGCTTAACAATATGAAATATAATTATGGACATGTCAGGTATGCTAAGCATCTGTTGTTTACATGTTAATGTTGTTTATGTCGCCGTGTGGCGCTCATTGTTGTTGTTGTTGTTACTCTCGTTGTTGTTGTTGTTGTTGTTGTTTGTCACAGGCCACAACGGAACGCAAAGAGAAGAAACAACATCCGCAAAGCATTTAGCGATTTAATTAAGCGCAAGTGGGCGTCAATTGTTGTTGTTGTTGTTGCATACTCTTATATGTGTAGGTATAGGAGTATATATAGTATATATCTATGCTGTATATGTATATATAGTAGGAGTTAAATGGGCGTGGCCAGCAAGCCATGACCGTTGCTGAAGTGTAAACTGTTTATGCAATGAAGGGCCAATGACTTGCAGTAAATGAAGAGAGATTTTCAGAGTTTGGGAGCAGAGTGTGTGTGTGTGTGTGTGTGTTGCAAGCAATGCTGACGTTGACACGTGTCCCAGCCAGCGCTAAGTGGCAGCTACACACACGTATGCAACACACACACACATACATACATACATACAGAACTGCCAAGTGCCGAGTCCCTAGCCATTCAAGCAGCGGACAACCCTTGAACCACCCTCGTAATTAAGCGCATTGAAATGCAACTGAGATTTCGCTTGCTTTTCGCCTACTCTTCTGCCTAGTCATCGTCAACTGATTTTGTGTCTCTGCCACTGGCACTGCCTCGATGCCACTCTGCCACTCTGCCACACTGCCAATCTGCCTCACTGCCACACTGCCTCTGTCTGCGTCTCTCCTTCATTTGCCAATTACGCACTGAACTCAAACCAAGACCAACAACTTGCCAGGCAGCCAGACATGCAAACGACATCCTATCGAGTTGTTTATATTGTCGTCAGCCCAGCAGCAACATTAGCAATCGCAGCAGCAACAGCAGCAGCAACAGCGGCAACAACAACTGCCAACAACAGCAACAACTTGGCAACACACGCGTCACGCTTTGCATGCCACACGGCGCCTGCTAATGCCACAGATTTCAACTGCAACTATGTCTCACTTATTTATTAATTATTCTACAGTCGAACTACTCAATAATGCACTTTCAAAAAACATAGAAAACAAGTCAGTACAATATACAGAAAACATAGTAAAAAGTCAATAGAAGAGAATAAGTTTTATAAAAATGAGAAAAATATGCATTTCCGTTTCCGAACAAAACATTTGGAATTAGTATTATCGAATAATTCAATGGCAAAATCAGCTTATAAAAGTTTTTCTTTTGAGTAGCATTCGAGTGAACGTCTGCTACTTAGTTCTAAAAACGAAACGAAACGAAAAATGCTCGTTAATGGAAACAGCTTTTTATAGATTTTTAAAAGCTATAATCTCGCTTAACTAATGTCTGTTACAAATATGTTTTAAGTTCATACTTTGCTTTTCTTTTAGCACTCTTTGTTTAAAATACAACATGCGTTTGCATTTTTCACAAGTCACAAATAAAAAGCCAAGCAAATGTTGCAACATTTCACGTTGCAAGCAACATGTATTTGCATGCGACTTAAGCTTTGCTTGTATATCAAAAACAAGCAAAAATAAAGCACATTGTGAAAGCTATATAAAATATTTACAAAACGCTATTTTGATAGCTGCATTTCTTGAACGCTTTTCGGTGCTAGCTTTTTGTGTAGACAGCAAGTAAGCCTGCACGCAATATTTTGGCGCAACTTGCGCGAGAATTTGAAAAAAATTCCAATTTGGCAAAACTGTTTTGGCTGTCTGCACAGCTTACAATTTTTTGTGCTGTTTTGACAGTTTGTGTTAGACAAATTTGCAGCTTTATTGCGTTCGAAATCTTTGAAATGTTTTGTTTATTAAAAAAACAGAAAACTGTAGAATGTTCAGCCTCTAAGGCATAAGTTACTTAGTTCAAAGCCCAGTCAATAAAAAGCAGCTACGATTGTTATAGAGCAGAGTTTTAGCCAAGTGATGGTGAAGAGAACGCATAAGTTTCACAGTTCTAAGCCTAGACTACAAGTTTGTGATAGTAGAGCTAACGCATAAGTTCTACAGTTCGAAACCCAGTCAATTAAAAAGCAGCAAAGTTTGTTAAGAAGAAGTTTAATTGCATGTATAGCAGAGTTTCAAGAAAGAGATATTATAAAAGATAGTAGAGATAATGCATGAGTTCCATAGTTCGAATTCCAGTCAATACAATAAAATGTAAGTTGGTTATAGAGCAGCTTGACTGCATAATTAGCAGAGTCTTACCCAAATGAGATACTTAAATAGATAGTAGAGATAATGCATAAGTTCTTAAGTTCGAATCCCAGTCATTAAAAAAGCAATCAAGTTTGTTCTAGCGAAGTTCAACTGTATGTATAGCAGAGTTTTAGGCAAAAGATAGTATAAATAACCCACAAGTATCTCAATTCGCAGCTCGTTCAATAAAAAAGCAAGCACATTTGTTCCAGCGAAGCTTGACTGTACAGCACAGTTGCTTTTGAGCTAAAAATTCGGCACGCACATTGCGCATTTCACGCCAAGATTGTGCCTGCAATTGGGCTTAAAAGCCCTTTTTCTATTCTTATGCGATTTGGCAATGTTGCTGTCGCATTTCACTAATTGAGTTCACATTACTTGGCGAAAATAAAAATAAGTATGCTCTCGCACTCTCTGTGTGTATTTTTAGCCAAATGTTTTTCCCGTTTTATTAGCTAAACGTGAGTTGGCAACATTACCGGCGGAACACAAATCTCTTTCTATTTCGCATGCTGATGATGATGAAAACTCTGCCTGCCTAGTTGAAAATGTCAATCGTTCAAATATGCTGTGAGTTGGGTTCAGATGAGTTCAGGTTTGGTTGGGTTGCAGGATGGGTTAAGATTAGTGGCATCGAGAGAGAGACAGAGAGTGACTTGCAATTGGTATTAGGCCAAAGGATGGGGCTTAAGCGCATTTCAAGCATGCCCAACAGTGCGTATTGAGCAGGACTCAGCACTCCTGTGTCCTGCATCCTTATAGAGTGTAGAGTAGCAATAGACTTGCTGAGTCATTGCTTTTCTATTGCCAAATTTGAGTATATTTTAAGTTGATTTGCAAAACTGCACATTTATTAACAACTTGATAAGCTCTTATTTACAATTTTACTCGTTTACTTAAACTGATTAACTTATTTTTTGTTTGAATTCTTTGGTATTTTTATAAATTAGTTCTTTGAATCAAGGCTAAGAATGTTTGAATATCAGATCTATTTCTGAGCTGTTTTCTATTTTTGTTTCCATTATCAAATATAGCAGTTTTTATGCCCCTTTTGTTAGTATTATAAATGAAATCAGATTGGAATATACTATTTTATATCAAAGCATAGATATCAACTTTGCTTATATTTCTAGTTTTCCATTTCCTTTCATGACTATTTTACAAGAATCTTAAAATTATTTTCATTTTATTTATATTTTATATGGAAACATTTCGCTCAACTATAGCTAGTGTTAAATTTAGGATTCGCTTAACTTTTATGTGATTTTTTGATCAGTATTTAGAAAAGGAAATAATTTCCTCAAACGGTGTTGTGAAGATGCCATTCTTTTGCAGCTTCTAAACTCCGCTTTAGCCTTTGCTTAATTTATGATTTTTTTGTTCAGTTTTTAGAAAAATATGATATTAACTTTTAACTTAAGAAATTTATTGAGTATTGAACTGATTATTTTTTCAAATAACTTTTAAGTTCTTTTCTCAAATTAGAAACGCTTGAACTAGCATTTGAATTTCACTTGCTGCTTTACGTAAGTACTTTTACTTGAAGTATAGCATTATATCATGCTCTACTTAGTGGTATCTCATTTGGACAGCAAAGCCATTAACAATTTTAACCGCTAACGAGTTGGGGCAGCTGTGCAGAGTGTGTCCTGGTCCCTGACATGGTTTATATATATATATATATATATAGTATGTAAGCAAGCCTTTGGCCAGAACAGCAATTTGGAGCGTCCTTTGGCACACTTCACTGATAGATTCAAGCGTGTCTCCTATGCCCATCCTACACCCCCTACCCTTTTGCTAGAGTAACCTAACGAGCAGCAAACTTGTCGACTTTGTTTTTTTGTGGTTGGACAATTTAATTGATGTACACGTATGCACACAAAGACAGGTCAAATACACAAACACACACACACCGATGTTAAAGTCAACCTTTTGAACAAACCGCTAAAAAATGACACCTACAACAAAGTGCGACAGAGAGAGGGGAAGTGAGGCAGATAGCTGCCCGAAAAGGTAAGCAAAAAAGTAGGTCAGGCATGCAACCTGCTGTCAACGCTGGATAATTGGATAGGGACTTCAGCACTCATCCATGGGGCAAGTTGCAGTTGCAATTGCAGCGCAAAATGATTAAAGCCATCCATCCAATGCCACAAACCACAAAAGAAACGCTCAAAAAGAACGGTTCAAACCGAACCCAAACGCAAACCCAAACCCAAACCGATTAATAGCTTTAAATTTGATTTTGTTTGACACGCGGCTGACACAACTAATAAATTTTACACCCTAAAACATACTTTTGATGGATCACTCAGCCTCATTGCATGCTAGTGCCCAATATTATTGTAAGACTAGCTCTATGCTCTATTTATGCTCTACACACAGAGAAATATAAGACACACTTTGTAATTGGCTTAATCATAGATTAGGCAGTATTCATGCTTAGCTAAAACATAAATTCAGCTAAGTATTCATATTTCGCTCAATCATAAATTTGCATTTGGACAGTTGTCTGTCAGTTATGCACTTTATGCATCAATTATGCATAAAAAGGCATAAATTATATACTCTTATAACGAGCTAATCATAAAATCTTACATAATATGCCAGCTTTTTTATGCATACGTAATATTTTTGCACAATTTCTTATTAAAATTGCATAGTATTTGCATAGTAATGCATAATTTGTGCTTATTTATGCATAATTTTTTATTTTTTATGAACAATATACATTAAATAATGCATAAGTTTTGCGTATTTATGCACAATATCTAATTAATAAATTTAATTAATTAAATTTTTACATATTTATGCATAGTTTGTGCTTATTTATGCACAATTTTGTTATTTTTGATGCACAATATATGAGTAACAATGCATATTTAAGCACAACTTTTTATTAACAAATCATAGTTTTTACATAAGTCATAATAAATGTTAACTTATGCAACATTTTGTATTCTTTTATGCACAATATATGATTAAAAATGCATAATTCTTGTGTATTTATGCACAATTTATTATTGATAAATTTATTTTTTAAATTTTACATTCTTATGCATAGCTTATGCTTATTAATGTATTATTTTTACATTATGACTATCTTATGCATAAATTAGAACTTAATTCGAAATTCACAATTAGTTAAACTAGCTGCGATTTCATAAACACATCATAGAATTCGCTCAGTGTACTACTGCTCGTGCAGCACAGACTCTGATTGATTGTGCGGCGCTTGCGATAAGCTGAGGTGCCACCGAAAAACATGAATTACGACGAGTACTGTGTCGATAGTTAGGAGTAGCCTGCCAGATAAGCGCCTGATTAGCAGCCAAACGATACTCAATATTTACGCAGTTATTCACAAGTGACACAATTCGATTAGACGGATCGAATCGAATCGGATCGGATCGGATCGGGAACATAGTATATAGCTGCCTTTCCTTGTTGCCATCAATCACTTGAGCTGTTTGCACAGCCAATCGACGCAACGCCGTTGAAGTGTTGTAAATTTTACAACATAATTTCTGATAATTTTTTATATCCCCCATATCTCGCTGCTTGTATCGTCCAGTGTGCACTGGGGGCAAACACTTCAACGCCTGCAACACACAGTGGCAAAGCACTTTGCATGTGTTTTATGATATTCGACATGGATTTATTTTTCTTCTTCTTTTTTTATATATATATACATATGTATATGTACCTACAACAAACAACAAACAAATAAACATTACAGCGACAAAGGGTTTTTATGCTGCATTTCTTTTTTTTGGCAGCATATCGTAAAACACTTTGGGTTTTTTATTATTATGTTTGGAGTTTGTTTTAGTGCAGGCTAAACTGCTCTATAAGGTATTTTTGGGTTGGCAGATAAGCGACTGCAGATATATCTGTGTTTTTCGCTTAAAACGAACTTTGAGAAACTAGTAAATGGTTCGTTTTAAGCGAAAGTTCGGCTTATTCTGTTTAGTCGAAAGTTCGTTTTAAATAGGTTCGTTATAAGCAAAAATCGTTGAGGGCAGCTGTTGGACTTTCAATTTTCAGTTAAGCTAAGTAGTTGCTTATGCGATAAAAGAACTAAACTTTCTTAAATTTGAGTTAAATTTTGAGCAAAAACAAAAACAAAAAAAAATTAAATAATAAATGCAAAAGCTACAAAAAAGTTGCTCAACAAATTGCCATAATTAATTGATATTTTTTTTGAAATTTTTTTAATTTGAAAAAATGCAAAATTTAATAAGCGACAATTGTCTATAACAAATTAAACATGAAATTAAATCAACAAAAATATATAGAAATATAAAAAAAGCGTTTAAATCAGATTTGTAATTAATTTCCAATTGCAAAATTTCAAAATGTAAAATGAGACAGTTAATATTTAAAAAAAAAAAAATATTAAACTAATAGCCTGCGCTTAAGCTAAACAGTTAACAGGCCTATGCCTGTTCCGGTTAACACTTTTAGCAAAATTTAGCGGAATTGAAAATTGCTTATTGCTTGTGAATTGAAGCCAAAGTCAAAGAAAAGTTAATTCAATCTTTGTTCAAATTACACTAAATTCAAGCCGCAAAATTTGACAAATAGTCAAAATTGCAACATTGCAATAATGAAAATTGGAAAGAAGAAAGTGTATATAGTTAATATACAAAAAAAGAAAGAAATGCAAACTAATTGAGCTTTGCTAAACCGCACAGTTAATATATGCAATAACAAAATTTGATGCATTTGTAAATTGAAATAAATTTGACAGCCAAAATGTGCAATTGAAATCAAATTTCATTTTAATTATAATCTCAATACTATGCCTAATGATGCTCAGCTAATTGATATGCATAAATACTTTTACAGTTTATCATCATTTATATATATATATATTTATATTTATCTGTACAATATCAAACTTACCAATTAGCCGCAACACCTCGTGTAAATTCAGAAATATATTTAAATGCGTTTGTCCGCTGCTGAGCAGTGCCAGAAATAATCCGATTGTGAAGATACCTTTAAAGTTCTGCTCCATTGTGTTGAAAGTACTTTAATAGTTTTGAATTAAGTATTAATTGCTTTTTAATTGTGTTTATTTTCAATTTCTATTTTTTCTTTTTTGTTGTAGTTTTTCTTTACTGTTTGACTTTTTTGGCACACTTTATTACTTTTTTTTTTGGTTAGTTTAGGAATTTGTTGATATGGCGCGCATTTTGCATTTAAATATTTTACAGTGCATTTGGGCACTCCAAAAAACAAAAACTCCTATTTTGGAATTTATTTACGTTACGTTGCACTCCGAGCAAACTTCGTAAGTTCGTAATACTCCGCTATTTCAGCACCAGCACCATGAAAAAAAAAAAATGTTTTTCCCGTTGAGCTTTTAATTTGATTTCAAAATTTTCCGCAACGAATATTTGTTGATGCGCGCACCGTGACGATTTTCCACAAACTGTCAACTGGATAAACAAAACAATGCTAATGCTTAAGCAGTATCTATCAGATACTTTTAACAGCACCATGTTATGTGCGTTCGCTGTTATGTTAACTTATCATAGCATCCACAGTGCATGTTATTGTCGTGTGGACTGTGGAACAGAAACGTTGCACAGCTGTTTTCGAATATTCGAACTCGTTGCAGTTATAACATTATGTTAAGCTTCTGTTGTGCGACTGTTATATGTAGCTTACACTATTTGTCAAATACGTTGTTTAAATAATTTAAAATCTATCTAACATATTATCGAGGGAATACTTATTTTATTTCAAACCGTTTCTTAGAGCTTGAATCTTGAATTTTTTGGTTTTTTAGAAAGGTTAAGGAAATTTAAATGCTTATGTTAACACACTGTTAATGGCATTGTGCTGACCTTTGCGCCACCTAGTGTTACTTATACGTACTATTCGCTTGTGTATAACAGTTGTCTTTGTAAGGGGAAATATCATTGGGATTGGGAGGGGAACTGTTGATCCCGTTCGTGCTTCATTTTGAAATTTATTTCAGATTCCAAATTACAGTTTGAGTAATATTTGTATATTAATTTGACTTATCGATTACTTACATTTTAACAATTTAAGCAAATTTCAAGGCTACATTGCTAAATAGGTTGAAAATATCTATTTACAGAAAAAGAAAAAATATTCCCGGAAATATGTAATGTCGAAAACCGAAATTGATTTTTGGGTTCTGAGAGACATTATGAATCCGTCTGAATTTTCAGTATAGCTAATTTATCGTGTTTCCGTCCGTGCTATTCAAATTCCGCTTGAAGTATTTTTCGGAACTAGCGTTATTCTTGTTCAGATCCTATCTCTAAAGCATATTAAAAATTCAAAAATTCAAATTTTAAGAACCTGACATATTAATCAAATAAGAAATGTGCTCTTTAATTTTATTGTTTTAGACTTCACTGATTGGATACACATTTAAAGTCTGAACTTACTACAATATTTCTTAATATTATGCTTAAAATTGGGTTCACATTCGACCTATATAACTTGATGGGTTTTTTGTGAAAAATATCGCTGATTGCACAAAATAATAACAAAACAAAGGAACTTTTTCTTATACAAAATAATAAATAAGCTTAAAATAACACACTCAGACCTATTCCGGTTTGCACTTTCGTTAAGATAT
The DNA here is from genome assembly GCA_949708635.1 of Hirtodrosophila cameraria. Taxonomy (NCBI): domain Eukaryota; kingdom Metazoa; phylum Arthropoda; class Insecta; order Diptera; family Drosophilidae; genus Hirtodrosophila; species Hirtodrosophila cameraria. The sequence continues at coordinate 80,682,537 of OX453090.1, forward strand.
TGATCTTGATGCTTTCCTTAAATATTCCATTTTGACTTTAAGATTTTGCGAATTAAATTCACTTTCAGTTGATCAAGGTTTTAAGGTTTCATTTAATCAAGGATTGAATTAAGAATTGAGATAGGATTCAATTCACAGTCATAAGAACATTTTTCACCCGTAAGGAAATTTCATGCTGCCAAAAGTGGAAACCGGAACAGGCCTGATAAGTGCGATAAATACACAGAGATAATCAAATAAAACATAACACAATTATCTAAACAGAGACAGCGACTAGTGTAAAGACATTGCTCATGTTTCTTAGTTCGCATTTAGACGATGACGTTTATCTCATGACGTTTAGTTCTTGTTTGTTGGGTAGAGTTGACGCTTCACCTCTTTTCCACAATTGAGAACTTGATGAAAAAAGGTCAGGTAGTTAAATCAACGTCTAAATTCAGACTAACATATCAATCCCTAGCCTTGCCAATCTTATAACGTATGCTTCCTTAATTTGTATGCTCATGTTAAGCATAATCTTATATCTTTAATAACAAATATGTAAACTTGTATATTTTTGTTGTTGGGATTTTTGTGACCTTTGATTATATAACTCATATTTTATATTTTTCTATTTGAGAAGTGTTGCATACATTATTTTTGGTACTCGGCTTCGATATGTTCAAATAAATACATATTAAAAGAAACAAGAGCATTCGTTTGACATTTAAACAACTGTAACTGTGACACATGTACATTTGATATAAGTATAGTTTAAACTAAAAGCATTTGAAATACTTGTATTTACTGAATTGAATGCCATTTTATGCAACAAATACTAACTGGTTATGTTATGACATTTGACACAAAACTTTGGTCTACATATAATACATATAGAGTAATACAATTATATAGGAAATAGATACTACTAATCGCTGACTTTAAGCAGCTCCATGGAACTTAGCGTTGTTTCGATTAACAAATTGTAATCCAATTCGTTTAAGCTTGCTTTGGCGGTTAACAAATCCAGAAATGAGTTCAGCGGCGATAAAGTTTCCTCCGTGAGATCTATTTAAACATAAATAATGGAAAATATATTATTAAATGTATAATAATATTAAAAACTATGCACATTTAACTACAACTTAAAGACACTGACGTAGACTGACAGACACAAACAATTAGATGCTGCTTACCAGCTAAGATAGATGATATGATATATATGTTATAATATGATTACCAAACGGCGGAACGCTGCATAAACACGTAGCGTAAAATGCTTAAAATAACTGTGGTTAAAATGATAAGCGAAAAAACCAAAAGCAATGAATGGCAAACAACAGTTGTGGGCTTGCCCAAAGCTAAAAAGGGAGGCGAGTTTCAAATGAAAATGGCTTTAATGCAATGAAAATGAAATGAAAATGAAAGTTTTCAGCCAGCTGCTTACCACTTCTGGCATGCATGCGCGATTGAGAGACGCCACCAGAGCCACGACGCTGTGCTGTTTCCTGTTGCTGTCCTGATAAGATATTGGCGGCATGTTCTCGTCCACGTATCATAAGACTATCTGGATGCTGCCAGCATTTTAATAAACGCTGTGCACGTTGCTTTGGTAGAGCTGATAGCAACGAAAGTTTGCGTTCGATGCCCAAAGGTGAGTCCTCAATATCTGCAGGAATAAGGATTAGTCAAAGATCAACCGATTATATATATATATATATAAACGCACCAAAGACAATGCTCTTCATAACATCAACTTGCAGCTCAAACACATGATTCTCCAAATACTGCAGAAACATATCATAATCCAAAGCGCGATAGCCCAGATAAGTAAAGAACGAGGAGAAGCCCTCAGGCAGCGGAAAGGCAATCGATTCCACGGCCAAACAATAACGCTCCAGTATCAAAAACAGCGAATGCTGCTGATTGCTCGACATCTGATCACTAAAAAAGGAAAGTTTAATATAGTTTCAGTAGACCTAATTTCTGAACTTACATCAGCTGAAAGCCACGCAGCGTCTCCATGCGCGCATCCAAGCCAGCTGCGCGGCAGACCAGCGAGCAGAGCGCCCGCGACAGCTCCAACTGGGCGGACACAAACTGTGAGGCAACTGCATGGACATGAGCTGGCGCCTGGGTGCGCTCAAAGAAGGTCTCCTTCAGCCAGCGGAAACCCGATTGCGGCTTGGCCGAGTGCTTAACCAGATGCACGCTCAGCTCTCGTAGATACTGAAATTATAAGGTGAAAAGTTAAGATTGTATTAGGAAATTAAGCTTTTCTTAAGTGTTAAGGCTGTTATTTAGAATTATGATTCATTTAAGATTTCTTATGTGTTTGAATTGCTTACATCAAAGCAAAACAAGCAAGAAGAGATAGCTTTGCATACAAAAACATAAGTTACCACCGATTGTTCCTATGACAGCTATAAGATATAGTCACCCTATTTTGATAAAACTTGCTCTAAATATGTGGAACATTTTAAGAATAAGAACTATTGTATTTGGTTGAGATATTTCTACAAACAACAAATTTTTTAATCCAAAAACAAATTTTTCAACATACTTTATCAATGGCAGCTAACAGATATAGTCATCCGATCTGAAAAAAATTTGTTCTGAATGACAAAAGCTTACTAAAAGACGGAAAAGATGAGTTTGGTTAAGATAGCTTGGGCAACAAAAAAGTTTTTCATACAAAAACCGATTTCAACCGATTTTTCCTAGGGTAGCTTTAAGATCTAGTGTCCCGATTTGTATGAAATTTTGTCAACATGTTCACATAATGCAAAAAATTTAGAATTGGAAAATTTGGTCGAGATAGCTTGAAAAACCAAATTTTCGACCAATTGTTCCTATATGTTATGGTGGTCCGATCCGGCCGATTCTGACATATATGTATATATATCTGTAACATGTTTCCTTAATATAGCTTTTAAGCTGAGAGACTAGTTGGCATATTAACAGACTGACAGACGGACATGGTCAAATCGACTTGACTGTTAATGCTTACCAAGAATATATATAATACACGCTTTTAACCGTTTATAATGGATAGAGGCAATAAAAAACATAAAACACAAAAGAAATTAACGATAAGATCATTTTAGTTACATTAACTAAACATATTATCCATGCGTTATTTACTATTGCTGGAAAGCTATCAATTCGCCGTGAGAAAAGAAGAAAGTCAAGAATCTGCTTGTGTATTGAAATGCTTTATGAGCGCAAAAGAGATAGCCAGATTACTAAATTTGGCTTGTGTTTCATTTGATTTTGTATTTACGTTTGACTTCAAAAATGAGAGAGCCAACTTGCTCTCTCTCTTTCTAGCCTGTGCAGTAGAGAGCGCACATAATAATATGGCCGCTGTACCGTTTCGTTTGAAACAGAGAGCGTACATAGCAGAAGCTTTGTATGAATGTATGTGTGTATGTATATATGTTTGTTAATTAATTCATTCAAACATTTGCTAGCAACAACAACAGTAGCAGTAGCAGCAACAGCTGACCATAAAACGTCTGCCAGACGTCTACCCACAACAACAAACATAATTTCAAGCTCTGAGCACTAAAGCTCTCATGCTCTCTGTGTTGCGTTTGCATGTGTTAGTGTAAATAATTTCGAGTGTGTTGTGTTTGTGTTTCACACAGATTGGGAATGACGCTACCGTTACTTTCCAAATTTTGCATAGCCAAAAATAAATTTGTTTCACATCAAAAGTGATCGAATCATATAGTAATTGGCATTTTTGTTTAAAATTAATATTAAAAAAGAAAAATAATAATCATAACATATATAAAATTTGGTATTAATAACATAGAACTAAAATTATTAACTAGAAAACAAAATAGTTTTGAAATATATTTTGATTAATACATATGTATGTACATATATAATGAAAGGTGGTCATTGTCCCCTGGACAACATAAATCACTGGCTTGGCTTTTAAACATTCACGATGATACGTTTTTAAATATAAAACGTTTTTCTTGACTGGGAATCGAACCCGAGGTTCTTGTGTGTTAGCAGAACGCCTTTCCACTAGCTTACAGGCCACACAAAATAATAATGATCGATTTTTCTATATTTATTTTGTAAACAATTGAGTACGATACAATTAAATTGTAATTTTAAAAAAGACATATTCAATTTCAGAAATATTCAATTTGATATTGAGATATGTAAATATTAAAACTTTTAATTGGCCTAATGATTGATTTCAAATCAGTTTTAAAGGAAAAAGCCATAAAAACAGAAGTCATGTCACAAATTTTAGCTCATATTCAAATAAAAGTTAAACAAAATTCTTTTATTCTTTATATATGCATATGCATAAAATATATACATAAATAATAAGAGAGCTAATGTTTCATTAAAAAAAAGCATAGATAAGATATTAAAGCGTTAAACGCGTTCTACACGCAAATGAATGCCACCAACGGTGCACAAAACAAATGTTTTTGGATCAAAGATAAGCGGTGTATCAGTCTTATCACAAACAGAGAACTTAAAGTTGCTTATCAGCTGGGCGAGGCCAATACGCGCCTGCATTTGGCCAAAACGCATGCCAATACAATTGCGAGGACCATCGCCAAAAGGCAGCCATTCAACCGAATCACGAGCTGCAACTTGTTCGGCTGAGAAACGCTCGGGTTCGAATTTCTCTGGCTCGGGATAGAGATCCTCATCGCGATGATAGGCAGCTGCTGGTATTATAATCGGTGTGCCTTTTTCTATAACAAATTTCGGATGACCCGGCACAGCATAATCATTTAAAGCTTTGCGTTCCAGCATGGGAATAATTGTATATAAACGAAGAGTTTCTGAGGAAGATAAATGAAATTAAAATCAAATTTAATATAGTTTTATAACTTGACTCACCTGATATAATCTGATCCAAGTAGCACATAGCTTTAATACTTTCATAGGTCAGTTTACCATCGTGCTGCTGCAAAACATTGCGAATATCTGCTCTCAATCGATCCTGTATATCCTGATGCTGGGCCAGCTCATATAAACAATAGCTCATGGTTGAGGAGGAGGTCTCGAAACCGGCCAAATAGAAGACAAAAACTTGTGCGGCCAGTTCACCAATTTCCATGCCCTTGACCACTTCACCATTCTCCAAGGTGAAGCTACCCTTCTGCTTCATTTCAATTAGCATATCCATAAAATCATTACGTTTGATATGCTCACGCTCTCTATAAGCGATTGTTTGCTCCACTAAAGCCATGAAAAACTGATGCACATCTTCGGGCACCATGCGAGTGCGTAATTTTCTGGCCAGATCGGGAAAACTAATTTGGAAAACCGTCATGAGCACACCGTGTCGCTGTTCCGTAAAGATCTTGGAACCCATTTTACGGAAATCGCTGACAGGAGTGCGTAGCGTGTTGCATTCAATGCCAAAAGCGCAGGTGCCAATAACATCGGTGGTATATCGTGCATTAAGTTCCTTGACTTCGAGTATAGCGCCAGATTTCTCAGGCACCTGTTCCAACATCACCTTGACAAATTCCTCGGATACGCGTATGACAGATGGAAACATAAACTTCATTTTGCCAGATGTAAATGTGGGCGATAGTTTATGTCTTAGCTCCTTCCAACGCTTGCCATCCAAATTGAAAAGATGTCCAGTTAAAGGATCATCGCGTTCATTATAAAACTGACCACGATCCGCAAAATTGGTAAAATCCTTAATCAAAATATTCTTAGCCAGCTTTCTATCCATAATAAATGCAGATGTTTTGCTCAACAAATTAAAGCCCACAAATGGATGGCCCGTTTTCCGGAATTTATTATAATATTCATCCAAAATAGTGTGGACAGTGCGTTCCGTTCGAAATCCTCTCAGATTGCCAATTATGGGATGCGGCGCTTCTTGAGGTATGCCCCGATTCTTCCAATAGTTTACATTGCGTTGCACATAATATGTTATCAACACGATTAATGCCGACAACAAACATGCCAGTATAAAAAACAACATTGTTGTTAACAACTTTCGATGACGACTCGTCGACCAAAACTGAACTCTCTCTGCCACATAACATGTATTTTATTCCGACTTTTCGACTATGCAATACAAAATGTTTTTTGTGAAACCCCCCATGACATGGCAGCTTTTCATATTCGTTTAGCTTTTTATTGCTGAAATGTAGATAGCAACTATCAAGCTATCTGGAAGTCGAATATACACAGACATAACATACTTAGAATCAGTTCAACTAGACCGATTACTTATGAACTAGCTGTGATGATTAGCAATACTGTTATCAATACAAATCAATTGGATTATTGTATTTGAATTTCATTAGTTTATCAGTAATCCAAGACAAACCATTATAATCCATAATAATATCATTTTTGCCCTTATTCCTTAAGAAAAACTTAAAGAATAATCATTATTTCATAAATTTTATATTTTTTACTCAAAAATAATGATTATTGGTTGAGTTGTAAAGTATAACTCAAAATTATTCATTACTTTGTGAGTAAATCAATAAAAATTAGAATTTATCATTATTTTGTAATTTTTATAAAAAAAAACTTATAATTATTAGATTCCTTGGTTTATAATAAGTTTTTGATACTTTGTTGCCAAAGAAACATCATATTTTTTCACTATTAAAACTGGAAAAGACCTCTGCAACCCATGTCCATCTGTCTATCTTTCCGTCTGTCTGTCCGTCTCTCCGTCTGTTTATATCGCAACAAGTCTCACAGTTTTAAAGCTATCTTGAAAAAGATTGGCTGCAAGCAGTACATATGTCAGAATTGGCCCAATCGGACTACTATAACATAAAGCTGCCATAGGAATAATAGTTTCAAAAATAAGTTTTTGTATGAAAAAGTTTTTTTTTTTAAGAAAAATCAACCAAACTCAGTTTACCTAAGTTTCAGCACATTTTATACATGCTGACAAAATTTCAATAAAATCCGACGAATATACATCTTATAGCTGCCATAGGAAGAGTCGGTTAAAAAATAAGTTTTTGTGTAAAAACCTTTTTGTTTTTGAAGGTAACTTAACCAAACTAACTTTATGTTAGTTTAAAGACGTTCTACACAAGTTGACAAAATTTCATCAAAATCCAACTACTATATCTTATAGCTGCCATAGGAACAATCGGTGTAAAATTAAGTTTTTATATGCAAAACCTTTCTTCAAGGGTATTTTTTGTGCTGTTTCTTAAACAATCTTTTTCTACGGCTGCGATTATCTATTTTATCTACCCGCTTTTTATACCATATTTATGTGTTTATGTTTATATATGTCTGTATGTTCATATGTACACTACAATGTATGCGTCTCTTAAAAGTCCACTTCTGCTTGTCGTAGGTCAGCCTCAAACATTGTATGCGTAATCTGCTTCAAATTTTGAAGTTCAAGATCAGCGTTTATCTACAGTTGATTATTTATACAACGAACTATGAAAAGGCCTTGAAAAGAGCGTTGTGCTAATGATTCCATCTGTCCAGGATCAACTATATAGTTATCCGATTTTGATTAAATTGAATTAACAAGTAAATTCAATAACATAATAAAACTTTCAATTGTTAAGCTAAGTTTCTTTTTTCTGATACAGAATAATTAAGGTAAAAAGGTTCAAAAAGTCGAAAATTCTTATCAACTTTAATAATTTTTGCTCAAAGATTTTAAAACTTTTAGTTTGGCAAAATATGTGAAAGCGTTTTCCAGTCTTTGGCATAAGGTGGAAAACATGTTATAAAATATACAGATATAAGTTTTTTGTTTGGAACACTCACCACAGAGATGACATGCTCCTGCTTGCTGGCCGTGCAGCCTTCCTGCTCGATGAAGGGCAGCACCTCGTTGCTGAAGGGAAACGCGCTGCCGCTGCTATAGTCACCGAAGCCACCGCTGCCCGTATCCGGCGTCATGGGCGTTGTGCAGCGGGAAAGTGCCTCTGGCTGATAGCAGGCCAGGCTGAAGATGAGCTTCTCTGTGACCTGCTCGGCGGCAAAGCGTGGCTGTTCATGCTTGGCAGATTCATTGAGCAGCTCCCAGAGGCGTGTCCAAATATCGGTGCGATATGGAGACAAACGCTGTTGAGGCGACAATAGCATCATGTTTGTATTGTGCAGCGCCTCATGCGAGATGCCCACATTGATGTCCGCCACGCGTGCCTGAATGGGTCGTGTGGCAAGCGCTGTGGTCAATGGCAGCAGACGCATCAATGGCTTTGCCTCGTCGGGCAGACCACGCACGGCGGCCGCATAGCTGCCGGCAATGAGTGCCTCCTTAAGCAAAGCGACCGTGTCGAGGGAAAGCGGACGCTCCAGAATGCTGCTCAGCAGCTCGGCAAGAACATCCATGTCAGCGGAATGTATGAGAAAGTAGTGTATAATGCTAATCCGATTATCTAGCGAATTGTCATTGCGAAATGCTTCGATAAGATGCGCCTTTGGCACACTCAGCGATACCAGATCCAACGTAGCCGCATCATAAGCCAAGGCGCCCCATTTGCGCAGTGGCACTAAATGTGTCACATCAGGACTGCGATTGTTTGCCACCGGACTAACAATATGGCATATGGGCTCATGCTGCAGTCCCACATCCAGCAGATGCACAAAGAAGGCGGATGACACAAGCAGATGATGTGAGCCATGCAGCGCAAAGGTGGGACGCAGCAAACGTGCCTTCTGCCAGGGTACACCCGGCATGACGCAGTGCAGCACACAGCCATGATGCAACAGCGAAACGGAGTAGGCAAAGTGAACATCCTGCTGCTGCTGCTGCTGCAGTTCCTGCTGCTTAGTCGCTTTTTTTGCGTGCTGCGGCTGCATTGGTTGATATAAATAATAGTGGCATACAAAGAACATGCCCGTGCTGTCCGCCAATATGATTAGATTCAATGAACTATCATGCACTCTCAGCGGCACTGCATCATCATCATAGCTGGGTGATTCATCCGAGGCATTTGTTGGCAGCTTGGGCAAATTCAATGGAATGTTAAGCTGTATAGGAATAGAAAGAGAAAGAGAGTTTAAGCCAATGTGAAGAAAATTAAGAAAATCATTTTTATGCCCTTGCAGAGAATATTTTAATTTTATCAGGACATGTGTAACGCATGGAAAGAAACGTCTCTTATCAAATGTATATATATATATATATTCTTGATCAGCATCAATAGTCGAGTCGAACTAGCCATGTCCGTATGTCCGTATGTCCGTTTGACATATATATCTGTCCGCCTGTGTGCGTGAATCGGCTGGAATGGACCATCATTATAACATATAGCTGCCATAGAAAAAATCGATAAAATATTAATAAGCTTTTAATCCAGATATTATTTAATATATGCAATCAAAACAATTGACTCTTTTTAAACGTTTAAGGCATGTTTATTTTTGTGTTTGCTTAAACGTTTTCAAAATGCTTGAATCTTTAACAAATTCCAAAGTTTTTTTTTTCAAGTGATATTAATCGAATTTAATCTTTATGCCGCTTTGGAGCAGGCCCTACAAATGCACTACTCCAGGACTCCAAAACTCGTTTTTTTGCCATTGCAAGGCTTGAAGTGGGCTTGACCCCTTTACCCAACGACTGTTCTATCGGATTCTTAGCCTGGTTTACAAGCAACCCGTTGGCGTCCAAAAGTTTTGGATTAGATAAGCTTTTCTTTTCGCCTTGTTTCTGTGCGCGTCCAAGGTCCATAGGACGCTCGACCAATGATCTAAGTGGCCGTGTCGAATCTAAGGATGGAACAGTTAGCAATGACATTGAATGAATGAATGAATGAATGAATGAATCTAACTCGCCTATACGCCGCATATCACAGGCATCCGTTAATGTAGGTTTTGCGGGCATGTTTTGCATACCAGCATAGCGTCGTTTAGGATGTATCGAATCCTTGGGTTGCTTCGCCAACACAGCCTCCAACGGCATCACACTACCCGGCAGCACATGGTCATGCGTCGGTTTAATCGGATTCTTAGCCTGGTTTACAGGCAGTCCGATGCATTGGTGTAAATTTGTGTTTGCCAAGAGATTCTTGACATGAGTTGCGCCTGCTTCCCGTGCGCGCCCAAGGTCCATAGGACGCTCGACCAATGATCTAAGTGGCCGTGTCGAATCTAAGGATGGAACAGTTAGCAATGACATTGAATGAATGAATGAATGAATGAATCTAACTCGCCTATACGCCGCATATCACAGGCATCCGCTAATGTAGGTTTTGCGGGCATGTTTTGCATACCAGCATAGCGTCGTTTAGGATGTATCGAATTCTTGGGTTCCTTCGCCAACTTAACCTCCAACGGCTTCACACTACCCGGCAGCACATGGTCATGCGACTGTTCTATCGTATTCTTAGCCTGGTTTACAAGCAGTCCGATGCACTGAAGTAAGTGCGGATTTGACAAGAGATTTTTAACAAATGATTCGCCTTCTTTCTGTACGCGCCCAAGATCCATAGGACGCTCGACCAATGATCTAAGTGGCCGTGTCGAATCTAAGGATGGAACAGTTAGCAATGACATTGAATGAATGAATGAATGAATGAATCTAACTCGCCTATACGTCGCATATCACAGGCATCCGATAATGTAGGTTTTGCGGGCATGTTTTGCATACCAGCATAGCGTCGTTTAGGATGTATCGAATTCTTGGGTTCCTTCGCCAACTTAACCTCCAACGGCTTCACACTACCCGGCAGCACATGGTCATGCGACTGTTCTATCGGATTCTTAGCCTGGTTTACAAGCAACCCGTTGGCTTCCAAAAGTTTTGGATTAGATAAGCTTTTCTTTTCGCCTTGTTTCTGTGCGCGTCCAAGGTCCATAGGACGCTCGACCAATGATCTAAGTGGCCGTGTCGAATCTAAGGATGGAACAGTTAGCAATGACATTGAATGAAAGAATGAATGAATCTAACTCGCCTATACGTCGCATATCACAGGCATCCGATAATGTAGGTTTTGCGGGCATGTTTTGCATACCAGCATAGTGTCGTTCAGGATGTATCGAACCCTTGGGATGGTTCGCACACTTAACCTCCAACGACATCACACGACCCGGCAGCACGTGGCCATGCATCTTCGAAATGGCTAAGTCCGCGCATGACTTAAGCTCGTAACGCACAAAGGCAACCCCCCGATTGAGGCCCGTATGTTCATCCCTCAGAACTTTCACTTCCAAAACGTTGCCAAAACGACGAAATATAGCGAGCACATCCTCTTCTTCATAGCATGTTGGTAAATAGCCCACATACAGGTTGGTTTTTTGAATACACCTCGGGGGTGGACCCGCAAAGGCTACCTTGAGCGTCTTGTTGCGCACCCGGTAACCGTTGAGATAGGTCTTTGCCATAATAGCACCAGCAGGTGTGCAATACTCTACAAATCCATACGCCATGCTATGTCCCGTCATGATATTTCTTACGATTTTTGAATATTTAATCAATCCATATTTTCCAAAAAGCTCATTTAGTTCATCCAATTTCATATCTGATGGTATAAAATTAACCATTAAGTTCTTGTCCTCTGGTATACCGTTAGAATTTGATCCAAAAAGATTTGCTTTGTTCGAAAACGGTCCGTCAGTTTTCGATTGAGTTTTAAAAGCGATCAAATTGGTGATGTCTTTTTTCTTTATATTTTCCATTATATCTTTAAAATCTGATGCTTCCTCCAGCAGAGCACCGAGAGGCTGCCTACGCGTTCCCTCAGCGAAATCATTTGGTGCACCAAGATCGGGTTCATCGTGGCACGAATCGTCAGCAATCCTTTGCTGGGAAAAGTCTTGCTCTAATTCAAAAAGTCTTGTTTCCTCCAGCGGCTGCGGATGCGTTTCCTTTGCGTAGGCTTTGTCCTTAACGCTTGAAATACCGGTGGAATCATTTGGCGCAAGATCAGATTCATCGTCCGACGAAATATTCACAGGTGAGTCGACATGCTTTTTCCAAGCCAAGTATTCATCAAATTCTTCGTTCGAAATATATTTTCTTGCTTTGATTTTGGAATAGTTCGATGCGGAAAAATTAAAACCTTCCGCACGACGATTGGCAGCTTTACGCCTTTTCTCGCTTATGAACGCTTCTAAGGATGTGTCAATATTGTTGGCCATTGATATAGCGTTGAAGCAATTTAAAAACTTATTTAATAAAATTGATACGCAAAAAGCCGAGAAAGTTACTCAAATATGACACGAGCTGCAGAAAAAGAAATTTGCCTGGAGTCCAAACTGACAAGACAGAACTGCAACTCACTTAAGCAATGCCATTTTTTATTATTTTTTTTTGACAACTTTCAATGTAATTTGTACAGCACTGAAATGAAAATCGGCAGTCATATTTTTCTGTGTGGAAAACAATCGATTTTTTATTATTATCGAGGTGTGACAAGTGAAAAGGATGCCGTGTGGATGCCGTTTTGATGTGCTTCGACTTCTGAATTCATTTCTAATTGACACAAGTTTAATTTCCAATATGTTTTCTGACTTTGAATAGCTCAACTTACTGACGCATTCGCAGTCACATGAATTATATGGAGGACTTTCAAAATAATACACGATATGCCCAAAACAGTAACTTTCTGATTGGTAATTAGTTAAAGTCGTATGAATTTAAAATTCTGGCCAATTATCCTAGAAATGTTGATGAATCTTTGGCTTATCATATTAACATAAAGTTTTCCACACAAGATCGGGATAATGTTAAGAACTTTGTAAATCTTCCACATAGTTTGTAAGCACAAGAAATTTGAAAATTTGTTGATATTTTTGAAATATCGTTTATTTTCAGCAATCTAAATGGAATCGTTGATTCCAAGGTAACTACAGAAATCAGCTTGCACTTTCAATCAAGCCAAAGGTTCTTTATGTTCCAAACAAGTTTTTCAAACACTAACTCAATTAGAAGAGCAATAAAATAAAATAAATAAAGTAAACGCCTTTTATACCCTTATTAAAATGTTGTCAAGACAAGGACATGTCTGACTCAGTTTGACTCGACTGATTAAGAATATGTATCAGTAATAGGTTCGGAGACGTCTTCTTTAATGCGTTACACGTTACACAAAATGAATAGCCTAAAAAATTTTATAAAAATAATGTTTTGTGTATATATATTTTCATCATAAGGGCTGCTAAATGAAACATTCTTTTCCAAAGCTAGATATTGGAATATAGTGTATACAGAGGAAGTCTACTTACCACCGTTTCCGTGGGCTGCTTTTCATTAAATTGAAATGCGGAGAGTGTGGGGCTAAGCACAGGCGCTGTCTGTTCACCGCTCTGCTCCCGCTCGTCCAGTAGACTGAGGCTGACAGCCTTGGGCTTAAGATGTATGTAATAAAGAGCCTGACACTCAGCATCCCACTGGGCCCAGCTAAAGTTCTTGGCGAGCGTCTCATGTGTCAATATGCTGGTATCCAAATGCCAGGCGCTGCCATCGGCGCTGCCCGTTTCCTTTGTGGTTGAGCTCTGTTTGACTGTGCAGCTGTACTGTTTGATGGCTGTAAAACAAGGAGATTAGTTTGTGCAACATGCTGCAACATGCGCTAATTACTACTTACAATCCTCGTGCGTGAGCACCAGTAGCTTATCCTGCCAACAGGTGCGTGTTGCGCTTTCAACGCGCCACAAGAACTGCGTCATTATTTGGCGTGAAGAGGGCGTCACATTCAGTGCCGTTGGCGTGCCGCCTTCGCTGCTGCGCACCTCCACAATGTATGCCACATAATGTTGCGCCTCTTTAACCACATAGGACAACAATGTGATACTGCTATTGATGCTCGCTTGGATGACTTCCACGTAGCCGGGCAACGTCCAAAGCACGCGCAGCTGCTTTTTGGTTGCATGAAAGTGTCCAATGCATGTCTCCCGCTTATCAGCCTCATCCACATACTCATATAGCCACGATGTCAACAGCGATCCATCCTGTTCCTGCCCCAAAATGCGCCATTCGTTGGCTTTTTCTGTTAAAAATTCAATTCAGTTTTCTGATCTCTGCCTGCAACACTTTGCTACTCCGGCTGCAACACTTACCTTTGTAGCCCTGGGCGGCCAGCAGGCCACAGAAGTTGGCAGCCAAATTCTCTTGACGCAACATTCTGCTTTTAATTTAATTATTTAAAATAAACATTAATTATATTGCATTTGTTGCATTGCGAAACTGGCAAAAAGACCCTCGTGAAATCAATAATTGCTGCAAGTGAGTTGGCAGCGCAGCTGCGCAGTGTAACCATTTATTTTGTCTCAAATTTGGTACGCAGCTCAACACAAGCAAAACTCAGCAACATATTTAAAGTTTGAATAATCTTTTTAAAGCAAGTCTACCAAAAGACTATGACATTTGAAAATGTTTTATAATCACTATTTTAATATTTTCTTATTTGTTAAAAAAAAAAAATACATACATCAGCGCAAATTATTTAGTCTTAGACTTGGTACGCAGCTCAAAATATGATGTAACCAAAACCATCAAAATTCGCAAAAAATCTAGCAAAAGGCGACGAATTTGAAAAAGATTTTCTATTAAATATTAATTAACATAATTCAAGTATTTATTAAAATTTGTTTAAGCAAAACGCATGCTGTTTCATACCAACGTTTTGTTTACTATTGTATTGTCAGGTGGCAGCGCCATATGTTCATTCCTAGATTTGGTACGCAGCCCTAAGTATGCTGCAACCTGCACAAGCAAAATTCAACAAGTATTTTAAGTTTAATTATTCTTTTAAGTATGTATAAAAAAAAACATAATTAAATAAACATGGGAATATGCTAAAAAGTAAAAAAGGATGTACACGATTTATCAAAAAACCTTAGACTTGATGTGCACGTTAAATTTTGCATGCACATGTGTATATTGCTTGCTTGAAACGGGGGGTGCAACTAAAGCGGTTGAGGCAAACACGCACGCCAACCGAGTTAAGTCTTCAATTTCTTGATTGCAGAATGCAATTGTATCCAATAGTTAATTTGCGGCACCTTATAGGTTGACAATACATTATAAGAACTCTAAAAAATGTGTTTTATTCCTAGTCATATTATAGACTAAGAAATATAATTATTATTTATATTGAAAATCGACGTAAATATCGCAATTTATACAATCGAATTCAAAACTGATAATGAAAACTCATAAGTAAAAGCTCATCGTGCTAAAAACTCGCAGTGTAAGTCGTGTCTATGTTTTGCTTGCTTCTATATTGTCAGGTGGCAACGCTGTGCACACACACACACATATATATATATAAAAAAGAGATGGCGCAAAGCACCGTTACTTTCAAGAACACGATCAAAAGCTGCAGCAAAGCGAAACATAAAAAATGCCAAGTGAAATAATTACATTACAATTGGGCCAATGTGGCAATCAGAGTAAGTCAATTAACTAATTCAAATGAATTTGCAACAACTTTGGCATACACATCTCACAGTTGGCTTTGAGTTTTGGAAGCGTCTCTGCCTGGAGCACGGCATTTCACCAGATGGCGTCGTCGAAGACTTTGCGGCCGATGGATACGACCGCAAGGATGTGTTCTTCTATCAGGCGGACGATAATCATTATATACCACGTGCCGTGCTTATCGATTTGGAGCCGCGTGTCATACACAACATTATGAGCTCTGCTTACGCCAAGGTAAATACATCTATATACATGCATGCATAAGTATGTTAGCCTTGATCAGTGTTGCACAAAATCTAGTTTTAGCGGGATAAAAGCGAAGAAATTATAATTGTAATTGTACCTTTAAAAAAAAGCCAGATTTGACGGGGAAAAAGCTGCATTTGCAGTACTGGTTAAATTAAAGTTTGGCGCGTTTTGTATTCCTTCGACATATTTAAAATATAAAGCACGGTTTTACAATTTTCTTGCTCATTTTTAAAATAAAAGTTAGGAATAAGAGTTATGGAACAAGAGTAATTTCTGATTTTTTTAATAAAACTCAAGCTATAACTTAATTCTGATTTATTTTATATATAATACAGCTTTTAGAATTGCTTACAAAATTATTGGAATCAAAACTGAAATAGGTTTGAATAATATACGCGCCCAACTTTAATTAATAAGTATAGATACATACATCGATTTCTAACCAAAGAAAATTGCATTAACAAAATACTTCAAATACAGCTCTACAATTCTGAGAACGTCTTCTTATCAAAGCATGGCGGAGGTGCCGGCAACAACTGGGCCTCTGGCTTTAGCCAAGGCGAAAAAGTACAAGAGGAGGTATTCGAAATAATTGATCGTGAGGCCGAAGGTAGCGATTCACTTGAGGGTTTCGTGCTATGTCATTCGATAGCTGGTGGAACTGGATCGGGCATGGGTTCCTATGTACTCGAACGTTTATCAGATCGCTTTCCCAAAAAGCTAATTCAAACGTATAGTGTATTTCCCAATCAGGACGAGATCAGCGATGTTGTTGTACAGCCCTATAATTCGATACTCACACTTAAGCGACTCACAAAGTGTGCGGATTCCGTTGTGGTGCTGGACAACACGGCATTGAATCGTATTGCCACCGAACGCCTTCATATACAAACGCCCACATTCACACAGATCAACAGCCTTGTGTCCACCATCATGAGCGTGAGCACCACCACTTTGCGGTATCCGTCGTATATGAACAACAATCTGATTGGACTGATAGCGCCGTTGATTCCCACACCACAGCTTCACTTTCTGATGACCGGCTATACGCCGCTAATTACGGACTGCGAGGTGAGTTTGGACACGGAATCAGAATCCCAATTTAATTCCAACTGGGTTTTCTGAACTTTCGACTTTTTTTTTGAGTACCATCATTTTTGTGCAAAATCTTAAATTCTTAAAAATCGGTAAAACAAGAAAGAATAGCTATCCTCGGCGTTTTTAATATAAAAACGTATTTTTCATATTTAAACTTATTTTGAAGCTCATTTTAAAGTTTTAAAATTGTATTATGTTATTAAATTTATATATTAATTAAATTTAATCAATATTGGATAACTATATCATATATCTAACATTAGAAAATCCAACCAAAATTAAGTCAATGAATGAAAAACATTTCTCCAAGGATATGCAAACGCAATTCGCAAAGACTGCCTTATACGCTGCCATGACAATCCATCCTGAACCACCGATCAATTTGAAGTCACAGAACATATTCGAAATAGAACTTGTGTCAATAAGAAATGAATTCGGAAGTCGAAGCACATCAAAAAGGCATCCACCCGATTTTGTCAATCCGAATCCGAATTTGTGGATTCGGAAAAGGGAATATGCCTTTTGACTTGTCAAACCTCGATAATAATAAAAAATCGATTGTTTGACTGCAGATTTTCATTTCAGTGTTGTACAAATAACATTGAAAGTTGTCAAAAAAAGTTGGCATTGCTTAAGTGAGTTGCAGTTCTGTCTTGTCAGTTTGGACTTCAGGCAAATTTCTTTTTCTGCAGCTTGTGTCAGATTGGAGTAACTTTCTCGACTCTTTGCGTATCAATTTCATTGAATTAGTTTTCAATCAAATTACTTCAACGCTATATCAATGGCCAACTATATTGACAAATCCTTTGAAGCGTTCATGACCGAGAAAAGCCGTAAAGCTGCCAATCTTGGTGTGGAAGGTTTTAATGTTTTTGCATCGAACTATTCCAAAATCAAAGCAAGAAAATATGTTACGGATGAAGAATTTGCAGAATACTTAGAATGGAAACAGCATGTCCACTCACCTGCCAAGAATGCAAACCGTTCTACAAATTATTTGGCCGTTTTCGCAAAGGCCAACATTACTGAGAAAGAAATTGCTGACGTTAAGGACAAAGCCTACGCAAAGGAAACACATCCGCAGGCTGTCGTTTCTCCGCTGGAGAAAGCCAGTCGTTTTGAATTAGAGCAAGCCGTTTCCCAGCAAAAGATTGCAGTCGATTCATCCGACGATGAATCTGATCTTGTTGCACCAAATGATTTCGCTGAGGAAACGCGTCGGCAGCCTGTCGGCTCTCCGCTGAAGGAAGCATCAGATTTTAACGCTATAATGGAAAATATACGGAAAAAAGCCATCGCCGATTTGATCGCTTTTAAAACTCAATCGCAAACTGAAGAACCGTTCCCGAACAAAGCAAATCTTTTTGAATCAAATTCTAACGGTATTTCAAAGGAAACCAACCTTATGGTTAACTATTTACCACCGGATATGAAGTTGGATGAACTAAAAGAGCTGTTTGGAAAGTATGGATTGATTAAAAACGCAAAAATCGTAAAAAATATCATGACGGGACATAGCAAGTCGTATGGATTTGTTGTTTTATACGAACCTGCAAGTGCTATTTTGGCAAAGACCTTTCTCAACGGTTACCGGGTGCGCAACAAGACGCTCAAGGTAGACTTTGCGGGTCCATCCACGAGGTATATTCAAAAAAACAAACTGTATGTGGGCTATTTACCAACATGCTATGATGAAGAGGATGTGCTCGCTATATTTCGTCGTTTTGGCAACGTTTTGGAAGTGAAAGTTCTGAGGGATGAACATACGGGCCTCAATCGGGGAGTTGCTTTTGTGCGCTACGAGCTTAAGTCATGCGCTGACTTAGCCATTTCGAAGATGCATGGCCATGTGCTGCCGGGTCGTGTGATGCCGTTGGAGGTTAAGTGGGCGAACCATCCCAAGGATTCGATACATCCTGAACACTATGCTGGTATGCAAAACATGCCCGCAAAACCGACATTATCAGATGCCTGTGATATGCGGCGTATAGGCGAGTTAGATTCATTCATTCATTCAGCCAATGTCATTGCTAACTGTTCCATCCTTAGATTCGACACGGCCATTGGTCGAGCGTCCTATGGACCTTGGGCGCGCACGGGAAGCAGGCGCAACTCATGTCAAGAATCTCTTGGCAAACACAAAATTACTCCAATGCATCGGACTGCCTGTAAACCAGGCTAAGAATCCGATAAAACCGACGCATGACCATGCGCTGCCGGGTAGAGTGTTGCCGTTGGAGGTTGTGTTAGCGAAGGAACCCAAGAATTCGATACATCCTGAACGACGCTATACTGGTATGCAAAACATGCCCGCAAACTCGACATTATCAGGTGCCTGGCATATGCGGCGTATAGGCGAGTTAGATTCATTCATTCATTCATTCAATGTGTTTACTAACTGTTCCATCCTTAGATTCGACACGGCCACCAAGATCATTGGTCGACCGTTGTATGGGCCTTAGGCGCGTACAGGAAGCAGTCGAATCATTTGCTACGATGACGATAGAGCAGTCGTTGGGTAAAGAGATCAAGCCATCCTCAAGCCGCAGTTCAATGTCTCGAACAATGATGAATAAACGAGTTTTGGAACAAAATTCAACAAAGTTTGATTGTGAAGCAATTGCGACCAAGCGCAAAAAAAAATAACATATAAACCAAATATTTTAAAAACGTTTAAACTGAAAAAAATGACGTTTTTAAACTTTTTAATAAAAAAGAGTTAATTGTTTTGATTGCCTATAACAAACTTTTTAAGCTACGACATATACAAAACTCAATTTTTTTATCTATTATGGTTTTTTCTATTTCTAAATATATGTATAGATTATTTTAAGAACTTTTCTGCGCGCCGAATACAAGTCTTCTTTCTTGTTATACTAAACATTTTAGCATGCAAAACGAATAAGTCTTTCCAAGTTCGCTCTAAGCCTGCGATCAATATAGTATTGTTTGTAAACACATTTATAAATTTTTGAATTTGCAGACCAAGACAAGTGTGAGAAAAACAACCGTTTTGGATGTGATGCGCCGACTGCTACAGCCAAAGAATATGATGGTTTCAGCGACAGCCGACAAACATCACTGCTTTATATCCATATTGAACATCATACAGGGCGAGGTGGATCCCACGCAGGTGCACAAATCGCTGCAGCGCATTCGGGAGCGTAAACTGGCCCAGTTTATACCCTGGGGACCGGCCAGCATTCAGGTGGCACTGTCGCGTAGCTCTCCCTACGTGCAGACCTCGCATAAAGTATCTGGCCTGATGTTGGCCAATCATACGGGCATTAGTGCGCTCTTTAATCGTGCTTTGGCGCAGTACGATAAGCTGAAGAAGCGCAATGCTTTTCTGGATCAGTTCCGTCGTGAAGCCATGTTTCAGGATGATTTGAACGAGTTAGATGCAGCTCGAGATACGGTTGATTGCCTGGTACATGAGTACGAAGCAGCTACGAAGACAGACTACCGACAATGGTGTCCACTTGAAATAGGTTCGAGGACTTAGACTGCTAAAAATCAATTTATGAAATCGAGCACAGCAGGCTGTGCTTTACAATATTGCTGTCCCCCACCCAAAACTTTTTTTTATTCGGCTCAAATCTTATTATACACAAATTTTCAGTCATCTCCATTAGCTGACTTTCGAGTGCTTGGTATGTCTAAACAATAATCGCCTTTTTTTTAACTTTAATCCTAATTGTATTAATAATCGTTCTCTATTCGCAGCAGACCATTCTCGCTTCAACATGTCTTTTAAAGATTTTTGCGTTTCCATGAAGCGTTACATTCTCGGCAATGGACTTATACGAACTCTCAAAATCTACGGGCATCTAGGAGGCATACCGTTCCGGCCTTGAATCTTGGAATAATTGCACACACGATTGCCTGCTTAAACTATATTCTAAGCTGTTTATACAAATCTCAAAGTACATAAGTAAAAACTTTTGCATGCAAGTCTGAAATTCAATATACAATATAATGTAATAGATCATATGAAGGAAAAATTATATACTAAAAGTATTCTATAAAACACAAAGGCTAAAGTACAATTATTGATAGATTTTTAAAAAATGCATTGCGATGCTTTTGAACCGTAGTTTAATTAAATCAGTCATTTCTAAAACCTATTGAATCCACTTTATTTTTAATTTTAGTTAATCAATCGAGTTTCTCCCATTCAATAAAAATCAAATTTTCCAAAACTTTTTAAGACCAAAAACACTTAGAAACTCGAAAAAACTTTGATATTAAAAAATATTTATAAAAGTAAAACAGGGAAAACTGATTCTTAAATATGAGATGTAACTACCCTTATGCAAGAGATTGTAGAAAAAAAAAAAACGTTTTCGAAAGATGTAAATTAAATAGGTTTTTGAAATGACCGATACAATAATTCAAGTTGATTTCAATTATCATTATGCTTACAAGTCAAATATATCGTTTGATCAATGTACGAATCAACATATCTCATAAACAAAATACCTCAGCTGATCAACGTAGATCAAGCATCCAAAAATGGAGTTGGAAACTGAGGCAAATCACTTTCTTTTGGAGCCTTACAAGTCAAAAAATTATGTCACTATCTATGTAACTATGTCAGAACATTTTTTGAAATACTTTTTTTGTACTAATTTTGGTATCTTAAGGCTAAAATATGACCAAAAAGACATTCCGAATTGAAATCGGTCAAATTTTGACAAGGTTTATTACCTTTTTATTACTGTTTTACACCTTAGACAAAAGTTCATTAACTAGAATTTTCTAATTTCTGAAAATCATAGATTTTCACAATATTTAACAACTGAAGTAGGCCTTGAAAAGTAAAAAAAAAGTAGCTCAGCCGGCAGCCTGTAAAAATGTTCATTATTGGTTCAAATTTTGTGTAGTACACACCTAGAAAATTGTGTAAAAAGTTTTCATTATTATTTTGTTTGGTGTTCTTATATAGCCGAAACTCACTTGGCACATTTGTAAAACAAAATTTTCAGTTTTCCTTTTGAATAATATTAAATTAAATCTACAACTTTAAATTTTGTACTGTATTCGCGTAACAAACTTTAATTAAACCGTATGTATTGAGAAAAATTAATTGAACAAATTGTAAACATTTTAAAATAAATTTCTTTACTTTTATTAGAAAATGTGCTGCGGACCGGCTGGTTGGTGCCCATCCTGTGGACCTCCATGTGGTGGACCATTTTGCAAAGCTTGTTGTGTCGAGATGTGTTTTTCGCCCTGCACCCCCGCGTATTTGCAATGCTCGTTCTGTACCGGTTGTTAAGCCACAAACAGTCCCGTCAAGCTTTGATGGTGCTCCTCACGGCTGAGCAACCAATGAACCAAGTCGCTCCGGTGAGCTATGATGCTGAGGGATGAACATTTCACCAACGTTTAAAACAGCAACAAAATAATAATGTAAAACACCAAAAAAAAATAAAAAAAAATGTGACTGTTCATGAATAGTATAATCAATTATAATTAGTTGTTTTGGCAAGGCTCTTAAGTGGAACCAGCTATCAAACCTATCATAACTATGTATATGGTCCTAGTTAAGGAGTATTCTCCTTGTATTGTTTCCTAATTCTTGAATTTAGAAGTGCAATTTGCAACATCAGCATAATGATACGAAATAAGACGCATATTGTTAAAACAACATTTTTATTACAAATTAAAAAGTCCTTATTGTTAATAGCTCAATAATATACAGGAACAAATAGGCTCTGATCTAAAATACAGATATATTCAAAAACCTACAAAGTTCATTTTTTTGAGCCTAATTTTTGTTTAAGTAGGCCTTGCTTTTTCTGTACAATTCTTCTTGCTACATACACATACAACATGCTAGAAAGAATCAGTTTCTGAAAAAAACTCGAGCTGAAACGTGTGCTCCCGTACTTTTCCCCAAAAAAAACCCCACAACTTTTAAATAGGTAACTTAAACTATCAAATCTAAAAGAATATATATTAAAGTTTCGATTTATTTCACTTAGATCACCATGTGCTGCCAGAGTCGCTTCTACCGTGATACACCCTGTGTTCAGTGCTGCCTAATTGACTGCAGCTATTGCTGCTACCGCACCGCCTGTGCTGGACCTTGTGGACCCTGTGCAACAGCTGCGCCAGGTTGCTGTGGCGGCGCCTGCGGAGACTTGAACTACAAATATTCATTCTTTGGACTACATTTACTGTAACAAATCGCAAGCTCTGGCAGCCAGTTATTCCGACAATGTAGCAGCGACCAACTTTGGATTCAACATCTCTGCCAGCTGTTTGCAGCAGCTGTGTAAATCTCCAATAGCAGCAAGTATATCCCAACTAGGAAAAACTGAAAGGATCTGTAGAGCACACGAAGCATTTATCCAAAATTATAAGTTGCCTTCAATAAATAGATATGTTAATATATAACTAAATGTTTATCACAATTGTTTAAGCTAAGCCTGCATAGCAAAACAATAGTTTACGGTTCGAACCAAAGCCTGAATCCTAGGTTCGATTCGTGAAGCAGGTTTTTGTGGCGAAGGCTTTGGTTCGAGCCTTGGCTCATCATAATTTTCTTCATTGCCTTTAATTGAAGTCTAAATATTCCAAATGTTGCAGTTATGCAAACACTATTTTTACTCCCTGTTCCCATTAAAAATGGGAAAAAGGGAGTTATAAAGTACTGCAAATGTGTGTAACAGGCAGAAGGAGGCATTTCCGACTATATCAACTATATATATTCTTGATCAGCATCAACAGCCGAGACGAACTAGCCATGTCCGTCTGTCTGTCCGTATGAACAGACAGATCTCGGAGACTATAAGAGCTAGAGACACCAAACTTGGCATGCAGGTTCCTGTATACCGTACGCAGATCATCTTTATTTCAAATTTCGGATGTACCGCCCCACCCCCTGCTTTGATTTTTGGTACACATATATGTTGTAGCAATGTTGATCAGCTGTGTAAATTTCATCACGATCGAATAAATAACACCAAAGTTTGTAAGATGTTAGTGTTAATGACATTTGGAAGAAAGTTTACTTTAGTTAAACCAAACCTTAGTAAAAATAAAAAAAAAAACGCTTGTTTTCGGGTTCTGGTTCGGTTGAGAGCATACAGCATTAATATAGACTCTATATCGATAAGATTTTATAAATTTGTCTATAAGGATAAAACTTTTCAGCATTAACCTTCTCCTTTTCATAAGCTCAGCTATTTCTCAAGACAAGTTATAATATTTCTGATTATCTTTTGCAAAATGAGCTTAATAATACCGCTTGAATTTTAAATAAAAAATATTAATACTTACTTCAAAATTCCATTGGGCGCTTGTTTTAAAAGTAAGCCAAATGTTTAATATATTAAAAACAAAATAGTTTGTATTTTATTTATGATGATGGAAATAGAAATTCGGACAGTACAAATTTGTTGTTGCTGTTTTTGTCTTTTATTATTACTGTTACACAACATTTTTTAAATGTTAATTAATACAATATATAATAATAATAATAATTTAATTTTTAATTATGTACTTCGAAAATTGTGGCCCCTAAGCATTTAAAAAGACTTATATATTTGCTTCAAGTTCTGTTTGGTTGTTGGTATTTTTTTGTTTTTTTTTTTGTTTTTTTTTTGTGTTTTTTGTTAATAATTGTTTTTTTTTGTTTTTCTTGCTGGTATTTGAGTACAATATTAATCAAATTCATAGAAATGAGTTCAATTACGAAAATTGCTAAAGTTTCATTATTTTGGTGTATAAAAATATTTGTATATATTTTACCATTTTAGCATGACATTCTTTTTGTTTTCTTTTCTTTTAAGTTTTTCATCTTCCTCCTTCTTTATCCCACACCTTACACATTAGAATAATGAGTGTCGTTAATCTTTTGGTTTTTTGTTTTTTTTTTTTTAATGTAGTATCAATTACGCATACAATTATAATCGTAATAATAATAGTTTAATGAGTTAATAACGTTCACATTTATTACAATCGGTATTCGAAATACATATTACGATTACGTATATATATATATATATATATATGTGTGTATATATATATGTATGTTTATGTAAGTATGTATGTAATTTTATGAATTTTTGCTTTCGTTTTTGGTTTGTCAAGTACATAATAAAAATATTAATACATAAAAATATATTCAAGTAAATGCGTTTCATATGCGTTTAGTTCTTGAGAATTGCCATCTTGCTGTGCTTTTTATTTTTATTTTTATTTGTTGTTGTTGTAAGTACTTAATTTAAGTATTTATTTTTTGTTGTTGTTGTTTGGATAAAATTACATATGCAGGGTGTCTACTGTGCTACTCAGAGCGAATATAGAGAATAGTTGGCAGTTAAATTGGTTTAGTCAGTTTACAGTTATAGTTTCTAAACAGTTTGATCTAAATTTTCAAATCATAGGCAATACTGAATAAAAATGTTTCAATTTGTATCTGTATTCTGTGTATCTGTATCTGAGTTGTTTTTTTTTTTAAAAAGATTGTTTTTTTGTAGTAATCTACAATATGCATTATATAAGAAACGGTGTGCATATGGTATGCATTGGTGGGCGTGAGTGTGTGTGTTTTTTTCATTTTCTTTCATTTCTCTTTTTCTAATATCGTTTTTTGTATTTTTTATATTTTTGGTTTTTTTTGTATTTCATTTGTTTTTTGTTTTTTTTTGGTTTTCTCAAGTCATTAACATAAATTTAACAATTTACCGAAAACAGCCAAGAGTGTGTCTGGTTTAACATTAATAAAGTTTTTGACAATCTTTTTGTTAAGCCTTTTCCAACACTCCCATTGATATATTATTTATCTTTCAGTCCTTTTTAGTCCATATTTTTCATATCCTTTTCCTTTTTTTTTGCTTTAACAAACTTTTCATTCATATTTTTTTTTATTTATTTTAATCAACTAAATTTGAGCGAAATATGCTTTAACTAAGAGTTGTGTTAAACAATTGGTTTAGAAAAAAAAATAACCATACTATCAGATCGGTTCCAGTTTTCACTAACGTTAACATTTTTACGGAATTGAAAGTTTTTCTTTAAAGCTGGCCTTTCAAACTTGATCTCGAAAATGGTCACATTTAAGTGAAATGTAACATTTGGAAAGTGAAAACCGGAACAGGCCTGTTATATAAAAACATGTTTTAGTAAGTAATATGTATGTGTGTGTGTGTGTGTGTGTGTGTGTATGTTCGTAGTGTATGTATATAAAGCCATTTAGCAACACCCTGTATACTATGTTTATTTTTTTAAAATTCAACTTGGTTTTTATCTTTTTCATCTTTAAGCAGACAGTTTCAGAATGTTTATAAATCAATGATAAAATGGTTAATGTATATGTACTTATTAAATGCTTAAAACGTTTGCTAAAACATATCAACTTAATTGTAACGACATTTAACATTTAATTGGTGTTTGTTTTTTTTGTTGTTTTTTTTTTAATATTATATTATATTTTTATTTTTGTTAATAGTTATAAAAAAAATACATATGTATGTTGACATATAATGATTTGTAAAATGACTAGATGATCAGCACTAAAAACTAGATGTAAGTATGTATGATGTATTTATATATATATATACTAGATGTAAATGCATGAATAATATGACTGTATATATGTATATATATATATATTGTATAATCTAACAATAATGCATGTCAATTGGAAAATTCTTAGCAAATTTCTTAATTAATGTTGACAAGCATGCGTGTTCTGGTTTCCACTTTCGGCCATATTTTGTGGAATTGAAATTTTCTTGAAACTTGAAATTATGTGAATTGAATCCGTGCTCAACTGAAAGTGAATTCAAAGCGCAAAACCTTAACAAAAGTCAAAATGGGCACATTTAAGTGAAATTCACTTGCGTAATATTTCAGCAAAAGTGGAAACCAGAGCAGACCTGAATGTGTATGTGTGTTGTGTGTGTTTATGTGTATGTGTGTGTGTGTGCGGTTCGACCGTAGAGACTCATTACACTAGTTCTAGTAATTTGAAATATTTTTTCATTCATCATTCTTTGCTTTTTTATTGAGTCCCAAAATTGATTTAAATTATGTATGTATGTAATTTTTTTGCATAACGTAAACATTCAATTTGTAATTATATAATTAAGCTTGAAAACAACTTCAACGCAAGTGAATAAAGTATATATGGTATAATAATGGAATGAATATAAAATAGATCTCATAACTTCATAAAAAAAACAAAAAAAAAAAAAATAGCTATATATATATAGAAATTGGGTTCCTTAATTAAATTGTAAATTCATATAATCTGGCTGGATTCGGTCTGCCAAGCTGAAGTGCATTTTACGCGACACTGCAAATAAAAAAGTGCAATTGCAAATCAAATATAAATAAATAAAACAATCGATTTTCTTTTTTTTTGTGTTTTTTTTTGTTTTTTATCGAAAACAACTCAAATAACTTTAATCTTTAATTGATACAAACAACGAACAAATATTTGTGATAGCAAAAAAATACAAAAATATATATATATAATATATATAGTTAAAAATTAGGAATAATTAATACTTTTGTTTTGTCAAATAAATACTAAGAACATTAAGCAAATGAAAACTGCAAATATAAATTCGAAATTAGCAACTAGAAATCAACTTATTGCATTATGTATTTAACAATATAATAATGTTTAAAATGTATTTTTGATTTGTCATGCTGTATCCCCGTGTTGAGAATACATATACTATATATATTTTAGATACATATATATAAATGGTACGATCTATGTATGGTATGAAGCGTACATAGTAATATATAATATATATATAAGTATTTCTTACTATTTTCCTTTTTTTTGAAATGCTTGAAGATGATGCGTACAAATTACATTTAAAATACAAAATACAAACTACAAATGCTTGGATATGAATGTGTTGGTAGTCTTCAATAGGAAGTATAAGCAGCTAACAACAAACAGTTATTTATATATGCACTCTATTGTTAAATATGTATTACATGTATATAAATATTTTTTGTGTTTATTTTATATTCGTTTTGTTTTAACGTTTTTCTTAGCCTATCTTTTACTTTCATTTCAAACTTACAATTAGAAAATATGTTGAAACTGTGTTTAAATTTGTTTTTTTTTGTTTTTGTTTTTGTTTTTGTTTTTTTATTCTTGCGCGCAAAGTAAAAGATAGTAAAGGATAGAGATAGATTTTTAGATAAAGATAGAATGTTAGTTTCACATTTCTTTTCCAACAAGTGCTGTGTTTTGTGCAAAAAAGGGAAAGGCGTGTGATAGCGAAATATTGGAAAATAAAACCACAAAAGTATCTCTTGAAAATTCCCTAAACGAGTCGTATTCCTTTCTTATTGATTTCACAAAGTTTTCATCTTTTTTTCTTTTGTTTTTGTTTTTGTTTTTTTTGTTGTTGTTGTTGTTTTTGTTTTCACGTTTACGTTTTCGAAGCAGTCTAAGATTTTGTTGTTCTTGTTCTTTTGAGTGTTGTAAAAAAGATCTTTGTTAAGTATTAAGTTCACTACTAATTCCTTAAAGACACAAGCACACATGTAATTTAGGTAAGTACATATATATATATATATATATATATATATTTATAGTACATGTGTATGTTGTTGTAGTTGTAAGTATAAAACATATATATATCTTACATAAGTATGTAAGCATGTATATGATCGCTATAGTATGCATATATGTAGATATATATTCATAAAGTAGCAACATTTGTATATACATAAGTGTATATATATATATATATAATATATATGTATATATAGTAGTATAATATGTATATTTATGTGTAAATGTTCTCGTGTAAAAATCAGTCATAGTTAATTGTTTATCAATTATGTACACATGTCTGCTTGCATGTACACAAGCATGTCTGCTTGCATGTACACATGTATGCTTGCATGTACACAAATATGTATGCTTGCTTTGTACACATGTATGCTCGCATGTACACATGTATGCTTGCTTGCACACATGTAAGCTTGCACTTGTATGCTTGCATGTACACATTTATGCACATGTGCATGTATGTTCTAATACGCCATTTTTCATTATGCGACAAAAAAGTAGAGAAAACATTGCACAAAAAGCTCTGATGCTAGGCAAAAGCTTAAACTATTAAAAGAACAAAAGCAGCATATTTGATAAGCATACATATGTGCACACATGCAAACATGAACATGTTATATATGTAAGCATGTATTTTGCATGTAAGTATGCATGTCGTTTCTTTGTTCAGTGTGTCCATAGTCATATAAGAGTTATGCATAAATCTCTAATATACGAGTAATTATGCTTCTTGAATTGAACTTGTGTATTGTTATTATTTTGTAATTTGTTTTTCTTAAATTAAGAAAACTATTGGCGACAACAACAATGAAAATTTGTTCATAAATACAAATGTTTTGTTTGTTTCTTTGTTTGTTTGTTTGTACTGCATTTAGACAGACAGACAAACACTACGCAAGCAAAGCATTTTTTATTAATTAATAT
Organism: Hirtodrosophila cameraria; assembly: GCA_949708635.1. Taxonomy (NCBI): domain Eukaryota; kingdom Metazoa; phylum Arthropoda; class Insecta; order Diptera; family Drosophilidae; genus Hirtodrosophila; species Hirtodrosophila cameraria. The sequence goes on from OX453090.1 coordinate 80,711,717, forward strand.
ACATAGTTAATATTTGATTAAAAAAAAAAAATATTATATACACACACAACTATTGGCATGTATTTATATCTATTTGGGGGGGGGGGGGGGGGTCGGGGGGTTCTCTAACATTTAATTTAACATTGTATTGTATCTTGGTACTTAACTACAATACATATATATATATAAATATTGTTATTGTAAGTAGTTTACGAGTATTTCAATTGTTGTTTTTTTTTTCTGACGGATAATAGAATTGTTAGCTGTCTACTTAAAATAACAAATATGTATACACTCTGAAATTGTTGTACATGATGTACATGTACATGCAAAGAGCATATTTGCATATTGTTTGATTTTTGTATTTTGTATAATGTCTAATAATACTTAAAAACACTTCTACGAAGCCAGTTTGAATTTTGTTTATTAGTTTTCGCTGCTGCTTGTCAGCTTCGATATCGACATCGTTATCGCTATCGTTATCGAAATTTTTATTTTTATTTATTTGCTTATACATGTACAAAATCTAAATTCCGTACAAAATGCTCAACAATTATTTGCTTTTTATATTTTATTTTTTGGTTTGCGTATGCTTTGCGCTTTTGCTTATAATTTCACTTTGATTTTGGGTTCATTATTGTTTTTGCTTTTTTTTTAATAACATTTATCAAAAATATAAACTACATTAAAAATGATTTTCTGCATATACCATCCTATACCATTACCCAACCGTTCTCTACCAACCTACTATTTAACTTGTGCTGACAGTCTCCAACCTCAAAATTCAAAACTCAAACTCAACTCCAATACCAAACCAACACCATACTAAACCATTTGCCCTACTTTTCCATTTTCTTTTTTTTCTTTTTTTCAAATGTATGTAACCAGACTTGGACTTTTGCTGTAGTTAAGTTAGTTTTCATTTTATTTGGCTTTAATATAGTTTATTAGTGTAATAACATTCATAGCCATTCATAACAATGACAAAAACACAAAAAAAAAAAAAAGTGTTGCCATATCAGCACGTTATGCTTATTACTAAATATGCCTTAGCTTATCGGTTATCGTTTTTATCGTTTGATGATTTCGATTCAAATTTCTTTCATTATTTTTTTATATATTTTGGTGGTTATGGTGAAACGATGAATTTTTCAAATGAGTCGGCGTCCAAAACTAATCACAAATGGCTGCATACGCATACCAAAACTACATATAGTTAATGCATATTTTAACATACACATATATATATATATATATATGTATAGATGGAGCATATATACATATATGTTTTAAAATTCATTCAAATACCAAGCAAATACGATCATAGTTATCGTTATCGTTATCGCTACAACGTTCAGGCTGTACCTTTCTTTTTTACTTGTATTATTTTATGTTTTTTTTTTTGTATCTATTTATAGAGCAGTTAATTGGCGGTATAAAAAGTTTACAATTAGTTTTTCTTTTTTTGTTGAAAAAAAAAAAAAATACATATTTTTAAAATGTTTAATATATGCATGTATGTATATAGTTTATATATATATATATTTTTTTTTTTTTTTTTTTTTAGTTAGATAGCGCATAGTGTATTATAGTTTACACGAATTGTTTAGCTTACATAAATATGTTTTTTTGGGCTTTTTGAGTTCTTTAAATATATATATGCCTACACAAATATATATATATTTAAAAAATTGTTACATATTCATTTCTTGCACAGTCTATTAGATTCTCAATTCATCAAAATTGTTATCAACATACATTTATATCATATATATATATAGAGTTTAATATATATATATATATATTTTATTTTAATATTTTTTATGTTATGCAATTCAAAATACAAAACTCTTGAATGTATTTTGTTATGGGCGAGAGGGACAGACGAGCGCAAGCGAGAAAACGCGCAAGCGAGAGTGAGAGAGAGAGAGGAATGTACAAGGGCCTACACTACAACAGTACAGTTGCGCATAACGCATGTTAGTTAACAGCGGCACGCGTTAACATTATGTTAGCTCGCAAATGCAACAAAACAGAACTAAAATGGCAATCAAAAAATAAATAAACACAAAGCAAACATAAAAAAAAAAACAGTTTTTTTGGTTTTCTTTTTTGTCGGAATATATAAAAAATCATTTAATTATGTACTTTTGTAACTTTTCTTTTGTGGCGGTGTTCGTGGTATGTATGTATTAGTGTGTTTGTTTTTTAAGTTTAATTTTACAACAATTTGTATTATGCGTTTTAAAAGTGTATTCTTGCTTGCTTCTTGCTGTTAATATATAGTTATATATATATATATATATTAATGTTATTTGTGTCCCTTTTTTTTGTTGTTGTTGTGTAACATTTAAAAATGTAATAATAAAGTTTAATAGTAAACATAAAAAAAAAAACAAATAAGCACAAGTCAAAATAGTCGGCTGGTATTTTTTCATTTTTGTTGTTATTGAAAGTTGTTGTTGTTGGTTGTTGTTGTTGTGCAAGTGTGTTATTATGCTAAATATATAATGAATAATAATAATAAATACAATTAAATAGTATTATATATATGTTTTTTAGGCCATAATAAATACCATTAGCAGTTTCGCTTTTCTTTTTTGTTTTTTTTTTTTTTTGTTTTTTTATCGTGTATGATTAACAATTTTATGTATATAAAAAATTTTCAACAGTTTCAGTTTTGGTGTCAAGTAAAAAGTTCTCACAAGAAATTTACAATACTTTGTTTTACCGTTTCATTACAGCTACACACACACAATTACATTACAATTACAATTAAATTACAATTACAGTACATGAATTAATTATGTATATATATATATGTAAAGATACATATATAAATATATATATATATATATAGTTTAAAGTTTACAACAAGCATTATAATTAAGAACTGTCTTTGCAATGCAAAGCACATTATGTATATATAGTATATATATATATATACATATTTTGATATATATGTATTTTATATAATCTAAAATTTAATAATCTCACTTAAGTGAAAACGAACAAACGAACGTAAAATTCAAAAATGCAAATTACTAAACATTATACAAGCGTTTTTCAAAAACAAATCATATAGAAATTTCAAAATAAAACAAAAGCCAAATGAAATGTAAAAAAAAAACAAAATTGTTTTTTTGTTTTTGTTTTTTTGTTTTTAATACCTATGCAAAGAATTTGGGGGCCCCAAACAAAAAAAAAACCAACAAATATATATATATGTATATATAAATATATATATAATGTTAGAAAAAAAAGTTTCTATAAATTATAAAATAAACATTTTTTAAATGCTGTTCCTGTTACTGTTGCGTTTTGTAGTCTCAAAAGTTCATACAGTTGCTTGTTTTGTTTTGTTTTTTGTTTTTATTATTATTAAATATTATTATGTTTTTATTTTGGTTTTATTATAATATTTAAACTTTTCTTTCAAGCAATCCACAACTCGTTTTAATAGACGAATTTTGGGGCCGCGTTAAGTTCAATTATTTGATTTATATTTCAATTATTTAAGCGAAAAGCTAAAAATAATCATATATAAGAAAGCGCTTAAATTTAATACGCAACTTAAACAACGGCACAAATTAAACGAAAATTGTTTATATTCATGCCTGTTTCGGTATGCACTTTCGTCAAAATTTTTCGCAATTGAAATTAACTGCAAGCTTTCAAATTTGCTTGTGAATTGAAGCTCGTTTTGCAAATTCTGAAAAATTTCTTCATTTGTCGCAATATCTTAACGAAATTGAAAAACGAAACAGGAATGTCTAAATTTCCGTTTATGTTTTTTGTTGTTGTTTTTAGTTTGATTTCGAGTTTTGGTTTGAGAAAAGCATAAAATTGTTGTTCCTTGTCATTATAAAAAATTTCGATTAATTGAGATTTTGTTTTTTGCCTTAAGTGTTTCGTTTTTGTTTCTTGTTTATATTTATATTTTATATATATATATATATATATATGTATATATATTTATTAATTGTAGTCATTAATAATAATAAATTGTTTAAGTCTTCTGCGCTGATTGCCAACCATTATTTTTATATACTTTTTTTTTTTTAAACTGTAGTTATTTAATGTTTTCTTAGAAAAAACATTTGTTGTATTTTAAAATGTAAATTCAATTTGATGCGTACAACACTACCAACAAATAATTTAATGTTTTTTTTTTGTTTAATTTTAGTTTTCAATTTTTAACAACAATTACCATTATACTCTTGAGCGTCAAGTCTGTTTTGTTTAAAAAACAAAACCTAAACGAAAAACAAACAAACAAATAAAAGTGTTAAAGTTAAGTTAAGAACGAACAACAAATTACGAACAATAATTTCAACTATTTTTCAGTGCGTTTCGGTTTTGTTTTTGTATTGTTTTGTTTTGTTTTTTTTTTTTAAATTAAGAAGAATCGGCAATGTGTCTGTTTAGATAATAATTATTATTTCATTTCTTTTTGTTGTTGCAATAATAATTATAATAATAATAAGTTTGTAATAATAAAACAATGAAACATAAAAACTAAGCGAGTATAAAAAAGTTGTGTTTGTTGTTGGTCTTGTTTTGATTTGTTGTTGTTGTTGTTGTTGTTGTTGGTAAAAAAGTAGCAAACATTTCATAATAATTATAAAATTAATAATAAAATATGTTGTAATAATATTAATAAAAAAATACAAATATGCATATAAATAATCAGTAATCAGTAATCAATAAAGTGTTTACAATCGAAAAAAAAAAAAAATAATTTATAAACATAAAAAACAGTTCAATATATGTATATATATAATATTTATATCAAATTTTCTCATCATTTTCAATCTTTTTTTTCTTTTCTTTTTTCGTTTATGTTTATGTTTATGTTTGTTGTTTAATGCAATCATCATTCAAAAATAATAACAAAACAATTTGCGCACGTTTACTTGCTATCAAAAATTACAATCAATAATAATAATATAATAATAATAATAATAATAATATAATAATAATAATAATAATAATAATAATATATTTAATGCTCGATATTATAATATGTATTTTGTGTAAACTCGATTTTGTTATTTAAAAATTATGTTTGATTTTCTTTTATATATAAATTTTTTTTTTTTTTAGGTTTTTTTTTTTTTGTTTGCGAGACGAGCGAACATAAAAAAGTGGAGGGATTTGCATTTTTCTTTTTGTTTTGCGGTTAATTTGTGTATTATTTTAATAAAAAAAAAAAAAACAAAATAAAAACGAAAGCTGTACTTAAATTGGAGCCATTCGAAAAAAAATAATTAATGAAATTTAAACAAAAAATAGTAATACACAAATCAAATTTAAAAATCATAAAAAATAAACATTAAGTCTTAACACAGTGTATAATTAAAAAAAAAAAAAAAAAAACAAAATTCAACAATAATTTAAAATAGATATTTAATAATTATGATAATAAAAAAAATATATATGTATATAAGAGAGAGAGGGTTGTTGTTTTTGTTTTCTTGCTATGCTAATGCTATGCTATGAGAGTTAGTTACGAGACAGTTAGATAGATAGAGAGAGAGTTAGATAGTTAGAGAGAGTGAGAGCGATAGACTAAAGAGAGAATCGCGCGCGCAAGTTTGCAACAAGAGAGAACTGCCAACTTGGTTTTATGTTGCTTTCATTTTGTTGCTGCTGTTTTTTTTCTTTCTGTTTGTTGTTGATTTTTGTGTGTTTTGTTTACTGTTTATGTTTTTGTTTCTGTTTCTGTTTTCTGTTTTCTGTTTATCAAAGCTCGCTGCTTTACATACCCACAGGCGCCAGCTGCACATAGCGATAGATATATAGTCGATAGTCCTTGCTGGCAAGCACAACGCTGCCATCATCCATTAATGCAACATCAAAGCATTGTGCATGCTTGACCTTTGACTCCAATGCGGATATCAGTTGACCATCCTGGGTGAATATGGTCAAATTGAAATTGTTATGATTATCGGCAATTAGGATCTCGCCATTGGAATTAATGCCAACACCAATTGGATAATTTGTGATGCCTTCGCCGCCAATTTGACGCAGATATTGTCCCTCGTAGTTGAAAACTTTGACGCAATGCGCACGATTATCGCTAATGAAGATCTCCTGTTTATCGTTGACAACGACACCATTGGGGAATTCCAAATGTTTGGAGCAGCCAAATTTATGCAAAACATTGCCATTTTGATCAAATATAATGACGCGCATCACTTTGCATTCGACGACAATGATGCGTCCTTTGTTGTCAACGGTAACGCCACGCGGATGTTGCAATATTGTTGCACCAAATTTACGCACAAATTGTCCATATTGATTATAAATTTGTATTTGATGCGTTGGCGAACGTTCGGTGACAATGATATCACCCGAATTGCGTACAACTGCCACACGATTTGGATACAACAGTTGCGAGTCACGTTTGCCACACTCGCCAAATTGAAACTTGAAGCGTCCCTCCTTATCAAAGATCTGTATGCGATGATTATTGGTATCGGCAACAATGATATCATTCTGTGCATTGACAGCGACACCGCTTGGCTCTGTGAATTGTCCTTCCATCACACCAAATTCACCAAATTTGCAATGATATATCATTTTCTGACGCTTGATTTGCGATTTGGGTGGATAGATGGAAGCAGATAGCAATTTATTGGTTAGATCTAGCAAGGATTCGCTGCTAACGGTGCTATTGTTGCCATTGGCAACAGCAGACAGGCTGGCAAAGGCATCAACAACAGCTGAATTGCTGCTGCTGCTGCCGCTGTTGCTGCCAGCAATTGTTGCTACCGTATTGGTGGTATTAAAGATGTTGTCGCTGCCGCCATTGCTCCATTTCTCATATGGATTGTAGTGTGTCATGCTGTTGTTGGCGCGTTTGGGCAACAGTTCACCAAAGTGCTGCAAATCATTTAGATTGCGTTCGCGACCGCCGAGCAAAAGGCAGCCATTGTTGGCATAAGCATTGCTGTTGCTATTGTTGCTGTTGTCGAGCAGGCTGCCCAGACCCAAGCCAGGCAGCAACTGTTGCTGCTGCAGCTGCAAGTGTTGTTGCTGCTGCTGCTGTTGTTGCTGTTGTTGCTGCTGCTGATGATGATGGCTGCCGGCGCTGCTGGCACTGCTGTTGCTTGCACTTTGTGTGGGCCGCGCAATGGGTGGCTGTTTGCCATGATTGCTGTTGTTGTTGTTGTTGCTGCCGCCATTGTGACTGTTGTGACTCAGATGGCCGAGACTGAGACTTGGCTCATTGCAGATGTTGCCATTGACGTTGTTAGTAGCACGTATGTAACCAAAAGTGTTACGCACACCCGCTTGTATTGATTGATAATTGGACATGAATTCTAATTCGAATGGCAGCTGCATATCCTGTATGCCTGCCTGCAGCTGCTGCTCCAGCGTCTTACGCAACAGCAATGCCTCGGCCAGCAGTGGCGATTGGACGCTGGCAACGGCAGCGGGCGAACGTTCGACAGCCTCACATGCGGCTAGACCCTTGTCAATTGTATCCTTGGCACGTTGCAGCCACAATGCATTGCTGTTGACTTTGCTGGTGTACAATGTTTCGAGTTCCTTCAGCAGCTCCGTTTTGCGCTCATCGAGCATGGAGGCAAAGAACTGATGTGTTTCGTTTAGTTCGTTGTGCGCCTTTTGATATTGCAGCTTGACCTTGGTGACGCCCTGCTCGGCGCTGCCCGCAATTGCAACAATTTCACCAATCTTGCCACGCATATCGGCAAGCAATGTTTGCAGCGCTGCTTCGTTGGCACCAGTTGGCGCAGCTGCTGCGACAACGCTGGCAACTGTTGCTGGCGACTGCACGTTTTCCAGCTCGTGCAGGCCAGTTGAATGCTCAAGGACAATGCACTCCTTGCAGACGAGCGTGCAGCAGGTGCGGCAGCTAAATTTTAATAGCTCATGTTTGTGACGTGCGCAGAAAAGTTGACGCTGCTGTTGCAATTGTTGTTGTTGTTGCTGCTGTTGTTGCTGCTGCTGTTGTTGCTGTTGCTGCTGCTGTTGTTGTTGTTGCAGATGTGTTGTGTACAACGTGTCATGTTGCTCCTGTGCATTGTTAGCGGCAGCAGCTGCGGCCAGCACTATTTTAGATAACTGCGACATGGGCTGCTGTTGCGTGTCGCCTAATTGTGACTGTTGCTGTTGTTGCTGCTGTTGTTGCTGCTGCTGCTGTTGTTGCTGCTGTTGCTGCTGCTGTTGCAGCATCATGGTTAACGAACTGGCATATTTAAAATCGCTTGATGCTGGATTATTGCTGCTATTGGGTGTTAGGCTGCTGCTGCTATTGTTGCTGCTGCCGTTGACGATGCTGATGCTGCTGCTGCTGCTGCTGGATTCAAAGCCTTTGATGAGACAGACATTGTGTCCGTTAAAGCAATGCATAAACTCGTGTGCTGTCACACAATTGGCGCACAAATAGCTTTGGCAATCAAAACATTTGGCGACCGCATCGCTGCATTTGCTTTTGCAGGCGGTGCAACGTGCGGTGGCAATGTTGTTGCTGCTATTGTTGCTGCTGCTGTTGTTGCTGCTATTGCTATTGCTATTGTTGCTGCCTTTGCCAGCGCCAACAACCAAACTGCTAATGCTGTTGCTGCTGTTGTTGCTGGGCAAATTGCTGCCAATGACGCCAGGACCATTGCTGCTTGCCACATTGTTGTTGTTGTTGCCGCTGTTGTTGCTGCTGCTGTTGTTGCTGTTGCTAATGACGCTGCTGCTGGTGCTGCCGCAGCCGCTTAGACCGCTCGTCGATGAGCTGGACGATGAGCTGGACGATGATGATGATGACGACGATGATGATGAAGAGCAGGAGGATGAACTGGCCGATGAACTAGATGACACCGATGCCGATATTGGATGATGACCATTAATCACATTCACATCCTGTTGCTGTTGCCGCACCTTAACACTAACTTGACTCCCAGCTATCGAATACTCATCGCTGCAGATCGCCGAATCGCTTGCCGGCGGCGATGAACCGCTCAGCGTCAGCGGAGAATCGGATAGATAGCCGGCATGCTCGTAGGATTCAATTGAGTTGGCGCCACGCATGGAGTCCAGCGATGGTGTCGGCGAAGACGCCATCTTTCTATGTGTCTTCTGTGTGTGTGTGTGTGTGTGTATGGGTGGGTGGGTTGTGTTTTTGTGTGTGTTTATATTTGTTGTGTTTCAGTTTGGGCTGTTGGTTAATGCAGCCGCCACTCAAACAGCTGTACAACAGAGACAGAGGGAAGAAAGAGAAAAGGTTAACAATATTAATAAGTATAGAAAATATTAATTATTATTATTATTATTATTATAAAATGTGATATACAATTTCGGCACAATAGTTGTTTGCATTTCATTTCCCATTCAATTCCACAGAAATAAGTTCAACTAAAGATAAATTTTGTTATTCTTTTCTTTTTTTGTGCCAATATTTCGAATGCGGAGTTCGAAACCCGCCTGCTAAAGCTTATTTGTTCAATCTGTTTTGAATTCCAATTACGATTCAATTCCGCAGCAATAAGTTCAACTAATGAATCTTGTTTTTATTTCATTCTGTTCTAAAAAGTATGATATACTCTTATCTTTGCAAATATTTCGAATGTGGAGTTCGAAACACATCTACTTATGCGTCTTGTTCAGAATTCCACTTGCGAATCAATTTCACAGAAATAAGTTCGATTAAAAACAAGGTTTTCTTTGTACTATTCTGCTCTTCAAATGTATGATTCGCTATTTTCTGTGGAAATATATGTCGAATATGGGAATCGAAAGCATTTTTAATATATTTTTAAATTTATTTAACAGAAAGCAAACTTTGAGAAAATTGAAATTATATGAATAGCAAGAAAAAGAGATCTTTATAAAATATTGTTCCTATGATAGCTATTAGATAAAGTTGTTCGATTATGCTTAAATTCAACTCATCTATATAAAGTAAAACTATATAATAAAACTTGTAGAGTTTTGTGAAACTTCTTCATTCAATCGTTCTGCGTTTTCAGTGAAATTTCATCGAAAGTGGAATGCGGAACATGACTAATTTCTAGTATGTGCAAAATTCAAAAGTTCTAGCCTTAAACCCTTTTTCCATGCACAACAAAAGTTAGTTAAAGTTCAAGTTTTAGTTGGGGATTTCAAAGTAACTGATTAGCTGTTTAAGGATTCACAAAAGGGACATCAAAATATATGGAAACTAAACCCTTGCTTAGGGGGCAACTGTTAATTTATGTAGGGTAAAAGCGCGTTTCAAAAACTTTTGTGGAATTCAGAACAGCTTAGAATGTGTGTGTTGTGAAATGTTTTAATGCCACAGCGAATGAAAAAAAGGGTTTCAATTAATTAGTGAGACTTAAATGCATTATTATGGCATTACAACTAATTTCAATGTTGGTAAAATAAAGACATGAATTATTTGTTTATTTTGTTGTCAGGTGCATTTGGGTGCTTTGACCTGACTGAATCCCCTTTCGCCACACCACCCCTGCTCCATGGCGCCCTCTTTTTTCGCTTCGCTAGAATTTACACTCATCGCAATTCCATCCCCCATCCCCCCAACAAAGTTCTTTTTATGTGACTCAGCAAAAGTTTTACGCCTTTTGTAGCCCCTCCCCCCCATCCCTTTTAGAACTTATGATTCACCTTACTTTCGTAACATAATTTCTACATAATTGTACCTCTCAAAATCCCCACCGTAAAAGTGACCCCTTTTTGTATTAAACAGCAAGAACGAACGTCTGCCATGCTCATTTGCCAAATGGCAACAAAGTGCTTTTTAACGCAATTCCGAGGCTGTACCCAGTTTCGTAGGTCTCCTTCTCCCCTATCTTATCGTTTGTAGTCCTAGCAACAATAACCCCACCCCTCTGCCCAACACAATCCCCAACTTTAACTCCAAACGCCCAACTTAACCATCAACAGGAAATGCAATAATCGCACGCACAGCTGCCCTTACCAACCTCCCCGTCCCCCCGTGTCACCCATCCCTTATCAAACTACTTGCCGCCGGCAAAAACAGAGGGTGCACCACACAACCCCTCTCACAGCGAAAAAGTAAACAAGCGTGTTGGGGTGGACACAGGAGAAGAAGACGGAGAAGAAACGTTTCTAGATTTCCATTCGCACAAAAACACACACACACACACACACACACACGCACATAGAACATCCGTCAACAAAAGCCGCCACTTGAAGCAGAAGTTGGAAGTGAAAGCAAAAACGCCAAGGAACCGAAACGAAATGAAACAAAAATCCACCCTCGGACAAAATAACAAAAACAAAAAAAAATAGCGGCAACTGTGGAGGTTAGGGTGAGGGCCAAAGGGTGAGTGGGGTGTTTAGGTGGTGCAACTGTCTAGACTCTATATACATACAAATACATATATATATATTATAGATATATATATATACTAAATGCATTTATCACGAGGCATTGACTTACCTTTCTTTTTTCTTGGTTTTGTTTTTATTCGAATATTTTTATTTCTATTTGTTTTTGTTTTTGTTTTTGCATTCAACTTTTGTTTAATGCTGTCAAAAAAATACTGCCTATTTGGCGTTTTTATGGTCCTTTCTGTTGTTGTTGCTCTGCTTGCAAATAGTACTTCCTCTCGTTGTTGTTATTGTTATTGTTGTTGTTGTTCTTCTTCTTGTTGTTGTCGTCTGTGCAGCGGTAACAAGTTGAATATATTTGTATCATACTTTTAGGCTGCTGCCAAATTTTAGTTGCCAGTCAAATTGCGTAGCGCGCACAAAATACTGCAAAGAAAATAACAAAAAATACGTTATTTTAGTATATATTTTTTTTCAATTTTGTTTTTAATAATATTTTTAGATATTTGTTAATATTTGTTATATTTTTATATTTTATATCTTTCATATTTATATTTTTTTTATTTTTTATATATTTTCTTATATTTTTTTATATTTTTTTATATTTTTTTATATTTTTTATATTTTTTATATTTTTTTATATTTTTTTATATTTTTTAATATTTTTTAATATTTTTTAATATTTTTTAAAATTTTTTTATATTTTTTTTATACTTTTTATTTTTTTTAATATTTTTTTTAATATTTTTCAACATTTTTTTGTATATATTTTTCTAATATTTGGTAATAGTTTTTAACACTTTTAAATCTTTTTTTTTTAAATTAATCTAGCTTGCATTTAAACAATATAGTTAAGATCCTTATTTATTCATACTTAACGAACGTGAGATCGTTTTTCTTTTAAACTTAAGGCACATGCAAACTATTCAAAAGAACTTATATGCTAAGTTTCTTTGCCAAAACTGAAACTGCTAAACTAATTGCTCTAATTGAACTTTGATGTACAACTATTTTATATTCACAATTTTCCAACAAATTTGCACAAAGCAAAAAAAAACAGAATTTTCGTAGAATTCCTAATCAAGTTAAAACCTAATACCACTTTCTAAACAGTTCCACACAGCACAAAAATAAACAGAATTTTCTTAGAATTGCGCTAAATTGCACTTTCTGCGTAGTTTCTAATTGCAAATCCTTTGATATCCATTGAAGCAACCCACTTTCAAATCAAATCCACAGAACAAAAATCAACAGCATTTTCGTAGAACTGCTAAAACCGCATAATATCAAAGTTGCTTCTAATTCCCGAGAATATTCCTAGAATAATCTGCTGTGTATCTAATTCCACTATCAAAGCAATTTTACAAAACACAAATGAACAACCGTTTCTTAGAATTTGCAAAAAAAAAAAACACACACATAATCTGAGTTTAACTTTCAAATCAATTCCACAGAAAAACGCATAATCAGCTGCGTGTTTCCAATTCTAGTTTCAAAACAAATGCAAAAAAAATTGCAAAAAAAAAAGTGTAGCATACTTTTTGTAGCTTAGTTTTTAGTTGTATGTTTTATTGAAATTGTTGTGAAATTGCAACGGAAGCGGAATTAAGAACAGCTTTTCCAGGAAATGTGTAGACGTGTCTGTCTGTTGCATACAACACGGCATGCAGCAAGCCAACAGGAAACGGAAATTCATTTACAAAGCACGAATCAAAAACCAAAAATCATCATTTATTAATAACTTTATTATATATTTAATTGAATATGCACTTTTTCCACTACCAACAACAACAACAAAAACTGGAAACGTACAAAGGATATTTATATATGTATATTTATATATATATATATATGTTTGGTGTGGACACAAAACGCGACGCGTTTGCGACGCAGCTCCCTGCAAAACTAACTTTGCGCATTATTCAGCGACCCGGGTAAAGCTGCGAGCGTCGACAGCGCTGCCTGCCTGCTGCCTGCCTGCTGCCTGCTTGCTGCCTGCTGCTGTTGCAGAGCGAGCCGCCACAGGAGAGCAGAGCGTGTATCCTTGCTTGTTTTATGCTGGGCTCGAAAAATGCAACGGTGCTGCGCGCGCGTTGCAGCCAACAACAAAAAGGGAGCACACAAAATGAAGGCGGCATAATGTTATTCCTCAATAATTACCCAAACCAGAGAGGCAACACACACACACACTATCACATACATACGCAAGCTGGGAAAAATCAATATTCATATTTACACGGCAACAAGCGCCCTAACCAACAACAGAAAGAAGAGTATGAGAGTATAGCACAATTAGCGAGTTAGAGCGAGATGGCGCCTAAATGCCGAACTGTTGAATGCCGGCCCCAAAAAAAAAAAACAACAAAAACCGTTTCAAGGCAACAGAAATTTTGCAGGCCGCACTCAAAAGCAACCCCTAAAACAATATGGCGGCCAGTCACCCACTCAAGCACTCGAAACACTCGAAAGCCCAGCAACAATTAAGCAACAATTTTTGTTGTCTGTTTCGCGCTACAGGTTGCGCGCTCAGAGAGAGAGAGAGAGAGCAAAACAGGAAGCCGGAGCAACCAGTGTTGCTAATTTAGCCATTTTCACGTCAGATCCCGCTGTTTTGTAAAGCAATCAACAACAACCTATAAATCTGACTATTTTCTTTAATAAATCAGCTATTTTATAGCTATTTATAGATTTTAGTTGACTTCAAAGAAAAAGTAACGTTTATAAAAACAACTTTTCGCTAACAATTTTTACTTTAGACGTTTTAAATGTTTTATTTCTAAAGAAAGACGATAAGATGATGTTTTTTTAATCACCTTTCCAAACAATTGGCTGAATTTTGTTTGTTATTCAAAGGAAAATATCAAATTTTGGCCACTGAGGATAATTTCCCGTTTGTCACCAAAATTTTATCATTGTAATTATCAAACGCAAAAAGTTTAATAAAATAAACTATTATTAATATAATAAATGAAGTTTAAAACCCAATTATTAACATTGGTTTATACGTATTTGCATTTAAATGGATACAATACAATAAAATTTTCAATACTTCCAAAAAATAACATTAAATTTACTTTAAAAATGTATCGCCCGTTTTAATTGGCCATTTTTCAGCTATTTTCAATAGTCAATTTAGCTATTTTTGGTTATTGACAGTTGGCAACACTGGCGGCAGCAGCATTCAACGATAACCGATAACACGCCATTTTCGCATTGCTCTCTCTCCAACTCTCTCTCTCCGTCTCTATGACGCTCTCTTCCTGCCAATTTGCAGGCCTGCGCATGTTTTAGAATTTTGGGCAACGACAACGACCGCAGCAACATAGCAAAAGCAATAAGAACAACAAAACTGCTGTCTGCCTCGCTCTCTCCCGCTCTCTCTCGCTAGTTTTTGTACACTCTCTTGCTTCCTCTCAGTTGTTGCTGCTGCCGGTCCAGAACATTCGGCTCCGCACCGGTTGCAGCAGCAGCGTCCACAGCAACAAAAACATTAAAGTTATTCTTCCCTTTTCAGCTTTGTTGTTGTTGTTTTTGTTGCTTGCTGCAGCATGGAAAATGCCAGCAATGACGCGCAGACAACAACAACAACAATAATAATGCAAACAAACATGCAGCACAACATTTCTCTACATGTAGACAAAATAGCCAGACATTTACAAACATAAATACATACAGAATAATTACATTTACATATGTACGTACATTATTTATTTGCATATAGATTTATGCACAGCTTTTTTGCTATTTTTTTTTTTTTAATTTTATTGCCAACTGTTGCAAATGAAATCAAGCTGAGATGAGTTGAGTTGAATGTTCCGATTGATCTTTGGACCTTTCTAAACTGTACATAGTCAAATTAAATGGCTATCGATAATAACAATCGTTATCGATAATAACAATCATTGAAATGCAATTGAGCAGCGCTCTGTGAAAACCGAAAGCAGAACACATTTGCAAAACGTGTCATTTCTAAAGGAGTCCGGATTCCACGTGGAATTCAGAACACCGCAAAATAAAGTGGCAGCAAGTCTGCTACTAGCAATATTATTTTTGCTACGATTATAAGCAGCTACTCAATTATCGTAAATGGCTCCAAGTGATTTCAAGAGTTCTTTATGCGAGGGTTGTTTGAAACATGTCTGACAATGATGCAGGCATATTTTTTTCAATTTCTAACATAGTCTATTAACTTCACACACTTCTATTCGGGATTCTTTCACCTATTTCAACCACTCAAAAAAGTATTCGGCATTATTTTTCATAATTGACATCGATCATTCAATCGATTGTCAAACGATAACTATCATCGAACATTCAATCGATAGTCAAAGAATAACTAATAACCCTGATTTTTTTGGATTTTTGTATTTCCCTTTTCTATTAAAATATAATACCAAACGTTTTTGCTTTTTAAAAATACGTTTACAGCTTAGAGTTTTGAAAGGTAAATTCGAATTTTTCTCAATTCAATTTCTCTCCAAAGCAAAACTTTTTAAAGAGAATTTTCATCGATATTCGAAATTCAGCAAGTAATTCGGATTTCGAATCAGTCCTGTGAAACTCCAACACATTACAAAATTTTTGATAAACTGTTGTATCATCTACATACCGAGACGTTCAATTTCTGAAACCGCCCTCGGTATAAAGAAATTTATGATGATTTCAGGAAACTACGAAAATGAAGCTTTAGTGTTAGTGTCATCGATCGATCAGTTAAATACATAAGAACATATAAATACCGTTTCTGACTCAGTATACGATATTTTTTGATTTGTCAACAATAATAAATATTTTAACAGGTTTAACGAATTGCGTGGCCCAACTGCTTACTACTGGAACAAATAGCAACAATAATAACAATAGCAATAATAATAATAGTTACTGTATTTAGACACCTGATGACAGCAACATATCCAAAATAAAACGCCACACATAACATACTAAATAACTAATTGATACCGATGTCTAGATTAGATTACCAAATTGGGTCTGTACGGGTTTGTTTTTTTTTTTTTTTTTTTTTTTTTTTTTTTAGAGGTTTTTAGGGTAGTGTCTCTGTTGAAATGTGTCGATATACAGAACAGTTGAATTGTATATCATCATTATGACAAGATAAATATCAAAATGTCTTCTACTTTTGTGCAATAATATCAAAAATGAGATACGACTTGGCGACAAGAGTTGGGCATTCTAGTTTCTTTTGCAAGTGTAGTTCAGTAGTTCTTTTCCGGATAAAGGAACTAATCTTTCATCTAGTTTCTTTAGTTATCTAGCTGATAAAATAACTTATCGTTTTTTTAGTTCCTTTCCGGATAAAAAAAAACAATCGTTTCTTTAGTTCTTTCCCAGATAAAAGAACTTATCGTTTCTGTAATTCCTTTCCGGATAAAATAACTTATCGTTTTAAATTCCTTTAGTTCGATTTAAATTGTTAAAACTTTTGACAATTTTCAACGAAAATGTTCAATGAATCTCAACACAGGCAAGACTGGAACTAGTTGAATGAACTATAAATGCTGAGCTAAAAACGTAAAAGAACAGGAATTAAAGGAACGATAATCTTACGATATAATCAAATGAAAGATCCGTTCATTCGAACTAGTTCAGATCGGATAGACGCAACTCTAATAGAGACAGAGACAAAGAACGAGAGCGAGAGAGAGAAATGCTTTAATGTCTATGCCATATGTTTAGTCCGTTTCGGTTGATAGAAGCCAGCGGGACAGGCGGAAGGACGGACGGACAGTTGATGGAAAACATGTACAACAAATTCCGGACGGCTTGTAAAAGTATTTAAAAATAGGAGCTAATAATAATCAGGCAGGCTGAGGCTGAGGCTGGTTGGGTCTGGTAATGCACTGCACTGAGGGCGTGCGCCTGGGTCATTAAGTTCAAATGCGATAAATGGGGAAGGGGGTGTGGGGTGGAAAGTGGGGGGGTAAGTAAGAGAGTGGGCTGCGCAGTATGGAACGTTAAGAATTGAAACAAACTGCGCAGAGGGGGGCATTACTAATGCAAAACACAATTTGTACAAGATTATTAATTTCATGGTTGAGAAAAGTGTGCACAGTATAACAAAAGGTGCAAGAAGAAGCAGAGCAGCGCAAGAGAGGCATACAAAGTGCAAGAAGAAGAGCAGCGCAAGAGAGGCATATCAAAGTGCAAGAAGAAGAACAGCAAATGGCATAATAAATATCAAGTTCAGGGCAAAATGGTAACAACAACAACAAATTAAGTATAATATTAGGCAGCATAAATTGCATACAAAATAATTACAAGTTACAAACAGCAGAATATACAAAAACAACAACAACAGAAATGCAAAATTGCATTCAAACAAAATTGCTTGTTTCATTTTCTCATTGTCAAAGCGCACGCATATATGCACACACACGCACACAAGCAAACAAAATGAAGTGCAGCGCACACACACACACACGTTTCAATTCCCAACGTTCCCATTGCCTGCTTGCCATTTGGGGTTGCAGCAACAGCAGCAGTAGCAGAGTTCAATGGTACCCAGCGGCAACAACCACAACAAAAGCCAAAGAGCATGACACAGACGACGCGCAAAAAATAGAAGCCCAGCACAAAGCGCACTACGTAAAACAGAATACAACAAACAGCAAACGAAATTTGCGACGACGTCGAAATCGTTTACCTGCGACCAAACAACAACAACCATCGCTTGTTTCTTCTAAACGGGCTGCAGCTGCAGAACACACACATACACACACACACATATATACAATACATATGCAAAATGAAGAACTTATGCTCCCTAGCGTCTTGAACGTGGCCATCGATAAAGGTACATAACCCGCTGCAAATGTGTTTTTTTTATTGCTTTTTTTTTGCGAAACGAATTCGCTGAATTTCCAAGACGTCGTCTGAGCTGCTGTGTCTGCCTTCCCCCCTCCTCTCACACATGCCGCCCACAACGCAAAGCAGGGACTTATGCGTCAGCAGCAAAGCGACCCCCAAAGCAGCAGCTGCTGTTGAATGAAATTTACTTCGAAGCTGGCGCATTTTATTGAACAAAAAGTAAAAAAAAAAAAGAAGAGACAATGGCAAAAGGCGACCCCCACACAAGGGAGTTGTTGCTGTTGTTTTTGTTGTTGTAGCAAAAGACGGCGACAAAAACCGACAAAGAATGGCAGACAACAAGAACAGCGACTGCGACGACGACGACGACAACGGCAGCAGCATCCAATTTAGCAGACAAAACAGACGGCATCCGAGTTCCAGACACTTTATGCATTGTTGCTTCTTCCCCCGCTCTCTTGCTCTCTCACACTCTCTTTCGCTTTAGATGCTGCTGCGCTCTTATTGCCCTGCTCTCTCTCTCTCTCCCACACTTTGGGTCCGGCAGGTCAAATGCCGTTGTCTTCAGCGCATTTCTTATACCCTGTACACAAAATGTTCAAAGAAAGAGACACAAGAAGTTAACAGCTATAAAAAAAAGCATCAAATTATTTTTTTTTTAGGCTCTCAAATTTATAATTGCAAGTTTTGTATATATATTTCTATTAATTTTCTTTAGAATTTTAGATAGTCGTGCATTCTCTGTTGTCTGTTGCAATTTCTACTTTGTTTTGCACTTTGTTTTCAATTCTTACTGCGCTTTGCAGTGTCTGTGGCTTGTTTGTGTGTGTGTGTGTGTGTGTGTGTGTCTGTGTGCGTGTTGTGACTAGCGTTGCATTGTGTCGTTCGTTTCGTTAAGTTCGTTTGTAGAGTAACTTACTATTCATCAAACTGAACGATTATAGATCATCTAGTTCGTTCTTTCTTGTTAATCATTCAAGTCTAAGTACGCTTTTGGACGATAAAGTTTACATCATTAAGTTTATTTGTTAAGTTCTTGTTTGTAGAAAAGTCATAGGATAAACGTCATCGCCTTAATGCCAACTAATTCCGAACTTAACGAAGAAATGCGAACTTAGACTGGTTAAATTTTTTTTCCTTAGCACTGAACTTAGACGAAGTTTTTTCGTTGATTTCACGCTTATAAGAACTTAACGAAGTAAACTTCATCACCTTAATGCGCACTTATTATCAATTCGTTTCGATCCAAGCGATAGTATGAACTAAACGACTGAACTGGGCAAAAGAAACGAATGAAGAATTTAAACGAGCTGAACGACTCAACGAAACGTTACAAACTTGACAACTGAGCGTACAACAAAGGGGGATCGAATAAAGTAAACAAACTGAACGAACTATGTCACTGAATTAGTTCAAACGAATTGGTTCGTTCAGCAAATACTGAACTAGTGAACCTGTTCCTTCAATTGAACTACAATGTGCAACTCTAGTTGTGACGCTACTGTTAATGCACAACTTGTTAACGTTATGTCCTCGCCGCTTTACAGTGGCGTCCCTCTGCCTTAATTTGTAACAGTTCTGTCACAGCTAATTGATGCAACCGAAAATAAACAACAAATATATTTCGACTCTTTAGCTGTATCTCAGTTGCATTTTGCAGCCCCTGCCCTCCCTCCACTCACCCCCCCCCCCCCCACCCCCTGCAATGCCATCCAATCAAATGGTACGTGTCTCTTGAGTCGTTTGCGTGTAGTAAACTTTCGATAAATATTTACTATCTAGACTTAAACATTTTCAATTAGAGTTGTACCAATTTTCGTACTGTGTGTAATATACACTGTTTATACATATATGTATATATATGCTATGTATCTTTCATTATCTATTACGTGAAGCTCGAGAAACAACACAACTAAAAACTGAACTGATAATGACATGAATATATAAGAAATTGGTACACAAAGATTGGAACTGAGCAAAAGGCAATGAGAACGGAAAGTGTTGCCCAAGAACCCAAAACAAGAACAAGAAAACATGCGACTTACAAAATAGTATACAAGTTTCGAACCCGAGTTTTGATAGTTGTCATAATATAATGCATAGGCTGAATCGAGAATTGAGTCACATTTAGTGGAATTCAGAACAGCAATCAACTGCATTTTCGCAAATTTCATAACGGAATCGGAATTCAGAGCTGAATATAGTTATAGTTTTTTTTTTCAAACCTTTCTCGAAAAAAAAACAAGTCACATGGCATACAATATACCTAAAAATACAACGCAAGTGTGTAAACATTTTTAAACACGTTTTTCGATTTGTTGCTAAACGTAAATAAAGAATATAAAACATACACACACACATACATATATAGACTACACATACACAGTCATGCATAATTTAATGAGTTGGAAACCAGCATGGTCAGATTCAGATTCAGAGTCGGCTTTGTCGCTGCGTCGTGAGTAAAATTAAAGAACATTGCCGTAATAATTTGTTTTTAAAATACGTACAACAAAGCAAAAGAAGGAAAGAGAAAAAAACAACTTTTATTCTTCCGCATCAGCGCAGCAGCAGCAACAACAGTGGCGGCAAAATCTTGTTCATTGTTTATACAGTTGCGGCCAAACAAATACGCACAGCGCAAGGCAAGGTCGCGCCCCCCGAAAAGGTTGTCGCACCTTTCGCCAATTCGTCATCTGATTACTTATTTTGTGTGGGTGTGTGTGTTTTGTTGCAAGGTGATAGTTATACTTTTATTGTTATTTCGAATTAAGCGCTTTTGTAGAAATTATTCGAGAGTTTATTGATAAGCGACAAGGGCAAGAGTCGGTTTGTGAAATGTGTCTGTCCGTCCGTCTGTGTGAACGCAGTTTTTTCCACAGTTTTGAAGCTAGAGCAACCAAACTTGGTATACATGTTGGTATATACCATAGACAAAGTGTCAAGTTGATTAATAAGTCGTTAAATCGATGACAGGTTTTTTTTTTAACCATTTCCATTTGAATAAACCATATATGTATTTTTATATAGTTTTAGTAAAAACAAATCAGCGTTTACTTGAACACAATGGAGAGTTTTCAAATGTGATCAAATTTGTGAAACATATCGCTGATCGATAATCGTAGCAATCCAAAAAATATCGATTTCTAGTACACATGTCGATTAATCGTTTATTTTGCACAATTCTAGTTAAAAAAATAATAACAAAATTTCGTCTTTTATTCTTTTTCTCGAAAATAGAATCATCTTTAAATTAAACTAGCATCAACATCAGCTTTTAAAATGTTTGTTAAATGCGATTTTTTACAAATATTTGAAACTGTTTTTTCGGACAAGAACTTTTGTTGCCGTCTCTGAAGAGCAGTTCTTAAAAAACTCGAAACATTTTTTTTTAACTATTCCAAAGAATTCGAAAACTTCAAAAAAAAAACCGGTCTTACATTTTCTAAATTATGCTTTGTACAAATCAGTCAAAAATTGAAGTTGTTTTTGTCACTTAAAAAAAAACTCGTTTCAATTTTGTATGCACTGTGTAACTTTATTTCGAGATGCGACTGTAGACGAGTTTTGCGTCTACCAAAAAGCAGCGGTATAATAAATACACACAAGACAAAAACAATAAGAAATGAGATAATAATAACAAAAAAAAAAATAAAAATGTGTAAGCGTTAAATACAAACAACAACACAGCAAAAGCAAAACGCGCGGAAAAAGAACAAACACGAAGTAAAGCAAAACCCAAAAGTTGTTTTTGTTGTTGTTGTTGTTGCTGACTTGCATTGCGCCGTATCCGTATGCCAACAACAAACAAAATACAAATACAAATATACATGCACACAGCGAGAAGAAGAAGAGCAAGTGAAGCGGCAAACTCGTAGACAAATGAAACGTAAAAGGCGAGAGCAGGAAAAAAAGGCAACAACACATACATGCACACAACAAAAAAAAAACACACACACACAGACACACACAAACGAAAGAGCCACGCACTCACGTACCACGTACTCAGCGTAGCCGCCGATTCTAAACAAGTTGATGAACTCTGCGACGCCGACGCTGCTGCTGCTGGCGTCGCTTGGCGTGTGCAGAGGAACAGGAAAAAAAAGTGTTTTTTTTTATGCGCACATATACATGCATATGCAAGCATATGTACATGCGCTGCACTTTTTTTTTATATTTAATTATTAAACACTATTATTAATACGTTTTTTTGTTGTTGTAATTTTTTATTACTTTTAACTCACACATACATTGGTAGAATGTACAAGAACCGTTGTTCGTAGCGCGACGAATGGATGTTGTTGTTGTTGTTGGACGAGAGACGACAACGAACACAACGAGGAGGAGGACGACGACGAACGACACACGTTGTTTATGCGACGAGCGCAAAGAACTGAATGAGAATGAAGTAAACACAGAAGAATTTTACAAGATGCAAAAGCGAAACACTAAACATGAAATGAAATGGCATGAAACGAAACGAAACGATATGGTACGGCAAACGCAACGAAACAACGCCAAGCCAAAAACTCACACAACCAGTTCGGCGCGCACAAAAACAGAGAGACAAAGAACAACACACAGACAACAACAACAAGAACAACGACAACAGCGGCGCGCATTGAAGCGGCATGGTAGCAAAAAATCTAGTTTGAGTTAACCAGCAACAACAACAAGAACAAGCAGCAGCAAAGAATGCTCAATGCGCAACGAAATGGCAAATGGAACGTATGTACATGTGGAATGTATTGTACATAGGCCAGGCAACGACTGCGCTGCCAGCGATGAGACTGACCTCTGACAACCTCCTACACACACACACACACGCACACACACTTACACACCAAGTACAGTGACAGCAGCAGAAGTACAAGAGTGAGAAGCAGAGCACAGAACAAACATAAATTGCGAGAGGGAGCAGTGCACTCAATTGCTGCAGGAAGTCTCTGCTGTGTAGCTGTGCCTGAGTGCAACAGAGAGAGAGAGAGAGAGAGCGCAAGAGTGGGAGTGAACGAGTTGCAGCAGCAGCAAAAACGAAGATGCGATGCTTGGAGAAAACAAAATGCCTCAACTTTTTATTAATTTACAGCAACATAATTGACTTTTGCAGTCAAGTATTGTATTAGGCTCATTCCCTTAATATATATATATATATATATATAAATACACATAATTATGAAATACATATTTCTCACAGGATCTATAGATACAAAAACAACAACAACACAAGCTAACTACAAGCGAAAGAGAAGAGAGCGGAAAGAACAGGTAATTGTGTTATTTGTTGTTGTGCATGTACATATGTACGTTTTTATATGCTTAGAGCCACACAATAACAACAATAAACGTTTTTATGTACATAAGTATGCGTGTACACTGTACATACGTATATGTATATGTATATGTGCGTATGTATGTATTAATCTCTACGCGCTGATGCAATAGGAAAAATGTAAAAGTCTGCGCAGCAGCAGCGAAACGAACGCTTGCGTCATGTGCGTTAACCAAGCTTAAGAATAGCGCGCAGCAGCGACGACGGCGACGGCAGCAGCGGCGGCGCACAATAAACCAGTCTATAAACGAGCGCTCTTGGCTACACGCTACATATACATACATACATAATTATGCTGCGCATGTGTACGTTCATATGTATGTTTGTGTTTGTGTGTGCTGGCAACCAAAAGGGCCTTAAACTTTGTTAAAAGTCAAGGTCAGTGATTTCTTGCGCGCTTTGGCCAACGTTGCCAACTTTGATTGAGTCTGCGCTGCGTAGAGTGCGAGCGTCTGTGTATGTGTGTGTGTGTGTGTTTGTGACTCACGCAGGAGGTGTGAGAGAGAGGAGCCCAAAAGGCACAAAGGCTGCGTTTAACTGCGCGTCTGCTTTATTTGCCCAGCCTCAGTCTCAGTCTGACTCTCTCTCTCTCTCTCGTCCCCTCCTCTACTTTTTCCCATTGTCTGTATTCCAAGAATTATGGGTTCAAGTGTTGCATGTGTGTGTGTGTGTGTGTGCACAGGAAACAAGTGGAAAATGGCACACGGAATGGATCTCAATGTCTTGTTTCAATTTCGAGTTTAAGCTGCTGTGATCGATCTGACTGGCCTGACTGTCCTTGCAAGCGGTTCATGAACCCCCCCAATGACGAACCGAGACGTTGAACGTGCCAAAGTAGCAAAAAAAAAAACAGAAAGAAGAAAAAAAAACGAGGCGATTCGAAGGCAGCAGTGGCAGCAGCATCAAAGAAGGCAGCGGCTTAAAAAACCATGACAAAAAATAACGTTGAAATATGAATTTTTTTTACTATTGGCAAATATATAATTACAAATAAGAGTTGCGAGTTTGCCAAGACAATAAATAGCATAAATATATCCTAAGTCTGCATTTACACGTTGAAGTTGCTTCAAGCTACCAAGGCTGTAGGCCATAAAAATTTGCCGGTTTAAACCTTAGAAAACCGGTTATTGAAGCTCCTGATGTTTTCCAACCCTGGTACATTTAAAATTTTGCATTTGATTTTTTCACACGCAAGCAACAAATCATCAAATCAGATAAAGAAAAATGCTTATAAGCAAAGTTCTGCACGCCTCAAGCTATAAACAATAGCTTCATGCAGCAAATTCAACGTGTAAATGCGGTCTGAGCACAGATAGACGCGACGCTGCATTATTTGATTAGTCAGCCCTAACCTCAAAAAGTGTTTTATGACCATATGTACAACTATTGTCATATTGACAGACAATTCAATCGAGCGCGAGCGCGCGCTCTATGCTCATTAAACCCAGCAAGGCAATTAAACGCCGGTTCGACGCGGCTCACTTCGGTGAGCGAGAGAGAGAGAGAGAGAGAGGAAGCAAGGGGAGAGTGAGAGAGAGCCTGGACAAAATGCAGCCCCTGGCCGGGCCCTTTTAGCAGCTGTCATCGTTATAGGCTGCCAGATGCTTCGTCGTCGCAGAGGGAAACCCAACCCAAAAAACTATTAAAACAGCAACAATGCACTCGATATACGTATACACACATACACATATACACACACATATTTGTTATGGCTCTTTCAATAATTTTTGGAACGAACAAAATAAAATGTGACACTTGAAACCGGAAATTAGGCAGCTTGTAGTCGAAAATTTTTAATGCAGCTGTCGTGTGTTCACACTCTCTCGCTCTTTCTTTGCCTCTCTTCGTATCCTGCTCCTTTTGCTCTCAGGTGTGTGAACAGTAGAGTTGGCTCGATCCGTTCTGAACTAGTTCGGTTAAACGGCTCTTTGAATTGAACTATTGTGCAATAACTACGATTATAGTTCCTTTAGTCTCTTTTCTTTTCCGTTTTAAGTTCAGCATTTTCAATAGTTTATTTTCGTCTATCGTTCATTCGACTAGTTCCTGTCTGAAATTCGTTGAACATTTAAGTTTTAAATTGTCAAAAGTTTTAACAATTTTAAATGATTGAACTAAATTGGGTACTTCTGGGTTTACTCCAATCTTTAATTGATTCTTTTGTCGGGAATGAACCAAAGAAACGATTAGCTTGCTTATGCGGAAAGGAACTTATTTTATCAAACTCAAAGGAACTCAAAGAAAGATTAGTTCTTTTATCAGGAAAGAAACTTCTCAATGATATACGCAATAGGAACTAAAATGCTCAACTCTAGTGATCTTATGCAAGGCTATAGCCTGTCTGCCAGACCTGCAGAAGAGAGCAAAGTCATTAAAAATCGTTCCCTGAGCGGCCACTTAACAGCAGGAAGTTGAAAAAAAAACAACACAAAAACCAAAAAAAAAAAAAACGGAAAAATAAAAAGCTCAAGGGAGCTTCATTGTGGAACACAAAAGCCCCCGAGGGAGCAACTATGATCGATTGTTGGAATTCTTGAAACAGTGTTGGGCCGATTATGAAAGAGTTTTACGCTTGATTGCGTAATAATAAAATACAATAATAAATAAACACATGCATGTTATTTAGCTACAGCTGTTAGTTCCAGCTAAAGAATGACGACCCTCTCTTACGTGTAATAAATATAGGGATACTTAAATAAACTCACTTTGGTGTGGTCACTGGGTCAATATAAGTATAGAATTGCACAATGTATATATACGTATATTTACCTGTTAAGAAAGAAAGAACAAAATGAATATAATATGTTATAAATATGAACATGATATGATGGTAGTTGTTTTAAAATTTCAAGAATTCGACACGTAATTTCAGACTTTTATGAAGACGTGAAGACATTCTCATTTTTCAGCGTCCAACCATATCCCCTTACATTAAGGCTAATTGGGGCATTTATGGAACCCTTATCCGAGAGACCACACACTTCAAAACAGAAATGTGTACAGTTTGTAAAACAAGTTTGCTTATTTCAAGGAATATCTGGCGAAACTAATGAATTATAATAATGTTTTTATTTATATAAGATGGTTATAAACTCATTAAGAAAAATTAAAAAACATATGTAGTTACTTTAAATTAATACAAAAACGAGGTTCCCCTAAATTATTATTTTATTTTCTTGAGTATAGTCGGAGCTTTCCGGATTTAACAGGAATAGTAGGTGTTCTTGGAATATTTTAAGGTTTTACCCATTTTCACTTTTTACATGATTTTGAATATTAAATTCACTTGCATTTGACCAAGAATTGAATTAACTAGCCATTGAGCTAGTATATTCAATCTCAAAAGTAATTAGAAATTTTTAGAAATTTAATTTCGCATAAAGTTTCGTATTCACTTCAATTCACGATCTCAAAATCAATGAGGCGTTCTCAAAATATTAAGGAATTTTAAGTTCGCATTAAATTTCGTTTAGTGTAATCCAGAACTTGTTTTCATTCAGTTCGCTTTAAGATCTCAAGCGCAGGGACCGTAAAAATGACAGTTTAACAATTATTTTCTGATTTTTTATAACATATAACAATTAATAATAAGAATTATTACTTAATTTTTTAAATATAAATAACTAATAAGAATTATTTTCTAACTTATATTATAATAATCAAAAATAACTCTTTTTATAAATTTCAATAATAACTCTTATTGCTTGACTTTTAAATCAAAAATAAAAAGCAACTCTTACTTTAAAAATCAATAATAACTTTGGCATTTATTTCAAAGATTAAAATAAAATTCTTATTCCATAACTCTTATTTTAACAATCAATAATAACTCTTATTGCATCACTCTTATTTTAAAAATCAAAAATAACACTTATTTCATAACTTTTATATAAAAAATCAAAAATAACTCTTATTCCTAGACTTTTATTTCAAAGATCAAAAATAATTCTTATGCCATGACTCTTATTTGAAAAATCAGAAATTGTTCTTATTCCAGTAATTTTCGAACTTTTAAGAAGACTTAATTTCGCATAAAGTTTCGTACAGTGTAAACCGGAACAGGTCTGTTTAGTTCGTTTTTTTCAATATCTAATAAATCTAAAAAAAAAATAAAATAAAGTATTTAAACACTCAATCATGATTTATATGCTACTTAATATAAGAAAGTACAGTCTATAAAATAGTGTCGATTGTATTTCCGATAATTATTATTTTTAATAACATTCATAAATTAAAAAAGAAAAAAAAAACAAAACAGGGTGTAATTAAATTCCTTTCCATATTCTTCTTGTCTTTTGGCCTCGCACTGACCTCATGGTTCGCTTTAAAGTTAAACTAATGAGCGCCCGCTCCCCCTCTACACCCAACCCCCCCCCCCCCCCCCCCCTGCCAAAAGCAGACAGGCATGTGCAGGAAATTTCAATCAGCCTCTTTACACACACGATGAAATCTGAACTTCTGCGGGTAGCTTTCAGAGCGCTCAACTTGAACTTTAGACAGTTTTTTGTTGTTGTTGTTGTTGTTGTTTTTGTTTGACGTTCCCAGAAACATGTTGCGAAAATTGTTTAAGGTCTAAGCCAGCAAACAACTAGCACAATAATACTAAAGAGCATGAAACAGAACAGAAACCAGTGTTAAAATGACATTAGTTGGGGGACAAGACAGACACACACATACATACAAACATAGATAAATACAAATAAAAAATGTTAACAAAACAAAAGTCAACGAACGGCTAAAAATTCACGAACTTGAAAAGAAGCAAAAAAAAAAAAAAAAAAAAAAGTGGCAACAGCGACGCAGACGCCGGCAGCGATGTCAATAAACCAACTAACCGTCGACCCGCGTCGTTTTGTTGTTCTTGTTGCGTTGTTGTTGTAGTGCGTGTGTAGCGCTGAGAAGAGGTGGGGGGGTGAGCCGCCCATGAATAGCCAAAACAACACCAAAACACCACAAAACAAAAACAAAAAAAAAACTATCAAAAGCCCAAAAGCAGTTAAATTTATAAACTTGTTGCTATCCACAACAACAAAAGCAGCAGCAACAACAAAAGCAACAACAACAACAATAATAATAATAATAATAACAGCGACAAAAGCAACAGCAACAATAAATTACAAATGCGAGCTTTGTACAACAACAAATCAGCTTGGGCCACTTCTTCTTCTTCTTCTTCATCATCTGCTTCTTGCTCTTTCGTTCCGTCTTCGTCTCATGTTGATTGTCCTGTGGTGAAATACGCTTAAAAGTTCTGCACAAGTCGGAAGTCGCGCTCTCTTTCCTCCTCTCCCCCACACTTCCACTCCCTCTTCCTTTCTCTCACTCTTCGTCTGCTGTTTGCTTTGTCATGCACGGGCACCCGCATGGCATACAAATTTACGTTTTTGTACGTGAGATATGATGGATGCCTGCTGCTTCTTCTTCTGCGTCTGTTGCTGCTGCTTCTTCTTCATTGTCTGCTTTTGCTTCTTCTTCTTCGCTGCCTGTCGAGTGATTTGGCAGATATTGAATTTCTAGTGCGAAGGACAGAGGACTGTCTGAAGATTTATGGCTGCTGGCAGACCTTATATGTATGCGTGCGTGCGTGTGTGTGTGTGTGTCTATAGGTGTGTTTGTTGTGGGCTGGAAAAGCTCCTAAGTACACGCATTAATTTTAACAAGTCTTAAAATGAGAACAGGCATCATTCGAACCCTCTCTTTCCACCACAACTTAATGTTAATTACAAGCCAGGAACCAACAACAACAACAACAAAAGAAGCAGTAACTTCACAGTGGGGTAGCGGGGTTGGGGCAGGTTGAGTGTGACGTTTAAAGCTTTTGTGGCTTAGGGGTGGGTTGTCTGTCTTTTTTTTATTGTTGTTGTTTTTGGCTTGCAGCAACGTGTGTAATTGATGAACACTGTTAATTATGGTCGGCTCTAACTGTCACTTAAGGTTAATTTCACAGCTGAGGAAGCCAAATGTTTAAGGCATAAACATTTTCCCAGGCACATTACCCAACCTAATGCTCCAAACACAAAAAATATAGGTTTAAACAAGCCCGTCGGAAGGGGAATACGGGCCCAGGTGGTACAATCACGGGCCCTTAACAGCACCTTTACAGCACCTTAACAGCCATACATGCGTATGGGGGTAAAACTTTAAATGACCTCCCCCCCCAACCCCTGTCAACGAGTCTGGGTTTAAATAGTTGCGGTTTGTTAACACTAAGCGGCATGACCCGGCGTTGCCCGGCTAAGTATTTGACCCTGATTGCTAAGCTCGACCCACACGCACAACGTTTTCTGTTTTAAGCTACAAAAAAAAAACTACAATTTTCAAACACTTTGTTCGCATGTGTGGGTAGATTTTGAATAAATCGGTGACCCACAGACTTAATTATTAATTGTGTTAAGCTTTGACAATGAGTTTTGATATCAATGACACGATAAAAGCAAAGAGTTACATGTCAGAGTTTTCTACTCAATTTCCGAACAAGGAAGTGAAATATCCGAAAATGTATGTGAGCCCGATTGCAGCGCTGCAAAAGACTGATTATATTTTGAATGAATCAGCGTATCATTCAGGATATCAATATGGATTTGATGAAAATGTGTTTTGAATTTAAAATTGAATTCATTCGAATTGAAAAGCTGATTTGAATTGAAATATGATTTATATGTGACTTTACGTTTTTACTTCAAAAATTAATTGTTTTGAAAGTTTACCATTTGGAAATAAACAACTCTTTTCTACTCTATACAATGCATTTTCTGAAATCGATGAAATGGTTTGAATGATAATTTTGTTTTTAAATAAAAACAAATTAGAAAATGAATTTAAGCCTGTTCCAAAAGCAGAAGTTATTCGCAAATTTAACATAATCTGTTCTTAGAAATTTTTCAACATCTTAAAAATGTGTTTTTTTGTAATTTTACAAAATTTATGTCAAAAATTCAGTTTCCTCAAAAGCTGTGAAAAATGCAGTTACCCAAACTCTTTGCTATTTTGAAGGCTTTTAATGCGAGTTTTGATAGTTTGGCTGTTTTAGTTGTTGTTGCTGTTTAAATCAAACAAAAGAATCGATACTGGGACTATCGATACTTCTCAGAAGATCTGACAGTTCAATGCCACAATAATTGCCCACTACAAGTTCCAGTTCCAATTCCAGTTACCATTTCGTTCCTTAAGCAAAACACCATCGCGCACTGTTTCTTTATTTTTATTTATTTTTTTTGCTGTTCTGTTTCTGTTGTTCTCCGTTGATCTTCACGCGCTCGCACCAAGGGCGGCGGGCAGTGGGGGTTGATGTTGGAGGGGGTAGGGGCAGGTTAAGCGTCTGTTCTTTTGTTTCAAACCCGTTTATTGGCTCTAGCTCGCTGCTGCTGCGACTGTTGCTGCTGCTGCGACTGTTGCTGCTGCTGCGACTGTTGCTGCTGCTGCGACTGTTGCTGCTGCTGCGACTGTGGCTGCTGCCCTGAGATTCTGCCTAGGCTGGCTGCTTGGCAGCATTTCAACTTTCAAAAAGACAAAGTCAGCGCCAGGTTATACATAGTACAAATACATACATACACATGTATACATATACAGCAACCCCTCCAAGTCTGCCCCCCCCCCCCTACCCCTCACACGACCCCTTTTGACTATTGTCTGTTGCTGTCTCTGGTTTGCTTTGCTCTTGGCCAAAATATATGTATGCATGTGTATATATGTGTGTTTTGCCATTTGCTTATTTATTTATTGGCTTTTGCAAAACTTTTGTTCTTGTTTCTGCTATTTGGCGCAATCTCTTCTTTCTTCTCGGCTCAGCGCTTTTATTTACTTAATGTTCAGCCTTCTCCCCCCCGTTGCCTTGCGCGCCCCCGTCCCCCTCCCTGCTCAGCCGCCCCCACCACACTTGTCATTAAGTTCCAAATGCTTTGCGCCTTTGTTGTTCTCTTCGCTTTTGTTGTTCTTTATTCTTTCACCTTTTGTGTCCGTTTCGCCAGTGGAAAATTTGGCAAAAGGTCAACGTTCATAATTGTTTCCAAACGCTTTTCAGCCAAACGAACCGAACCACGAGCAGTTCCTCCACTATATCCCATATTCCAAGTTCTACGAATACCAATTTGTTGCTAACTTATATTTTATTTTAAAGAGTTGGCATTTCTAGTTCCATTTGTTTGATATGTTACGTTGTTCATTTTTGACCCGTGAACTAAATCATTTAGCTTAGTTCATTTCTGACTCGTGAATTGAATCAGTCATTTAGTTTAGTCGTTCATTTTTGAATCGAGAACTGAATCAGTCAGTAAGCCAAGTCTTTCATTTCTGACTCCTGAACTAAATCAGTAAATTTAGCTTTTTGGTTCATTTCTGACTCGTGAGCTAAATTCCTCATTTAGTTTAGTCGTTCATTTCTGACTCGTGAGCTAAATTCTTCAATTCGCTTACTAGTTAATTTGTGACTCGTGAGCTAAATTCCTCATTTAGTTTAGTCGTTCATTTCTGACTCGTGAGCTAAATCAGTCAACTTAGTAGTTCATTTCTGAATCGTGAACTTAATCACAGTAGTTCATTTCATTTTGTTCATGAGCGATATCGGTCGTTTTACTCAACAGCTCACTTTTCATGAACGATACCGCTCATTTTACTCAGCAGCTCACTTTTTATGAACGATACCGGGTGTTTTAGTCAGTAGTTCATCGTTCATGAACTACAGATACCACTCAATCATAATAAAATTATAAATAGTTCATTTATATTTGATTCATTCCTGAACGATACTGTTAAATCAAATAAAGCCTATTAGTTTCATTAACGTTTAACTAAAGAGCTGAATAAAATGATTCATAATCAATGATCTACTAAGTAGTGGCGTTCATGAACGAGATGAACTACTAACTAAAATGATGAACGACTAAAAAAGTTCATTTTGGTGAATCAAAGGAATTCTGAACGAAACAACTCTATTAGGTTAGTTTTGTTAAAGGTATTTCAACAGATTATTTTCATCGGAAATGGCACTTTTGGGCTTGGTTAATCGTTCATTTCTATGGAGTAGTTCGTCATCCACACCTCCAAACTTTGCTTCGCTGGTTTTTCCCGTGAAGTGAGTCGTGGCTTCTGGAAAATAACAAAAAAAAAAAAAAAAAAAAACAACACAAAAAACTTCTGCTTGTGTGAAGTGAAGTAATTTGCATATATGCATGAAATGTTCTTCAACCCGCTTGTGGTTCTTTGAACTGAAGTTTTTACCCATGGGAGCCAAAGCAGCCCTTAACAATTTGGAGTCTGAAAGGGTTCTCGCAAAGCAAAGCAATCTTGAAATTAATCTAGTCAAATATAAAACAGCACAATCTTGAAATGAAAACATTTCCTGAAACAGCTGAAATGTTCAAAGACTGTTGCCTACCAAAATTTATGCAAGAATTATTTATATATTTTTGGATTGTTACAAAATCAAAGACAAAAAAAAAAAAAAAAACGAGCTTAGAAACAATTAGTCAAAACATGTTTATATAAAGTTGTCATATCAGCAATTTTAGTTATGCAAAGATAATTAATAAACCAAAAATTTACTGATTTTTTTTAAAATTTTCTTTACAATTTGTAAGCAGATAATCTTGACAAAAGAACGCGTTTTGTCTACTCTCAAAGGTCAAAAGGTTTCTCAATTCTGTCATTTTTCAATGCACTGTTGAGTACCCTAGAAACGGAAATTACCAAGCTCAAGCTGTATCTTGAGGAGGGTGCCGCCAAGCAAACCAAATTGAAACAATTAAATTATGTTATACATAATTATATAGTACTATATATATACATATGAGGCTGACCCAAGAGAGGAGAGACACGCCTGCAGCAACAACAAGTATATGAAAAACCATTACCAAAAACTACTCTAATGATGAATTTTGGGGTTTTTTGGGTTCGGCTTTTTTTTGTTTTTGGGGTTTGACTCTTATTTGTACGTTGATGAACCCGCGACATACGATCCCCCCCCCCTCAACAGTTCACTATCACAGCCAACAATAAAAACAACAACAAGCCAGCACAAACGGAGCGAAGCAGCGCAAAAGAACGTCGGCGGCGGCGGTGGCGTCCACGAACATTGACCTTCATTAAAGAAGAAGCAACAGTCGACGCAGCAGCAGCAGCAGCAGTCGACGCCGCAGCAGCAGCGCAAAGTTTTAAAGCTCTTTCATTCTCACACTAATTGCGCACTGTTTATACCCTGTACACAATGCATAACACAGGGTATACAAGTTCAGTTGTATAGAGTATGATATTCTAGTTCCTTTTGCAGAACGAGTTCAGTTGTTCTTTTCCCAACAAAAATGAACTAATCTTTATTTTAGTTCATTAGATTTTCTTTCCAAAAAAAAAACAAGAATAGTGTCTTTAGTTTCTTTCTTATATGGTTTCTTTAGTTTCTTTCTTATATGGTTTCTTTAGCATCTCCAAAAATATAAGAATTAAAAGTTTTAAGCTGCTTCGTAAAAGAAAAGTAGCTGAAAGAACTAAATGTACTATAATCAAAGATATAGTTCATTAGTTTAGGTTAACCCGGACGACTCTCCTCCTTGGGGCCTTTTAGGTCCTTGGTAAATCCGGAGAAATAGTTCATTAGTTTAATTCAAAGTCGTGGTCATTCGAACTAGTTCAGATCGGAGTGACCCAACGCTGCAGCTAAAGTTAAGCTCAATGAACAAACTTCAGTCGTTCAATTAGCGACAAAATAACAAGTTGTTAGTTCAAATGAACTTGCTTAAATGAATCGATTCAACTATATTTATCAGGCCTGTTTCGCTTTCCACTTTCAGTAAGATATTGTGAAAGTGATTTTGCCTTAAATGTTCCCATATTCACTTTTGTAAAGATTTTTTCGGATTGAGCTCACTTTCAATTGTTCAAGGATTGAATGAATGGCAAAAGGGAAATTTTGATCCTTTAATATCGAAAAACGAAACCGGAACATATTTAATTCTCTGAAATCTGAAATCTGTTAAATTGTCAGCTAACATTGAACAAAAGAAATCTAGCTCAACCGAATGTTTCAATTGGCTGTTAGAATTGAAATGCTGTATGTTAACAGAAAGTGTATATGTAAATTGACTGTTAAAATGCGACTGTTAGTTTTAAGTCACATATGCTGTGTTCTACTTTGGCTGTTAAAGTGTAAGGTATCACTGTTAAGACTGTTAATGTTAATCAACAAATGTTGTGAACAATTTTTAACTGTTAAAGTGTTGCTGTAAGTTGTTGATTACAAATTTTAGTTGATATTTGTGCTCTGTTATATTGTTTTAGTTAGTTATTATGTTGAAATCTTTGAAAATACTAATAACAGGGCAACGCACAGTCGTTCAGCTTGTTTTAAACAAGTTCTTGTTGTATTCTTCAGATGATCAATCACAAAATACGAAACCACACACACACACAGACACATACACTGACAGTTAGAGCGACAGCTTGACAAACAGATGTTAGTGTCTTGAGAGAGGCCGCAGTTTCCTTATTATGGCCATCTCTTTCATTCTTTGTAGCCATGTAAGCTGCTTCTCTTTCGCACCGTTAATTTGCGCTGAGTGTTTGCATATAAAGCAAACATAATAAACGTAATCGTAATACTCGTTGTATTATTTAATGCTATGACGGACAGACGGACGGCTGGACGAACGGACGGACACCAACGTGACATTTTACAACTTGGCTAGTCGAAAATGCGTTGCCTCAATTTGGTTTTTTTGGGTACATTCACTTCTCCGGATTTGGATTTTCGGCCTCTGAATCACCAGACACAAGTTGTTGTTGTTGTTGTTTTTGTTCTTTTTTGTGTGTTTGTGGCAGCAAAAGAATAAATAATAAGTATCAGGCCAAGCAACAAGAATATCTAATATGAAATCAGCAACGGCTGAAAACGTGTTTCTTACTCTGTGGAGTCAATTTTTTTTTTATATTGTTTTTTTTTTTTTTATTTTATTATTATTATTTTGAGCTGAAGAACTGAGAGTCGGTTCCCGACAGTTGCTACGCTTGGAACAGTCGGGGGTTACAATGACGCCAAAGCAAATTGTGAAATCATTTCTATTTCTAAACAACAACAGCGGAAGCAACAACAACAACACAAAAGCAACAGCAGCGCAACACAATCCAAAAAGCTCTACAAAACAAACGTATTCATATACTAAAATATATGCATATGTATGTAGGTTTTAGAGCGGGCAAAACATCGATAGTGTTAATCGAAAACATCGATAGTTTTCTATGCCGATAATCGAAAACATCGATAGTTTTCTATGCTGATAATCGAAAACATCGATATTATCAATAGTGCTATCGACAAATTACAATTCTCTGAAATTCGAATCTTTCCGAAATTAGAAGTAAAGTTGGCAAATGTTTACTTCAACTACTTTTCCGAAAATCGAAGCAATCATTCTGTTTTTGATCTCAAAACCTGCGAACAAATTTCAGAATGCAATTTCCGGTAACTTTTTTGCCTTATTAATTAAGAAAACTTCGTTTAAGTTGTGACATAACTTACAAATCGAGCCGTGTTATCGTTATCGGTGCTGTTAACGTTAACAGACTATTAGGGTTGTTGTGTTTTTAAAAATAATCTTAAAAATATGCACCAACAGCGCCAAAAACAACAGTTTTGCTACTCTGTTAACGTTTACAGCACTGTTAAGGACCTTTTTATTGTTTGTAACATGTTTTCAAGAAAGATTTCACACTCAAATTTCTTGCTCGCAATAATTGCATTGTCTAAGCACAGCTTAAAGGAAACATTTCCCTGCAAAATATTAATGAAAAGAAAATAATTTCAAGATATTTGCTCAGAAACAAACACAATTTGCTTGAGAAGAACATTAATTACTTAGAAACCAAATGTCAGTATTCATATAATCGATGTAGACATCAAAGTTTTGCCAGCTCTAGTATGTACATATGTATGTATGTTTGTATATGTACAATGTACATATGCATTAATATTTGCCTTTGGTTTGTTTTATCAGCGCAACAAATTTCGACCGAACTAAAACACACTCTGAATATTATTATTATTATTTCAACATACATAGTTAGTTAGTACGAATACACTGTGTGTGTGTACATTGTTTCAATATGGTTTCAGTTGATTTTTTTGTTTTTGTTTTTTGGGTTTCTGCTTCGAAACAAAAGCTTCATAATGTTATTGTTTTTATTTGCATTAACAGCTGTCTAGTCTGGGCCAAGACCGCAACACAACCAGACCACAAAAACAACAAGCAGCAGCAAGAACATGAAGCTGAAGAAGCAGAAGCACAAGAAGAAGAATAACATGACAACGACAGCAGCAGCAGCAGCGTGTGAACATTTTTACTGAGCTTAAAACAGATAAGCAAAGAGCGCCAAGTGCAAGCAACAAGAACAAAGTAGCTCACGACAATAAGCAATGATCGACAAGGACATACCTCGTAGACAGATCGAAAACAAGCGAAGAAATTCAAATATTAGAGTTAGAGTCGATCCAATCGGAACTAGTTCGAATGAGCGGGTCATATTCGTTCTTTAGTTCCTTTTCTTTTCCGAAAGAACATTAAACTAAAGAAACGACTAGTTATTTTATCCGCAAAGGTAAACCTTCGTTTTAATCAAAACAACAATCAAAAATGAAATAACGACGAAACAAGAAGCGGAAATAGACTTTTTTGCCGAAATATATCGTAATATATCGTAAAAGTCGTTAACAGTGCTGTAAACGGCAACAGAGTTGTAAGATCCTACAGCTCTGTTAACATTTACAGCACCGATAACGATAACATTACTCGGTTTGCATGCGTTTGGTGCAACTTTAAATCGAATTTTCGTAATTATTTAAGCCAAAAAGTGAATTTCCGCTTCTGAATTCGACATCCATTCATGTTTCCGCACAATTTGAGATGTTTTGGACACGTATTTGTTTGGAGGACCTAAAACGAAGATTTACCCCGGAAAGAAACTCAAAGAAACGATTAGTTCTTTTATCGGAAATGGCACAACTGAACTATGTATATCCGCAAAAGGAACTAGACTGCCCATGTCTAATAGATTTTAAAAAGTTGTTCCATTCCATGCGTTCCATGATAACGTTTCAGAATTGGTGCGGAATCACTTTTCAAAAATATGGTTTTATTATTCAATCTTGATGAAATATTTATGATAGTTAATTATACTGCAAAACATATTATGCTTGCGATTGACAGAAACAGTTTTTAAAAGCGAAGGAATTTATAAGAATATAGAATCAATCAGAATCAACGATTTTGGGATTCAAATTGAACGAAAATGGAACTCAAATAAACGATAATGGGATTCAAAAGACTCCTGAACGATATTGGGATTCAAAAGATTTACTGAATTGATTGAACTATAATGCAACTCGAATGAAAAATTAGTTCATTCAAAAGAAAATGAACAACTAAACTAATTCAATTGAATTGAACTGAAAAGCACAAATCTAGACTATAGTAAAAGATACTTCCTCTGCACATTTAATAGCTACAGGGTATAACAAGGCTGTGTGAGATGTTTCATATCAGCAGCGGCTGTAGATGAAGAACGGAATGAAGTCCAGTCAAACAAGCATAACGATAAAAGTCGAAACACATGCTGAGACTGTTCCAAGAAAAGCAAAAAAACAAAAAAATACTGACAAGCTGAACCGACAGCAACACAGCATTATGACAAGCAAAGATGAAGAAGCAGTCTTTTGGGAGTCCAGCAATTAAATTATTGGGCAGTTATGATTGCTGTTTCTAGGTAGTCTCCCAATTAGTAGTAAATTTTATAACACTTAATATGTTCTATCGCTGGAAAGTTCAGTAAATAAGCAAAAATCGAACTTATTTTCCAAAATGAGAAACGATTGCAACTTTAATCGATAACGATTCGGAATGAATTGTTCTCGGAAATGGAAACAGGGGTTTAAAGGCAGGCCTGTTCAGTTTTCCACTTTCCTTAAGATTTAGATAAAATTATTTTTCTTTAAATGTTTCCATTTTCACTTTTGGTAAGATTTTGCGGATTGAATTCACTTTCTCGTCATCAAGGATTGAATAAACTTGCCTTTGAGATAAGTTTCAATTCACAGTTTGAACAGCAATAAGGATATTTTCAAGCTTGCGAATGTGATTTATCCTTAGATTTTTTCATTTTCGCTTTTGGTAAATTTTTGCGGATTGAATTCACTTTAATTTGATCAAGGATTGAAAAAACTTGTCATTGAGTTAGTATTCATTTCACAAGATGAACAGCAATTTGATAAAGTGTTGAATTGACTTGTCATTGAGATGTTATTCAATTTACTTGATGAGCAACAAAGAAATTTCGAATCTTTGAAGAAATTTTAATTCCGCAAAATGTTGCCGAAAGTGGAAACCGGAACCGGCCTGATTTTGCTGTACTTTGTAATTAAAGAGAACCTCAACGAATTGGCCAAAATTTTTCATTTTAAACGAAAGTTCACTTGTAATGAAGACTTGAAGAATGCAATTTATGTGAAATTAATGTGAAATTGGTGCTTTTTAGGACAAAGTTCGTTGTAAATGGTTTTGTTATAAGCAAAAAGTATTGTACACATTTGAAGGACACAAAGTAGCACTTACATAACTCAAATTTTCAACTTTTTCAATATAAATTCAAGTTTTGATAAAGGTTTTAAACCTTTTTTTTAAAACTTGATCGGAGAATATATCAAGATTTTATTTGTCCAATTATTTGTACACTTTTTGCTTTGATTGCAAGTTGGTTGCTGTTTATAATTCAATTATAGATTTCCATAAATGCCATGTCTTTTAATTAACATTGTTTGGCAATTTTAGCTAACAAAAGGACAAGTTTAGCTATTGGGACACCTTTGAATATATATCTCTCTCTATTTATATGCATATCTTACCCCAATGCATTAAAGGTCGTCTCAAGTAGCCAGTTTCCTGCAGCAACCTGTTCGAAGCGAGAACCCTTGCTGTTTTCTTTAACCCCTATGATGAGAAAACTCATTACAAATTCCCACGAACCTTATCCGTCGTCCTATCCCATACATATACTTACTACCTATATTACTTGACAGCCACATAAAGGATTCATTTACAAGACAACCGCCCTGTCTGGCACTTTCTCGGACGTTTTTCTCTATTTACATATTGTGTAGCAAAAAGTAAAGCATAAAATTTAGCATACACATATTCATCAAGTCAAGTCAAGGCGCGCCCCCCTGTTGTTTCCCATGAATATATTTCTAAAACTGTAAACCTACCCCTAACAACGTCCCTAATTCCTTTATGCCGCTACAAAACTAAATGACCTTTAATGATGATATTCTGATTGTAGTTGTTGTTGCAGAATTAAGCAAATTACATGGCACAAAAGCCAAAATCATTCCATTTCGAAACGTTGAAGTTAAGTGCCATTTGCAGCTAAGACAATGCAGGAAGTGTCTGTCCGTTTTGTCCTTCCGTCTACTTCTTGACATTTACAACAATATCTGACCACGCCCATGACGAGGCATTTAAACAGCAGTAGCC
This sequence comes from Hirtodrosophila cameraria, assembly GCA_949708635.1. Lineage (NCBI taxonomy): Eukaryota > Metazoa > Arthropoda > Insecta > Diptera > Drosophilidae > Hirtodrosophila > Hirtodrosophila cameraria. The sequence continues at coordinate 80,751,677 of OX453090.1, forward strand.
ATAAAACACAGTTTTATGTATTATACAACAAGCATACATATATACATACATATATATGTGTGTATGCACGTATGTACATATATATATATATATATATATATATATACAGACGTCAAATAACACTAAAAATTTGTACCACTGTGCAATTAAAGCCGTCTTGACTTTATGGCATCATAAATGTGTAATCGAAGGGGCCTTGGTACATACTAGAGTTGTATTAAATCGTTCCTTTTGTTCATATGAGTCGCCAAATGGTTCATTCAAGTACAACAAACAACAAATTTGATTCAAATGAACAAAATAAACGAAAAAAGATCACAAAGCGGTTCGCTCCTTCAATAAACACAGGACAACTGAGTTAATTCGACAACAATTTTGTCTCAAAATAAACCAAAGGAACGAAAAGGAAACACTAGCTGAGAAAAATTCAAACTTCAACAATGCAACAAAACTTGACAAAAATAAAGCAATCGGTTCATTCGTTTGCAGAAAGAAATTAACAATTGAACTGATTCCACTGATAATTGAAATGAACTCAAATTAAGAAATTTTCAAATTTTAAAGAATGCAGCAAACTGGGAAAATGAACAAACTAAAGGAACTGGTTCGTTCATTAAATTGAACCACAAAGGACAACGCAATGCAATACATATATATACATAATATATTTTAATATCTACATAAATAAATGTATAAAAACACAATCAGGCGAAATTCATAAAAGCAGCGCGTTAAGAATACAGAAGGATACATCTCAGCATAAGCCACTAGCACCACCCCCTTCCTTACCTGTATTCGGCCACCCCATTCAGACATATGAAAATCAAATCAACAAGGGTTGTGCTATTGTCTGTGTATGCGTGCGTGTGTGTGTGTGTGTTTCCTCCACTGTGCGTGGGGTCAATGCACAAAAATGCGTAGAACGTGCGCCAGGACTCGCAAATCGTTTTCGAGGGGTGACTAGAGAAAGGAAAACCGGTGCCCGGTTTGGTTTCCCGGTTCGGTTGCTGGGTTCTGGTTTTGGTTCTGGTACAAGTCTGGAATGGTCCATCGCTTTTCGCGTGCCGCGCACAGCACACAAGATGGTGGCTCAAAAGTTTATTGACCCCACAAGAAGAAGAGAAACGCACAGACTTTGCGATATATATGTACATGTGTATGCATGAATTTTTGGGGGAGGCTGCAGTTGTGCTTCTTCTTTAGCCATCTTCTTGTTGGCTGTGTTGTCGTCTGGCAAACAGCGCCCCAGAGGGTTGATTAGCAACGCCAACCCCCTCCCCCAAACCCACCCACCTCTCCCACAACAAAAACTTTAGCCTTGCACCACCTTGCTTCCGTTTTGGGCATTAATATTATGGCTGACATGACTATTTATTTATTTGCAAGACACTTTTCCCCCCTTATTCGTACTTTTTTTTTTTTTTTTTTGGGGTGGCGTTGTTGTTGGCCAGACAGACAGAAGAAAAAAAGTAATAATAAAATAAACCTAAAAGGATCAAAGCCAGACATAGAAATGTTATAAATTTGTTCGCTTTGTGCGACGGCTGCAAAGCGTTCCACCCCTGGCCAAAACACACACACACACATACGCACACAAAAACAACAGCAGCAGCGAAGCAGGAAGAATAAACGAGAAGGGCAGAAAATGCAAGTTGAAAAAAGTGGCAGCTGTAAAAGTACAACAAAAGTGAGAAGCCGAAACAAAATCAGGCAAAATGGGCAAAAAAGTGAAACGAAATGAAACGGCACACAAATACATACACACACATTTACACATCCATACATACATACATATTTATGTAATTATAGGTACACTATGCATGCAGCCATGTACAGGACATTGCCATCAGGGTAGCACATACAAAACATACACACATATGTACAAAACATGCATACATATGCACATATTGCCTGTTAACGACAAGCGACTGCGCCGCTAAACATTATACACATACACTCACTCACACACACACAAAGAAACACAACTTTAATGTTGCAATTATGCAAAAACCAGAGGCAGAGCGCATTCGCAATCAACAGTTTCGATAGCTGCAATGTCCTGCTCATTTTTGTTATCGATATCATTCGATCGAACTCTGCTCATTTATTATCGAGAGCATTCGATCGAACTCTGCTTAGTTGCTATCGATATCATTCGATCGAACTATGCTCATTTGTTATCGATATCATTCGATCGAACACTGCTCATTTGTTATCGACTCGGCTCACCTGCAGTTCTCAGGTCTGGCAATATCGTTGCGGCAGCCCTTAAAAATGCAACAAATAAACAAAAACGAAAAACGCAACGTGGCAGAAAAGAAACCAAAAGCAAAAAGGAAACAATATAGCGACAAATTTATGTATGTATCTATGTTACATATGTACATTAGAGTTGTGAAATTTTGCTACGCACAAGTTCAATTGAACGAATCATTTTAATGAATCACTAAACTTATGCAATGTCTCGGAAAGACTTCAGACAATCGAGTCTGCTCCCATTTACGATCAAAACATTCGGATTTAGAGAGAAGTATACGAACCAGTGTTGCCAATTTAGCCATTTACACGCCAGATCTGGCTATTTTGATAAATAGCGATTGTAAATCGAACTTTTTTCTTTAATAAATCAGCTATTTTTTAGCTATTTAAGAACTGCTTGCAGAAAACTATACATTCCTGAATGGGTGTTAACTATAAAAAGTTTTTGCTAACAATTTAGGTATAATACTTTGACGATTTGGGACTACTCAATAATTTTCAAATAATAAATGTACAATTTACATTGTACATATACATATGTATGTATGTACGTATGTATATTTTTTCTGTGGAAAGTGTTTTAAGATCGTTAAAGCCCATAAAATACTTTTCTGTATCTTCATCCCAACATGTGAAAAATAATAATGAAATGAACATAATTGAATTCATCTAACAGTTCATCTAACATCTACAGGAAAACATAAAATTCTTTTTTTTTACTTTTTTACTACTACCAAATGAGAGGCTTCGCCTCTTTGCTACAAGCGAGAACTTAAAGTAGAAACGTCATCGTTCAAATGCGAACAAAGGTCACCAAACAAGAAGAAACGTACTAGATGAACTACATTCGTTCGTTCAGTTTGTTGAATAGTTCAATTGAACTGGTTCCGAACAACACTATCGCATATGCGTTTGTTATATTAATGCGTGCTTTTGCTTTGCCAGCAACAAAAAACTGGACGCGACGGTGTTGCCAGACCTTCCCTTGCTGCTGCTGCTGCTGAGAGACGCTGTTTGCATTGTCATTGTTGTTATTTTTGTTGTCTGCCCTCGTCATTTGGTTGTTGTTGTTGCTGTTGTATGTTGATTTTGGGAATTCTAAAAATGCTGCCTCCTGTCTGCAGCTCTCTGCCACTAACGATGGACGAACGCCGTTCAATGTCCTCTTCACGTTTGCTTTTTGCCATAGCTACATACATATGCACACACATACATACATACATATATATATATATATTTATATATATATATTGTCGAAGCCATATCGGATGCAGGCTGCTGGGCAGTCTTCAAAGCCAAACTTGCAAGCGGACAGCAGAGGGGAAGAACGTCAGCAGATGACAGGTTTTTTATTTTTTTTTTGGTTCTTTTTTGCTTTATGTGTATTTATTCTGTGGCTGCTGCACAGGATGTTGTCGTGGTCTGTGCCATTGCCTTGTGTGTTCAACGCCCGCCTCGACAGGGTTTATTGTTTTTTGTTTTGTTTTTTAGTTTTCATGGTCTGCCGCGGTTCTTCTGCTGTTCCCTTTTTGACAGCCAACCAGCCGCCGACGTTGCCAGACATAAATAAATGTGTACATATGTATATGTATATATTTATATATATACATATATATATATATACTGTATGTGTCATTTAATCTGCTGTTTCTTGAAGTGCGAATTTATATTAATTATTTTACTATATTTCTATTGAATAAATACATTCCTGTATTTATAATATAGTCTGGGAATTAACTCTTTCGACTAGAATTGGTTCAATCCATTCTGAACTGGTTCGAATGAGCGGTTGTTTGCATCAAAGACAACTCAAGAAGCGATAAGTTCTTTTGGCTGGAAATGAACTAAAAACAAGAAACAAATGTGCCGATGATATATACACTTGCAGAAAAGATTTGCATAAGAAAACTTATTTTTCAACTGATTGTTAAGATAAGATATAGACATTCGATTTTGATACAATTTGGTCAACATGTGTAGAAAGTGCTTTAATTTAGATATAATGAGTTTGGTCGAGATATATTGAAAAACACAAAAGTTTTTCAAACAGAAACTTAATTTCATCCGATCGTTCCTATGGCAGCTTAAGATATAGAAGTCAGATTTTGATGAAATTTTGTCATCATGCATAAACTCTCCTTAAACTTAGGTTAAGTGAGTTTGTTGAGTTGTCTTGAAAAACCAAAAACATTTTCATACAAAAACAAATTTTCAACCGATCCTTTCTATGGCAGCTTTATGTTATAGTTATCCGATCTGGCCAATTCAACTATAGGTACTATCTGCAATAAGAAGAAGCAGCTGTGCCAGGTTTCATCAAGCTAGCTCTAGATTCTAGAACAAAGTCTTAAAAAACTCATATAAACAGACGGACATGACAGACATGATAAAACGAAGATTTACCAAAAAGGAACTAAAGAAAGGGAACTAATTCAACTATATTCGCAAAAGGAACTAGAATGCCCAACTCTACTTTCAATAGCTCATCATTACATGCTCTCAACAGAAGGACATGCATGCAAACGAAAGAGTTAGTGATTCAAATGAACAGCAATGAGCTACAAAGCAAAGCGACTCATTCGTTCATTTAGTACAAATTGAACTAGTAAACTGATGCCATGAATTCAGCTGAAATGCACAAATCTAAGGTATGTTTGGTACACATATAAATATTTATAAAAGCACCAGGCACCGGCGGTATTATAATATGGTGTATTGTATTTCAAAATCTTGCAAGATTCGCACAACAAATAAATGTGGGGGCGATCGTTGCCATTAAATTGCAACTTCTGTGAAATCGAAGTAAACATAAATAATTGTTTTGACAAATCCAAATATGATATAAACAAGCCGATCAAAAGCAGCATGCCAAATGTATGTACATATGTATTGTACGTACATTGTACATAGCATGTACATAAATATGGCAGCTGTCGTGCTGCACATACACAAACACACACATACATACAACGTAAATGCAAATGCACTGCAAAAGGGCGCACAGCATAATAGGGGAAACAAAATGGAAACGAAACGCCGACTAGACTAAATTGCAAGCCAAGGGGAACGCATAGCACGCCGAGTGAAACATGAAACGGCGCCAAACGCCAAAAACAGCAAATGACACACACACACACACACACAGACAGGCTCTGCTATTACAACACACGCTTAAAGTGTGGGTGTGGGTCTGGGTTGGACACCGGGACGTGGGAAACGTTTTGAGATAACGGAACACGCTTTGGCGTTAGTCACCACCAAAGAGACAGGCAGACAAAGACAGGCTGCTATAACAAACAACAGATGTGAACGTCGATGACGACGTCGACGTCAACGTCGGTACCAGCAGCAAACAAATGAGCCGCAAGGCGACGCTAGAACATGTAAAAAATGAGCACAGTGGCGGCGTGTGTGGGGGGGAGACGCATGAACGGCCTAGCAACTACTAAAGTAATATATATATGTATATGTGTACATGTTTTGTGCATATGTATTTGAAATATAAACAACAAATCAAAAAAGAACAGCAGCGTTGACGACGCTGGCAGCGAACTGGTCTTCTAGTGTACGCTTCCGCCTTTGCGCACGCTCGGCGTTAGCGTCAGCAGCAGCAGCATGAATTTGCATAATTTGCTTTTTTATGCATAAGTTTTGCATTTGTATGTGTATGAAAGGGGAGGCGTGGCATACAACATAAAAAAAGACCCAAAAAAATGACACCTTTTTGTTCAATAAAATATATATTTGTGTTTAATTTTACAATAAGCAGTTTTTTTTTTTTAATTTTGCATTTTTTTTTTTTGCTGTTTTTGCACAAACCTGTATTTCATTTGCTGTTGTTTGTTGTTGTTGCTTCGCTGCAGTTTATTTTCGCCGTTTCTTTCTTTATTCCTGTCTGCATTGACGCACAAAACGAAGTGTTGCAAAAAAAAAAACAAAAAAAACTTTTGTGCTCGTTTGTGGTTGCTGTTGTAGCTTTTGTTGTTGCAGTGTCGGTGTTTTTTTTTTTTTAGAGCAATGCGCCGATGCCGACGTTCACGTTAAATGCATTGCACAAATAATTATGTTTGCAGTTGCATTTTTTTTTTTGGTTTTTTTTTTTTTTTTTTGCCGCCTTGCTTTACATATCGTGTGGGGCGCTGTTGTTTCTTTTGCCGCCTTTTCTGCTGTATAAGACTTTAAGTGGTTGTTGTTGTTGGTTTCAAATACAAGCACACATACATGCACAAACACAACAATACTCGCGGCGCTTTATTTAATGCAATAATGCTTGTGCTGCTGTTTTCTGTTTGTTTCTTATTTTTGTTGTTGTTTAGTTTGGCAACTTTTATTGCAAGCGTTGAATTGAAATATAAGTATTTGTTGCGCCCTAAATAACGGTTTTCACTATTTAACAAATTATAAATGAACAAGCAAAATGCTGTTTTGTAAATTCGCAGTGATTCAGTTTTGGAGCGTGTTCTCGCTGTCTGTGCAAGAACACGGATAGTTCAAAGTTATCGTAGCAGCGTGTGTTATCGAGCACAGCTATCGATAGCACAGGGCTGACAAGTAAGCCGATAAACTGTTAACAGCGTCAAGCTTGGGCTGTGGAGCGCTTTGGTAGCGCGTTGGGTAATCCGTTAAAAAATGCTGGTTTTTGGTCTAAAAAAATGCGTTATAATTTAAAAACGCGAAATCCCCGGGCGGAGGTTGATTTTTGGTAATTCTTTGTTAGAAGGCCCGTAGTTAAAGAGCGGTCAGAAGCAGCGGATTTTGGGCTCAAAAATTTCGAAAAAATTTCAGAATGTGATTTCCGGCGGCGGTTGTTGACTTTTTTGCATAATTCATTAAGAAAACTTCGTTTTAAGTTGCAAAAACGCATGAAAACTGAGTCCTGTTATCGTTAACAGTAGTTCATTTTTTAATAAAGTAGTTCAGTTCTTGACTTAGCGCAGCTGCTGTTTCTGACCACTCTTTAACTATGGGCCTTCTAACGTTGAATTACCAAAAAGTCATCCAAAACTAGAATGTTTGGATCGATTTTGGCGTGCAAAACCTCAATTAAAGAATTGCTTCTAACTCTTGATAATGCTATTTACGCTGTTAAGTAAATATTTAGCTATTTGTGTTGCACATTGACGTCACAATTTCTTTACAGCATATGTTAAGTTAACAGACATGCGCATGTTGTAATCTTCAGCTTTTTATGCCATGATTGTGCACGTTGTTGATAAAAACAACACAGTTCATTTTTTATTTAGATTTATTTAATTTATATTTTGCTGCACAATGGGCGCATTGGCTGAGGTGAGTTAAAATAAACAGTATACAAAAATATAAAAACTGTTGAAACACTCAAGTGCAACCAACTTCTAGCTTACAGGCGATGAAAAGAACGGTGAGGGCTCCCGCACATTTGTTTTCATCAATGAGGGCCACACGCTGGGCAATGCGTTGAAAACAATAATAGCACGTTATCCGGAGGTGGATTTCTGTGGCTATACGATACCACATCCCACGGAACAGAAGCTACACTTTCGCATACAATCGCAAAGGGAACGTGCCATCGATTTGTTAAAACGCGGTTTGGAGGATCTGGAAGCGCTATGCGATCATACAATGGCAACATTTGAAAAGGAGATAAATAGCTTTAATACGGCAGATGTGGAAATTCTTTAAAATACAATTTACAAACTAATATCAGTGTTAACTAGACAACGCTGCGTGCCTTCTTTGGATCATAGTTGGGCTTGCGCAAATGATGATAATTCGGCAGCACCTTGCGCAAAAAGTCAATCTGCAAAGTTTGTGATCCCTGCTTCTCAATCGCCTCCCGCTGCAACGCCTGCTCACCATACACAATCGTATTCTCCGGCAGCAGCTGTGCGGTGCGCATTTGTATGCCTGCGCCAATTACACAGCCGCTGGATACGGTTACGCCCTTGCCCACAAAGCATTTACTTTCGAAAACATTCTTATCACCAATGCGTGACGCCTCCACATTGCAGCCCACCTCAAAGACATTGTGGCTGCCAATGCTTAGTATATTGTTTGGATCCCAGCTGGCGCCTTCCGGCAGTCGATGTGCTATGGTTGCATACTCCTCCACTATGCAATTCTCGCCAATTATAATGGGTCCCGCCTCGCTGATAACTGTTGCACTGGGATGCACAACGCAGCCAGCGGAAAAGGTGATGTCACCGCGTAGAATGCTTTCCTCGCAGACGACCGATTTGGCATAAATGCGTATGCTAAAATGATTTCGAAATTATGCTTATCCTGTATCAATTTCAAATTGCAAAAAATCTTACTTGTTTTCCACTGGCATTGCAATTATTGTTTTCAGTTTTGCCCAATTTGTTTATTTTTTGCTAGAAAGTAACAATCTGGCATACACTAAATTATCGATATATAAATTGCGCATATTTATCGATGTTCGAATAATTCAACACGCAAAGCGAGTACTGTTGTCGTTTACAGCGTTGTATACGTTAACAGTGCTTGCCTGGCAAGCATCGTTTTAAGTACTCCAACCAGTTTTGGTCTCAGCATGAGCCGAAAAATAAGAATCAAGAAGCGACAGTTCCCTTTTTTGCTTAAACAATTACGAGAAATTCATTTGAAATTGTACCAAACGCATGCAAACCGAGTTTTGTTATCGTTATCGGTGCTGTAAGCGCGGCGCCAAAATCAACAGCTCTGCTACTCTGTTAATGTTAGAAAAACTGTTGGCGATAGCGGACAACTTTAAACAAAGTTTACTGAATTCAATATGCGAAAACGGCAACCGTCGACACCGGAAATGGCATTCTCAAATTTTTTTTTCTGATTTTTTGAGCCAAATACGAAATTATTTGATTTGATATTTGGAATGGTATAAAAATTGACGCTAACTTGACGCACATTAATTTTAAAATCTCTGTTAAATTGATGTATTCTGTTAAGAACTCATTCTTCTTCTTTTTCTGCCAGCTGTTCTAGCCAAACAAACCGAGCAAAATTTTTTATAAATGAGTTTTTGTACAATAAATATTATTGAAACACAATGGAAACCGTCAACGCCACCTACTCGTACATTACGAATCTGGAGGTAATGGAGATACTACAGAAGATCAAAAGCACCAAAAAGAAGTTTGGTATGCGCAATCTGGCTACAGTCACCTACGAGGCTCTACAATTTTTGGAAGAATCGGCCTGCAAGACCCAAACACGTGAAGCCATTAACAAATATCTGTGCGAACTGGCACCCTATCGCTTGATGCCCCACGAGATGCTTCAAATGGTTAACGATCCACCAACCAGTGCGCTGCACACACAGCTACTCATCGATGATAACAAAGTGCCGCTCACCGACGAGGAGAACGAGGCCATCATTGAGCTAACGTATAAACATTTTAATACCGTTGCCGGAACCAGTGCGGAACCAGCGCAACCAAACCCACAACAGTGATAGCTAGAATTTAAATCATATTGTTATTTGATATAACTTCAGTATATATATATATATATATAAAAAAAAAAAACGAAATGCTTTATTTTTTAAATGAACTCATTTTATTTAGAGTTGGGTCAATTTGAACTCAACTAGTTCCAATGACTGAATATTTGAATGGAACTACTGAACTATATTTTCTAGTGATGGGAGTGGGAAGGGAATCTCGTGGCCCGGCAAAATGATTTTGCAAATTCATTGCCTAATATCTCAAAAATGTTTTTACCGATTTTTATGAAAATAACTGGTATAGAAATTAAAGACCATGATTAATTCTGTATTTAAAAAATTTGTGTACTATTTTATTACTGTTATTTATTTAGATTATTAAGTGCCCTTCACTGGTTCCGATATTACTGGCTCCACATTGATAAGTGTCGTAAGTGTCCATCTCTAACTTGACGCACATAATCTATCTTATCGAAAAAGATAAAAACGGTATTCCTAGGCTTCTAGAATTTGGTCACACTGTTTGTTTCTCATATTGCTGATGCAATTTGTATTGCAGTTTCTAAAGCCGACAGAGACTATTTATTAAAGAGTTTTCTCAGTAAAATATTAGTCATTAACTAAACAACATGTCTGCGGATCAGTTGGCCGAGTTATCGTTGAGTAAGTAACAATTTTTACATTTATCAAATGAATACAATTCAACAATGCGGCATTTGTCGCTGTGTCCACGTTGTCATGTATATGTAGCACGGTGTAATAATAAAAGGTAGTCCAGTTACCAGTTGCTAAGAACTAGAACAAATGGCAAGATTTTTAAATTCAGTTTGTGTTTTAGGGGTTGGTTCAAGTGCTGTTAACTGTCGATAACCGAAGAAAAACAAAATTGATTATTGGAAATAACTAAAAATAGCTCAAATTAGCTAGAAATATCTGAAAATAGAACTTTACTTAAAAATCAATTAAAAAAGAATTATATATATTCTAAGGTCATCTAGTGTTTCAGATTAATATTATTATTTCCTGCTGATTTCTACTTGGTTGGAAGCAGATACAGAACCTTTAAAATGATAGGGGGAAAACATTATTCTTTTTAATTTAACACTTGTTCAGGAAACTTTGTTTTTATGTATAGCTAAATCTAAAAAAATGTTATAAAAAACTTAAAAAAAAGGAATTAGATTTGATTTTTTAAAATTGGCCACACTGTTTGCATGCGCCGACTGTAACAATTGGTGACTCAGCGTGCACCACCTTATATTTGTATTTATTTATTTGTTAAATTAATTTCGAATTGTATTACTTGAAATTTTAAATTCATTTTAAAAATAATTAAACTAAAATAAATACAAATAATTAAAATTAGTTTAACATTTAAAGAATTACAATTTCTAATTCATTTTAACATTTATGGCAAGAATTGGGGAAAACCCGGAAAAAAACCCAATCAGAACTAAAGCAATAGAAAATCAAAATGTTAGTAAGAATTAGTTGGCAATAATACATGAGTTTTAAATATAAATAATATGATATGATATGCGTTTTAAATATAAAGAATAAACATTAAAATTTCTACAAATTGGACAGATTATGGAATAAGTAGTCTAAATGCAGGAATAAAAGCAGAATTGCGTGAAAAAGGTTATTAAAATTACAACATAAGATCCGAAAATCGTAATGCATAGTTTGTATTACAGGTTGGAAGAGAAAGAGAGAGAAAGTCTCTTCCACTTCTTATTAGAGTAGTAAAACTAATTTGGCATGGATAAGAAAGAGAGGGCAGATCTTGTTTAGTAAAAGTCAAGAAAGTTCAGGAATCAAGCGACTATATTTTTTTTTAGAGATTCTTTTCTGTACTGTTAAACCTTGTCTTGGGGACAGCATATTACAAGATTCATACTCAGGAATAGAACGAACAAGTAAAGTATAAGCAGTTTATCAGGCCTGTTCCCATTTCCGATCATTTTTCATTCCTAATCGTTGCCGATTTCGTGTTGCCGTTTTCGAAAGCATTTTCAATTGAACTCGCTTTTGAACAATTAGTTTCAATTATTCTTTTTTAAAAAACCGAACTTTCCATTGGTAATTGCGATTCCGCATGTTTTGATCGGAATCGGAAATGGGAGCAGGTCTGTTTTTGTGTTTAAACCATATTTTGTTTAAGAAACTGAAATGAGAAACAGGATTAAGGTGCTTGTACCTTTAATGTCACAGAAATCGACGGAGCAGCAGGAAATGAAGCAGTCGATCGTAGAATTTGAAGCTGATTGAGCTTAAAAAATATTTAAAAATCGTATTATTATTTGGTTTAATGGTTCCACATTTTGTTGCAGGTTCGCTCTTCACATCAGAGAAGCGTGGCAACGATGAGTCGGGCGATGGTAGCGAATCAAAGCCATATAAGACCATATTGCAGGCAATGCGTCATGCTGGCAAGGAGCCCTTCCCCACCATCTATGTGGACAGCAAGGATCCGGAGGCAACTGAAGTTTTTGAGCCCGCTGCCAAGTCGCAGTTAAAGAAAATCCAAAAGCTATTCATACGCGAGGGCCATAAGAATGCAGAGAAGCAGCAGCGCGAGGCCGGAGATGCGGAGAAGCGTCAACAGAATCTGGAAGAGGCACGCAAGGTGAAGATCAGTGAGGATCCAAGCTTGCCAGTGGCCAAGAAGACACGCATCGTCGAGGGCGCCGGCAGTCGCGATGCACGCATCAAAGTCTACGGCTGGGTGCATCGCTTGCGTCGTCAGGGCAAATCGCTGATCTTTATAACACTGCGTGATGGCACCGGTTTCTTGCAGTGTGTGTTGAATGACTTGTTATGTCAGACTTATGAGGCAGTTATGCTGAGTACGGAGAGCACTGTGCTGCTTTATGGCACGTTGAAGCTGGTGCCCGAGGGTAAAACGGCGCCGGGTGGCCATGAGCTGCATGTGGACTATTGGGAGTTGATTGGTTTGGCGCCGCCAGGCGGTGCCGATGCCATACTTAACGAGGAGGCGCAACCGGATGTCCAGCTGGATAACCGTCATATTATGATACGCGGCGAGAACACATCGAAGGTATTAAAGATGCGCTCCGTGGTGATGCAGGCATTCCGTGCGCATTACTTTGAGCGTGGCTATAACGAGGTGACGCCACCAACGTTGGTTCAAACCCAGGTTGAGGGCGGTTCCACCTTGTTCAAGCTGCAGTATTTTGGCGAGGAGGCATATTTGACGCAGAGCTCGCAGCTGTACCTGGAGACATGTCTCCCAGCGCTGGGTGATGTATTCACCATTGCCCAAAGCTATCGTGCCGAGCAAAGTCGCACGCGTCGCCATTTGGCCGAGTACACGCACGTGGAGGCCGAGTGTCCATTTATTTCATTCGAGGATTTGCTGGATCGCTTGGAGGATCTTGTCACTGATGTGGTTGATCGCGTGTTGAAGTCACCATGGGGCTATCTGGTTGCTGAACTAAATCCCGATTTTAAGCCACCAAAGAAGCCATTTAGACGCATGCCCTATGCGGATGCCATCACCTGGCTCAAGGAGCACAATGTCACCAAAGATGATGGCACATTCTATGAATTTGGCGAGGATATACCCGAGGCACCCGAACGCAAAATGACCGATGCCATCAATGAGCCCATTTTATTGATCAAATTCCCAGCTGATATTAAATCATTTTATATGTCACGCTGCGTCGAGGATCAACGTCTCACCGAGAGTGTTGATGTCCTGTTGCCCAATGTGGGTGAAATTGTTGGCGGCTCCATGAGGATTCATGATAGCGCCGAACTAATGAAGGGCTATGAACGCGAAGGCATCGATCCCAAGCCCTACTATTGGTATACGGATCAGCGTGTCTATGGCACCATGCCACATGGCGGCTATGGCTTGGGTCTGGAGCGTTTCCTCTGCTGGCTCCTCAATCGCTATCACATTCGCGAGGTCTGCCTGTATCCACGTTTCCTTGACAGATGCAAGCCTTAAGCTTACCCAACTTAACCAACCCAACTCAGCTCTATAATGCATTTAAAAATCATATTTAGCGTCTGCTTTAATCCTTAAATCCTTATATGTGCACGAATCCTACGTATAGCTACGTACAAAAATAATGGCCTCTGAAAATCAGCAAATATATTATAGAAAGTTTTGCTAACTGCTAACATCAAATATCTATGCAACTGTATTGAAAATTACAGCCTTTACGAATTTTCAGTCATAACTAATAAAAAGAAAATTTGGAACTAACATGTATAATTGCTTTCAATATTTGCTGGAAGTTCTGCACAAAGAGAGGAGTTAAGATGTTTGGGTACAATTTAAATTCCATTCGGGCAAAGAATCTAAAAACTGGTTTTTCCACCGATTTTTTCCACAGTTTTAAAGCTAGAGCAACCAGACACAGTGTAATTTTGCCACGCCCACCCCCGCCCTTGGAATCGAGCAAAGTTTGTTTCTACCAAACCTGTAGAACAGGCCCAACCAAATTTAAATTGATGGAAAAACTTGAATGATTTTTCCAAGTATGTTCCAAGATTCATCAATATAAATTAAAAACAGACGGATAAGCAGACAAAGACACAGACAGGTGGCTAGGTCAACTCGGCTGTGATGCTGATCAAGAATATATATGCTTCACGCGGTCGGATCCATCTTTTTTAATGCGTAACACAATCTGATGAATCGCAGTGTATGTTAGGTTATATATATAGTAGTATTTTAACGATCCATTTATTCTTCAAATTAAAAACAAAAAATTAAAAAATATAGTAGAATATTTAACAATAATGTATACCATTAATGTATGTTAAATCACAGTTACAATAATATCAGCTTGTGATATTGTTAAGTAACTGTTCAATGCTTTTATCGACAAGACTTTCGTTGGCAGGCGTTTCATCTAGATCCATGTCCTCCTCTTGTGGTTCCTCTTCTTCGGCATAATATTCCTCATCATCGGCATCACCATCACCGAATGACTGAGGCACAGCATCTACTTCGGCGGTTAGATGCTCCTTGCGATAATGATTACGCAGCAGCTCACTGATGGTAGCACACACAATCTGTCGCACCTGGGAATCAAAACTGGGTGGCAGCCAGCCGGTGCGTTCATTGCAAACGGCACCAGTTAGCGGCGTGGGTATCTTGTCCAGCATTTCTTGGATCTTTGGCAGACGCACATCACAGTAGCGCAGCATGCACTGACGGGAACGCGGCAATTTGGTCTCGTCAAAGTACGGATAATCAATGTTTTGCACTAAATCACATTTGGGCTCCTCGCCAGCAACCGTTTGTTTCAGCTTGGCCGATTTGCGTGAATAAACAAATTCCGAGACGCCGGAACCGAAACGCAAACGAAAGTCAAATGTTTGAAAATGTCGACTCTTGAAATCCTTGCGTGGATCATAGCCATAGCGTACATACAGCGTTCGCCAAGGACCATTGCTAAAGTAGAACGCCAGCGATGGTATTATGCATTTAAGCTTATCGTGCGACACACCCGATTCATAGAGCAGCGCTATACGCGTCCAGATGGGGCTATCATCAAACAGTTTCTTCACACGTGCAAATTGCTCATCCGACACATATTTGACTTTGAGGCGTTTGAGTATTTGTGCATCCGGTTGGGTGGGAAATGTATCCTGCATATTGAATGAAACGACATCATGATTTTCATATGTTGACTTGGCCAATACGCCAAGCACCTCATGTTGGCCATTCTCTGGGCCATCAATACGATAATTTCCACCATGCACAATGTCAACGCGCGCAAATACTTCCGGCAGGCAGAGCAGCTGCGGCTGTGCACGTCTAGAAGATATTATATATTTAATAAGAGTATATGGTATTTGTTATATATATATATATTAAATATACTGACATCCAACTGATTTCGATACATTTAAAAATTTGAAAGGGTGGGATGGTACAGTTAATTTCTGATTCGGAACGAGTGGGAGGGAAACGAATTTTTCCTTCCGTTGCCATCTCTTTCAAATGCTTTGTGATGCCTTCGTCACTAGCGTGGACCGCCATGCACAGTTATATTTAAACATGCCGTTTCACTCACTTGAAATAGTCCAAATCGGTGGAGTCACGCGGTTGTACCTGATCCCAGGCATATGTTAGATCAGCAGCGGCGTTGGCGTTTTCGCTTCTTGGCGTGTGCCACAGTGGCAGGTACTGAAAGTCACAAAGCGCTGCAAGTGATTCAATGCTGTATATAACTAGTTAGAATCTTAGAAAATATTTGATGTCTTACATTCAAAGCAGAAGCTGCGACTGCAATGGCCCAGCACGCGCACAAAATGCTGTGGTGGACGCGTTTTATCACGTTTGTGTCGTCGCACGGTTATTGATAACAGTACGCCCGACTTGTCCGTGCAGTCGCCAAAGGTGGGCTTGTTATACGGATTGTCCGGATGAAAGTGCAACTCCAAGCGTTTCTTTTCGTCGCCCAGCACCTGTGGAAGTTCATATCGTTAAAAGTTAAATCTTAACACATTCCATAGTTCTTGCCTTCGATATGTTGACAATGCCGCCCAACGTGGACAGCATGCGATCCTCGTTGACTACACGGCCAGGATATTCAATTAGCTCATATTCTGGCTGTGGATTAAAGCTTAGTTGGCGCGACATGCTCGAAATTCGCTTTGTTTACAAAACAAAACAACTATGTTTTGTTATTTTGCAGCTGTAGGGCTGTAAATAGCGCCAGAAATGTTATCGATTTAGGCAACTATAGCGTGCAATGCAATCGATATATTTCGATAGCTATTGTGGTACGCAGCTCATTTTGCATGCAAGGCAAAAACAATTTATAATTTAATGGATTTTGTAAGACCAGTTTTTCAAGTTGGCTTAAACGCCATGGCGCTTTGTATTTTTTGGTCAAAAATAGCTACTTACAGCACATATTTACATGACAGCGTTCACATTATGCGTTTTTCATACAAAATTATGTTATCTTCGTCTGTGTGTTATTAAAATGTAAACGATATCGTCTTACGGTAACACACATTTTGTTTTACATGGATGTATAAACACCAAATATGTGAATTCTACAACACACGAAAGTTGATTATTAACTCTGAAAGCATACATGATTTTTTTAAAGCAGCTGATTGTGTTGTTTTGTTGGTTAAATAGAATAAAAGCAATGGTAATGGAGCATTTTACAGTATCGTTTCCGAATAAGAACTTCTGAGTATTGTTTAATTGAAGAACATTCTGTTATATTTAAATTTGGGCAGTGCAGAAATCTCGTACGTTAAAAACACAGCCTTAAGCCTATGAACACAGCCTTAAGTTTTCTGATGCATGGTGGCTTTAACAGATAACATTTATTGTATTTTGCATGAGCAGTGTCATTTTTGTCTACTTTTTATCAGCATACCACCAAGCAAAACAAGTTCATCGAAATTTCATATGTGAACTGCGTATGGGCCTTAAACAACCGGCGAACTGATTTGTTTACTGTAAATTTGTAATTGAAATTGTTGTGATAAAAAATGTCGAGTAAAAATCGTAAACGCACAGCCAGCAGCAGCAGCAGTAGCAGCGCCGATGAGCCAGACAGCGAGGAGGAGTCACGTATTAAGGATCTGCGTGAACGAGATGAGTTTGCCAATCGGTTAAAGAAGCGTGATGAGGATAACACACGTAAACTGGTTGAGGCAACCGGCGGCCGCAAGGCCATTGAGGAAGCCACCAAACGCCTAAAACTCGAACACGAAGATCGTGAGAAAATTGTGCCGCATCTGCGCATACAGTCGCGTCGTCACTATTTGGAAAAGCGCAAGGATGACAAAGTTGCCGAACTGGAGGCGGATATACTGGACGATGAGTATCTCTTTGATGATAGCGTGTAAGTATTGAGTTTTATCCTGGTTGTGTTGATATTCAAGTCTAACTGCTTCCGTAGGTTAACCAAACGCGAACGTGAGGAGCGCCAGTACAAGAAGCAACTATTGAATATAGCACAGGAGCATGAGAAGGCTCGTGAGATGGAGCGCATACAGCGCTATCAGATGCCGCAGGATCTAAAGAAAGGCGAACGATGTGAGTATATTAATACATATCTTAAAATAGGCACTTTTTAATTATAATGAATTGCAGCGGAGTACGTGGAGGTGGATGAGTTTGAGAGGCAGCCCAATTCGGAGCAAAAGAAATGGGAAGCCGAGCAACTGGCATCGGCGCGTTATCAATTTGGCGCCAAGGATGCCAAAGCTGAGGAGGAATATGAACTGCTGCTGGATGATCAAATTGATTTCATACAAGCACTCACACTTGATGGCAATCGCGAGAAGACTACCATAAAGGAGGCGGAACTAACTGAAAAGGAACGCAAGCGTCTGACACTAGACGAGACACGCAGATCCTTGCCAGTATATCCCTTCAAAGATGATCTCATAGCAGCTGTTAAAGAGCATCAGGTACTGATTATTGAAGGTGAAACCGGTTCTGGCAAAACCACACAGGTGCCGCAATATCTAGTTGAGGCGGGATTTACGAAGAATAAGCAAATGATTGGTTGCACGCAACCACGTCGTGTTGCAGCCATGTCGGTGGCGGCACGTGTCGCCGAGGAGATGAACGTCAAGCTGGGCAACGAGGTTGGCTATAGCATACGCTTTGAGGACTGCACATCAGATCGCACCATACTCAAATATATGACCGATGGTACGCTACATCGTGAATTTCTATCCGAACCGGATTTGGCATCCTATAGCGTTATGATCATTGATGAGGCGCACGAACGCACACTGCATACGGACATATTGTTTGGCTTGGTCAAGGATATAGCTAGATTTCGGCCAGAACTAAAGCTGTTGATATCCAGCGCCACACTGGATGCTGAGAAGTTCTCCGCCTTTTTTGATGATGCGCCCATCTTTCGTATACCTGGCAGACG
This sequence comes from Hirtodrosophila cameraria, assembly GCA_949708635.1. Lineage (NCBI taxonomy): Eukaryota > Metazoa > Arthropoda > Insecta > Diptera > Drosophilidae > Hirtodrosophila > Hirtodrosophila cameraria. The sequence goes on from OX453090.1 coordinate 80,770,265, forward strand.
GTATCCGGTTGATATATTTTATACAAAAGCGCCCGAGGCGGATTATATTGATGCGTGCTGTGTATCCGTGCTGCAGATACATGCAACGCAACCGCTTGGTGACATTTTGGTCTTTCTAACCGGCCAGGATGAGATTGAGACCTGCCAGGAGGTGCTACAAGATCGCGTCAAGCGTTTGGGCTCCAAAATACGCGAGCTCGTTGTAATTCCAGTCTATGCGAATCTACCCAGCGATATGCAGGCCAAAATCTTTGAGCCAACGCCACCAAATGCTCGCAAAGTGATACTTGCCACGAACATTGCTGAAACTTCGCTGACCATCGACAACATTGTCTATGTCATTGATCCGGGCTTTGCCAAGCAAAACAATTTCAATTCACGCACCGGCATGGAGTCCTTGATGGTGGTGCCCATATCAAAAGCATCGGCAAATCAACGCGCTGGTCGTGCCGGTCGCACGTCGCCTGGCAAATGTTTTCGCCTCTACACGGCCTGGGCATACAAGCATGAGCTGGAAGAGAATACGGTGCCTGAGATCTGTCGCATTAATCTGGGCAATGCAGTACTTATGCTCAAAGCATTGGGCATTAACGATCTTATACATTTTGATTTTCTCGATCCGCCACCACACGAGACCTTAGTGCTGGCCTTGGAGCAGCTGTACGCCTTGGGTGCACTGAATCACCATGGCGAACTGACAAAGTTGGGCCGACGCATGGCCGAGTTTCCCGTGGATCCCATGATGGGCAAGATGCTGCTGGCCAGCGAGAAGTACGTAATCTATATACATATGAAACAAGTTTTATTTTATGCCAAAAGTGGATTTGAAAAATGATGTAGGAAAATGGCAGACAATACGCGAATAATTGTGTTTCTTATCCGTTTTATTTTCAAAGAAGAATTTTTAAAGTATTGTTTTTTTTTTTGCTTGCAGATATAAGTGTTCAGAAGAGATGGTCACTATAGCGGCCATGTTATCAGTGAATAGCGCTATCTTCTATCGACCCAAGGATAAAATTATACATGCTGATACCGCACGCAGGAACTTCAATCACATGCATGGCGATCATCTAAGTTTGCTGCAGGTTTACACACAATGGGCGGAAACGGATTATAGCACACAATGGTGCTATGAGAACTTTATACAGTACCGTTCCATGAAGAGGGCACGTGATGTGCGCGAGCAGCTGGTTGGTTTGATGCAGCGCGTCGAGATTGAGATGGTCAGTTGTTTGCCAGAGACAATCAATGTGCGCAAGGCATCCACAGCCGGTTACTTTTATCATGTGGCACGTCTCTCCAAGGGTGGCCACTACAAGACCATTAAGCACAATCAAACGGTTATGATACATCCCAACTCATCGCTGTTCGAGGAGCTGCCACGTTGGGTGCTTTACCATGAGCTGGTTTTCACCTCCAAAGAGTACATGCGCCAGGTGATTGAAATTGAAAGCAAATGGCTGCTGGAAGTGGCGCCGCATTATTATAAGCCCAAGGAACTCGAGGATTCCACTAACAAAAAGATGCCCAAGGGATCAGGACGCGCTGAGATGACGCAATAAATGTGCTTAGAAACTTTTTTTTTTTACTAAAAAAAATGTTGTTTTACTCAACTTTGTTGGATTATGTTTTATTTTAACTAGTTGTATTTTATTTTGTTGTTGCATTAAGAGCAGCAGTAACAGTTATTCATCCATTTTACTCATTGTGGATCGTTTCAAGGGTCTGAGCTTAAAACACTTGTGGGTTCACTTTAAGCTAAAAGAATGATTTTTTTTTATTCCCGAAGAATTCAAGATTAGTGTATCATTCTTTTGCTTATGATAAAGAATTGAATTCAAATTTGATATAATTCTATGCAATTTTGGAATTTCGGGAATTATTCTTTTGCTTTTGAGCATGAGCTGTGTCCCAAACAGCTCGGTCAAACATATAGTAGAGACTTTTGAAAATGTTTTTCAATCCGTTTGGATTCACAGCTAAAGAGAAGAATGTGTGCAATGATACCAATATTTTCCCTCTTAATTTAGAAAGAAAACTAATGACAAAATTATAATTCCCTCTGCAAGGATATAAAAACGCACAGAAACTAGAAATTTTTCAAATTGTAACAGCTCTCTGAGCAAATCGTTCGTATTGTACAAGAATGTCATGACTATCGAATAATCGATTTTTTGTGCGCAACGCATATTATTGTCCAACACTGTTATTCTCACATTGTGACTGCAGAAATTTTGCAGCACTGTCAGCTGTAAATTCATTGCGTGCGGTTTACTAAAGCGAGGAATTTTTTTTATACAATTTTTAAAGTTAGTTAAAGCTTTTAAACAAGCGCACAAACAAAGAAAAAGTTAGTAGAAAGTTTTAAATTGAGCGCAAATGTAAAAAAGAACACTGTGCATTGTAAATGCAAAACATAATTCACATTTTAACGATTTACATGACGTTCTAACCTACAAATCTGACGAAATACAAAACTCAGTCGGCTTACAGTTCATTTATATAAATATACACATATGTATATATAGCAACAAAAATTGATTTATATTTCTGTCGTTTATAACAGATAATGGCTGCTAATTTCTTTAATCGTATTGGCCAAATGGGTCTCGGCGTTGCCCTGCTCGGCGGTGTTGTAAATTCTGCATTATATAACGTTGAAGGTGGACACCGGGCGGTCATCTTTGATCGTTTCACTGGCATCAAGGAGAACGTTGTTGGCGAGGGCACACACTTCTTCATTCCCTGGGTGCAGCGTCCCATTATCTTTGATATTCGGGCACAGCCACGCAATGTGCCGGTTATCACTGGCAGCAAGGATTTGCAGAATGTCAACATAACGCTGCGCATCTTGTATCGTCCCATACCCGATGAGCTGCCCAAGATTTATACGATTCTTGGACAGGATTATGATGAGCGTGTGCTGCCTTCCATTGCACCTGAGGTGCTCAAGGCTGTTGTCGCCCAGTTTGATGCCGGCGAGCTGATTACACAGCGTGAGGTGAGATTATCATTTGGTTAAAGGCCTAATTCCACTTTAAATAGCTGTTTTCCATTTCTGCAAATGATAACTTTAAATCGCAGTATTCCATTTCATTTTTATGTTAATTATTCCAAATGGTTCTGTAAAAACGATTTCAAATTTGCACTAAAATCTGGGAATATTGATTAAGGATGCGCAAGTTGACTTTTTTTGCAGGATTTTAAAATATAAAATTAATTTTAAATTATTGCATGCGTTTTTTCATGCTAAAAACTCAACAGAATATCAAATTCTTAAAACTTTCGCATTTTTGGAGCCAAAAGCATAAGTACAGATTTACTTTTTTGCATTTTAAATTGTCAGGCAAATCCCACAACTCATTTTTGAACATAGCCGCAAATATTAGCTTAAATATATCCTCTTTGAAAATCGCTCAGGTCTGTGTTTGTCACTTTAGTTTTATTCTTGCGTTCATTTTTAAACTTTTGTCTAAACTAACAGCTGCAAAGTATACATTTCGTTTGCCATTAAGAGCACAGTGAGCACGGCAGTTGTTAAGTTGTCAAGCAAACATTTCGTTTGAGGTGGAAATATGCCTTAAAAATTGAATTCTTTCTCATGCGAGCATTCCATTTGGAGTGGAAGCAAGCTTTAATCTGCACAGCAACAAATATAAAACACGATTTAAACTTTACTTGATTTCTTTTAGATGGTGTCGCAGCGCGTGTCCCAGGAACTTACGCTGCGTGCAAAGCAGTTTGGCTTCATATTGGATGATATCTCGCTAACACATTTGACCTTTGGACGCGAGTTCACATTGGCTGTTGAAATGAAACAGGTTGCCCAGCAGGAGGCCGAGAAGGCGCGCTTCGTTGTGGAGAAGGCCGAGCAACAGAAATTGGCATCGATTATCTCAGCTGAGGGTGATGCTGAGGCCGCCGGTTTGCTGGCCAAATCGTTCGGTGAGGCCGGTGATGGTCTCGTCGAGCTGCGACGTATTGAGGCTGCCGAGGATATTGCCTATCAGCTATCAAGATCACGTGGCGTTGCCTACTTGCCAAGTGGACAAAGCACGCTCCTCAATCTGCCCTCAACTATGGCGCAGTAATTGGTCCAAAGCCTAGTTCAAATAAGTTGTAACTACCTGTAGCATTTATTAAGTACTTTCGATTTTTGTTTCTACCGAACCATGCAATCTTTGTAACGCATCCATCTTCTGCAGTAGCAATATGGGCCCCACATTTTTATCACTTTTGGGATTTATTGTCTGCGCGCACTCCTTGTTCAAACCTTGTTGTTGCCGACTGAACACTCCTGTGCGCGCATCTGAGCTAATCATGCACATTTTTATGCTCGGACAGGAGACCGAATTGTTACATCTTGCAAGACTATTAAAAATTTGTTATGTGAACAAAAGAATCCAATACAATAAATACATATTAAATATGAAAATTACGCCCAAAATTCGTATTTCAATACTGACTTGTGTATTTCTACATTAAATATTGTCCATCATACCATACCGTGCGATTAAAAAGCTAATTCCTGTTCCCATTAAAAATGGGGGAAAAGTCACGAAATGTGTTACCTATTAAAAGAGACGGATCCGACCGCGTTAAGCATATATATTCTTGATCAGCATCACAGCCGAGTTGACCTTGCCATCTGTCTTTATCATTGCCTGCTTGTCCATCTGTTTTGAAATTATATTGATGAAACTTGGAACATACATCTGCTTATGTACTTAAAACTGAAATGACCAAAAGGTTTGAGCACATGATTATATATCATAATATAGTATATCTAGATAATTATCAGTTTTTATTTTATTCTGTTTGTCGTAGGTCAGCCTCAAACATTATTGTATGCGTAATTTGCTTCAAACTTGGAAGTTCAAGATCAGCGTTCATCTACTATTTGATTATTTACTTAATATTATTATTATTTATTTGATGAGCTATGAAAAGGATGGATTTTATGACCTAAAATTTCTATGGCAACTATGCAGATAATGATTCCATCCGTCCAAAGAAAATTCGTTAAAGCATTTCTCATGGAGTTTGTAGCTTTCTTAAAGGCAACAAGCAAGAACGTTGCAGTCGGATACACCCGTCTGCGATATACTCTTTTCTTCGCCTCTTTGCGGAGTCAGAAGTGAGCGCGGCAATTGTATTTTTGCTCAAATCCTCCAAGTTTTGCCATCAATTTAAATTTGGTTGGGCCCGTTCTTCAGGTTTGGGAGAAACAAACATTGCTTGATTTCAAGGGCAGGCGGGAGATCTTAACTCTTTGTCTGCCTATGGCATATATCAACATGTATACCAAGTTTGGTTGCTCTAGGCTCAAAACTATGGAAAAAACCTGCGTTCATACGTACGGACAGGCGGACATTTCACAAACTCAAAATACTCTTTTTTTCTTAAAAAAAAAAAAATTAAAAAAGAGTATAACAACACGTTGTGAACAGAGTATACTGCAGTCGGTACCAACTGAATGCAACTTTCTTCTTTTTTTTTTTATTTTATTGGATTTCCGTTTCTAGCTTTTATAGTCTCTCAGATCTATGTGTCTAAACTGACTGACTTAAAAGGGTCGAAAGCGATGGATATATGTATATTTACATTTAATTATGAAAATTCAATATTTATGTATATAACACTTATAATGTATTAATAATTTAATGATTATATTTTTAAAATTAAATTCCTCGGGCCTCACGGTGCTCAGCTAACATTATAAATAATAAAGCTTTTTGTAGAACAATTCAGTTTTGAAACAATCGTCTCTGATCAGCAAATTGTTATTATCTATATATAAAAGTGTTTAACTTGAATGATTGATTGAAATGTTACTCTTTGATTTTGCTTATGATTAGAGTGGCTTTGATGCAAACAATTTTGTCGAAGGCGCATCTCTCAATGCGTTACACATTTCGTGAAAAGAGTTTTATAAAGTGACTTTTCTTTTACATATTTAATTGAGATTTTATTCCAAACATATTTTCAAATTTTAAGAGCAGAATATCTATATATAAAAGTGTTCAATCTGATTGACAGGCTGACTTATTTTCAACGCTCGCACAGACCAAACCATAAGAGTTAGAAGGCTGAATTTTTCACAGTAGTGCGTACTATTCCAGGTGTGTTACGCATTAAAGGAGACGTATCCGACCCCATAAAGCATATACACATATTCTTGATCAGCATCAACTGCCAAACTAGCCATCCGTCTGTCTGTTTCTATGTGAACTAGTCTTTCAGTTTAGAAGCTATCTTGATGAAACTTGGAACAGATGCTTCTTTTTGCTGCAAGGAGTACAGAATCGGCCGGATCAAAACACTATAGCATAAAGCTGCCAAAGGAACAATCGGGTGAAAATTTTGATTTTGAGTTTAAACATTATCTAAACATCTTTATCGAATTTCAACAAAATTGGTCTACTATCTTTTATTGCTGCTATATCTATCTTAACCAAAATAACATTTTCTGCATTTTCGTATTTACTGGTCATGCTGATGAAAATCGGGAGACTATATCTTAAAGCTGTCATAGGAACAAATGGTCGAAAATAAAGTTTTCAACTTTACTGCAGGGTTATATATGGTATATAGTTGAGAACAATTCACACTCTCTTATAATACTCTATGCTATGCATATCAAAATTCATAATATATATATACATATGTATTCATAATAGGAATATACATACAAGGCCAACTATATTATAAAAATACAACAATTTCAAAAAAATGCTGTTTCGAACTTGAATATAATGCACTTAAATTTACGTTAGTTTGTCTAGTTATTAGACGTAATGAAAATAAAGTGTAGCTATTTTGGCATGCATATTTGATAGGTAAACTCCAAATCACTTTCGCTCGGCCCTGACCCAATAATAAGTATTGTCCAATTTAATCGCTTCGCAGAGATTTCATTTCATTTTGATACGCTCGATTATGCAATCCTCCACTTCTAGGCGCCATTAGGCTACCCCGTATGGTAGAGAAAAAGCTAAGCTTTTCAACTCAAGTCAGCCATAAATCAAATTGAAGCACTTTAACAATAAGGACCAAAAGTAGAAAGTAAAGGCAACCCAACATCCGCCTCAACTCATTATACCAAAGCGTAGATACACAATAGTACATTGGGGCTGGTTGGGGCTGAATTGGGGTGAATGTTGGTGGGTTGGAGCTGGTTGAGAGTTGGTGTGAGCATGCGGGTGGCATCACAATAAGAGCGACATCGCCGTTGGCATGGCAGAAATCTGTTGATTCAGTCAAGTGATTTGCCAAAGTGGCTTCGTTTCAAAATGCCAGACGCACGCAGCACACGCAACGCACACACTTCAGCAACAGTTGGGTGAAGTCCCCTGCCCCCCCCCCCCCCCCCATTCCTCTATAGTGCTTTTGACGTCAGAAATAAATTGACGAAGTCTTGTGTTCGGCTTGCATCTGCTAGATACAGTTACAAATGCTCTCTACCATTCGCCAAGCGAGCCAAAAAACCTGTCGCCAAATCGTGTTCACGTCAGAAATGCTAATTTGAAATGTTTGCGTTCTTTTTTTTTGAGATATTGTTGTTAAATTTGTCTTTTTTGTTGTTGTTATTTTGGTTTGAGTTTGAATTCAGTTTTGTATCTTTTTACCTGTCGCTGTAATTGTTGTTGTTGTGGTAGCTTGAGAAAATCCCACGCAAAAGCTGACTCATGAACGTTGGGGGAATTCTTTAGCTGAATTGTGGCTTAAATGGTATTAAACGTCAGCTAAAATATTTATTATTATTTTTTTGTTGCACTAGCTTACTTATATTTGGCGCATTAAGTAGTCTTTTAATCTAATTATTATCTTAATATTTTTTTAAAAATTTTTTTTTAAATTATTCAAAAAATCCAACAATTTTTCTTATGCCTTTTAATACCAATGCTTTATAATCACTTAGTTAACTGATTAATGTTTAAGAATATTTACTTTAATATATTTACATAAAAAAAATCAACTAAAACATAAAAATTTACATTTCAGAATGAATTTGTCAGTTACAAAAGACTTAAAAGTTAAGAATTTTTGGTGTTATGTTTTTTATGTCTCTGTTTATGTTTAATTAATTTTTAAAAAATATTTTTTTATTTTCTATAGATTTCTATAAATTTTTGAGTTTTTCAATAATTTTTATATCTTTACAAGTTTAATGCACTTTTGTGTCTCGTCTAAGCTTAGGTTTAAGTTTATTTAAGTTGCTTATGTTTAATTATTAGTATTTTTAAGTTATTTTTTATTAATTATATATTTTATTTAATTTGATTTATTAATAAATTTTTTATATTTTCACAAGTTTAACGCACTTTTGTGCTCAAATTCAGTGATGCATGTTAAAATATAAACCGCTTTTGGTTTGCCAAGAAATTAAATAAATACTCACATATAAGTAGCTTTAATATATATTTATTACAAGTTCAATTCTTTGCTTTCAGTTCAACGAATTTGGATTTGCAATTCCGAGCATGAACCGAGCAAAGCGAGTCGAGTGAACCGGTCCTGTGGCAGCTCTCGGAGATTTCAGCTCGGAACAACGAACGAGGCGATGCTTTAAAAGGTTTCGCCGAAAGCTGAGCAGCACTCAGTTGCCTAACGGACGCCAGAGCGGGCACAGCTTGACTAAATTTTAGTAGTAAACACTAAATAAATTGCTAACTAAAAACGGAAAGTAACAAAAAAAAAAAAAACTTAAGCGACGGCGAAAAAAAACAAAACAAAAATAAGTGCAAATAATTAAAAAACAGTCAACTTAAGTGCACAACGGTAAGTGTGTGTATATGTGTGTGTGTGTGTGTTGCTCTGTATAGAAATAGTATATATTTTTTTATGTGTGTGTGTGTGTGTGTGTGTGTGGACGTGCGTGTGCCTCTTGGGCATATTTAAACAATTAAAGTGCTTTAAAACATATAACACATACAAATACACAGGGCGTATACTTAATATTTTGTTGTTGTTGCACTGACCTTTTAAGCGTTGCTTTAGATTTGAAATTTGAAATTTGAATTCGGCATTCAGCCTTGTCAACTGTTGTTTTCTAAGCAACATTTTGACATTCCTACAATCTTATCAGCAACTCAATATTTTGGCTTGTTCTGGTTTTTGTACAACATTTTTTGTATACACGATTTTTTTCACATTTTTTTTGTTTTTAGTAGAAGTTGCAGTTTCAATGCCAAACAGCTTGGTTGACTGGTTTGGATGGGCTATAAACTGCCTATAGTACATGAAATTAACATGATGAATTAATGCATAAAGCAGCTGCAATCATATTAATTTATAAATTAACATTGAACCAACAAAGTGTGTGCTTAAATCTTCAAGCAAACTAAACTAATTTGCAAAAAAAAACAAGTTTTCCAAATACATAAACAAGTCTGCTAACTCTAAATTTAGAGCGATTAGCGTCTAAATAAATCGCAATTAAAAATAGATTGTTTTATTTTGAAAATTACAAAAAGAAACACTTAAAAAACTCTTGCAAAAGTAAATAATAGACCTAAAAAAAATCTTTTAAAAATAAACTTATTCAGGCTTGTTTTCATTACGTTCAGAATTCCGAATATTGATGGAAAATTCGGTTTGAAAAGTTTTGCTCTTGAGACAGTGGCATGCGAAATATTCGAACTTAGAAAGAACAATTGAAATTTATATATGTTTCGAAATGAAAAGTTATCGGAAATGGTAGCAGCCCTGAATATTTTATAACAATATGTATAAAGGTCTTTATAAATAAGGTTTTATGTTTACAGAAGAACTGTAAAATGATATAAGTTTGCTGGTTAATGCTATATCAGGCCTGTTTTCATTTACGATTTCAATTAGCTGCTCTGAATTCCGAATATCGTTGGAAAATTCGGTTTAAGATAGTTTTGCTTTTGAAACAGTGCAGTAAAAAGTATTTAAACCTTTTTTAGAAGCGATTTCTTTTAAAAATAGTAACACTTAATCGAAAACGATTCGGAATAAAAAGATATCGGAAATGGGAACAGGCCTGAATACTTACATTTTACTACAATTAAACTAGTTCACAAACAGCACACTGATTAGCATTATCACCTAACAAAGCTCTGACAATTAACAAAATGATTATAAGAGCATATAAAAATGCTATCATTTTATATATTATATATATAGTGTAACTAATATACGTATAAGCATTATCAATTTATAAAACTGCGCTAACAAACTAAAAGCTTTTCACTTACAAATTTTAATTCATAACTAACACAGCCTTTCTTATAACATACCTGCATTGATCATGAGCAATGCACCCATTAATACCAAATTGCCCCTGCAAAGTAAGGGTAATACCAATGATAAATCGGTGGTAGATAAACTGGATACCAGGGTCTCGGTGAGTGCTTGACTCATTTGTTGTTAAATATAATGTGTAATGTGCTTTAATTAATGTTATTATTTTTGCAACTGCTTTTACAGATCGATATGGAGGCGCCCGAATTCAAAGATTTTGCCAAATCGATGGTTGATTATATAGCCGAATACTTGGAAAACATACGAGACAGGTGAGAACGTAAAACGTGTTAGTTAACTGTTATACTCAAATCATATATATATCGGTATCTGATGTTCAATAACACGCATTTGACCTCACTGAAATACGAGTAAATAATAATTCAATTTGAAAGTTCGTTCTGATTGACCCACAGTTAGACACGCGTTCACTTTCCTTTCCGCCTTTTTTTTTATTTTTAATTTATTTGATGTGAATGACATTTAATATACTATATAAAATTCGAATTATGGCAAAGTCTCTAAGCCAGTTTCATTCGCTCGTTTCGGCCTTCCAGTTTATAACTGTTTTAAACCTTTCACATATTTTTTTTTTTGCCAGTGCTTTGAAATTTCAGCTAATTAATTACAACATTATGAGGTTTTCTAATGTTTGTTGGCGTGTCAAGGTCGTTGTTATTATTTACCTTCGGCTACATTGTTCTTGAATAATTTAAATGGTATAGCCTTGGAACTATCAGACATTTATTTGTTGTTCAAATTGCAAAATACACACAGTTAATCTATAAGCGGGATTTACTCTGTAATAAAGTGAGCAATACTTTTTTAATTGTGTTTAATAACTATTGTTTGCTTAAATTCAATTGGAACTTCATTTCGCTTTAGAGAAAGCGAGTTTGTTTTTTTCTTTTTTAATGATTTATTTGCTTTTTCCCTTAGCTGTATTATAATTAAGCAATATATTGCGACCTTTTAACTAAATATAATATGTAATTTAAACTAATAGGAGAAACATATTGCATCTACAATTTACATTTGTTTAAATGTTTACAACAATCGAATGCATATCAAACAGTTGTTAGTAAATTTGACATCATAATTGATTTTGGTTTGTTCAATGAACTCTATTTTTAAATGAACATCTATAAAGCAGAGCGTTTTATCTACTCAGCTTGAGATAGTTATGAACCTAAGGTATTTAGTTATTTTTATTTCAAAGACTCGAGATGAAGGCGGGAAAGAAACTCGATCTTGTAATACCCATCCCGTAGGTATAATTTATAGTTCTATCCCATCCGTTACGATGATATTGAAATTATTTCCCCGGGCTCAGAATCCCATCCGGCTTCCTTTTAATTCTAATTTTTTTTATTACTGACATTTATTTTGAGTTTCCTCCAGAAACCTGTACTTTTAAAGGTTTACCATTTCTTATAGGGGTAGCATTATTGATCAGAAATAAATCTTTTTTGGTATCAGCGGAAATTGAGGATATTTTTAAAATCCTTTCCCGTAGCACACTGCTTGGAATTTTTGGCGGAACCCGCGATAATCTCGTGATTTTTCCGTCCCAATTTCATTTCTATAAAAGACTATGATTATATCTATAGATTTTCTACATTTATGAGAAAATTTTCTGAAAATAAGTAAAATTATTTCAATTCCTTGAGGAAACCACGAACTCTTCAAGTAATACTTTTTGTTCATTTAATATAAAACTAATCTAATTTTTGCATTTTTTTATGGGGAAAATGTGGGTTCTAATTATAAAATAATTAACACATTTTTTAAAGATTTTTCTTGAAAATGAGGCAATATTAAGAAAATTGTTCTGTCTTTTAGGGAATATAGAAAGAACTTGATAGACAATTTTCTTTAAGTAAGGTACAACAATTTCCCTATTTATATCTATTGTATCTTTGCCGTCTTTCCTCGAGATGACTTCAATTTTATACAATTGGTGGTATACTTTTTTATGAGTGCACAGTTCGTTTTCGGAAACATTTGAGCTTTTGAACGTTGCTATTGAAGCAAGTTTCATTCAAAAGTTATTGATTTTTGAGGCACTGGCAACAAGTTGCGACATTGGGGTAATAGGGGGTGGGGGTTGGTTAAAAGATTGCGCGTTGCTGTTCGCAAATGAAATTTGTGTCCTTTTGTGCAGCCTTTTGAATGGTTTCTAATAACATTGCTAACTCAATTTGTGCCTGTTTTTAATTGTATATTGTTGCTTGCAGGCGAGTGTTGCCGGAGGTGAAGCCTGGTTATTTGCAGCCACTGATACCGGATGCGGCACCAGAGAAGCCAGAGGACTGGCAGGATGTGATGAAGGACATTGAGCGTGTCATCATGCCGGGCGTAACACACTGGCACAGCCCCAAGTTTCATGCATATTTCCCCACCGCCAACTCCTATCCGGCAATTGTGGCGGATATGTTGAGTGGTGCGATTGCTTGCATTGGTTTCACCTGGATAGCCAGTCCGGCGTGCACTGAACTGGAGGTGGTCATGCTGGATTGGTTGGGCAAGATGCTGGAGTTGCCGGCAGAGTTTTTGGCCTGTTCCGGCGGCAAAGGAGGCGGCGTTATACAGGGCACGGCCAGCGAATCGACTTTGGTGGCATTGCTGGGTGCCAAGGCCAAGAAGCTGCAGGAGGTAAAGGCAGAGCATCCCGAATGGGATGAGCATACAATAATTGGCAAACTCGTTGGCTATGCCTCCGCCCAGGCGCATTCCTCCGTTGAGCGCGCTGGTTTGCTCGGCGGCATCAAGTTGCGTTCAGTGCCGGCAGATGAGGATAATCGTCTGCGTGGCGATGCTTTGGAGCAGGCCATTACACAGGATTTGGCTGATGGCCTAATACCCTTTTATGCGGTGGTTACATTGGGCACAACCAACTCATGTGCCTTTGATCGCCTGGATGAGTGTGGTCCCGTGGCCAATAAGCATAATGTTTGGGTGCATGTGGATGCTGCCTATGCTGGCTCCGCTTTCATATGTCCCGAGTATCGTCATCACATGAAGGGCATTGAGACAGCCGATTCGTTCAACTTTAATCCACACAAATGGATGCTGGTCAATTTTGACTGCTCCGCCATGTGGCTTAAGGATCCCAGCTGGGTGGTCAATGCATTCAATGTCGATCCGCTTTACCTCAAACACGATATGCAGGGCTCTGCACCCGATTATCGCCACTGGCAAATCCCATTGGGTCGTCGTTTCCGTGCTCTGAAGCTCTGGTTTGTACTGCGCCTTTATGGTGTTGAGAATCTACAGGCACACATCCGACGCCACTGCGGCTTTGCCACACAGTTTGCCGATCTCTGTGTGGAGGATGAGCGCTTCGAACTGGCCGCTGAGGTTAGCATGGGCCTGGTTTGCTTCCGTCTTAAGGGCAGCAATGAGCGCAACGAGGCTCTGTTAAAGCGTATTAATGGACGCGGACACATACATATGGTGCCCGCCAAGATTCGTGATGTTTACTTCTTGCGCATGGCCGTTTGTTCGCGTTTCACTCAACCCGAGGATATGGAATACTCCTGGAAGGAAGTTAGCGCTGCCGCCGATGAAATGGAACTGAGCGAGGCAGCTGAGCAGGCAAAGAAGTGAGCTGCTGGAAACAATAGAGTTGACATGTTTAGGGAATTTTTACATAAGTCACTCCAAACCCCAAATCATTATCCTAGAGACCTGTACCGATTATTATTTACAAAAGATAGCAATTCGCTTGCCTTCGGAAATAGTTTACTAAAGTGCAAGATTTTAAGAAGATATCTCCTTCATTCCCCAAATCATTATCCTTGAAACCGATTTGCTCGCTTTCGGAAATAATTAACAAAAGATTTCATATAGATATCATTCTATCAGAAAACTATCTTAATTTGTTGAAAAACTTAAGATAACAAAACGGTTTAAACATAAGTTAAATAACTGAAAAACAAGAAAGAAAATTATTTTCGGCGTGCCGAAGATATATCCTTTGCAGAAAAGTTGTGCATATGACAGCTATTAGGTATAGTCTCCCGATTTTAATCAAATGTAATCAGCATGACAAGTGCATACTAAAATGCAGAATATGTTAATTTGGTAAAGAAAACGTATTTTTCAAGCGATTATTCCCATAGTCTGAGCCGGACATGGTAAGTTCGACTTGCCTGTTGATGCTGATCAAGAATATATATACTTTATGAGATCGGAGATGTCTCCTGCTATGCATTACACAATCTGCATAGGTATAAAAACTCTTTAAAGATAAGTTAAATAACTTATAAAAAAGGTATAACATGAAATTATCGAAAGCACAATAATACAAACAATATAGAGTTAAATCTCAAGTATTATTAAGTCTTTTAAGTAGTTTATATTTTAAGTGTTTCATAGCTCTTTTTTTTAAACAAAGTACTCAACATTTTTCAACTAATTTGAATACTCGGAACAGGTCTAATAATCAAACTATTGTTATTGTTGTTGTTTTTTAAATGCTATGCGTATTAATAAATGTGCTTAATTAAATACTAATTAATCAATTGCAACTATTAATTTAGACTAGACTGGGAGATTTGATTAGATCAAACGCTATGCTTCTTATTGTAATAGTCAATTATACGCTGAGCCTCACGTATGCCACTGGAACGTGCACCATCAATGGTACCAAAGCCGTGCAGAGCTGTTGCATCGCCAGCAAAGAGCAGACTGGGTGCCACATCGCCCAGTGGCGCCGCCAGGGTTTGTACATCACGAGCGCTGCTGTCGACGGAGAAGTAAGGACGACCGCCCAGATAGCAGGCAGAGCTGTTCCAGTTGGAACGCAGCATGGCCTGCGGATAGGGTATTTTCTGATTGGTTAAGCACTGACGCAGCAGCGTTGTGATCTGCTCCAAGACCGTTGCATCTGGCAGCTTCTCAATTTCATCGTAGTAGCCGCCACCAATGCGTATCTCGAGCACATGCTGACTGCTGGGCACCTGCGATATTTCCACAACCTGCTGTGTCCAGTTGCGTTTTGGATTAAAGTCGCTGTCCGCTTGATTGGATATGAGACGATTGAGCTGCTGCAGGGCGCCCAATGGACGTAGATTCGACTTGAGCCAGCGGTTGATGGGCCGTTTGTAGTTAAGATAGATCTTGACAGGATTGCCAAAGCCCAAATTTTGTATAGCCTGCAGCTTATGCAGCGGCAGCGTAGGCTTAAACAGCACCGTGGAGAAATTCTTGAGCACGCCCAACGGCAGCGTACAAATAATATGATCTGCCTGATACAGGCTGCCATCCAAGCAGCCTACACATTGCGGCTCTGTCAGCGTTTTCCATTGTATCTGACCAACAGGTTTGCCCGTTTGCAGCTGTTGGCTGCCCAGGTCATGTGTAAGTGTCTCCACAATGTTATCCAGTCCTGTGGGCACATAAATGGGATTCAATTCCTGCTGCAGCGGGCAGCTGGTTACATGCTGTATATTCACATACTCCAGGCAACAGCCCAAGATGCTGCTGAAATCATTAAACAGCGATTGAAAGATCTCACGTGCCATTAGCTGATCCTCCGGCTGTTGAAAGGATGTAGTGATCAACCTGTCGCTCTCCGACTGAAAATAGCTCATCACATTGTCCAGCGACTGCAGATCTCCACCACTCTTCACCTTATCCCGCACCTTAAAGCCACGACACAGCTGCCGAAAGAGCGTATCTATTAGCTCCACCATGCTAGTGGGCACCTTGCCCTGCTGCTGTTCACCCTCGATGTGCACATAGCGCACAGGAGTCGTTTGCTTCAGCTGCTTGGTCAAACCTTCAGCATTGCGTAACAGCTCGTACATGGAATCATGTGAGCCATCAATATTCACCCATTTGGCGCCCAGCTCACAGAAAGTGTCGCCAAAACGTTTGGAGTTGATGCGTCCGCCATAACGTTCCGTGGCCTCCAAAACGAGCGTATTACGAAATCCATTCGCTAATAGATGCTGTGCTGCGGACAATCCCGCCAATCCCGCTCCAATGACAACATTCTGCGTATTCTGTTTGGCCAACTCCAAGTTATGATTGTAATCATGATGCCGGCCATTCTGCTGCAGTCCGCTGAGCTCAGCCTTGAGTGCCGATGCATTGTATAAACTACGCCTGCTGGCTAGCTTATACATAACTAAAGTTGGGGGAAAAATATTATATACAATGCATTTATGCAACAATAGAATTTATGCAACTCTTACCATTGCATATCAAGCTCTCAACAGATGTGGCGACTCTTTGTTTATTTTGCATAAACTGGGAATTTTGTTTGTGTACGGAAGAAAAAAAAATATACTTTCAAAAATACCTCTGTAAAGTGTCACAAATTTTTGTAACGCATCGCCCGCTTAACAATATTTATAAATTTATTTTTTGTTATATACATACTTTCTTTTATTTATTTGTTATGAGCGTTCAAAACGCTTAAAATCTAGCAAACTAGTGTATATTAGCGCCGTTGTAAAGTATACCCTTTCCACTAAACAGCTGTTTGTGTTTCTACAAGTCTGGCAGCACTGTGCAGCTTTTATTATTGTTATCGCAGCCACGCATCGATAACACATATCGATATTAGCTGCCTTTTTGAGCACTGTTCTTAGCGCGGTTAAAATTTTGAATTTAAATTGACTTTAACGACAACATGACCCAAGCAAACTACTAAATATTTGTGTTACTTGAGTATTTTTGTATACGCTTGCAGAGGGTAGTGTAATATTGTTATAAAATGTGTAATGCATTAAAGAAGACGTCTCCGACCCCAAAAAGCATATATATTTTTGATCAGCATTGATATCCGAATCGAATTAGATATTTCGTCTGGCTGTCTGTTTCAACGCAAACAAGCCACACAGGTTTTTTTTTTTTGCAAGTAGTACTGATGTTAGAATCGGTCAGATCGGAACACTATAACATATAGCTGTCATAGGATCAAACTGTTGAAAAACGAGTTTTTGTTTGAAAAACTTGTTTGTTGCTCAACTTTACTCAACCAAAGTCACTAATTCCAAGTTTTTGTACGTTCTTGACGTGCTGACTAAATTTGATTTAAATCTGAAGACTAACTTATAGCTGTCATAGGAGCAATACCAAAATTTTTGGAAATGTTTTGTGTCCATTTATTAAAACTTACAATATTTGATTGTTACATTGCAAACGCTTAGACCAATTAAAAAAAAAATTAAGCATAAATATCGCGTATTTGATTATGTATTTTAAAAAAAGGTCAGTTAACGTTGTAGCGTTTCATTCGTTATTTGCAGTGTAGTCAAATGTTGAGCTAGCTCCGTTACTTCACCAGCCTTGCGTGGCTCCAACTGTTGATCGGCACATATGGATGTGAGCTGTGTCTCAATCTCTGTCCAGGCAAAATCAATATCTGACGGCTTGGGATCCATGCCGCAGACGGCAAAACGTAGAAACAGTCGACCAGCATGCTCAGCCTTGACCATATAAATCTTCTTGCGTTCCATCAAGCGCTGCAGCAACTGTGCGGTTATATCATTATCGCCCTTGGCCCGAAAGCAAACCAAGCCCAAAGCGCGTGGTGCAACCAACTCGAAACGTGCATCTGCATTGACAAGCGACTCAAACTGTGTAGCCAATTCAATATGTTTGCGTACATGTGCACGCAAACCCTCAGCGCCCAGCGTACGAAAGGTTATCCACACCTTGAGAGCACGAAAGCGACGACCCAAGGGAATTTGCCAGTGGCGAAAATCGGGAATCTGCGACTGACCCTCGTGATTGTGCTTCAAATAGATGCGATCCACATTGAAGCTATCTATGACCTTGTTGGCATCACGCAGCCACATTGCCGCACAGTCAAAGTTCACCAGCATAAATTTGTGTAAATTAAAGTTCAGCGAATCCACACGATCCAAGCCACGACGCAGCTCAGCACACTCGTCCAGCGCAAAGGCGCCGCCGGCATATGCCGCATCCACATGCAGCCAAACCGCGTGCTGCTCACAGATCACGGCCAGCGATTCAATGTCATCGTAGGCACAAGTGCCCGTTGTGCCCAATGTGGCTATGCATATGACGGGTATGAAACCAGCAGCCACATCCCTTTCAATCGCCTCCTTCAGCACTGCTCCACGTAGCACCAAATCCTCATCGGCGGGCAACAATTTGATCGGCATGGCCGCCAATACGCCTGACTTCTCAATGCAACTGTTGCTTTGATCTGAGGAATACGCAATTAGTTTACCACGTATATCGCTCTCGCTTATTTCTGGATGAGATTCACGCTCTCTGCGCACGGCCTGTTCGCGTGCTGCCAGCACAGCCACCAGTACGGCTTCGCTGGCGGATCCTTGTATAACTCCACCGCCAGGACCCTCCGACTCGTGCAGAAAGTGATTGGGCAGCTTTAGGAATTTGGCCAACCAGTCCATGACAACCACTTCCAGCTCGGTGCAAGCTGGACTGCATATCTATTAAGAAAATGGACAATGGATTTTTGTTAATGTTTTAAAAATAAACTTTTCTGTTTGTCCGTCTATTTATATGCTAATTAGTCTCTCAGTTTTAGAGCTATCTTGATGGAACTTGACACACATGTTTTGTTTTTTTGCTGCAAGCAGTAGCATGTCAGAATCGGCCAGATCAAACCTCCTCTAGCTGCCATAAAAACGATATGTTGAAAAATACGTTTTTGTAAGAACAACTTTTTTGTTTTCTTATATAGCTCAACCAAATTCACTTTATCTAGGTATAAACACGTTCTACACTAGTTGAAAAAATTTCATCAAAATCAGACTACTATGTCTTATAGCTGCCACAGGAACAATCGGTTAAAAAATAAGTGTTTGTATGAAAAACTTTTTTCTTTCTTAAGTTATTTTTACTAACATTATTTATTCTGCGTTTTAGCTTGTTTTGAAATACTGACCAAATTTTATAAATATCGGATGACAATATCTTATAGCTTGATAGGAACTATCGTTTGAAAAATAAGTTTTTGTATGAAAAACTTTTTGAGTTTTTTGAGATAACTCAACTAAACTTATTTTATCTAGGTTTAAGCACATTCTACATAAGCTGACAAAGTTTCATAAAAATCAGACCACTATATGTTATAACTGCCATAAAAACAATCTATGGAAAATGATTTTTTGTATGAAAAACTTTTTTGTTTGTACAAATATTTCAACTAGATTCAATTTTATTATGTTCCACACACTTTGACTAGGTTTAATCAAAATCGGGCAATTATAGCTGCCATAGGAACAATCGGCTTAAAAATAAGTTTTTGCATGAAAAACTTTTTAGTTTGTTCAGATTTTTCAACCAAACTCTCTAGCACACAATTTTATAATGTTTCACACATTTTGATTAAGTTTCATTAAAATCAGGCGACTATTACGGCTGCCATAGGAACAATCGGTGATATATTAAGTTTTTATAGCAAACGGGCTTAAATCTTCGACACGCCGAAGATAACTTTTCCTTTTATTATCGTTAATTTAGTCACAGACATTTAAGCTATTCATTTGAACTTTCTCAAAACAAACAATGCATCTGATTATGGATCTATAGATACCGAGTAATTTTCATAAATGTATGATAATTGAAGACAATGCTATCGAACTTGACCCAGTCCCAGTCTCAGTCTCAGTCCCAGTGTTGATGACTTCGCCCGTCAGATTGTTAACAACCTGTTTGTCAAGTTCTTGACTTATCGTAGCTTTCACTTGCACAGACCGGAGACAAAGGGCTACCATTCAATAAGACTCCCAGATTTCACCTGAACGTACCCAACTAAAGCCAATGACACTAAAACCGCTGGCCAGCATTTCACCCACAATCGATGGATAGGAGACACTGGTAGGATAATAGGCATGCATATTCGGGGACTGCCAATGTGTAATGCCGGGCTTGATCACGCGATCGATGTCCGTTAGAATATCACGCCAAGTTTCGGGTGTTTCTGGCATCTGTTTGGGCAGCAGTTGTAGCATATAGCCTGGTTCTACGGAGGGCAGTACATCATGGTCGCGTATGTTTTCCAGATAGTCGGCTATAAAGTCAACGGCGGCTTTGCCAAACTCGCGAAACTCTTTGGCATCCATTTTACAATAATGTCAGTATTGGGATTTAGTTTGAAGCACCGATGTCGGCTTATTGTTGTTTAACGCTTTTCTATTTGCACTTTTCACGTTTTTTGTTTGACTTTTAGTTGTTTACAAAGCTCGAGACACCTGTACCCTTGTCGCTTCAACTGTTCAACACTTGTTGTCGATCTTCTTAATGTGTTGCCACGGCGAAGTTCACGTTAACTCTGATGTCGCGCGCCGCGAACGTAACGCTATTTATAGGCCCTGGCCAGAATCGGAGACTGTGCCGGAAACAGGGCTAAAACCAGAGACAGAGATGCCGCTAACGTTGACCAAATGCCACACATTGAAGTGCCATATAGTTGCAACAGGTGTGCTTCTAATTGCATTAAATAAGCAACAACAAAACGACAACACCTAAATCGTGCATCTGATAAAAGCAATTAAAAATTAATCGCCTTTCTAATGATTATCTAATTTGTTACAGTATTTTAAAGAACATACTAAATCTTATCGGTCACGTACTAGTTCTAAAATCATAATAATAAAAACATTATTACCCCCCGGCATTATTGGCAAAATTTAATCTCAACTGAATTATAAACCTAATCGAACAATTTTCAAGTTTTAACTGATTGTTGAAGGCTGTTTCCAACTACCATAGTTTCAAGTGTTCCCTTCTGTTCTCAGGCCCTCTGTTCTCAGGCCCTCTGTTCTCAGGCCATCTGTTCTCAGGCCCAACTGGTTTGTTATGAATCGCTCATTAATCGCTGCTCTCAGCACTTCTCAGATAGTAGAATGATACTTTCAACATGTTTCGCAACATTGTTGCCGCAACATCAACTTCTATGGAAGACACAAGTTATTACACGTTTTTACGTTTTTTATATTGCAGCTAAGTTAAGTCTTTAGTTTAGTATGACAGTTTTGTTGATACTCTTTTTCAAAAATTGAAAAATTGTGAATTTTTGACAGTTTTGACGGTGTAGCAACCAGGCTTACATTTTGGTATGTACCATAGGCAGACAATGTTTTAAGATCACCACAGTTCATTGAAAGCTTATATTTTCCACAGTTTTACAGCTAGAGTCACCAAATTCGATATTAAGACAGAAAAAAAAACTGTCACGCTCCCTAATGAAACTTTTAGAATGTTTCGCAGCATTGTTGCGGCAACATTCACTCCAGTGGAAGACACAAGTTATTGCAGTTAAGTGAAGTCTTAAGTCTATCAAAGTTTTGATTATACTCTTTCTTCAAAAGTAGAATAGTTGGATTATTATTAATTAAAATATATATAATTATATTAATTAACTTCATTTGATTTGACCAAAAAATATTGTTGACACGCCTAATCGCGCCTCCGAAAGGTGATGGATACAGAGTATACGGCTGAAACGTTCTTATACATAAGTAGGTGCTTATTATTAATTTGATCTAGGCCCCAAATCTCTGCCATGTAGTGAAATTCTTAAATCGGTACGCTATACCTTCAATTGCTATACTCTGTTCCCACAAAGGAAATAGAGAGAGAAAAAGCTTAAGGAAACGGACTGGGAGCAGTGTACATAGCAGCCCAAAGCTTCCGATAGAAAAGTCAAGGTCGCTTTTAAGTACATGTGAATTTTTACAAATAATTTGCGGCCAAATAGTAAAAAAGAAAATTAAAATAAAAGAAAAATAGATTAATTAAGCACCAAACCCTTGCACATTTGACCTTGACCATAAATCCGGAATCATAAATCGCACTTTCAACTTTGTTTGTGTATAACTTTGTAGATAATGGGAAAAATATGTTTCATACAACAATTTCAATAGCATTTTCAAGCATAAGGTGGATTTGTCGGAAATTGTAGGATACCTATCGAATTATTCCTATAAAGAGCCACAAATCATAAACTGTATAATCTGAAAACAATAATGTGCATATTAAGTAATTTTTAAAAATATTTTTGAAAATGAAAAAAGGTTCATACAAGAGTTTTTCAGCTATTTACCAACCATCTGGGTTAACTTTTACATACCCAACTAAAGCCCAACACTCCAATTCCTGCTGTAAGCAGCTCTCCAATTATGGAGCCAGCTGATATTGATGAAGGATAGAATGCATTAAAGTAGGGTGACTGCCAATGTGTCAATCCAGGAAGTATAATATGTTCCAAATCATTCAAAACATGGCGCCAATGCTCTGGTTGCTCGGGTATTTCTCTGGGCAGCTTGCTGATGGTCTCGTGTGGTACGACGCTGGGTAGAACATTTCTGTGAAAGTAGCGAGTAGGCTTAAAAGGATAACATAACACTTATAAACACATACACACACACACACACCTGTCACGTATATTGCTTAAATAATTGATAATAAACTCAATTGAAGCTTGACCAAAGTCTCTAAATTCATCAAAGTTCATTTTGAAACGAAAAAAATAGCACTTGTTTATATGTTGAGATATGTCCTGTATTAGAGATTCGTTATAGTAGGTATTATTTATTTGTTGCGCTGTCTAAATTTTGTCACTTGTTCACTGTTGATATTCGGAACAACAAATGAACTCGCTGCGACATGTCAAAGACTCGATATGCGTTTAAAATCCAACGCTTCGTAGGCCGTTAAAAAAAAACAAAAACTTTCAACAATACTTGAAAATACTATGCACAACATGCTTATATACATGCATATGTGTAAAAATGTGCACAGCCAGCAAGTTTTTGATACCATTGGCGAGATTTATGTAACTCTGACGATGTTCAGAAACGACATTAAGATAGTTCATAGCTTAAGCATGAGCACAATAAAAACAAAATAAACGTGAAAATAGTCGAAGAAATTTTAATGAAATACGTTTTAACTGTCTAATAAAGTAAATACACTGCAAGAAAACTTTAGGTCAGTGTTATCAACTTATCTACTGTCATAAAGCACTTCATAACAAAACTAAAAAGACTGAGAACTTTTCTTAAAATAAGAAATGGAATATTTTACAGTTATTAAACTAAAGTTAATGGTTAAAATGAAATCTAGATATTCAGGCCTGTAAACAAATGAATTCCTAAATATTTACGAATTACTGTTCTAATTTCCGATCGGAATAATCTTGTTTTCTCTTTTTCGAAAACGAGTTCGAACCCGAGTTTTCAAAATATTTGCAGAATTGAGCACAGTTAAATTTGCTTGCATGTTTTCGTTTCTGTTTTACATTCAGTTTTTCAAAATAATATTATAAATGAAATTTTACTTGAAGCTAATGAAATAAATGACCTAAATCGTTTCTAAATAAGATGAAAAATATATAGAAATTTAGTTTAAGAATTGTCGTTTTGAATTTTCTGTGGCAATTACTTTTCATTCCGCTGACAAAGAAGTAAAACTTTGAAAAACATTTAAGGTTAAGGTTTTGAGTAATTCAGAACAGCAATTAATTACGTCTTTGCAAATTGCGAACGGAATGGCGACTTTAGAACAGGCCTGATTGTAATTAAAACCAGATTTTCTTAACACAGTTTATTTTATAATCATAATAGATAATTGTCAAACGTGAGCATTTTAATTTCTCAATCATGCATTTTTCTCACTGCAACTAATGGATGATCCATTGTTGTTACAATCCGGTTTATAATAACTACTATTACCATGTCTTGCCTGTTGTCACTTGACAAAAAAAAAAAAATGTATCTACATGATCTGAGTTGTATAAAATTCCCAGTTTTATTGGATATATTAGCAGCTACCCATTCCGCCCAGTCATGCGACCCTGCTCGAAATTTGAAAGTCATACTTTAAGTCTATCAATGATGGCTCGAATAGATGCGTCAACTATTTTGTAAGCTCAGCTTGGTGGAAGTGCATCATAGAGACGATGGTCTGTTGCATTTCATAAGTTTGAACAGTTTTTTGTTTGCATATATTAACAATTTCAGGGTCATGCTCTAATTTGATGTGGTTCGTTGTTAACCTACTTTTGTGTGAGAAAATATAATAACTGACCTAATGTAAACAAAAATGCAACATTTGGTTTGCTTTATTTGTTTAACTGATTTGCTTATCAGCTCTTCTGATCTCGAGAATCTCATTAAGCTTTTGGAGCAGTAGAATATGGTTAATCTTCAACATCTGGAAAAACTTAAGATTTGATTCGCAGCACGTCTTTTGGAAGCCCCTAAAACGAGGTTTTAGTTCGAACCTTGATTAAAAGCAACTAATTTAACTTGAAATACATAAGTTTGGATTAATTTTTTAAAGAAATAAGACAAGAAGCAATCAGTTTGGCCAATTATATAACGATCATATTGAAACGCAATGACAGAAGTGTCAACTTCACTCGAAACAGGGTTTTGGAAATCTAAATGGCGAATTCTTCTTGGCTTTGGAGCTGCTTGTTCTGCTTGAGGATTTTGAAGTTGATAGAAGGTATGAGACATATGAAGCATTTGCGATCGCTGACGAACAGGAATCTTACGCCTTTAAAACGTTGGGCAAAGAAAAAGGAACTGCAGGGGTTTAATACTTATATCACTATGTAGAAAAGTGAAGTACCTATGATAGGGATAATGATGCTCATGTTAACAACTGTGCCTATTATCATTCCGGGGCTGTGCATGTTCATTGAAACGAGCTGTTGTGATGATACGTCCAAAAAAGACCAACAATTAAGGATCTTACAGAGGATTGTTTAAATTTTATATACATTCTTAAGCAGCATGAAACGCAGAGTAGATCTATCTCAAGTTGGAACCGTCGAAACCGAAACATATTTAACGTATATCTTTTGCAGAATTAACCGATTGTGAAATTCAGTTTTTATTTGAGCAACTTTTTATACTCTTTTTTTAATTTTTTTTTTAAAAAAAAGAGTATATTGGGTTTGTGAAATGTCCGTCTGTCCGTCCGTCCGTCTGTATGAACGCAGTTTTTTCCACAGTTTTGAAGCTAGAGCAACCAAACTTGGTATACATGTTGGTGTATACCATAGTAAGACAAAGTGTCAAGATCACCCCCCACCCCCACCCCTTCCCCCACAAACCGCAAAAAACTATATCTTCCACAGTTTTCAAGTTAGAGTGACCAAATTAAGCACAAGGGCTACTAATCAATTGCTTGATTGATCTACAAATAAGCAAAGTCTCTATCTCCCTCACCCCTTAAGCTACAATCACCAAGTTTTGCAGGTTGAATTCTGTTGCCCCATTAAATAGATTGGAAGAAAATAATTTTGCCACGCCCACCCCCGCCCTTGCAATTGAGCAATGTTTGTTTCTCCCAAACCTGTAGAACGAGCCCAACCAAACTTAAATTGATGGCAAAACTTGAGAGATTTGAGCAAAAATACCATTGTCACGCTTACTTCTGACTCCGCAAAGAGGCTAAAAAAGAGTATATCGCAGTCGGGTCCATCCGACTGCAACGTTCTTACTTGTTTTGTTTTGTGAATTCGGAGAGGATATTAAAATTTCGGCAACCCAAATTATCTATCTTTCTTATTCTTGAAAAGTAGTTTATGTTGAATGGATTTTTCTTGTGCTTTAAATGCTGACATTAAAATCTATCTAAGAAACCCATCGAAGCGGTTTGGAAGGATTCGGTTCGGAATCGTTTTGCAGCCTTGCATTACAGTTTTTGAAAGACCTATATAATCAAATATAATCTTTTTGCTGCAAAAAGATTTGCCCTTAAATGTTCCCATTTTCACATTTTTAAAGATATTGCGCATTGAATTCAGTTTCTTTTGATCATGAATGGACTTATCCTGAAATTGAAATAGTCTTAAACAAATTTCAATTCCGGAAAATTTTGGTGAAAGCGGAAACCGGCACAGGCCTGCATATGTACAAGTATAATGACTTTGTTCAAGATTTTGAAAGGCAAAACTTTATTACAAGCAAAGAATTTATTGAATACACCTCGTATTGATAGCTTAACGAGATGAAAGACTTGGCTGTTTTCAGTCCAGGGTATGACCACCAGCTGTTGTTCTCCACTAAAGTCCATCGTTGTGGTTTGGGGTGTCAGTTTTGAAGGGTTCAAAGTGTTTGGCGCGCTCTAAGCGGTTCATAAATAAATGCGAAAATAAAAATGACCTGCAGACGGATGGGCGGATTGGTAGCAAACAGCAGAGGCACCAGTTTTTGGTGCCCCAGCTAGATAGATAGACAGGTATTGCTTTGGAATAATAAGTACAAGTGCTCAACTGGCAGATGCCCTTTAAATTAGCGACATTTTAAAGAAAGGAAACAGGAACAGGCGATTCAAAAATCAGCTATTTATACAATAATATAGGTATATCGAATCAGCTGTTGATACCTTTTATAAATACTATATTGAACATAAGAGTTGGTTTTTTTTCGGCTTGAGCTTCAGGTTGAATTTGTTCAAAAGATAAATCCAATTTATGCTTTTCTTTTTATTAATTCAATATATTTCAAACTTCGTCGGAATTCGTCCTTCAGGGCTACAATCAATAATAACAATCAGGCCTGTTCCGGTTTCCACTTTCGGCCACATTTTTGAGGAATTGAAAATTGTTTAAAAGCTCAAAATTTCCTAGTCAGTGCAGCTAGTGAATTGAATCTTATCTCAAACGTAGCTTGCCATTCAATTCTTAATCGAATCAAAGTGAATTCAATGTGCAAAATCTTACCAAAAGTGAAATTATGAACATTGAAGGAAAAATCGTATTATTGCTGTTATTCTTGTGAATTGAATTCTATATCAATGAGAAGTTAATTCAATCCTTGATCAAATAAAAGTTAATTTCATCCGCGAAATCTTACCAAAAGTAAGAATATGAACATTTAAGGAAAAGCAACTCCGCAATATCTTAACAAAAATGGAAATAGGAACAGGAGAAAATTCAATCAGCTTTTTCAAAAGTGAAATTATGAACGTTGAAGAGAACATTGCATTTGTAATATCTTAACAAAAGTGGAAACAGCAACAGAAATCAATCCCAAAAATCTTAGCAAAAGTGAAAATCTGAACATTGAAATGAAAATCAATTTCGCAATATTTATTTTATTTAATATGTATTTTATAATAGAGTCGAAGTCGTCTCGCTCTGTTTGTTACACACATATGCAAAACTTACATATAACACCCTGTATGTTATTAAGAACAGGGTATAAATTAGCAGTGCTTCTGCACACAGGGTGACTCGTGCAGCAGCAAATGCTACGATTGTGCAGCGCCACTCAGCGTGTGGCACACAGTGCGCAGACGCTGGAATGGCTTTAACCCTTGAACAACCACTCGTATTACGCATCCAACCAAATTCCAGTTTAATGGCGTCGGCAGCGATAAGATAACGGTTTCTTGCGCATGACCAAAAACTGCGAGCAACGGCGGGGAAATTTTCAGCTGTTGTTGTTGTCTGTTGTTGTTGTTGCTGCTGTTGTTGTTATCAACGATTTCCAATGTTTTCAATATAAAGGGGCGGTGCTTGCTGTCGCCTGGAAGGCAAGCAAAGTTTTCAACGTTGTTGTTGTTGCTGCTGCTGCTATTGTTGTTGTTGTTCTGTTGCTTTTGTTGACCGCGCGTATTGACTTGGACTTTTGAGTTAAGTTTCTCATATTTGTACTATGCCACTGCCGTCGCTGACTTTTAAGTGCTGTTGACTGTTGTTTTTGGGGCCATGACGAAGGTGTCGCCAGGCGTTGGCTCATTGCTGCTGTTGTTGTTGTTGTTGTTGTTTTAGCTGCTGCTGCTGCTACTACTGCTGCTGCTGCTGCCACCGCTGCCGCAATGCTTTTTGTGCAGTTATAACTCGAAATTCTTAAGAGCAAAACTTTTGCTAAAGTTTTTAGGTTTTACAAAATATTGTAATGCTGCCTGCATAGCGAACAAGAACGAGAAACGGAAAACGGGCATAGCAATAGAAATAGGTATAGGAATGGGCATGGAAATGGAAGTGACAACATGGTGGCGGGGGAGGGGTGCACAGGGCAGGGGCGCCAAAGTTGAGCATAACATGGCGCATACTAAAAACAGCATAAAAATGTCGACGTCGTTGCTGTCGCTGTCGCCGTCGCCGACGCCATTGTTGTGTTGCTTGCTAGCCTGGCTGACTGCATTTTACCATATCATTTGTGTCACATTAAGATCAATTGGTAAACACACACACATACACATACACAGATAAACACACATACATGCTGGCACTAACAAAAAGGCAAACGGCATAAAAAGTATCGTAAAAGTCAAATAAAAAAGCTCACATAACAACAACAACAACAAGAACAACAGCTGCAACAATAACGGTAGTCACAGATGCAGCTGCAGTAGCAGCAACAGCAACAGCAACAGCAACAGCAACAGCGACAGCGACGACAACAACGGCAACAAAAGCGTCAAAAAGTGCGCAAAAAATGCAGCGCGAGTGCCACAAATAGCAGCAGCAACAACACCAACAACAGCAACAACAGCAACAACAGCAACAACAACAGAAAAGAACCTTCACAAACAAACGCAGCAGTCAGCTTTTGGCAGTGTTGCCATGCCGTTTCATGCCGTGCCATGCGTTCCTTCTTGGCCCGTTTAGCCGCCGCCATTTTGTTGTCGCTCTGCTTTCCGTCGTCGCGTTGCCATTTTGCAAATTGCCGTCGCAAAATGGCGTTCGAGTGAATTGTTGTAACGGTTTATGTGCAATCGCAGTTTAAATAACACTACTTTTTCAAATTGTACCTAATTGAAACGTGCTAAATCAATTAAATCGTTAAATTCGTTTAATATAAATCTCTTTTTTTTTAATAAATGCAAAGAAATTCGCTTTAAATTGAGTAATTTACAGTTGTCTATTCTACATTTTATTCTAACGGTGACAATTTTACAAGTGTTTTTATTTTATTCTACTTTTAGCTCGATTTTAACAAAGTATAAGTCAGTGACTGTAATCCTTATAAGTTTTGTTATACAAATTATTGATTAAAGTTTAATTTCAATTTTTATTGTTTATCACAAAATATCATTTAATTTTGAGTTTTAATCTAAAATTAAAACATAAAAATTTCAAATCATGCTGAAAAGATGAATGTTGAATGTTAAACATGAATGTTGGTATATATCAAAAAGAGAACATATAATCATTATTTGCAATCCATGTTCAAATTTGTTAAATCGCCGCTACAAATATTCATTTTGTGCAATCCTTTTGTTTTGTCCAATTTAAGTTAGAATTTCAAGTTATAGAGTCTATAACTATAATCTATAATATAGACTGTTATAAGCAGTACGCGCTTGCCTAAAGAAACCCTTATTTAATGCAACTTCTCGATTAAGACAACACCCGAATCCTTTACATTATAGAACTTAGCAATATAAAAGAAATTATAGCAATATGAATACAAAAATTTGCCATTTATTTAGCAAATAAATTGTATAAAATATAAATATTACTCTAAATAAAAATTTATTCAATATTCTTTCATTTTTATGTGTAGAAAAGTTATTTATTTTAA
Organism: Hirtodrosophila cameraria; assembly: GCA_949708635.1. Taxonomy (NCBI): domain Eukaryota; kingdom Metazoa; phylum Arthropoda; class Insecta; order Diptera; family Drosophilidae; genus Hirtodrosophila; species Hirtodrosophila cameraria. The sequence goes on from OX453090.1 coordinate 80,800,039, forward strand.
GAGACAACCGTTCCATTAACTATACACTATTGTTTCTTTAGTATGGCAAAGAATTTCAATCTTATTTGCAATTTGGCGACAAGTTTACTTGAAACATTTAGCAATTCGGTAGCTAGTTGCTCCATAACAGATGCATACATATTAAACAGATAGACATCGTACACATTACGCATACAACATTTAAGAACAGAACACGCAACTTAAAGTTGCCTTGTTATGTTTATATTGAAATTGTTGTTGATGTTGTTGTTGTTGTTCCAGGTGGAGTAGATACTTGTAGGCAGTACCTATAAGAGTCAAAAATTGATATAGAATAGCAGCGAGTATAGTTTAAAGCACAGCGTCGTAAAGAACACACACAGAACGAACACACAGTCGTGTACACTCGCACAATCGAACCGAAGTACCCCGAAATACCAAAGAAACCGCCGCGCGTTTCGCTCGCCTGATAAGAAACATTGACGCGTCGGGAAACGAGGCGAGCGACGGCAGCGGCGGCAGCAGCGGCGGCGCTTTAACCACTGCCACTTGCCAGTGTCAATTCTGAAAACAGTCAGCCAACCCAAGCAAGCAACCAACCAACTAACGGAGCGATCCAATCTTGTTCTAACTATAGGCAGACGTACAAAAACCAAAATACATAGAACAGATAATAACAAAAAAAAGTTAAGGGGTATTTTTCGGTAAATCCCCCCCTATTTGCAACAACAACGCGTGTGTAATTCGAAAAAGTTAACCAATTTTTTGCCTTTTTTTGTACAATAAGTGTAACTTTTGAAAAAAAAAAATACAAAACCAGCTGGATCTAAGTGATCTAAGATCGTTTAGTATATGCCCAATTGTGGCTAAAAAAGTGCCATACAAACTACAATTCAAAACTAACGACAGGTGTTGAGCTATCCGCCCATTTATTATATATACATATATAAGAATATATTTGATATTCCGGCAATTATTAGCTGCTGTTTGCGTTTTGTTGTAAGCGTTCATGCAAGTGGCTTTAGAGATGATGCAGACCCTGAAACCGCCAGCACCGCTGCATCAACATCAACATCTCCATCAGCCACAGCAGCAGCAGCAACAGCAACTGCAACTGCAGCAGCAGCTGTCAGTCATGGATAATCATCAACATCAGCAGCAGCAACTTATTCATCAACAGCAGCAACAATTGCCGCCCACGCCGCAGGCATCGCACCTGCTCGCTGGCCAGCACAATCATCATCATGCCGGCGGAGGAGTCGGAGTCGGCGTCGGTGTCGGCGTAGGAGTCGGCGTTGGCGTTGGCGTTGGCGTGCTGCCTGTCGACCATGATGACCCAAATCCTGAGCTGGTGCTTGCCTTAATTTCAAGAAATCGAGCGCTTGAGGGTGAGTACAAAGCTTACAGCTTCTGGCTGCTCAGGACTCCGTTTCTCAGGTCTCAGTTCACAGTTCTCAGCTTTCAGCTGCCATTTCTCAGCTACCAAGTTCTCAGTTCACAGTTCCAGTTAGCCCGGCCAAGTCGTCATCCTTTTTGCCTGTAGCCTTTTTTGTTTGTCCTAATGGCTTACTGTTTTTATGCGCCAACTGTCTAATCATTTTTTTGTTTTTGTCATTCTTTCATTTATTTATGCCTTTAATTATGCAACATTTTTCTATGTTGCATACAGATTTGTTCCCTATATATATACCTATCTATATACATATATATATATATTTACGTATGTGTATTTTTTGGGTGTGGTTTAGGTGTTGTTTTGATTGAGCACCGTTGAAAGCGGATCATATGTTATGTGTGTGTCTGACATGGCGTCCAACTGTAGTTGAGCCATTGTGAGGTTAAAGAATGCGGTTGGCCTGAGCTTAGAGAGCATAGCATTTTCATTTTGAAGCTTAAGTGTTTTTCAATTAAGCACACAACTCTTACAGCATTATCCTTGCTCGTTTAGTTTTGCTCATTTGATATGCTCTTTTGGCCTGCTGAACGTGTGGCATGCCACCATTTTTCTTCTTCTTTTTCTTTATGAGCACTTGTTTTGAATTAAAGAGTTGGTTATGTGAATGAATATTTTAAATAGTATTATACAATCTTGGAAAGCTATTGTATTTAGTTATAACTTATAACAAAAAGTTACATATTACATATTAATTACAAGTTAGTCAGGCAGGTCAAGTTATTTTATATATATTTAGATATACTAAAAGAAACTTAATTAAAAAACAGAATCTATTATTTATTCAGCGTCATTCAGTTTTGCACATATTTTAAATGAGAGCCGATCTTATTTGTATTCAATTCAATTGCCACAACTCAGTTTTAACAATAACTTTTGCATTATTCATCAATATAGGTTTACGAAAATTATACAATAAATCTTCGAGTGTTCCAACTTAGGCGGAATGCAATGTTATTTTAAAACCTACACAAACATTTTTGTGTCGCAATATTTCCAATATTGTCCTTGCACTTTAGAAGTACTTAGATTTATCTTGAAAATGAATATAGTAAGCTTTAATGATCGGTGAAATATTATCACTCAAATGAGATTGGTGAGAGAAAATGGTCCTTTACAACTTTTTTGTAAACATTTGTGTAAATCTTATTCAATATTTATTAAAAGTTAATGTCAAGTGAAACTACAAACTTTACAAATGAAATGTTGGTGCTAGAAACGACGGGTTTTGAAAAAAGCCATATATACCACATTAGCCGGTGTCCTAGCCCTACTTTCATCTACCCTACTTTACCTTAACCTACTTTATTTTGTTGGATATGTCTCCATTTTGCCATACTTTATAACCCCTTTTACTAAATTTGAACGATTCTAATATTAAGAATAATTTTGTCAGACAATAGTTGAATTTCTTGTTTCTTTCAAATTTAATGTTGATTGACAAGAAGTTGCTTGCAATTTTAGCATCATCTATGAGTTGGTAGCATCTTATTATAGTTAACATCTTTAAATTGCAATTGAAACAGAACCTAAACATAACTTTAGTTTGATTTTAATATTGAAATCTCATTTTCGATTCCTATGAAAACATTCGGAATGCAATTATAAGCTGTTTCGAATTCAAAACTAGATGGACCGTCACCTGCAAAGTTTTCGTTTCAGACCGTATGAGAAGTAATCAAACTTTTCTTTAAAAAGAAAAAACGATTGTTGTTTCATTCGAAAACAGCAACAAAAAATCAAACAACCGACTCGAAATAAAAAGTGCTCTGAAATGGGAACAGGTTTGAATATGGTTAAACGGTCTTTAATTGTATGCCAAGTTCATCTTAACAGAAAATATATTACAAATTGTTGCTTTTAGCAGTATTGTGTATTCATGTTTCATGCTTCAGGATTCACTTTTGCTAAGTTTGCCTGACTTTGGCTTAACATATTTGTGCCCGCAGCAGCAGCAATACTGCTGTACTGTCGCAATTATGATTTCGATTCATGTTTCACATGTTTCTCGATCCCACGCAAAATCAATTGACAAGCTAAGGCCCCGCATGTTAAAGCCAAAAATTGTTGACAACTGACACAATGGCGACAGAGAGAAGACACGCGTCCTTATCGTAGACACAAAAAGACAAAAGGCAAATGGCAAAGTCGATGCCGAAAAATTGTTGACAATGTCCAAATGGCTTAGACGCTGGGCTTTGACTATTGTTGCTAATGCGCAGGGAATAGCTAAAGCCCCTGAACCAAATCCCCCAAACCCAAAAACCAAACCCAGCCCATTTGCGAGTCACGTGTCGCAGCATTGAAAAGAGCATAAGAACGATTTCGAATGGAACTAGGCGCGTTACAATTTTTCAAGTGCGCCGGGATTTTGTTTAGAACACGCGTAATTACAAACAAATAAATAACAGGGCAATGCTAAAACCGCATATGCCCCGCCGTAGAGAGACACGTGTCGCTAATATGCACCGGCAAAAGGAGAAAATGGGAAACTGCCTGACAGACCATGTCAAAGTGAGAGAGAGAGAGAGCAATCCCAGCGGAGTTGAGCGACGTTCGTCGAGCGCCGTGCAAAACGAGCAGAAAAATTGAATTATGCGCTTGCGGTGCTTCCCCCACACTCAAACCCTACCCCTCTTACCACTCCCCACACCACTTGCTCAGTTCAAGAACCGGCAATCGACAAATATTTAGTTATTTGCACATAAACATATTTATCGAGTTTTGGCTTGCCTCGTGTTTGTAGTGCGTGAGAGAGCAGTGAGATGGCAAGGGTGTAGGAAACTCGCTGCACCCACGGGTGTTTGGTTTCACCCGTTCGCAGCTCCTTGAGCCCTTACCAACAACAACAAAAAAGAACTAAAGTATATCACATTTGGTCTGGGCCTGTCAAAAATTGTGTAAATATGTTTGTCATTTCCACTTGCCTTTGGTCGTGCACTTAGCACTGGACAAACATACCCCTACCCCTCCATGAAATAAAAACACCAAGACCAACTTCCTCCCACCCCCAGCCACTGGCACAACCCTCAAACTGTGCGCGAGCGCACTTGTCGCTCGTCCGACGGAACGCCCGACCGTCCGACTGCCGCGTGCCGTTCGTTAGCCGTTCTTGTGTGGCTTTCCTATTAACAATTTGACGGTGCGGAGGGTGCTTCGGCGGCACCCTACGACGCTTAATGCTTAAGCGTATCGCTTTGGCTTGTTGTTTCCTTCCGGCATCCTTCCTGGGGTGGCTTTTGTTGCCTTTTGCGCACATAATTTGTCATAATGTCAACAAGCAAATGATGCGCAACCCGGTACAAGTTTACGGTACGTCAATGATCGCGAGTAGAGCTGGGGAGTGGGTAGGAAATTTTGATCCAGTTCTTAATCAGAAAGTTTTTCTCCCGATTGTGCTCGAGATTTTTAGTACCAAAATAGTATACCATTCTTGTTCTGCTTTTCGATTCCAATCAAAACATTAGGAATTGGTTTTTAAGCTGTTCTGAATTTCGAATATTAATGGTGAATATATATATATAAAGAATATAAAGTTTTACTTCTAAGACAGTGGATTCAGAATCACTCGAAACTACCTTTAAACAGGTAGAACGATGGCTATTTTATTCGAAAAGATGAATACAAAATTGAAAGCGATTCGGAATGAAAAGTTTTCGGAAATAAGAACAGTTCTATGTATCATTTTTTGTCTGAACATCATAATATCCGCGGTTTTTCCAAAGGTTAACTTATTTTGCAAACAAACATAAGTTCCTTCTGAAACATTCTAAACGTTTCCAGGGTTTTCGATAAAAGTATTGATTCGATTGAGTCGAAAATTAGTTTATTAATTTTGAGAAACGCAGGATAATTTCGAGATATTAAAGAATTTTCTATAAAAGTGTTGACTATATCAGAAATAAGTATCGCAATTTTGCGACCCGCAAAGGAATCTTGGGATATTAAAGAGTTCCGGCCGAAATCCCTTCCCTACCGCAACTTTTAACGCTTCCCCCAGTAACACCATCCCATTTCCATCTCTAAACGGGAGTTAGTACAGCAAGTTGTATAATTAAGACTAGAAATTTGGAATTTATATTTGGTTTTCGCTACATATAATGATGGGCAATAAGATATATAGCTTGTCTGTTGCCCTCGGTTGCCTCATGGATCAGATCAATCTCGTTGCTAAGCACGCCGCGTAATTGATTGAGTATGGCCTCAATCTGAGGATCCGTTGCTGTGGCATCCATGCCAATATGAATCTCACGCAGAAAGCCGCCGGCGGATGCATCAAAGGGTAGCTGATGTTGGCTATCATAACTGCTGCTGTCTAAACTGTAGCTGCTGCCTCCGGTCGCTGTTTGATAGCTGCTCTCGGTGGTATAGCCCGATGATTCCAATTCGATGACAATGGGAATAGCGCTGTCAATGGAACTAACGCTGCTGTTGAAACTAGCTCTGGATAGACTGGTGTTTGTGGCAATCGAGAAATTGGAGCCTGCTGCTTGTGGCAAAGAATTGGGCTCCCTTAAGTCCAGCATAGATTTACAGCTAGCCGATTTCTGTGCCGAGTGGCGGTGATGTGTGGACTCCGTAGGACTCAATAGAAAGTTACGACTGGGCTCTAAGCTGCTCTCTGACTTCGTTTTGCGTGCTTCGTGTAGTATCACAACAGGCTCTTTGCATTCAGTACAATTTCTTTGCTGCTGAGAGCTCTGTGGCTGTTGTTGTTGTTGTTCCTTGGCTGCGCTTGACGGTTCCATTGTACGCTGGAATAGCCTCCAATTTGGGGGCTCTTAGCTGCGTCGGAAACTTGCCAAGAAACTTACAGCCCAGCGTCAGATCGGTTATGGTGCCCACCTCTTCGGTGAACTCCGTTTGAGTACAGGAACAGAATGTTTTATGCACCTTGGCCAGATCACAGCGAAAAGCGTTGTAAGCAGCCCAATTGACTTCGGTCATCTGCGTAAATATTTGACATTGATTATATAATCCATATATATAATCATTGGTTGATATTAGCTAATTACTGCATTATCAAGTTTGGAGTTTCCCTTTTGTTCTGTCTGATTTGAGGCCTCGGTTAAGGACATAACTAGCAATTATTTGATGCTCTCGCAACTTTCAAGCTTCTAATTTGGACCCAAAATGCTTTTTCCCCCCAAGCACATTACAAAGGTTTGTTCGAACTGTATTCAGTTTATAGTTAGCAGTCAAAACATTTTTAAATTTGGCATTATATAGCCAGCCGCCTTTTATTTTACTAGAATCAACTTAAAAAGCGCAATTTGTTTCTATTGAAAATCATTTTAGTTTATTCCCACTCAAAAATATAAATCATTTCGGTTTTTTTACTTAATTTTAAACTTGCTTAAAATACATTTTCACGCTTTTATCCCAAGTTGTGGTTGACAATATTTGAAGTTGAATACAGGGCATTGTAATAATCTGTTAAGTCAAAGAATTTGAAGGTATGAGCTAATATCATAATACCGAATAACACAATTTTCCAGGTGCAGGACTATAAGAAATCGGTGATCTCAAAGGAAGTGATCTGAATTACCAAAGGTTTCGTTGAACTGAGTCATATACCAATTGGCAGATGATTTAAACATATTGAAAGTGTGGATTTCCTTCATGATACGCAAAATTGAGCATGCCAACAGCTTTTGTGTCTCAATTCAGAAGGATACTTTCGCCAGAATCCAGACCGTCGAATCTAAAGCGACTTTGATTAGATATCAGAAAGTAAAAAAAACTGTGATATAAAAACCGCGATCATCGAAAACCCAGATCATCGACAGCAAAAAAACTAATTGATGATTGAAAATTTCATTTAAAATTTACATTTCTTAAAAACACACTATATCTGAACCGTCCGAAGTCTATGGGTGCTGAATCACCCGAGAAACCAAAAATCTTAAATTATCAAATATTTGCAAAGAACAATATATTTGTAGTAAACAGCGATTTCTGAAAGAGCTGGTAAATGTTTTCATTTTTCGAAAAGGCTATCATTATTTACTTGAATAAATCGAAGAATTTTGAAATATAGCTTAAAATACAACAAACGATCGTTGAAAATTGGGTTGGACATGCAAATAAATTCTGAATAGCACCATTCTAAACGTACGCGAAGATACAGTTGATCGATTCCTATGGAAACACTTGATATATATCGATAAAGTTTTTCAATATTAGAGCAGGCAGAAAGCTGAAGCTATGTAGCCCTTTCGCAAAGTCGAATTCTAGAATCGACACTGATTCGAACTACACTTTTGCAATGTTATCAAATTTCCAAATTCTTGCCAAATCAAAAATCGGTTGAAAAATAAGTTGTATGTAAAACTTTATTGCTCTTCAAGATTGGACGAGTTCAAGCTCACTTTATTTTAAGTTTTTGACAACTATATGTTATTGCTGCCATAGAAAACCTTGTTATTTGTATCAAAAACTTGTTGGTTTCTCAAGCTATCTTAACCATATTTAGTTATTCTGCGTTTTTGTATGTTCCTGTCCTGCTGATAGAGTTTGATAAAAACCGACAAACTATATCTTCTAGCTGACATAGAAACTTAAGTTTTCATTTGAACAACTTTTCTGCAAGTGTATATAACTTCGCTGAAGATAAGTTTTCTTTCTTGTCTTTATTTTAAATTGCGAAATTTCCCCAAGAGCGCCAATTCCGTATTTTGTGTAAATGTTGCAGCAATGTTGTGACACAAATTAATTATATCATGCAGGGTACGCCCCAAACTTCATCCCTCATCCTCCAGTCTAAAGAACAGACTTGAGCTTCAACTGAAAGCATCTTTCCAAATGTTAAACCTTGCTTTGGCTCTTCTTTTGGGCAAATGCCTTTTAAGAGCAATTCGCGCATTTTTCATAGCATAGTGCAAACAACAACAACAATGAAAAAACAAAAAAAAAAATAAAAAATCTGAAGGTAGGCAAAAATGGGCAGCACAGCGGGCTCAGAGCCAAGTTAAGAAATCATTTGATTTTTGTTATTGTTATTGTTGCTGTTGGTTGTTTGTTGTACGTTGTACGTTGTTTTTTTTCCATGGCGTCCGACATAAATCATTTTTTGTTCGCCATTCGCCCGGACTGCTGCCTGCCTGCCTGCTGCATATTTCATGGCGGTTTGTTTACTCAACTCATGAAGCAGAGGCTGCGAGTAGCGAAGGGGGGTGGGGGTGGGGTCATACAAGGGTCGTGCTGGTGTATGGGGAATGGGGCTTGCGCTTAGCATCGACGACAGCTCTTTGACTAGGCAGCCCATTTGCTGGCAGGTAAGCCAAGCGGCTGCCTTCGCCGTTCGACCCCCACGCCCCACTTTACGACCATTTTTCTGTTTGTTTCTGCTTTTTATTTTTTTGGCAACGTACAGCACTAGCAAAGTCAACCCCTACCCAAAAAACCCCAATCCCCGAACCCAGCCCTTAAAGCAGCAATTCGGGCAATGGTAACGTTGGAGGCGAATGTTTAACTTACGTTAAGTAAATAATGGGGCGTTCATATGACATTGCATTGGGAAGGAGGAGTTTGAGGGGCGTAGGCTTGGGCAGCTCACACATACATACATACACATACCTACAAAAGTACAAGCATATATCTATATGAATGTTTTTGCAGTCTTTCTGTTTACTTTCACATTTCCTTTTTACTTAATAAAATAAAATATGAAAGTTGCTTTTGCTACCAAAAAAAAACAAAATCACATAACACACACAAAATTCATAAGCAGTCGCGGGGGGGTCGCAATTCCGTTTAAGTTTACAAACCTTTTTGTGCGGAACCAAAGACTATATAAATAGTACTATATATTTTATTTGGTTGGAACTTATAATTGCTTCATACAGCTTTAACTTGTACAATGTACAATATAAGAAATAAAAGCAATTTTGCACTCGAAAAAATATGAAGGTGCTGACACGCCGCTATATTTGACCCCAGAAACTTTATAAAGAACTTATTTGTATGCATTCTTCATACTTAAGTGTTGTAATTCTTGCACGCCTTTTCATGCATTTGTATCTTGCATTGTCTAAACATCGTTTCGTGCAACTAGAAGAAGGATTAGAAGCGTTACTTTTCATTGCATGAAACCATGCAAGATAAGCTATAATGTTGACTGTTTAAACGATGACATACTTATAACAAATATCTTGCACGAAAGTATATTTCATGCAAAAAATGCATTGTCTAAACATTGCTTTCAAGAATTTTGCAATAAATTGAGTTATGAACTGTTTACTCCCTGTTCCCATTAAAAATGGGAAAAAGGGAGTTATAAAGTACTGCAAATGTGTGTAGCAGGCAGAAGGAAGCATTTCCGACTATATATATTCTTGATCAGCATCAACAGCCGAGACGACCTAGCCATGTCCGTCTGTCTGTCTGTCTGTCCGTCTGTCCGTATGAACACAGAGATCTCGGAGACTACAAAAGCTAGAGACACCAAACTTGGCATGCAGGTTCCTGTATACCATACGCAGATCAAGTTTATTTCAAATATCACGATCGGATAAATAACACCAAAGTTATGGTGAATCTATTACCCCCGTCTCAGCAAGCAGAAACAACAGTTTGACAGGCACTGGACAAGTTAAGTGCACTGCTTGCTTGTGTTGCCGCTGAACTGCTTCAAATGCAAGTTGGGAGCAGGGAGTCTCGTAGTCGGGCACACTCGACTAGAGTATTCTTACTTGTTTTTATTAAAATATTAATACGAAAGAAAATTAACTATTTTGTAAACAGGAGTCTCAATGTACCAACGACTAAATAAAGTAACAGTTTTGGTAAATTTGTATTCATTTATTTTTCTAAAGCTAGCTTTTATTGTTATTCCTTAAGCCAACATTCAATAGCTTTACGATTGATCTGTAAATATTTATGTATTTGTTTTGATATGCATCTCAACAAAGTAACAAATAACTTAAAACCTGCATAAATATGTATATCGTAACATTAAATCTTCAGCTGTAACATCCTGACAAACGCGTCATAATATTTATATTTTTGTTTACCAAAAACCTTGGCAATTTTGTGCAGTTGCCAACAAGCAAGCAGACAAGATAAACATATTAATAACTAAATGCATAATATTTATATATGAACTTATATGTACATATGTATATATGCAAATATACATACTTACTTTAAAAGGGGCGTGGCAAATGAACATGTAGCTTTGGCCTTCCTGGTGTCAGTCGGAGCATGGCACTGTAGTTAAAACTACAACAAAAATACAAAGTAAATAAAAAAAAGCAGGTACAAATTACATTCACAATATGTTTGCTATTCAAATTATAGCATCAAGCGCAGTCAACTATATAACGTTTATAAACATCTACATAAAGTTACAGTTTTAATGATTGAACTTGATTTTAGTTTATTACGTGCCGTCTTTATTTTTGATAGGCTGTTGAAAACGACAACGAGTAAAACATATAGAAAAGAAAGTTTTGCAAGTTTGCGTCTAATTATGATTTTATAGCCATGTGCCAAAAAAACAATTGCTTAGCAGTGAATAATGTGCGGTCGTTTTTCAAATTGCGTGGATTTGAAATTACCCATTTAAGCGGTGTTTGGACGATTCTTGCACGCTTTTTCAAACATTTCCAACTTGCATGGTCTGAACAAGCTGAGCTCGCGCGCAAGTTCGTTTCGTGCATCTTGCATAGAAATAGAAACGTTTCTATCTGTTGCATGAAACCCATGCAAGATTTGCTTTAAGTGCTGTAAAATTTGACGAATAGGTGCTGTAAAATATGCCAAAGGTTCGAAATATGTGTCGCAAATGTGTTTTTCTTTGTTTTGGAAATCTTTTTCATGCATTTTCATCTTGCATCGTCTAAGCTAGCTTCTGATCTCGCGCGCAAGTTCGTATCGTGCATCTTGCACAGAAATAGTAACGTTTCTATCCGTTGCATGAAACCCATGCAAGATTTGCTTAAAGTGTTGTAAAATTTGACAAATATCTGTTGTAAAATATGACAAAGGTTGGAAATGTGTGTCGCAATAGTTTTTGTATTTATTTTGTGAATCTTTTTTTTATCAATGTCGTTAATTAAAAGAACTGCAAATATTCTAAAATTTTGTTATGGTCTTTATTGATTTGTTTATTATTTGTATTTCTCAATATTATTTGGAACTAGTGTTTCAATTGGGAAATATAAATGTTAAAGAACGCGTTTGATAAATTTCTTGCACAAACTGTTTAAACAATGCCATATTTTCAAGCCAGAACTCGCTCGTAAGTTTATTTCACACAAAATTTGCATTGTCTAAACATCGCTTTTATATCAAAACACCGTATTAATGCACACATATATTGTATTTGTAGGTTCTTTATTGTTTTGGAACTAACAAAATTTTGTACAGACTATTTTAAAGTGTTGACTATTTGTTTTTGTATGCTTGTATGTATATGATATAAATATTTGCTAACCACTGTGCGTCGACGCGATGTGCAATAGAAAATTCAAAATACAAACACAAATACAAATATAGTATATGATATGATGTTTGTTGCTGTTGGCATTGCCATTGCTGTTGGTACTTGTGCAGAATGCTTGGAGGCGCCCCTAGCCCCAGTTTGCAGCAATAGTGGGAGGGGGGGAATATGTAGCAGCTGGCAAAGTCGCGCTGAAAAGTGGCAAACAACAAAACGAAAAAAATAAAAAACTGAATATGTACGAGTATGTAGATGCTGCTATACAAACAGTATCACGCAGCGAACTTTATTAAATTACACGATTTTGACAGTTAAGCAGCAGGGAAGCCCCTGCCATCGACCTCATCCACATCCTGGTTGCTATACTTGTTACCAGTCGAGCAGGATGGTGTTGTCTTTTCAGGACTTGCTTTCTGCGCAAGTGAAAATCATAATTTTGTTCTTATATATTTTTATGTAATACACTTGAAGCTCTGCCAAAGCAACAACCCCCCAAAAGCCAACTCAGCCGCCTCATACCCCTACACGCGCCCCTTAGGCATACATTTCAGTTGTCTGGCAACGCCGCGAAGTATTCCGCTTTTTGAGTATTCCTTGGGGGCCGGTTTAGGCAAATACTAGAAACGTTTGTACGCAATAAGAAATGTGCGTTTTGGAAATAATATCTCCTACCCCAAAGAAACAAAAAAAAGAAGTCGGAAATCTTTGTGGCCGGGAGGCGGTTACCAACTTTTATTTTTATTTTATCATTCCGCAATTAGCGTGGCCCATGTCTGAAGCGCTTATCGTTTTATTTTTTTGTTTTTTGTAGTAGTCGCGGTAGTAGTCGGTTTGCGGGTCAAAAACTTTGCCAGATACCTTCTCTAACAAGCCGCTGCCGATGCAAACAGTAAATATTTGTACACCGTTTCAGTCGATACCTTGAAAAATAACGAACAGTGAGAGATAACGATGTACTCTATAAACGTGTATATAGTATATATGTATCTATAAATACGCAACGTGTGCATACTTTTTTTTTTTCTATTTCTATAACATTATGGTACTGTTTAAGAAACTGTGCACAGTAACCAGTCTATAGTTCTGGGTGTCTCTTCTTTTTTTTGGTTTCTGGGGGCATGTTAGACGGTTATCTATGGGTACTTTAAAACGGCATGGTACAAGATTTGCCCATTGAGACGAGACATACGATATATGTTTACATTTTTCAACCGTACATAAATGTTTCTGATAAGAAAAACATGTACCAAAACGGTGCCTAACTGTCTTTAGATCTTTAGTTGAAAATCATATTTGATACAATATAAAAAAAAAAACAAAAAAAAAGCTGCTCTAAAAATCAAAATTCTTACTCACTCAGCTAGTGTTAAACGAGGCCTATTAACAAGGATGTTGTAGGTAATGCAAAAATTCTTTTCATGTACCACCCCTTCGACAGCTCTACCGGCACAGGACCTTGTTGTGCTCTGTGCTCTGTGCTCTGGCAACAACCCTTTGCAGGGCGAGTGCGCCTTTTATGCCTTTATTTTATCTGTGATTATTTTCCACATCGCTATGCCCATTGTCTGTCAGTGGGCCTTTTGTCTGAAGCGTATCTAAACAGGTGGTCCCAGCATGTGGCCGGGCTACTTCTGAAGTCCTTGCAGTACCAGTTCGTTATTGTCCTGTGATCCAGTGCACCCTCAATATACTCCCTCATACTTTTGAACTTCATCTTTGCTGCTGCCACTCACTTATAGTGTTTACCTTTCAATCAACAATGATATTATATTTAAATAAATATATGCTTGAACAAAAGACGCTGCGTTTTGATTTCTGGGCGTTAAGTCAACCGCAAATTATGTTTGGACACAACCAGGTAATATTATTTAAACAGGTGCGCTAATTGTGCTGCTTTTGGGCCCAGATGATTTCAGAAGTTTCGTTTGTTTTGCATGTTTTATTTTGTTTTGGTATTGGGAAACAATCGCAACGAATGGCGGCTATATTTAGCGGCTTTGTCATTATAAAACAATCGAATTTTCGTTATGTCAATAGTCAACAATAATCGTCGTGATTACTTAACTTATCTAACAACCGAAGGTAGAGTGATTCGACTTTAACGCTCATGAGAGTCCCCATGAAGTGGACTTTCAAGCAGCAAAATACTACAAAGATTTTGTTATTTGGATCCCATAGTAAGGGGCTTCTTGGAGTGCTCTAAAAAGTAAATGGTGTAGAAATCGGAATCGGAATGATTACAGGTTGAAACATGAAGTCGCATGCCCAACGCGGCAATACCTGCACCTTTGCTTTGCCGTGTGTTATCGATAGCATCGATATTAGCACTAAGTGTATTCAATATATAACATTTGGAGCCTATAGTAAGGGGCTTCTTGCAGTAGTCAAAAAGTAAATAGTATAGAAATCGGAATGATTACAAGCTGAAGTATTTCAGTCGATAACCCAACACTTGGCTTTGCCCTGTGTATTATCGATAGAATCGATAGTACTCAATTTATTCAATACACTCAAAATGATTCAATTATTCTTGTCTTTATTTCTTTACTAAAATATGTGTATGCTAATACTTTTGGTAATTCCCCTGATTCACGAAATATGGGTTTTCTAGATGGGTAAGATATAATGTAAAGGATTAGAGCTATTATGGTCGTTGGGACCTTTCCTGAAAGCCAAATGAATATTATAATTTAGAATACTTCATCACAAAACTGGACATCAGTAATTTTGTTGCTTAAATAAGCTTTCGTGATTAGATACTTACCTCGTGTAGACCTGTTTTGGATTTCACTTTTGGCAACATTTTGCGAAATTAAAATTTCGATAAATGTTGATATTTTCATTAATGTTTATGAGCTATAGAAATGAATCCTTCCACAATAGCAACTTTATTCAATATTTGTTCGAATACAAGTGAATTCATTCCGCAAAATCTTATCGAAAATAAAACTGAATTCACTTGCATAATATCTTGCCACGAGCGGAAATCGAAAATGAAAACACTGAAGCTGACTTCACTTTCACAGCAACTTGCCAAAAGTGGAAACCGGAACAGGCCTCTATATCTTGCCAAAACGTTATATACCCCAGCTACACAAGTTCGGTTCTATATATGCGAAAAGTACATACTTATCCACTATGTTGTCAGAACTTGCAGATCCGTCTATTGTGCTATTGATTTCAAGCAGATGTTGGCCACTTCTATAAGCTTATCAGGCTTACGGGCGATAAGTTAAGGCTTGTGTCCCCATCATATTTCACACTCAGCCTTAGCCAAATAGATAAGTGTCACTCTGGGCACACACACAAAATCAAAATCAAAAACAACAACAGCAACAACAACACCAAACTACGCACACACATCAACAAATCTTCGGACAGTCGTAGACCAAAAGATTTCTAACTCAATGTAGACAGTCTCGATTGTTGTGCAAAGAACCCCGTTCAACTTCTAAAAGAGTTGCCGCTGGTGGGTTATGCTGTATGGTTTATGTTCAGTTTAGTTTTTTTGTATCGCTATTTACACTAAATGTTGAACTACTTTCCCAACTAACAGCTCTACCTCGCGTGAGCACTTGAAAATGTCAAACAAAGTTGTATAACTGGAAGCCATATCTATTCTATCTGCGAGTACTCGTATGTAATGCCAGGCCTCCAACTACTCCAGGTGGTTAAACCCACTGAAGTGCCATAAATGTGGCACTGATTGCGCCTAGAGTAGCTGATTATAGGCTGTTGTAAAGACTGCTACTTGGATTTAAGTCAAATATAATCGTTTATTAAATCTAAAGTAAAGTTATTTCAACGCTTTGAACTTACCGACGGCAAACGACAGTCGAGAGACGACAAAAGGTGAAAACGACAACGATAGCGCAATATATATTTTTGAGGAAGTCAGAGTTGACCTAGTAAGAGAAGTAGGGAAAGAGCATATTTAGATAAAGATAAGCATAATGATAAAGCAGAAAAATTTGCAGATCAACTGGGCAATATGAAATTAAAGCTGATATAGGGCTTACAGCTACTCCCCATCTTTAATTTCTCGTTAATAGTATAACTTTTAATACCAGAATTCGGTACATTTGCACACTTTGCAAAGTACATTGTGGAAAATGATATCACAGCAGATTCACTGTATTAAAACAGATGTAAGTTTTATTTACTTGAAATTTTTTTATATATATTCCAGAAACTGTAACAAGTACGAACTTTTTAATCGAATACACCCGAATGCAACTTCATCACAGAAGCCATATTGATTTCATCTAATATATGCGAAAATTGAATTGAATTTTGTATAAAAAAGTATGCTGATAGTAAGGCATGCCCGCATTTCCGCTGCAACTTTATTTAAAAGTTAAAATAACATGAATTTGTGTATTCAAAATAAATAAAACCTTTATAAAATAAAATGAACATACAACAGATCAAACACGATATCGATATGAAGGAGATATAACTAAAGCAACATCATATCGAACAAGGACGATGTTTTTCATTAAAATATCGATAATATCGATGTATTTTTTACATTCCCACTCTTAACATTCAATAGAGTAGCAAACATTTGAGTTTGTAAGAGCAACGGAACACAAAGAACATATTCTTTGCTTATTTCGGAGACAAACGAACATACTCAACTCATTCTTTTCTCATATCAGGAATAGACTAATAGACCAGCAAATTTTCAAGTGTGGAAGTAGCTTTAAAGGTTTTGCTGAAATAAGTAAAATAATCCAGAGTCAATATCTTAATTCAGTACTGATTTAAACATGCGTGCTTAAACGGAAACTTATAAATCCTGTCCAAAATCTTGGAGCTGTTAAAGAGATAAATGAATTTATATACAAAATGCATGACACCACGTGCAGAGCAGTGACAACGATAACGACTGTGAATGCTGTATGCTGGTTTGCTGGATGCCGGGTCCGAGTCCGAGTCCGAGTCCAAGTCCAAATCCAAGTCCGAGGTTCGAACTGGCGACCTGGCCATTGACTTGAGCGTATGTCGCAAATTATGCGACGTTCAAACTGAAAGCGTTCAATGAACAAAATGATTTTATTGCATGCGCCTTCTAAGCCCGAAAAACCACTCGAACCATTTGGCCATATGTTGCCATTTGTGACAAAAACTGCAGCCAGGCAGGATATACACACACAGGATAAATTGGTCGGTAGGGGTGGACAGACAGACAGACAGACAGATAAACAGACAGACAAAGACAGAGGCAGGAAGATGCTGTTGTCGTTTGTTGTCGTTAATGCCCAATGGGTGGCAAATTGTTTTTTATTATCGGTCGGGCAGAAACGGAGAAATGCGACCCCTTCTCGATGCGATGGGTTTGACTGGCTTGTTGTTTGGCTGGTTAGCTTTGCGTTGGTGTGACAACTGGGCAAAGGAGTAAAACGTAAGCTGGTTAATGCCACTCCCTCAGGCTATTGTCGATTGCGTGAATAAAACTTTAATGGAACGACACAAATCGCATTGTTGTTCTTGCTCTTGTTCTTTGCCTGCCTAATGCTAACTAATTGAGTGCGAAAAAGCCGTCAGTTTGTCAGAAGTTTTCTTCAGTTTTTGATATTTTATGTGACCATATTTCAAGCCGAAAGAAAGCAGCAAAAATAGCACACAAAGTGCACTTAAAATGCCCCCATTCCCC
This sequence comes from Hirtodrosophila cameraria, assembly GCA_949708635.1. Lineage (NCBI taxonomy): Eukaryota > Metazoa > Arthropoda > Insecta > Diptera > Drosophilidae > Hirtodrosophila > Hirtodrosophila cameraria. Next base: position 80,817,574 of record OX453090.1, read on the forward strand.
ACTCTCCATTCCAACTGTTGGGACTGAGGGAATGTGAACTGTCAGTGTTACCAGCTGCCTGCAAACATTGGGGAATTGCGCTTAAAAAAAATGCCTGCAAATGTCTTTTGACAGTACGTGGGCGAGGGCAGACCAATAAGTATGCACGGATATAACATACATACGCTGCTATGCATGTGAATAGGGACGAGTCTTCATTATTATTTAGGAATGAACGGATTCGGATTAAGAATGTTATGTGTCTTGTTTTTATAAAATTAAACTTATTCGGAGCCAGCGCATCAACATAAACAATTTTTCTTTTTGCCGCTATTTACTATTGCTTAACTATATAATTAACTTGTCCTTTCGAAATTTAACCAAATTTTAAATACTGGTATATACTACAATGTTAAAGTACATAATAATTATTTCATTCCCAATGCAAAAATGCTTTTGAAAATTAAGATAAAAAATCCATAAAGTTTTCCGGGAATCAAAAGAATTGCCGGGATCCAAAAGAAATGTCGAGACCCAAGAGAAATTTCAGGACCAGCGGAATAACCAAGTGTTTGGGATTCGACCGGATTTTTAAAATTTGTCCTAATCCCGCCCGATACCCATCTGTAATTCAAATGTATCGAATTCCGATAAAATACATTATTAAATAAAGCTACATTAGAGAACAAACCAAAATGTTAACACTAGCTAGCAACTTGTTGTAATTGATAAATCTTTACTTAAATACTTAGCAGTGTATAAAAATCTGGAGGATACATATGTGTATAAGCACATACAATGTATGTATATCATACATATAAGAAGAATACAGCATGGTCACGCTCACGAATAGACCATAGAATCCAGTGCAACTGGAAACTGGCGACTGTCACATGGGCAACTCACATAAATAGTTGATGGGGGCCATTGCACGTCTCAATTTCAGCTGAATCTCGACTGCAAACTTGCAGCTAAGTAAAATTTATAGCCTGCTTTAAGGCGTTGAGGCACGTGACCATGCAGCTATGATTATAAAAACTGGGTTCGATGGCGCTGAGATTGGAGAGCAAAGAGTGCAAAGAGTAGAGTACGGCAAAAGCAAAATGTGTTATAGAAAACTTATCAGCACAAATTGAAAGCAAGCTCATCAGAAACTAGAAAAAAGAAAAGCTCGTAGTCTAATTTATGCAAGAAAAGCTTTATGCTTATCCATTTTTGCCTTTAATGGAGCTATATTTTCATTGCATGTTAAATTCTGTATCATAATTCAGTGCAATAATTGTGCGAGGGTTCGGTTGACAAAACGCATAAAGTATTCGCATAAATGCCGTCTTACCAAATTGCCAACTACGAGTACTCGTCTATGGTAGCTCCCCGTTCCCCCTCAATCGAAATCCAGACAAAAACTCCAACTGCTGCAACCCTTGGGCAAATGTGTGCTGTCCCTGTCATGCTCACTCTATGCAATCCTTCTCCCTCTTTAAATATGGCGACGTCCATTTTTGTGGCTGATATTTCAACAACAACAACAACAGCAGCAGCAGCAGCAATAGCAGCTCCCCATTTACCCAACCATTTCGGCGCCATCTTGGCTTCATCAAACGCACACAAAAGCCCATAAGGGCAAAGCCAAGATAATGGCAACCAGAACCAGAAACAGGGCCAGAACCAGAAGCAGGCAAACTGGCAACAGCAGCTCAGCTTAGTTCAACGCATCAGGCAGCAGGCAAATAAAATGGGCACCAAACGAAGTCGTTAGAGCAACCTTCTCTTCCAGCCACCCCTGCTCCACTTCTCCACTCCCTCACCCACCCTCTTTCCACCTGCACCTAGGACGTTTTGTGTGCGCGCTTCAAAAGGAAATCACCCCAAGTGTGTATTTTTATAGAGACCGCAATAAACCTTTTTCTTTTCTGCGTCGTTCCTGCGTCGTGAAGCGCTTCGATGAATGTGAAATTGTTGGCTCTGGAACCGTATTCGGATCCGGGTCTGGGTTCCTGTCCCAGTCCCAGTCCGTGTCCGGGCACTCTGCTCTGCCCACGTCCTTTCCCTTTGCCTGTTTGATGAAGTTGCTGTTCAGACACAATACACTTGCCAACACAACAACAAAAAATGAAAGAAAATAACATGCCGTTGCCCATTTTTCTTACCCAAGCATAACCATAAAGGCGGCTCAGCGAACTGGGCCGATTGATAGCCGTAGTACTCAAAATTGAAAATGAATAAGAAACCTTTAGACAACAGTGCTAAACTAGAAGATACCTTAAACACAATTCTGAGCTTTGTAAAGTTTTAATTGTTGTCCCCATTCAACAGTAATTAAACAACAATAGCACTGCTAGTTTGTTCTATGGAACTTTGTGAAATAGATTCTTCAATGCTTGTTAGTTGATAGTCTTGAAATATTCTTAGAATTCATCGTAGTTTCCGATTCTGGTGGACGATTTCCACCGATTTTCTCACCCGAACAATTTGATACGCCGTAATGCACATTGTACATACAGATATACAACTGCAAATTTATCAAGGCTAATTAGTAGTATTACAAAAAAAATCGATTTATCGATTAAATCGATATTTTGACTACGAAATGAGCACTCAAAATCGATTTTTTTTGGGTTGCTACGATTATCGATCATCGATATTTTTCACATCGCATCAAACATTTTTTAACTACTTTTGAGCTTTGAATATTTTGATGTACTGTAAGTTTTGGTCAAGGAAACTCCATTTTGTTTTTAATCAAAGTTTGAATCAAACTTTATGAAAATCTAATTATTTTTAAATTTAAATTGGTATTTATACAAAGTGTTTGTATAAATAAAACTAGATAAACTGTTTTTGTCATGTTTTCGAACCATCAATTAATCGATTCTTTCTAAGCGATTAATCGAAACGCCAGCGTTTGTAACTTTGTGAAATTGATAATAAATCAAATCGACTATTTTGTGATTTTTACTTCCCTTATAATTAGTATACAGTCCTGTTCCCATATCAAAACATTTTGATTCGAATTATTTTTCTTGTATTCTTCTTTTCAAATCAAAAATAACAGTTGCTTCTTTTTAGAGATAATTTGAAATACTTCTCAATTCACTGCCCCTTAAGCAAAATAATCTGAGCTTATGCATCGATGTTAGAAATTCAGAACAACTCATAATTCAGATTCCGAGTGTTTTGAACGAAATCGGAAATGGGAACAGCCCTGATTGTTTTTCTATTGATTGGCTGTGAGAGAGGAGTTTTCAAAATATGAATCAAGCTTGATTTGCGTATTGAAACATGCTTACCGAATTGGACCTCTCTAACTATTATAGTTTCTGAGTCCGATCGATACAGATCAATAATATTTTAACTAAGCAGGGTAGAAGATGCCACCTGCTGCCAATTTCATACCTTTCCACAGCTTTATTTATGCTCTATTTTGCTCACTTTTAATAAATACAGGGTAGAACGGGCAACCATACATGTAGAAAGCTAGGACTGGGACCTGCTATATCCCCATCGTGGTATATTCCTTGGCTTTTCCATTACTCTATGGCCCGATGTTTGTTTTTTTGTTTTCTCTATTTTATAGCCCGGTCAAGGGTGCTGGTCAGCTCGCGCTGCTCGTCGGCTTGACGCTTGAATGGCTGCCAACGAGTGCGCGCCTTTTGTTTGGCCAACAACGAACAACGTAAAAAAAAAATAAAAATAAAAAAAAACACACACACAAAAGTAAAGAAATACAAAAAAAGGCGAACAAAATGCTTTTTGCAAAGTAACCAAAAGCGAGCGGTAAAAATAGAAAATTGAAAATAGAGAATGTGTGGCGGTTCCATTGTTTAATGGACGTCAGCTGGAATGTGCGCCAGAAATTGAAAAGTTATTGTGCTGCCCGCAGCCCGCGGGGCATGGTGATGAGAGAAGTGGGTTTGGTTGGGACAGGGGGCATGGGGCATGGGGCATGGCCGGCTGGATGGGTCGTATTGTCGTGACAAGCTGCTACTTAGATGCCACTCGTAGGTTTTTGTGCCAGTGCGCAAATTGTTCAACTAAAATATTTGACAGTTCATTTTTGGTTTTTGGCCACAGACTCTTTTATGCACTTGCCTCAAGTCTTCACAATGCTTCTTATATTACTGTTTTGTTACATTTTATTAGTTGCTTTTTTATGTTTTCCACAACTTTTGTGCATTGAAAACGCTTTTGAATATGCGCTTGGCCGTGCTTTATGCAACACTTTTCGAAAAGATGTTTTATTTAAGGAGTTTAGTTGAAAATAACATAAAATGGCGTTAATTTAAGTTGTTCTAAAATCTGGTTTTTAGTAGCCCGCAAACAGCACTATAACAGCGTATATAGCGGCGATATTATGTTTTTGACAAAAATTGAAATTTCATTAGCCAATTTTCCATTTTCAATTTTAATTTGCTGTTTGCCAACGCAACATAAATCTCAAAATTTCCAAATGCAAAGAAGCACCTTCAAATTGCATTTCGGAAAGCAAAAGCTGGCTGCTGTAAATTGCTGATCTTGTAGCATTCAGCTTTTGGTTGCCAAACAAAGCATGCAAAAGCTGATCGAGCTGCGTCTTACTCTCTCTCTCTCTCTCTCTCTCTCTCTCTCTCTCTCTCTCTCTCTCTCTCTCTCTCTCTCTCTCTCTCTCTCTCTCTAACTGCATACAAAATACAAATTCAAATTGCATTTTGGAAAGCACATCGCAGATCTTATAGCATTTAGCTTTTGTTTGCAACACAAAGCATGCACAAGTTGATCGAGCTGCGTCTTACTCTCTCCCTCTCTGTCTCTGTTGCGCTTTGCACTTGTTCACACCTCGTTCGACCGCAATTAAGAAATTAAAATGGCAAGAGAAAAGCGCAGTAAAGCATACACAAAAGCTAAAGCAAGGAAACACATGCATAAAGTAAATTATAATAGGCATAATAAAAACGAAGCAAAAACCAAATGACAAGTCATGGCGTTTTGTTGCCATTTACTTAGCATGCTTTCCCGCATTGCTGTGTGTGTGTGGGAATGTGTGTGTGTGTGTGGGCATAACTGTTGTGGTAAGGCCGTAAGTGCTTCGTGCTGAATTAAAAGCAAACGCATTAAAAGGTGCCCAAAAAGAATTTTACCTTGGCAAAGGTAGCACAAAAAACAACAACAAACACGCTGAAGCAAAATGGCGCAGCTGCAGATGGCGACAGATACACGTTGGCTTAATATTACATGAGAAGGCAACAGGAGACAACCACACACACACACACACACACAGACATAGACACACACATACTGTTACGTAGAGCGGCATAAGGAGCAAAACGGGCAACGAGCAACATTTTTAATTATGAAACACTAAAAGTGGCAAAGCCAAAGTGCAACGAGTACAAGAGCTAAGAAGGCGTTTTATGTGTGTGTGTGTGTGGGTGGGGGGGGAGGGGGGGGGTGTCGCTTTGGCCATGCTATTAACTTAAACGCCTTTTGCCGGTTAATGGAAATGAACCTCGTCGTGGCAATGGGCAGTTATCTGGTTAAGACAACGAATGGGGAGCTGGGCGCCCGTCGACACGCGCAGGTGTTTAGTCCGACCCTCTTTAACCGTTAACGGTTAACGGTTATGAGCAGCGTTCGTACCAAGGTTCGTGTTAACATGGCCTAATTGTGGCCATAGCCAGTACACACTTGCCGTACTTGTGTTTGCACTCGACTTTTGCCATCTACTCCCATCTCTAGTCTAAACCCTACACACAGCGTACAGAGTGTGTCGAGGGGGGGCTCACCTGAAGTTCTGCGCATATTAAGTTACTGCAGTTGCTTTAATTGCAGGCACGTGTGCCGCACAAGTGAAACGTTTTAACACGGCCAACTGACAAGTCAAGTGGCGATGCTAGCGCCCCTTTTTGTAGGGCCTCCTCGCAAAGAGTTTCACCTGCTAAGTAATTGCACGGAAACTTAAGAAGCGCCTAAGCCGATTCTTGTTGCAAAAATTACAAAAAAACCATAATAAGAAAGGGTAAAATTCTTAAGAGGAACTTTAGTTTTAAATTAAAAATCGGTATAGCCGTGAAACTTTGTGATAATACCCAAACATAAAAACAAAAGACAGCATATTTAGGCCTGTTTCTATTTTCATTCCCAATCGACTTTATCAAAATCAAAATTTTTAACTGTTCTGAACTCTGAAAAACTTATGTTTTACTTTTTTGAGGCAGTAGAATGAAAACTGTTCAAACATGTTCCGAAAAAGAACAAGTAAGAATACTCTAGTCGAGTGTGCCCGACTACGAGACTCCCTGCTCCCAACTTGCATTTCAAGCAGTTCAGCGGCAACACAAGCAAGCAGTGCACTTAACTTGTAAAGTGCCTGTCAAACTGTTGTTTCTGCCAGCTGAGACGGGGGTAATAGATACTTTCATAGCTTTGGTGCTATTTATCCGATCGTGTTGAAATTTACACAGCTGATCAACATTGATACAAGATATATGTGTACCAAAAATCAAAGCTTTATCTTTAAAATTGTGGGAGTTTTTAAACTTGATATGCGTATGGTATACAGGAACCTGCATGACAAGTTTGGTGTCTCTAGCTCTTATAGTCTCTGAGATCAACGCGTTCATACAGACAGACGGATAGACGACAGACAAACGGACATGGCTAGTTCGTCTCGGCTGTTGATCCTGTTCAAGAATATATATAGTTTATATAGTTGGAAATGCCTCCTTCTGTCTGTTACACACATTTGCAGTACTTTATAGCTCCCTTTTTTAATGGGAACAGGGAGTAAAAATTCTACAAATTGAAGCACAATGTCCAAACTCAAAATATTCAATACGCATTTCTTTATGCACAGAAAAAGTAGATTGTGAAATTTACCTATACTTAAAACTGCTTGACTTTTGGTCACCTTTAAATTTTTCAGAAGTATTGCCCATTTTTTCTTGCCAGACAATATGGCAAACAAGTTTTGTGGGCTTACAAATCTAAATAGCTATTAGAGATAGAACATTAGATGACCAAACATCAAAAACTTTTTAGATAAATAAGCCAACTTTGTTTTTTGTGCTTTTCTCAACGAACCTGAATACTATCGCAAATTAACCACTTGGGCAGTCGGGAGAACCATCTCCTTACCACATTTTTCCCCCTCACATTATCACAGGAGTGCTCATGACTAAAAAAAACTGTGCTCTATAGAAGGCTCGATTAAAATATAGTTAGAATTATTTTGGAATGCATGTTAGAACATGTAAGAAGTTTTCTTATGTGCATCTTGGCCATCAATGGCTTCTCCCTTACCAGATAAAGTGCAGTGCAAAAAAAAAGCGGATAAAGTCTTAACTTTTTAAAACATTGTCATTGATTTTAAACTCAATTCTGCGAGCAATGTGGCCAATTGGCGTTGACTGCTTTAAAAATAAAAGTTAGCCGCTTAACAGCTAATATCGTCTCAAAAACAAAATATAAAACTTTGCTTGTAATTCGCTTTTTCACTCGATTTAGGGTTAGGTTCCAAGCCGATCGTCACTCGCTCGATTTTCTAAGCCAATTGCCAAACACACTTCAAAAATTGCCCCAGTATTGACTCAGTAAATTTCCACGCAGATAGGATTTCTTGGTGTGTAGCAGAACAAATAATTGATATCCAAGCTGAGGGCAATGCAGACGCGTGCTGAAACTGATGAGTGCTCACGTCCAGTTAGCCGTACAATATATGTATGTGTATATAGAAACAGATACAGAGACAGAAAAAGAGAAAGATATGTTTTTGGATGAGCCCAACCCAAGTGCTTAGGTCGTCTCTAGTTTCATGGCACTGGACGCGTTAGTTTTTATTGCAGCGTTTACTTTACTTTGGCCATAAGCCACAGCAACAATTTCAGTATCAATTGAAGTCTATTGATATCCATATACACAACACACACACACACACACACTCAGTTGCGCCCCTAACCATTCAAACAACCAAAGTTAAGTGCTGTCCATGGGCTATGTGCAACAGTTTGGCTAAGCTGAGCCGTTGAAAACAGTTTTCAAAGTCGCGTTGTAGTTTTTCCAGGAATGGGGTGCTGCTGTTATTGCTGTTGTTGCTGCTTGCTGGGGTTGCTCTGCTCAAAATTGATTAAGGTCATTATGCAGCCGGGTTGCGTTGAGCTGAGTACACGAAGCACCGACTGACTGACACTTAATCCCAGCGGCATAATCAGCAACATATTGTAGCAAAACTTCTTCACACTGCCATAAAAAGTAGCAATTTTGTATTTTCGAAAATTTTACACCCTTGCATGCGATTGAGTGGATACAGGGTGTGGGTAGGGGGGCAACAGAGGTTAAATGCCACGGCTCGAGTCGAGTCGAGTTGAGTCTTGTTGAGAGCCTTAGCCCCGAGTTTTATGGCTTACCCATTTTTGTTTAACAATAAACTTGCCTTGGCTGTCTGCACTCGTATATATGGCATAGGAGTGCCATCTCCTCTAGAAGTATATATATATATTTTTTTTTGGGTGCGGCTCGCATTATTCATGAGGTCAGTGGTTAAGCTTAAACCCTTGCCAATGGACTTGCCTTCATATGAAATTGGCACAGCTGCAACCAGCCAGGCAATCAGCATTGGTTTCTCTTTTTTAAGATCCCAAAACTAAAGCACAAAGTGACATAAACGATCAAAGTAGACAGCAACAAGTGAATTAAAGTGATAGCTAAAAACTAAGCAACCCCATATTATTATACCCATGCTCACTTGTTCATAATGAAGGTGTCTCACGCCCCTAAACGTTGCAAATGTTTTTATTACATTAAAAGCATTAACGTTCCACATTAACGGTATGTAGAGCAAAGTACCAGTCGAGTCGAGTCGAGTCGAGTCGAGGTAATACAATAAAAATATTGAGTAGAGTCCCTGTCGCTGCCCCTTGACAGGGATGCAAGCACAAGCCACAGGACACCACACCAATATGTCATCAATGCCAAAGCTAAACCCCTCTTCCCCTCCTCCTGCCAAACCGCTCGTTTGCTCGCACTCGCAGGGTTGTGTCCTCAAAAGCAGAGCGCAAGGGGGTCTTTTGAAAACAAACAGCGGGATTTCGTCATAACTGATACGGTCTGTCGGATATGCTTACTTATTTCTGTATGCGGATCGCACAATGGGTAAAAACTAAATATATGTTTAGAATTTAGACAGCATTATTGCTTGAAGTGGCCTTTGAAATAACCAATCGATTTAGGAGTTGCTATTCTGATTTCCGATCGAAATGGTTTAATTTTCTCCTTCATGTGTTATAACTTTTCATTCAGGAGAAAAAACAGAAAAATGTATAAGGCTGAGTGATTCTGTTTTGAGGAATTCAGAACAGCAATCCATTCCGTTGCCGCAAATTTCGAATCGAATCGGAATAAGGTGAAGGCGTACAAAAACGACTAAGCTCGTTTTTCCAATGCATGCTTAAAATATTTTAGAAATTTTCTAATTTAAAAAAAAACAAAGCTTTAAAACCGCTACCAATTCTGTTTAAGCAAATTTTCAACGGAATCGGAATTTGGAACAGTTCTGAATTTTTTATTTTCATGACAAAAAGCGAGTAAAAAAAGGTTGAGCTCATTTTTTCAATGTCCGGTTTTGAATAAATCGGAAAATGTATTCGTATACTTTCAGCGTATGTTTTAATTCTTTTCTTCCTAATACTTTCATCTCAATTTGAAAAACACAAAACTTAAAGTTTTTGTAATCTAAACATATTCGGTATCAGAAATAGTTTTTTCTTTTGCATAACATCCTTTCAACCCTTCTCTTCGATTCGAAATTATATATAGCTTATATTTTCCCCAAAACAAAATGTGTTTGGATACTTTAAGCATCTATTTATGTATGTTCTAAACAGCTTAAAGCTTTCCACTCAATTTGAAAAATACAAAGCTTGAGTTTTTTCGTAATTTAAACATATTCGAAGTTTAAAATAGTTTTTTCCTTCGCATAACAACCTTTTCTAGGTTTCTCTTCGATACTCTAGCTAAATTATTGTATATTAATATGAATTGAGTCCACTGTGCTGCATAAGCAGGCTAGGACTTGACTTTATCAGCAAGTCGGATAATGTGCTGCCGAGTCTGATGGCCGTGTTGTGCCACCCCAGCGCCTTTGTTTGACTTTGTTGAATTGATTTCGTTAGGGAAATAACAACAACGGCGGCAGGATACATTCAGCAGCACCCTTCAACGCGCACTCTCCATTCAATATTCCTATTTCTTTTTTCTACTTGCTTCCTTGCTGCCGTTTGTTTTTGCTGCTTTCTTGCTTTTCTTGGTTGCTTTTGGCGAGGTTATCGTTACCAGCAATGCCTGTGATGTTTCCATTTGTACAAAATAGAGCACTTAACGGAGAAACTGCAAACAAATTATTGCACTTGCTGTCACCAGTGCGAGAGTCGTGTCCCTGTGTGCCCCGCCTCTGCTGCCACAGTGGCACAGCGAGTGGCACAGCCACTGCCATTGCATACACTTAAAGGATTACAAGCGGATCTGTCGCTTGTTTGCCGCTAAATGGACGCATTTACTCGCCGCGCAGCGGATGAGGCGGCTGCTTGCCACCAACTGCTTTTGTGGGTGGATGGGGCACAGGTCACAATGGACAAAGGGCGCCAGAGAGGGGGGGCGGAGGAGCGGGCGTGCTGCCTTGCGCGCTTTTTATGGCCAATGAATAGATGAATGAATGCATGACAAACTGACTGACTGAGTGACTGACTAACTGACTCATTGACTAACTGAATGACTGACTAACAGTATGTCTGAATGACTGACTGTTCAGCTGAGTGGGCGGACGGGCGGTCGGGCGGGCGGGCGGTTCGTCGGTCTGTCGCTCGGTCGGTCGCTTGGTTGGTTGGTCGCTCGGTCGGTTGGGTGAGTTACTTAATGGATTTGGTTAAGTGCTGCATTGACATTTTGATAAATGCTTTGGAACAGATGCGCTGACTGGCGCTGCGTTAAATGGGCGTAGCCGGGCGCATAGCACCGCTCCCTGTCCTACATATATATATATATATATATATACATATATATATATTCACTCGTTCATTCATTCTATGTCCTGGCCCGCATTCTTATGATAAATAGTTTATATATTATGCACAGCACAAAAGCCCCAAAAAGCAGTTAAACATTTGTCAGAAGCCACAAAACTGTTTCACAAATTGATTACCCACCAAATTGCCCCCAGGCCAAGTTCTCAAAAATTGGTCGTGGGTCATCTGTCTGTGTGTGATAACTTCATTCAAGCATGGATTTTGACTAGCTTTAATATCTGAACAAAATGAAGCTTTTCAATTATGCCTTTGTATCAAAGCAACATATTAGCCATTCTATTTAAAATAGTTAAAACGCAAATAGCTTTTTTCTTTATAACAAAGCTGCTATGGATGAACTATTTATACAACTTTTTCTTCAAATTCTTAGTATTTAACGTTCTTATCGGAGTTGTCTTTCAAGCGAATTCCAATGCTTAGGTTATACAGAAATCTCTTTGGGTTGGTTTTGAAAGCTCTCGTGTTTTCTCAAGAAGATGGGTAGATACATGAGAAAAAAATTTTAAAAACAAAAACAATCTTATTAGTAGCAACGAAACTATTTTTACTCCCTGTGCCCATTAAGAATGGGAAAAAGGTTATAAAGTGCTGTAAATGTGTGTAACAGGCAGAAGGAGACATTTCCGAATATATAAACTATATATATTCTTAATCAGCATCCACAGCCGAGTCGATATAGCCATGTCCGTCTGTCTGTATGAACACACAGATCTCGGAGACTACAAGAGCTAGAGACACCAAACTTGGCATGCAGGTTCCTATATACCATACGCAGATCAAGTTTATTGCAAATTTCGGTCACACCCACATAAAAGATAAAGCTTTGATTTTTGGTACACATATATGTTGTATCAATGTTGATCAGCTGCGTAAATTTAACTAAGATCGGATAACAAACACCAAAGTTATGAAAGTATCTATTAACGCCGTCTCAGCAGGCAGAAGCAACAGTTTGACATGCACTGGACAAGTTAATTGCGCTGCTTGCTTGTGTTGCCGCTGAACTGCTTGAAATGCAAGTTGGGAGCATTCTTACTTGTTTTTGAGTGTAGTTATTTCAATCCTGCAACAGTTTATCTGGCTATTTACTGATTTTAAAAGAATTGTTTTTAAAATCATTTTTCGAAAATTGAATATCCGTCTGTCTGTCCGTCCGTCTGTCTGTGTTTACCACAAGCAGACAAAGTGTTCAAATCGAGTGTAAAAAGAGTACATTGCAGTCGGGAGCATCCGACTGAAACGTTCTTACTTGTTATTCAATTGAAAATATTAAGACAGAAGGACGGAAAATCCGGAATTCTCAAATTTGGTAAATATTTGATATCATATGCGAAATCCTAGAAGAATTCGAGAATTACATTACATTTTTTTCAATCTTAAAACTTCCAATGTTGCTCTACTTTACAAACAGCTATAAGCTGTATCTTATGCAATATCTTCTTAATTCAAAAATCAAATAAATTAAAATCAATCAATCAATATTGGTTATAAGTTATCTTTAAGCCCTTTGATCATGGTGCTGTATTGATGCTTAATCCTGTATCTTATATGTATTATTTAATGCTCTAGTTAGCAATTTGTTTTATAAATTTTATGTCTATTTAAATACATTGTCCCTAACTTTATTCATTTTTTAACCGCCAATTGCTGTAGAGCCCCAAAAGAACGCAAAGCAGTAGAAAAAACTTATCCCTGACCATTACCAAGTGCCAATTTTTGTTATTGTTGCTTTTAATGTTGCTGTTGTTGTTGTTGTTGTTGTTGTTTTTTATAGGGGTTACAAGACACTTATTTAGTTGCCCTCAAATGGCAAAACTTTTTGTAATGTTTTGAAGTGCCTCTAATTAGATAATATGCGGCCTGGGTACGGAACGGAACGAGACGCCAGGACGAGACGGGTCGCACAGATGACGCCGCGTCGCGTTAGTCCTATGCAAAGTGACTACGCGTGCAATGTCCAACGCCAGCTCCCTGACTCCTCCCCAGCCCCCAACCGAAGGCCAAAAAAAGTAAAAAAATAAAAAAAAAGGCAAAGCCAAAAAGGCAAAGCGGCATAAAAACGCGGCCGATGGCACCGCGTGCGCAATTTGAATCCTAATGGATGCGTGTGGCGCAACCAAACGACTGTTGGGCACGCGATGAGGCAACCATTATGCTTGGAGGAGTGCGACAGTCGACTGGCACAGCTGGCGAAGGTGTAAAGTTCACGTGTGTCCACTTACCAACCCTGCAATCCTCTCTCCCCCCAGCCACACACACAGAAACTGAGTGCCTACCACCCATCCTCCCATCTCCAGCCCACCTTTCCCAACCTGGTGTCGTTTTATTAATGCTTTTGGAGTGCTTTCAATGTTTTATCGCGCATTTTGCTCTCTATGCTTTGGACTAGGACACCGGAACGATGTCTATCGGCTGCGTCTACCCCTTTCTGTGTTTTTTTTTTTTTTTCGAGAGTGCATCGCTCGCACAGTAGTTGGGTAATAACTTTTAGTTGGTCACTTTGCCTCAAACACATCCCACATACACATTCAATACTCTTACAGTTCTATAAATACATAGACCTTCCACTTCTATTATGATTATGACTGCTGACCGGTGACTTTTATCTAAATGGGTCTTTTGTTTGGCGCGCGACTAATGGAATAGGCGGTGCCAGGAGCCATACTCAGTCCTACAGTAGTCTATTTAATATCTAACATACAATCCTCTGTTGATTATTGACATTTGTAGCTGGACGAGTTTGAAAAGCAGCAGGTTGTCAAGGTCTAAAAAGGGTGCTTGGCTAATTAAGTTGTCAGTCTAATAACCACAAATGTCGAACATATGTTATCAATCGTGATATAACTAACAAATAACACTCATACTTACTAGCAATATATACTAAAAAACTAGATTAAAATCGAAATATAATTTATAATGTGCTGGACTTAGTCTCCTGAGTATATCGGGTCATATAGATATCTCAAATACAACAATTTTGTAAAGCAAACTCATTTAATTTTATCATGAAGCAGAAAACCTCTTATAGTGCATCGAATACATATTGAAAACTTAAATACAACTATTTTGTAAGAAAAACTCATTTAAGTTTTTCGAAATTTTTACAAAACAATTGCTAAAACTATATTTTCGTCCTTTTTCATTCAAATAATAAATAATTTAAAGAAGAAGCAGTGATCAGTTTTGACATATATGTTAGTTGTTGGATTTGGAAATTAAGGATTAAAAAGGGAAATTCCCTAAAGTAACCTTATTTGGCATTTACTTATGAAAATATAATAGTTTGCTTAGAGCTCTAAGGCCTGTTTTTCAATGTCCAAAAATAGTCCTACATAGCTATGGTTCACTTTAGACCATGTTTGAGATAAGCAATTTCAATTTTTCAATCATTTTGTAAATTTAAGTGTCACGTTAACATGAGAATGGCAATATGGATATGAGTGCACTCAATGGCCCCCATTATTATAGGAAATCTGGAAATTTGATAAAAAATATCCGCATGGCTTCATTCGACTCTTCAAACTTAATGTAGTCCTTGGGCAATGAAGGAATGGCATTAGATTCTAATGATTAGAAACCTCTTTTACTATCCGACATGCTGCAGACACAGGCATAAAAACGCAATGCTAGCTTCTTTTCTGAAGATATGGCATAGTTCCTTTGAAAATATATATACGAATACAACAAACCTATTTGCACTCGACTCAATATGGCTTTTGATTTTTGCATTCAAAATAATTTTGAATTTTGAAAGGCGGAATCTCTTAACAAAAGCTGTTTCATCCAAATCCTCAAAAAAGTTTGGCCTAGCATGATATACTCAGGTAGCTCGAAGTCATATCTTCATCTGAATCTTCCAGAGAATGAAGATAAGTTGCACGGTTTAAATTTCAGACCATATTTGTCAGAGATCTAACTTGGAAAATAAAAACACCAAATAGTTTGTCCTGTTTTGTGAACGACAAATCTTTACCATAAATATAGATGAAAGTTATAACAAGTCTGCACAGAACTCAAAAGCCTTCGAATAGTGATGTTGAAGATAGTTTGAAAGTTTTTAAATTATATCGAGAGGTCTCCTTCAATGCGTTACACATTTCGTGACAAAATTTTAAAACCCTCTTCTAGAGTATAATAAAAATAAATACAAACAATGCCAGCCACAAATATCTAAACATTTTAAGTAGCTGTAAGATATGCTGGTTAAGTCCAATAAAATACAAATTATAATGGCTAAGAACTTCTTGCTAAGAAGTAGTTTTTATTTCTTAATTTTCAATTTTTCTTTAAGTCTCTATAACTCCTTTTTCTGGCAGAGCTGTTGGTTTAGGTAAAAGATGTTTGACTGTATTAGCATTTATTTCCACACCTGTACAACTCTATAAACTGTTTTCTGCTGTGATTTGTAGATCTTTTGAGCAAAACACTTTTAATATCTATGTGAAAAGGACATGTGTTATTATCCACATATGTATACAGACATATGTACATATATGTAGACTTACAAATGTATTTATCTTCAATTAGTTATATACATACAGATATATCTTACTTTTAAAGCATTTGACCAGCTGGTGGCGAAATTCGCAAAGCCAAGCAAAATAAGCGAAAGCTTATAAGTAACAACAACTACAACAACGACAACAATGACAACAACAACAACAACAGGCAACAGAAACAGGCAACAACGTTGGGCTTTCAAGTTTTAACGCCAGCTACAAGACATTCTAAAGCCCAAGTGAATTTGGCACGATGAGTAACATGAAGCAAAGCCAGCAATAGCTCCACCGCCAGCCATTTTGTTGGGCGTACCACTCCCCCACACCGCCCAACCACTCGTTACGTCCCCCCGCCACGCCTGCAACATATACGCCACTGCGCAACGCCTCAGAATCGGTAATATCATTGTTGTTGTTTAAGTTGGGCAAAGTATGTGGGTGTTATTCGGCAGCTAGCATCCTGGCCCGCCCCACTTCACCCACTGCCTCTGCCTCTCTGCTCATATCTTGTTGGTATGCTGCGATTATGCAACAAGCTGGCAGCATGTCCAGTTCTAAATGCCATTTTTTGGCTATATGAATTTTTGAAAAGCAGTCGCTGCATTGCTCAGCATTTCCCTTATGCTACAAATGTGTTGTGTGGCAGAGATAGAGAGAGAGAGAAGGGAAGGGAGCTACAAAAGCTGGTTGCTAAGCTGAGCATACACACACACACACACACACACACACATACAAGCTCAAGAAGTGGCAGCTCTGTCGCTTTGGCACTAGAAAACTTAATCCCTGCTTTGGCGCACATTTCACGGCTGCCTTTTAGGTTTCTAGCATATTTAAGCCTCATTCAGCAGCAGCCTGACCTGATCCCAGCTGCTGTTCTTCTCTTTCTGGCCCTGAAACCTAAGCTTATAGTCATACATACTAACATAACATACATACATACATCTATACATTTATTTATGTACAATACAATTGTGTGCAAGCTTTCATTGTCTGTTTTGCAGTTTCACACAATTACGTGGTAAATGTAGGGGCGGGGGAAGGCTTTGATTGGAACCGCGATTACGTTCCAAAATGACCTTTAACTGAGCTGCTAAAAACTCAAATTAGAATCGTTGCATAAAACTCCAATTAGAATGCTGCTTTTTAAAGCTGCGCTTGTTAGTTATGCTTGTTCTTATTAGCAATGTGGCTTTGAATTAGAATTTCATACTTAATTTGCCCCTAAAAGTATACCACAATTTTTGAGCTTTCACCTACGCAATTTTCGTGTGTTTACGCACACATACACAAAACTTAATAAATGAGCTCAATTGACACGCCAACCAAAAAATGTTGAGTATACAAAAACAAAAATGAAGAAATCAACACAAAAATTGTCAACGCTTATTGTGAAGTGAGGTTAGGTTCGCACATGGTTTTGAGTAAAAGTCCAAAAACGCCAATCAGCCTGTTTTTGCGAATTGGCGGCGACTGCAGCAATGTGGCCAAAAAGCAAAACTGTATTGAATTTGTGCACGCTGCCGTTGGCTGTATATACACAAAAACATATATAGGTACTACAACAGTCGATCAGCAGACAGAACTTTAACAGCTTTAAGGTCATTTTACAGTTAAACAATGACACAACAGTTACAACAGTACAGTATCATAACAACAATAACGCAATGGCAGCCAAGTGCTCTGTGTGTGTGTGTGTGTGTGTGTGTCTGCACACGCATATAAACATACATATTTATGTATTTATTTTTAGTACACGTACAAAATTTGCAACACTGGACAAACGCCAGCAGCAGCAGCAGCAGCAGCAGCAGAGAGAGCGACAGAGAGCGAGTGCGAGCGAAAGAGCGAGCGCTATTATAAGATAGCAAGCGAGTGAGCGGAAAAAAGCTGAAAAAGCTTTGGAGACCACTCCCCGAAAAGTTCAGGCGACGGCGCAACGTCGACGCACACAAAACAACCAATCCCAGGCATAAATACACAAAACAACAAAAAAAACACACACACACACACATGCACAAAACGAAAAATTGAAACACACACACACATACACACATACAGCTAGACAGAGCAATGTGTTACAATGCAATTTCCCCGCCAAATTGTTGTTGTTGTTGGAAGACCAACCCAAACTCAATTGTTCGGGCCAAAAGACAAAAAGGCTAGCTTGGAAAACTGGCACAGCCGAAAAATATGAGCAACAACAATAACAACAACAATAACAAGAGATAAACTAACAGCACAGGGTGCAGCAGCAGCAGCAGCAGCAGCAGCAGCAGCAGCATACATATTCCAATTGGAAGTGCAGTTTCGCATTGCTAAGGGTTGGGCTGCCTGTTGGCGTGATTATGTCAGCAACAACAACAACAACACACACAATGTGTGTGTGTGTATGCCACCCACCCTCACCCACCACCACCACCACCACCACCAACAACAACAACAACAACAGCAACATATGACTGCTAAAGCAAAGCAGCGCAGCGGTTCGTCAGTTGCTTTCCAAGCGCCGACGCCGCCGCACTTGCTCCACGAGCGCTCGGTCGTCGTTGTCATTCGTGCATCGCATTTCAAACTGCTAACTTTGGTAACGGTAAAAACGCTGTCGTTACCTTTGCGTCGCTGCGTCGCCATCTTCGTCGCCGTCGTCGTTCTTTTTTTTTATCGTCGCCGTCGGCCAATCGCAAACTGTTTAAGAAAATGTGAACAATACTTTTTTTTTTTTGTTTGCTGTTAATTGTTGAAATTGTGTGCAAATACTTGAGCAAAGTCAGCAGTTTATAACGATTCATATATATATACATATATATGCTATGAACATATGTTAGCCTGATCCAACTTGCTTTTTTACCAAAGCGCTCAGGCATGGAACTTTTGAAGCTTATGATGTTCAAAAGTGACTTTCTGTCCAATGGCAAATGTGATGATCGCGTACCGCCCATCAATCTAAGTCAATTGCCAGATTTTCTATTGTGTAAGTTCATTCCAAAAACAAGTGTTAATTTACCATATACACATTGATTCCTTAAAATAAACTTTGAAAAACTTTAAAACACACTTAAAACACATTTAAAACTATTAAAGCAGAGAGCACTTTGATTTCATATTTGTTTTTTTGTTTTAGTTTGATAATTTAGTTTTGAAACATCCATAAGAGGTATAAATAACATTAAAATTTGTATATCTTTTTATAGCGAAAGATACCCAATTTCTTAAGCATATATACATACATACATATATCATATGATGGAATGGATGGAATGCTTATTGGAAATAGTTATAAGAAGAATCATAAATGCAGTTATTGAGGCTTGTTTCCATATCCGATTCCGATCAAAATATTCGGAAACGGAATTATTAACTGATCAGAATTCTGAATATCAATAGAAGTTTTTGGAAAAGTGGAAAGAAAGGAATTATAAACTGTTTTGAATTCTGAATATCGATAGAAGTTTTTGGAAAAGTGTAAAGAAAGGTATTCAAACTTGGCTTTAGAAGCGCATAAGAATTGCTCTTTCTTTCAAAATCAGCATTTCAAAATCGAAAACTCTTCAGAACGAAAAGTTCTCGGAAATGGAAATACCCCTGATTGTTTTGTGCGAAATTTCTGATTTCTGTATGACAAAGTTTTGTTCTCAACAGAAAAATGCAACAACTAAGCCATTTTTTCAACTGCTGCTAACTAAGAAGCTAATAAACCTTTTTTGTTTACACCATCATTTATATTTTAGAAATTAAGTTCATTGTTTTACAATATTAATCTTAGTTATGATATTTATATTGACAGGGAAACAAGCTTTTAACATAAACAAATACATTTTTGTAGCTTTTTTATGTTTTACTAAAAAAAAACCATTCAAATAATTTGTATGTTTTATGTACAGCTTTTGTTAAAGCTCAAGCGCTGCTTATGCAATGCAATTCTTGCATGCTTTTTCATGCATGTTCAGCTTGCATAGTCTAAGCATGCATCTTGTCTTGCGCGCAAGTTCATTTCGTGCAACTTGCATAGGAATAGCAATTCGCTGCATGAAACCCATGCAAGATAAGCTTTAATGTTCACTGTTTAAACGATGAAGTTTTTTGAACAAAAATCTTGCACGTAAGTTTCTTGCATGCAATAAATGCAACGTCTAAACACTTATGTGTTAAAGTTCTGCTCCCTTTTCTACTTTTTAGAGATAGACAAAACTAAGAAGCTCAGCTTACTTTCAAGTTCATTTAATTTGCATTCGCTACTCGAAAGTATGCTTGGCATATATCTATGGAATTGATTCTAATTGGAATTCAGAACAGGTCTGATAAATTTGCTGTATTGACCTTCGGATGAGACATCACAAAAAAATCGTTTTATGGTCTACGATGCCAATCAGATTGTTCGGTTGCCTTAATGACTTTATTTATAACTCAACCCATCTAACGGGATTGCAGCTGTTGAATAAAAGCACAATCAGACCTGTTTTAAGTACCACTTACGAAGGAATTCCACGCAAATAACTGCAGCCTACTTTTAGGAGTATCTACCAAGAAGAAACTTGCGATTTTTATTGTATGCCGCGCTTTTGTGAACTTAATTCGCAATTACAATTTGGAACAAATCTCAATGTCGTACAAGAAATATTATATGCAAATTGTATGTGAACGTTAAATATAAACTTGTGTTTTATTGCGACAAACTTAAGTTACTAAATGATTTTCAAAAAACACAAATCACACGTACTTTTGTAAATTTGAAACTGTTTCTGGCCTGTTGTATTAACATTTGTTCATAATGACAGTTTTTAAATAGGCGACAATACAAATTCAAATTACAAACAAATAGCTCAATTAAAAAAAATTGTTTTGAATTGATTTTACGAGAAAAACTTTTAAGAAATCGAAAAAACGCTAAAACAATGTTTATGGGTAAATGGCAGACAATATAACAAGCTGAAAATCAATTAACTGAGTTTACCATATCGAATATATAATGGCAAATTAATGTTAATTATATATATATCTATTCTACATCCATAGCAACGATACCAAAGTGTGGCGGCTGTCACGAACTGATCCTGGATCGCTTCATCTTGAAGGTGCTGGAGCGGACATGGCATGCTAAATGTTTGCAGTGCAGCGAATGCCACGCCCAGTTGAACGATAAATGTTTCGCCCGAAACGGACAGCTCTTCTGCAAAGAGGATTTCTTCAAGTAAGTAAATTTCTCTAACAACTGGCACTTGGGCCGCAAATCCTGAGTGTCATATTAACATTTGATGTCGCCGGTTTAATGAAAATCTCCCATTGTCCCCGTTGCCAATGTTCGGGTCGAACAGACGTTATGGTACGAAATGTTCCGCTTGTGATATGGGTATACCGCCAACTCAGGTGGTACGTCGCGCCCAGGACAATGTCTATCATCTGCAGTGCTTCCTTTGCGCCATGTGCTCACGCACTCTCAACACGGGCGATGAGTTCTATTTGATGGAGGATCGCAAGCTCATCTGCAAACGTGACTATGAGGAGGCCAAGGCGAAGGGTATGTCTTGGTGTCTTATAAGCTAATAAGCAGTCATATTTATAAAGATCTATCCTGTTAGGTCTCTATATAGATGGCTCGCTGGATGGTGATCAGCCCAATAAGAGGCCACGCACCACGATCACCGCTAAACAGCTGGAGACACTCAAAACCGCATACAACAATAGCCCAAAACCCGCGCGACATGTACGTGAACAACTGTCCCAGGACACTGGGCTGGACATGCGGGTGGTGCAAGTCTGGTTTCAAAACAGGTGAGTCGGCTAACTACCCAGCACCCCCCTAGACCCCAAAACTTGTTGTCCAAGCTAGAGTTGCAATGCAGCGGTATTCCCGCAGGTGTCACGAAAAGTTGCGGGTTGGGCGGCTTGGTTAAGGGTTATAAAATGTGTGGAACGGGTGGACATATCTATTGAGGATACTTAAAATGAATGTCAGTAATAAGAAATATCAATAAGTAAGACCGATATATATATATATATTAACACTTTATAGGTTAACCCTATGGTATATAATACAAACTGTATATCAACAATCAAGTTTGGTGGCTTTAACTTCTAAACTGTGAACAAATTGAGTTCATACAGTCGGTCGGTCAAACATACAGATAGACATGCAGACAGGCATACAGACAGACATACAGACAGATATACAGTAATACAGACAGACAGACGTACGGACATACAGACAGACAGACAGACATACGGATAGACATACAGACAGACACACAGACATACAGACATACAGACAGACATACAGACAGACCTACGGACATACAGATAGACAGACAGACATAGAGACAGACAAACAGATAAATAGACAAACAGACAGACAGACATACAGACAGACATTTCACATGCCTTATATACAAAGCTTTTTTTAAATTTAAAAGAAGAGTGGGTGGAATGGGAAAACATATGCCTGAATTTTGACGGAATGGACAATGGATTTAAAGTTTAATAGGACGGGCGGAACGGGCAACACATTTCGAATTGTAGCGGGTGGGAATGGACAGTAAATTTCTGAATCGGAACGGGTGAAATGGGACAGTAACTTTCTGGGTTGGGACAGGCAGGTCGAAACAATAAATTTAAATCGGGACGGGTTGAGCGTGAAACATATTTCTGAATCGGAACGGGCAGAATGTTAAAAAAAATTTCAGAATCGGGACGATCGGGACAGGACAATAAATTTCTGAATAGGAACGGGCGGAATGGGACAATAAATTTAAAAATAGGGACGGAAAGTGCTTGAGTTCTGATTCCTTACCCATTCAAATCTCTAGTCGAACCAGACATCACTGACTCTTAGTTATTTAATTTAGACGCGCCAAGGAGAAGCGTCTGAAAAAGGATGCAGGACGCACGCGCTGGAGCCAATACTTCCGCTCCATGAAAGGCAGCTGCTCGCCACGCACTGACAAATTCCTGGACAAGGATGAGCTAAAAGTGGATTACGATAGTTTTAGTCATCATGGTAAGTTTCTATTGTCTAACTTTAAATTGTCACATGCTAATTTTGTACATTTTGTATATCTTGCAGATCTTAGCAATGATAGCTATAGCACTGTCAATTTGGGTCTGGACGAAGGCGCTTCACCGCATAGCATACGCGGTTCCTACTTGCATGGCAGCTCAAGTCCTTCGCAGTATCCTCCGAGCAGTCGCTCACCGCCTGCAGCTGGCCAAAGTCATACGTTCGGTTCATATCCAGACAATATTGTGTACACGAATATCGGTAAGCATTTGCCAAGGTCCCAATTATATTAGCTATTGACTAGTAGAGTTTATCAATAATAGTTTAATTGAATGAATTGTATATTCGAATCGTTTATCAAGTTTTGTTCGTTTGTTCGATATGCTCGATTTTTTCCAACTGAGTCACATTATCATCAGCAGTTGTATCGGACTATGGTTCGTTGTGTTCTTTCAAGTTTTAAAGGAAAGGGAAAGTACATAATTTACAAAAAGATATCTCAAATGAAATGGTTTAGTGGATACATTTCATTTGCAGCTCGTGCATAACTTTATCAATTTTTTTTAAATAAATTTAGCACTTAGAAAAAGAGATTTTGGTTAAATAAGTTGTATTTCAAGAGATTGTACTTCAACAGATTGTTTCTAAGGCAGCTATTAGACTATATCATCTGATTTTGATAAAATTTGGTCAGCATGACAGTCACATACTAAAACGCAGTATAGATACATTTTATAAAGATAGCTTGAGAAACAAAAGAAATTTTATAAGAAAACTAATTTTCAACCGTTTGATACTATGGATATAAGATATAGTAGCCAGATTCCGATAAACATTTATAGAAAAGGTGAATTTAAATCGATTGTTACTATGGCTGTTGTAAGATATAGTAGTCCGGTTTTGATGAAATTTTTTGAACATGCTTAGATAATGCTAAAAATCATAATTGGCATAACTGTCATAGGAACAGTCAGCACGCCGAAGATAGCTTTTCTTTTTGGAGCGTCGAATGCATTTAAAATACTTATTTTCAATTCTAATTTTTGGAAAATTGTATTATGAGAAGGTCATAATTTCCAAGTAATCACTGAATCAGTATTTAACACGGATTTTTCAATGAAAAATTTAAATATTCGCATACATATGTATGTAGCATTACAACATAGACAACAAACGAATAAACAAAACTTGATGAACGTCTTTCAAAATTGTAGACTAGATATTATTCGTTCATTTAAATCCAATTGAACTCATACAGAGCGTTTCTAAACAACTCTATTGACTATATCTATATCTAATATTTGTTTACAGATCATGCCGTGGGTTCTAGTCTACACACAAACAAATCACAACATCGCCTGCATAGTAGCAACAATGTTTCGGATCTAAGCAACGATTCTAGTCCCGATCAGGGCTATCCTGACTTTCCGCCCAGTCCCGATTCCTGGCTCGGTGACTCCGGTAGCACTAACAATACAAGCACAAACAATAATGCGAATAGTAGCAACAACAACAACAATAACAACAACAACAACAACAACCACAGCGGCAGTGGCAGTGGACCAGCGTCCAATTCCACTGCAATCGCCACCAATCCCAACCCGGCAACACCTGGCGTACATTACTGATACTCAAAAATACTTTTAAGTTATTTTGAGATGCAGTCGCGCAATCTGCTGCTCGCAGCTGCAGCAGAGCAACAACAGAAGCTACCCTTGCAGCAGCAACAGCAGCAACAGCAGCGACAGCTGTAAACGACACCATTTTGAAAGCTTTCAAGCACTTAACAGTGTTGTGTGCAACAGCAAAAGCTTAACTGTTAACAAGCGCCGCCATTTTTTTTTTTCCTGTTAAACTGTATTTCTGTTAAAGTTAGTTTGCTCTCCCTTCAACTTCTTCTTCGAAAATACTACAAATTCGCAAAGCGGCATTAAGGCGATTAAAAGAAAACTGTTTAATTGTAACACAATTTGCTCAACCAAAAAACAAATTCCGTAATTTATATTTAATTTTGAATCGATAAAATGTTTAAAATATATATGAGTAGCTTGAGTGCATGTACAATGTACATAGTTAGTATGTACTCTATATAGAGGTACATTAAATACGCTTTAAAACACAAATGGCTTGTATGAATGATATGTTATGATTACATCACTCTTCCTTGACCGATCCTTCTTTTTTTTTTTAAATATATTTTAAACTTTGATATTTAAGTGTATGTAAATATTGTATATTTGTGTATAGTGACAAAAAAAAAATGAGAACTACATTTTAAATTAAATTAAGTCTGTATAGGGTCATACAAATGAATGTGTGTGGGTTGGGGTTGGGGTGGGGGGGAAAAATAGTGCACAATATTTATTAGGCCGAAACCCCAAAACAAGTTATTTATTGCTTTATATAGGAATACAAGAAATTGCATAGGAGAAAATATCAATTACGAAAAAGTGATGTCGTATATACATACATACATATATCTAAAAGTAATACCAAAAACAAAACAAAACAAAAAAACAAAACAAAAAAAAACGATTTCAAGCAAATAGAAATTTCAGTCAAATGCAAAACTACGTAAAACAAATGATAACGAATTTTTAAATTTATTGTGTATTACAATAAGTTTAATTAATTCAAATAAATGCGATACAATTAATTACTATTTGACATGTAAGAATAAATGATACAACAATTGTTAAAAACCATGAGTTTTTTTTTATATATATTAAAGAATGCTGATATTAGAGGATGCTAACTATCATTTTATGGATAAATTGATGTTTTTTGGCATATTATGGGATAAAGTTATTTAATTATATCACGAAATTTGGATCGAAGATGCTCCTTTTTACTGCAAGCCGTAAGTATATCAGAATCGGTTGGATCGGACAACTAAAACATATGGCTGCCATATGTACGATCGCTTGAAAATGTTGGTTTTCAAGCTAAATCGAGCAAACTTACCATTTCAGAGTTTTAGCATTATCTATGCATGTTTACAAAACTTTATAAAAATCAAGCTATTACATCTTATAGCTGCCATGGAAACAATCGGATTAATTAATTATATCTGCCATCAAAATCTACAAATTTCAAAAATATTAAAAATGAAAACTAGAAAGAAATTTTTCAAAAATTAAAACATAGCAGGCTTTAATTGTTTACCTGCTTGTTGAAAAATATGCAACTTCAGTATACAACTAGCATTTGAACGATAAAGAACACAATTTTTTTTACACAATTTCAAAACATTTTCAACATTTTTTTTTTTGTATTATTATCCAATCAAATTTTTTTGTGACAAGCTTCTGTTTTCGAAGAACTTTTTTGAGTGAGTATATTTTTTAAAAGTATTTTATTTGATTATTTAAGTTTTAGAAATGCATTTTTGTCCTTTTTTCATTTTTACTTATATAATATTATATCCTCTATGCGTTTTAACTTACCTAGTTTGACATATGTTGGATATTCGACCAGAGAACCACGTGAAGGCCAACCAATCTGCGAGCAACGATCTTTCAAAGATTCCAAGCAGATCAGGTTCTAAATTTGTGCAGCAATGTGACAATAAAACCATTAAAGAGCTGAGGAACATGGTACGCTACGCTGAGTTCAGGAAGAAGACTTTATACGCATTAAAGGCTAACGAGGAGTATGTATGTCCGCCGGGCGCATGTTCTAAAAACAGACGTCTTGAGGACGAAGTTGATAAGAATGAGGACGAGGAAACACCAATTCCGGACCTTAATCCTAATCCTGAAGACGATGATGATGATGATGACGATGATGATGATGACGACGACGTTAACGACGTTGATAACGAAGATGCATGTTGTCCTCCAAGGCCGGCGTCTCAAAAGCCACGCAAGAAAGCATGTGCTAGAAAGCGCAATGCTGCCCCCCCGAAACGCATGTCGAAGTCAAGTCTTAAGAACAGAGCTATTCCAAAGCCAAATAATCTACGACTGGGTCCACTTTCGAATAGACCGTACTTGAACTTTCTACGCGCCATGCGGCGCGAATATCGTTGCTGTTACGATATCAAGGCACTTATCAGAATGGCAGCCGAAGAGTGGTCGCGCCTAAGCCCAAGGCAAAAGTCTGCCTACAATAGCCAGGTATGTGGAAGATATATATTCCATATTATTAACCAAATATATATTTAATTAGAACAATTGCAATCAACTTCGCAAACGCCAATCCAAGAAAAAGTGATACACCCATCAATGTAATACAAATGCATTGTCACAAGTTGAAATTATCAAGTATGAAAACTGACTAACCAATCTGTATTTAGTATTAAAAACAAAATTTATTTTTGAACATATAAGCCAGAATTCAAAACTGAACCTCGTTGTTGCTTTTCTTTTTCATATTTCATATTTGCTAATGGTAGTTTTCGATCAAATCTAATCATTCAATTGAGTCGACCTAGCCATCTGTATGGCTCTTTGTCTGCTTGTCCGTCTGTTTTGAAGTTATATTGATGAAACTTGGAACATACATACTTTTGCTTATGTGCTTAAAACTAGAACAGCCAAAAGATTTGAGCAGTTGATTATAGTCATAATGTAAGTATCTAGAATCTAGATAATTAACTAATTTATCGCACAACTACTTATATGTATATACAAATGTATGTATGTATATATGTTTGTATGTATGTATGTATGTATGCATGCACATTGCAAATTTATGCGCCTGTTGTCGTAGGTCAGCCTCAAACATTATTGAATGCTTAATCTGCTTTAAATTTTAGAGTTCAAGATCAGCGTTAATCTACTTTTGATTATTTTCGAAAAGCGATGCAAAAGAGCATTGTGTCGAGAGTATTATTTTATGACTAAACATTTCTGGGGCAACTTTATACATAATATAGTGAACCGATCCGCCCGGTTTCGAAAAATCTATTGCCTGTAGCAAAAAGAAACATCTTTTCAAAGAGCACTTTTAAACTGAGAGACTAGTTGGCTTAGAAAACAGATAAAAAGACAAACTCTCAGCTATCGATGTGGATTAATAACCTCTGCAAGGGTTTAACTATATGACCCATAAAAAACACCGCAAGCAAATCGGTTTAACCAAGACAAAATCAAAAATATTGTTAAAGCATTTCTCATGGAGTTGCAAGCTTTCTAAAAGTCAAAAAGAAAATAGATTGTGAACAGAGTATACTGCAGTCGGTAGCAATCTAATATCTAGATTGTCTGCTAATTGTGATCAAGAACATACTGAAATGGGTCGGAAGCGAATCAGAAAATAGATAAAGGCTATATATTCTAATTCTAATTTCATGACTTTGTTCTAGAGCTATCTTGATGAAGCTTAGCAAAGATGCTTCTTCCTATAGTTGAATTGGCCAAATCGGACCACTTTAACATAGGAACGATCGGTTGAAAAACAATTTTTGTAGGCAAAACTATGTTTTTCAAAATAACTCGACCCAAACTCACTATATTTAAGTTTAAGAACTTTTCACACATGTTGACAACATTTGATCTAAATCGGAGCACTATATCTTATAGCTACCTTAGGAACAATCGGTTGAAAATAAGTATTCGTACGAGAAACTTGTGTTTTTCAAAATATCTTGACCAAACGCCTTATCGGTTCAAAATCGGATCACTATATCTTATGGCTGCCATAGGAACAATCAGTTGAAAAACAAAGTTTTCTTATGCAAATCTTTTCTGCAAAGGTATATATCTTTGGCACTCCGAAGATAACATTTCTGAAAGAATTACAAGAATACTCGTTGTTCAACTTTTTCTTTCCATGTTAAAAAACACCACACAAGCTTTTCGCGTCGTAAACAAACTCCTGTCAACCATTGACTTATTATCGCATCCCGCTCAAACTTGGCATTGATGTCAATGACACTGATAGCCAACTTTTCAAGAAAGAAAAATCACCGATTCGGTAAACACGCGCAGTTTAAATCGCGCAGACATTATAGCTGATAAGATGCTGTGCAGTGTAATAAGAGCTTACTTGATTCGATTCGAGATCGCTGCATTCAGTTTTCGATTGTGTAGCTGTGAAACATTAACAATTTACGGAATACTTATTTAAAATGAAAACTTGTTACTTAAAATTGTTTATAATTGTAATAATATGTATGCAAGTGGTGTCAACTGAACAGTCTACGGTTAGTGAATAAATTTAAATAATGTCATTTAATCTTAAGCTAATCTAATGCTATGCACAGTGTTCAACAGTCTTGGGCAAAGAATGTGGCTCCTACTGTCTTAAGATCGTAAGACCGCTCCTAAACTATGCAGCTGATGTTAAATCAAAGGAACAACAATTCGCAGAGCTACAAAGTAAAATCCAGGATCAAGCAGCGTTCATAAGAAACTTAAATGATGCATTACAGCATAAGGAACTGCTACTGACTACTAAAGAAGATGTAATACAAGGACTAAATTCTAACATAATCCTACTACCTTACTTGCAGTCTGATATTCAAACAAAAGATATCAAAATTAATGAAGCAGATAAAACAATAAGGAACAAGAATGATATAATATCCAACTTGCAGTCCGAACTTCAATCAAAGGATAAGAAAATTAATGATAAAGTTCAATTAATACTTGACAAAGAAAATCAAATATTCAACTTGCAACTTGAAATTGAATCCAAAAATGTTCAAATAAGTGAAAAAGATAAAGTAATAAAGGGCAAGGATGATATAATATTCAACTTGCAGTCCGAAGTCAAATCAAAAGAGTTGAAAATAATTGAAAAAGATAACGAATCAAAGGAAAATGCTGCCAACATCAAGAAATTAGAAGCTGATCTGTTAGACTATCACAAAATGATTGCATCTTCCAACTGCCTGGGGAAACTGACCGATGTTTATACGATTAAAGTGCCCAATCTTAAACCATTCTCAGTCTTCTGCGACTCCACATTAGTCGGTTCCGGATGGACCGTCATACAGCGTCGAATCAACGGCAGTGAGAATTTCAATCGTAATTGGGATGATTATAAGGCAGGCTTTGGTGATTTGCGTGGAGAGTTTTTCATTGGGCTAGAAAAGCTCAAGTTACTAACTCAATGGCAACCACACGAATTATATATATACCTTGAGGACTTTCAAAATAATACTGCATATGCCCAGTACAGTAACTTTCTCATTGGAAATGAGGAAGAGTCATATGAATTAAAATTACTTGGCAATTATTCAGGCAATACTCGTGATTCTTTGACTAATCATATTAACATGAAGTTTTCAACGCCAGATCGAGGTAATCCTTATAATTGCGCCAAGGATTATAAATCTGGTTGGTGGTTTAAAAAATGTTACTTGTGGTAAGTACTAGAAATTTCATTAACATTTGACAATCTGCTGATTTTTTAAATTATCGTATATTTTCAGCAATCTAAATGGTATCTATGATCCTAAGGCAACTGAAGCCAATCAACCTGGCATTAAGTGGAACGGCTGGAAATTGCATTCTCTTAAATTTGTGCAAATGATGATCAAGCCAAAGATTCTTTGAGTTCCATGCCAAAACCCTGCAGAAAAGTTTTGTATAAAATAACTAAATGTTGGACCGATTTTCGTATGCAGCTATATAATATAGTTATCCGATTTTTGATTGAATTTAATTAATAATAAAACTTTAAGCTGTTGAAGTGTTTTTCAAAATACAATTAATTTTATATACTGTTTTAGTTGAAATATTTGAAAAAATTACAAAAATTTTTAAATGCAATTCATTTTTCTACTTTTTGTTTCAAAGCTAAGCTAAGTTTCTTCTTCCTGATACAGAAAAATGAAGGTAAGAGTTTTCAAAGAGTCAATTTGTTTATGAACTTTAGAAATTGCTATATGATTTCAAAACTTATAGTTAAGCAAATTAAGTGAAAGCTTTTTCCCATCTTTCACATAAAGTAGAAAACATGTTATAAAAAAAGCAAATATTAGCTTTTCTGTTTTCAAAATGCAACACTTACCACTGAGATACATAGCTGCCATAGGAACAATCGCTTTTCAAAATGAGATGTATGTAAAACCGTTTTTATTTTTAGGATAACTTTACCAAACTTACTGCTTTTAAATTTAAACACGTTCTACAAAGTTTTCTCATGCCAGGACTACTATATCTTATAGCTACCATAGAAACAAACAGTTACAAAATTAGTTTTTGTATGAAAATTTGTTTTGCTTCCCAAGCTAACTTTACCAAACTTAACTATTCAGCGTTTTAGAACAAACTTGTTCAAAATCTGGCGAATAAAATTCGAAAGATAAGTTTTCATGTGAACATTTTTTCTGCACATGTTCTTGTTTAAAGTAATTTTGAAATTTAAGAAAAATTTGACTGATTCAACGCATTTATCGAAATTATTTATCAAACGTTAGATATGTTTGAAAATACGATTAGTGAGAGTGGAATAAAAGCTCTCTCCTTGCTACCAAATGCAACACCAACGCTCTCTTCTTCTCTCTCTGCATATTCCTATTGAATAGAATAGTCTATTGCATGCTCCTTCTACTATTTCATTCATACTGAGCGCGAAAGCTTTTTTTTTTTTTTTTGAAATTTGTTCTGAATTGTGTTCTGTTTTCTGTTTTCTTTTGTCAGTCTCTTTTCCTACGTTCGCGCAACGACAACTCGTATTGAGGAAGCTTTTTTTTTGATGCGCATAGCGCTTAAACTGACCATTTAGTTAATTTTTGATTATATAAAATGAGTAAATAATGTTTGACCAAATTTATTTAGCAGTGTTTCAAAAATATTTAACTTCAACGGTGCGTTTTTGGAGTTTTGCAAATATATATATATGTATATATATTGCTATAAAAAGAGTGCTAGGCACTCGGTTTCAAATAAATTGTTGTGTGTGTGTGACAGAAAATGTGCTGCCAAAAATTGAAATACAAAAAAATGTCATAAAATATTCTATTTTTATATATTGCAGTAAAAGTACAACAAGCGCAGCCACAGCATTTTCTTGTTGTTGTTGTCTTTGTCTTCTGTGAGATGCAAATGTGTAATATGTTATTGTTTTTGTTGCGACGCCAAATTGCATTTGCGGCCGATACGCCGCTCGATCCTTAAAATCATAATACAACGGATACAACGAACACAACGAACACAAAACCAAAAAACCCGTCGCAAGCAACATTTTAAACTGTTTTTGAAGTCTTAATTAATCAAGCAACTGTTATCAATACAAGCTCCAATCGCTCCGTGCATTTCCCAATAATGCAAATTCAATGTATGCCAATATTAAAAGTAATTTTCGTGCTGTCAACAATTGTCGCAGTCACAGGTAATAAACAATAACAAGGCGACAGCGTTGCCATATCGCTGCAATTGCAGACATGGTGTAATATTATAGTGTGGTATCAGTCGGCTGGCCAGTTACCAGTTGCTGACTGTGTGTTTTTGGGGTGTAACAAATATATCGTTATTATTGATATTTTAATGAAAAATATTACATTGCTTTTTATATGTCTGCTTCTTAACGATATCATATTTGATGTATTCATGTTAATTATTTTTATGTTGATTTAAATTCATGTTTATAAAAGTAAATGATTGACTTTTCGCAAAATAAAGCTATAATTCAGTTATATTAACTTTTTTTTTAAATTACGAATTTAACTCAGTATCAGCATACCTTTTTTATGCAAAACTGAATTCAATTTTAGCGCATATTTTGCTGGCGATATATCAGATGATTTCGAAATGACCTCCGCGATATATAGTTTTCAAGGCAATATTGATACATCTCTGTAATGTATTTTACCGAATAATGGCTACAAATATTACTCATTACTGTTGTAAAACTGTATTATTTTACTAATGATTAAATCTTTACGATTATTTTGTAAATTGTTTAATTTATCATTTAATCACAAGACAATTTTCGAAACAAATTAAATCGTTAAATTAAACAACAGCCCGATCACTAGTTTTGCCTTGTGTAACAATTGGTAACTCGTAAATGACAACAACACCTTAT
Organism: Hirtodrosophila cameraria; assembly: GCA_949708635.1. Classification (NCBI taxonomy): domain Eukaryota; kingdom Metazoa; phylum Arthropoda; class Insecta; order Diptera; family Drosophilidae; genus Hirtodrosophila; species Hirtodrosophila cameraria. Next base: position 80,850,078 of record OX453090.1, read on the forward strand.
ATAATTACACCATGGAAGCAGCTGTTTACTGACCTTTCTCTTTCTCGCTCTTTTTCATTTGGATTTTCGCTCGTCTCTCTCTATTTCATTTAACCACTCTCACTCACCCTCTCTCTCTCTCTTCTCGGCTGTCATACATTGCCACAGATTGTTGTTCAAGCCGAATTTTACTATTACGCCAGCACACGCTTCAAATTGAGGAGCATGTGGTCCAATTGGTTAACCAATTGGAACTACAGCAGCAACTCAATGCTGATGAGCAGCAGCAAATCGAATTGGATTTAATCGCCGATGCGGCGCAAATGCTGCAAGTGTTGCCGGAACTGGATTTTGAGCGCAAATTGGCAACAATTGGGACAACGGAGCACGATAGCAGCACAGACCTGTTGCCTTGGCCAACAGAAGAAACAACAACAACGGCGTCAACGTTAGCATCAACAACGACAACAGCGTCAACGTCGACAACAATGACGTCAACGTCGACAGCAGAAACAACAGCGTCAACATCGACAACAGCAAAAACGACGTCAATGCTGACAACAACAACAACGGCGTCAACGTCGACAACAACAAACACAATGCAAACGGGGGAACCACCGCCCAATGACAGCACGCCACAATTGGCGACTGAGGCCGCCATTTTGAATCTAGAGAAAGCAGCGACGACGACAACAACAACAACGACGACGCCGACGCCGATAATTAGCAGCACTGTCGCAAGGAATACCGAGCTTTTGGACTATTCAAGCTCTCATCAGCCCTGCACACCAGATCTTATAAATGTTATGTGCCTGAATGGCGGCAACTGCTTTCGCGTCAAAAATGTCGCCTGGACGTTTTGCGAATGTGCGTCGGACTACGTCGGTGAACGCTGCGAATCAAAAACTGAAAATGGTAAGCACAACTACAAGGGCGACAAAGCTACAAAACCCACATGTAGCAAACGGCCCTGGTAATTCTTTACTTGAGGTCTTCACCACCAAAAATTCTGGTTTTAGTTTCGAAAAATGCGGAAAAATTAAAAATGCTATTTCCGGTGGCGGAGGTTTGCTTATAACAGGGCTCGGTTTCGTATGGGAATTGAAAACTTTAATCGAATTTTTCTTAGTTATTTTTGCAAAAAAGTCGAGCTCCGCCACGGGAAATAGCATTTATTAATTTTAGAGACCAAAAACCCAAGTAAAGAATTACTTTCAATTTAATCGGTCATTTCATAAGCTACTTTGAAAATTTTACTGATATCAATACGAAATTGTTATTAGAAAACAAGTTTTCCAAGACTTGTTTAGCTGAAAAAATGTTCAAAATGTGAATATTTATAATAATTCAGAGCGATAACACAAAAAAAAGCTTTTGTGGAAGGACCCTCTTTCCTGCTAAAGCAGCATAAGTCCACAACAACCGTGAACCTAATGAACATTAGATAGTACCTTAATGTTGTTAGTCGCAATCCTACACTCAATACGGAAGAAATCTTTCTCATCTCAGCTTATTGCGAGCTATTCTTTGTGGACGAAGGAATGCACTTATCCTAATAATTTTAACACGGATGATGTGGCTACCCTTAAGAAAATGTGTTTATTTTTTCTTTAAATGACCAATTCAATTTCATGAACAATATTTTTTTTAGTATTATTATCATTTAAAGTAAAATCAGAATCTCAGTCCTGTTCCGGTTTCGAGAAGTGAAATTCCGTTGAAGGTGCAAAATGTGCTTATTGCTATTGATCACATGAAAGTGTATTCAATCCGCAAAACTTTACCAAAATTGAAAATGGGAACACATTTAAGGGAATAGCACTTTCGCAATATATTACCGAAACTGGATCAGGCGTGTATATCAGAAACAGAAGTGACAGTCAGGTAATACCTCAGAATGCGCAATAACATTGCCAAGTCCATGACCAATATTTAACATCAAGATTAACTGTTAACAGGCATTAATGTTAACAGAGTAATATTTGCAGATTAATGTTAACTTTCAACGCTCATCATCTATTTATCTATTTGCAGGTGTCTATGTACCTTTGCAGGCAGCAATGTCGGAGCCACAGCTGAAGACGGCGCACATTGTCTTCTCGTTCCCCATGCTCATTCTGCTATCCACAATCTATGTTGTATTTGGGGCCGTTTACATGCTACGCACTCTGTCGGCGCAACGACGCAAGCAACAACAATTACATTTGGACAAACAGCGCTTTTTTGTGAGCTGTTGAAAAAAAAAAAACAAGAGAGCTGCCAACTTTTTTGCATCTTGATTTTTGGTTAAGAGAACCAACTTGGTATCTGCACTTTGATTTTTGGTTAAGAGAACCAATTTGCTTTCTGCTCTTTGGATTTTGGTTAAGAGAACCAACTTGCTTTCTGCATTTTGGATTTTGGTTAAGAAAACCAACTAACGTTTTTGGAAACGACTTTTGTTTCATATTTTTTGTGTGTATAAATGCCAACTTATGCATTTTTCTATGACTTTCATAATTAATTATTTTCTTTACGTTGCGCAACGCTTTAATTTATTTAATTACATATAATTTTGTTGTAAATTTCTTTTTGTATTTAGTTACTTTCTTTTTTTTGCAAATAAGAGCGCTCTTTTGCTTTAGAAGCTTCGGTTTAAGCTTAGTAGATTTGTTTTTGTAGTAACATTTTGTTACGCTATTTAGTATGTATTTAATATTTAAATTTAGTGTTTATCACTGTTATTATTAATATTTTTGTAACACTTTGTTACGCACAAAAAAAAAAAAATCAAACAAAGATTTGTAATTAGTTCTTGTATTTAAAAAAAAAAAAGAAGAAAGATTTTTGTAATGTATTAAAATCGGGACTCAAAAGTTTGTAAAACTTAAAAAATGGTTTTTGTTTTTGTTGTTTTTTAAAGGCAGTGTTTTAGCTGCTTTTCGTACCATTCCAATATCAAAGCTCAAGTTCAGTTTAGTAGAGCACACTTGGGTTTTTTGTTTTTTTTTTTTTTTTTTTTATATTTTATAATATATATTTATCCAATATTTCGTCCAAAAATTCTTTACAAATTTCTTAGAACTTACAGTTAAATGTATAGTAGAAATTATTCAAAAAAATTCATCTTACTTTCATCATTTCATGTATGATTTCTGTTTTTGTTTTTTTGTTGTTTTTTTTTTGTTGTTTTTGTTGTTTTTCTTTTATCATGATCATCAATATGACAATGGTATGTATGCGTGTGTATGAATGCGTGTTGATGGATTATACGAATATACGTGTTTTATAATGAGAATGAGATTTTGTGCAAATGCCGAGATTGGATAAATGCCAGCATCAAATTCAGTTTTGGACCAACACTCGAAAAAACAGTTCCCTCAACTATTGGTGGGGTGATGGATGAAGGTGGTGTTGGTTCTGGTGGTGTTGTTCTTGTTCTTGTTAATGTTTCGATGTGTGTTGGTTTTGTTGTTTTTTGTTTTTGTTTTTGTATATTCTTTTGTTTTTATCGTTTTGTTTTTTCTTGAATATATGCTCATGTAATCTTGGATTAGGGATATGAAATTCGTACAAAAATGATTAAAATATGTAAATGTTAAAAATGTATTTTTGCTTTTTTTTGCTCTCGTGTTTATCTTTTTTGTTTTAATTGTTGGTTTTACGTTGCGTTGTTTTTTCTTATTTCTTTTTATCGATTTAGTTTTGTTTTGTTTTTTTTTTTTCTTTTGTTTTTAATAATATGTAATATATATAATAATTATTAGTATTATTCGCATGTCACGGGCAGGTCCTGTGTTGCAACATCTGCCGCGGCGTTCTTTTCCTTCAGATCCTTAGCGATATCCTGCAAAAAGTAAAGTGTGCAAATGTTTAGTTTTATTGTTTTCCGACACATATAAAACAATGTAATAGGTGTGGGAGATATGAACATATAGCGAAAGGATAAGCAACTTAAAGCACAACAACAACAATTAAAAAACTTTAAAATGGCAAAGAACATTGCCAGTTACGATTCAAAACAACAAAAAAATATAAATAATGATACCAAAACAATTGTTATGAATGGGAATTTGATGTATGTATGTTTTTGTTGTAACTTCCAATGTCTGTTTCCCCATTTTAATAAATTACAATATGTGTATATGTAAAGGTCTGCTGTTTAAATGCGGCCAAACAGAGTTGTTAGATCGACTGATCAGGTATATGTATGCGTGTGGGCGTGTGTGTGTTGTTTTTTTTTTTTTTTGTATTTTTGTGTGTGTGTGTGTGTGCAAGGATATTAAGATGGATTAAGGTAGTAGTAGTAGTAAGGCGTCAGTTTGCGTATTTGTTAATATCAAAGTGCAGTTAGAAAACAACGAGCAGACAAGTACAATTAAATAGTCCATAGTTTTTTTTTTTAGTAACATTTCCATTTTCAATATTATTCAGTGTCCAGCACACACAGAGAGAGAAAGAGAGAGATCATGCAAAAGGATTAACAGTTAATTAACAGCAAGGCGCACATAACAGGACAAACAACCATTCAGAATTACTTTTACAGAATACTACTACTGCAGCATAACAGAGCCAAACAATTAACATTAACTGTAACTGTAACAGACTACTGTAACTGTAACAGACTACTGCAACTGTAATTGTAACAGACTACTGCAAAACGAACATAACACGACTATGCTGTGTGCTTCGTTAAGTTTCGTTAAGGCAAGGCATACACAAAAAAAAAAAAAAACAACTGATGCATTTTTGGAGAAGCACAGAAAGGCGCAGAGCGTAGAATGAAAAACAGAGAGGTAAAAAAAAAAACAGTGATAGCAAGCCCAACGCAGGATATTAGATGGGATTTGTTTTGTTTTGTTTTGCATTTGATTTTGGCTGAGCGAGACGACTGAGCGACGAGTGTTATATTTAAAATGGGGTTAAGTCGTGGAGTTTTTTTTTTTTTTTTTGAGTGAGTTTTTCGGTTGTTATTCACCTCTTCAATGTCCGACAATGTAACCAGTTTTGTTATGCTTTTATCGCTGCTGTTAATGTTATCGTTATCGCTTTGTATATCCAACTCCAGCTTCGGCACAACTTGCGCATTAACTGTAACTTTGTCATCGTTATCGTTATCTTGCAAACTGAGCTGATTTAGCACAGCGATGATTTGGTCCTCCTCCACGCTGATCACTTCTACTTTAGGCTGTTTAGTGTTTGCTTCATCCTTGCTGATCACTTCAGGGGTTTCAATGTTTAGTTCGTCCTTGCTGATCACTTCAGGTGTTTCAATGATCACTTCATCCTTGCTGATCATTTCAGGTGTTTCAATGATCACTTCAGGTGTTTCAATGTTCACTTCATTCTTGCTGATCACTTCAGGGGTTTCAATGTTTAGTTCGTCCTTACTGATCACTTCAGGGGTTTCAATGTTCACTTCATCCTTGCTGATCACTTCAGGCTGTTCAATGTTCACTTCATCCTTGCAGATCACTTCAGGGTGTTCAATGTTCATTTCAACCTTGCTGATCACATCAGGGATTTCAATGTTCATTTCAACCTTGCTCATCACTTCAGGGGTTTCAATGCTCACTTCATCTTTGCTGTGCACTTCAGACTCCTCATTGTTCAACTCATCCTTGCTGAAAAGATCAGCCTGTGCAATATTCACTTCATCATCATCCTTGCTGAACACTTTAGGCTGTTCAATTTGCACTTCATCGTCGTCATCATCGTCAACATCAGTTATGATTCTCACAATAGGCTGCTCGCTGCTCATAATATCAATTCCATCGTGATGCTCAAAAATAGGCTTATCTAGTTCCGTAATGATATCTGCCGCCTGTTCGGTTACTGCTTCGACAATAGCATGTGCCTGATGCTCAATCTCGGCAAGCAGCTCTGCCGTTGGTGGTGATGTTGCATCGTGAGTTTCATCATCAACGTCATCGTCGTCTGTTGTCAATGCAAATGCCGATACACGCGAGGGTGGTGGGGACTTGGGCAGTGGTGGCGGCAGTTGACTAAACTCAACAGCAGCAACCACATCAACATCAGCATCAGCTGCGCTAGAAACGAGAAGCTTGGGCTCTGCCACGAATTGATTAAGCTCGGGTTCGAATTCGGATACAAGTTCTAGTTGGGGCACAGGGGAAACAGGAGTGGCAATAACAACAAAGCCCCCCTCGGAGGAATCTGGCTCAGGATCAGAGCACTCGCTAACTGCTGCTATAATAGCAGCGACGACTTGTTCTTCCTCGGCGATGGCAACGTCGTCTTCCTGCGCTTGGATAGTGGTAAGATAGTTGGTTGTTTTTGTTGTTGTTGTGTTGTTGTCGTTGTTGTTGTTTGTAGTAGTGTTGGTTGTGGTTGTGATATTAGGTAGTGTGTTATTTTGGGTGTTGGTGTTGGTTTGGGTCTGAACTAACTCTGCGGCTGCAATTATATCGGTCTCAGTTGTTCTTGTGTTGTTCTCTGTAGTAGCTGTTGTTGTTGTTGTTGTTGTTGTACACGTATTTACAATGTCGTTGTTTTGTTTTACCTCAATTTGCGACTTGTTCTTAATTAGCTCAAGCTCAGACGACGACGAATCGGCAACAGGTGTTGGCGGTGGCGTGGCAGTGTCAATCGTCTCCTTATCGTTGTTATCGCCAACTCCATTCGTGCCACCATTCTGATGATGTGCTGCTGCTGCCTCAACATCATCAACAGCAACATCAACGTTCTTGGAGGTCACAGCCGCCTGCTGCTCGGTGGGTGAATCGATGGCCAAACCATTTTTATCGCCATTGGTCAAGACAACGGCTTCGTGTCCATTGGTAACAACTTCAGTGGCAGTGGCAGTGGCAGCAACAATCGGCTCAGGGACGACAACAACGCTCTGCTCGACAACGACAGGGACAACAACGGCAGGCTCAACTTTAGTCTCGGTGCTGGTCTCAGTTTTGTTGGCATTCTCGTTAACTGTTGGTGTTGTTGTTTTGTTGTCATCGCCATTAACTTGTTGTTGCTCCTGTTGTGGTTGCTTCTCCTCTTCGCTGGCTGCACCATTCTCAGTGGGTTTCGCTTCTAGCTTGGTGGCCGTCGCCGCATCGCCAGCAGCTGCTGCGTTCGCGCTTTGCTGTAAGATTTTGTAAATAAGAAACAATTATAAAATTTGCATTAAAAAAGAAAAACGTTTAAAAAAAAAAGTGCAATGAACCTCAGCGTTGTCTGCGGCGGCAACTGTTGCTGCAGCAGCTCCTTCTGCCTCTGCTGCTGCTGCTGGCTGCTCCGCTTCGCCGTTCGTTGTTGCTGCTGTCGCTGCTGCTGCTGCTGATGTTGGTGAAACAGGCTCCTCGGCCTTGGCCGGCTTCTGTTTGTCCTTTTTGCCAAAGGAAATGCTGCGGAAGGACCATTTCTTTTTCACCTTATCCTTCTTGGACTTGGACTTGATGCTCTCATCGGCCAAAGGTGAGATTTCTTCAGCAGCGCTGCCCTCCTTGGGCGAGGACGAACCAACCTCATCCTTTGCCGCAGTTTCAGCTGCAGCTGCAGCATCGCCAACGGCGCCTTCAACTTTGGCGGCCGCAGCATCAGCAGCAATTTTCTCCGTGTTCAGATCTTTGTCATTTTCCGAGTTCTCTTCAGTTTCCTTTTTCTACAAAATGAACACAAATCATTTATATCAGTTTTTTGTATACTTTTAATTTTCGCTTCTCCTTCCGACTTACCTCGCCACCGACTGCTGCATCCTCTTGTGGCGTTGTTGCTGCTTCGCCGTTTACTGCGGCGGGCGCCGACGTTTGATCCACGTCCTCAATTTTCTCAACTTTGCCAGCGACTTCGTCGCCTTCGCCAACCTTTTTCGGATCGGTGGTGATGTCAATTGAACGCTTGCTTTGAGCTTTACCCATTTTATTGCTGGTCCTCCTCTTTAATTGCTAATTGGTTCTGTTTCAGTTCTGCAAATGGAAATGCACGTTTCAGAATTTTGAATAATACTAATTGATTAATGGTTTATTTTAGTTAGTTAGTTCTCTTTTTTTTTTTTAGCATTTATATGCACATGTAATCTATGTTTAGTTCATCTTGTAACAAGTATATCGAGAAATGGCAAAGCACACTTTTCAAATTAGAAACTTTGCTATTTTATTTTTACATTTGACATTTTAATGCACGCCAACTTCTCTCGCTACGCACAACAAATATATATATAAAAAAAAAAATAAAAAAAAACAATCGCTGTCTGCAACACATTTTAAAAAACTGTGTTGTTTTACGATTTTCTTTAATAAGCGTCTGTAAAACTTGCGACGATTTCTTTAAGCGCTTTTTCTGCCTACTTTCGATACTATCGATTCTTTTTTGTATGAACAACTTTTTACTCCTTGTCCGTCTGTCTGTCTGTATGAACGCAGTTTTTTTCCAACAGTTTTGAAGCTAGAGCGCCCAAACTTGGTATACATGTTGGTATATACCATAGGCAGACAAAGTATCAAGATCTCCAGCCCACTCCTTCCCCCACAAACGGCAAAAACCTATATCTTCCACAGTTTTACAGCTAGAATCACCAAATTTAGCACAAGGGCTACTTCCTTACATCCTTGATTGATCTGGCAGAAAAAAAATTTGGCCACGCCCACCCCCGCCCTTGCAATTGAGCAAAGTTTGTTTCCCCCAAACCTGTAGAACTGGCTTAAACAAATTTAAATTGAGGGCAAAACTTGAAAGATTTGAGTAAAAATACCATTGCCACGCCCACTTCCAAGTATATCGCACCACCGAGTATATAGCAGTCTTACTTGTTTTTCTTTTGTTTGTCATATGAACCAACTTTTCTACTTTCAATCACCTTTCGACGAAGCTTACTTTAAGCTGAGACTGCAAATCTATCGATAGTGCTATCGATTGTTTGCCAGCTCAAATAGCTAAAAGCTAAAGGCAGCAAATGAATTGGTCTCGCTGTAGACTGGCTTCCTCTTTGCATCAGTTGCAATTGGTCATGGTTATGTTAAGATTAAACAATGCTACTCCATTCGAGACACATGAAAGATGATGATGCCGCAAAACAAGCTGCTGCTGGCAGCGTTGCTGCTTTTCTTGCTGCTGCAGGTTAGTTGCAACAACTTGCAATGCCTCAAAAGACCGCTAACATGTGCCACAATGCAGCCACCAAGCCACGCCCAAAAGCTAATAGAAGAGTGCCAGTTTGCGAATCTGACGCTGCATAACGAGATGTTAGAGTTCATCGGTCAACTGGTGCTAATCGAGTCGCAGTCGACGCTTAAGATTGGCAGCAGACATATTAAAAAGCTGCTCTTAGAACTTGGCCAACAGGCCAATACAAATCCAAAGTTGGCTGCTAGCCTTCAACTTTATGCTCAACAAATGAACGAAATTGAAAAGTCGCCTTTGTTGACGCTAACTCAACTTAGCTCCCCAGCAGATCTCAGTGTTCTAATCAATTTCTTTGATTCTCGTGAGTCCACCATGCAGAGTGAAGACGAAGACCCGGCAGCTGTATTGCCTCTGCTATCCAAACTATACGCTTATGTGCTCTATCCATATGAAGCCAATCCCAACACGTTGTCAACGGAGGATAAGCTCATTGCGCAGTCCTTCCAGCGTAACAGCAATTCAATGCATATGGATCAATCCTTGTCCACCGATATTAAACATTTCGTTCATACTTTCTACAATAAGTACAATACCGATTCCCGTTTTCAACCGGTTACACCGCCCTGCTGCCAGGCGGAAATCCACTTTTTAGGCATCTACAAGGATATGCATTCAATGAGCAATCAGCTAGCTAATGCCAAGGCTAAGCTCATCACCGCTGTTGTGCTCAGTCGCTTTCAGTGATCGGGAGGGCAATCCCCTATTCGAACCCAAGAAGCTTCGTCTTAACATTTCTCTCGTATCCCGTCAATTTTCTCACAACTTTATGGTGTTTTTAAATTAAAATTGTATGTAAAGATCATTTCTGCATTGTGAATGGGACGCACAGGATCGGAAAAGAGTTTCCATCTCGAGTCCATCTTTACATTGGTTGGACAATCGAGTTCCTGTTGAGTGTATGCTTCAGTAGTTCCTTTTCGATAAAAGAATTAATCTTCTTTTTAGTTTCCTTAGTTCCATTCCGGATAAAAGAAACAAATCGTTCCTTTAGTTCCTTTCTAATTTAAAAAACAAATCTACTTTAAGGATAAAGCAACTATCGTTTCTTTAGTTCATTTCAGATCCAGTGAACTTGTTGTTCATAAAACAAACTTTATTTTCGATTAATCTTTTATAATTTTATACGAAGTAAAGTATAATAAAATATAATTAAAAACAGTCACAGTTTGCAATATTGATCATCTCTAATCAACAAGCCCGCCTGGCTTGAGGCAGGGAAAGGGGCCATTGGCCAGCTTATCAGTCGTATATAAGCATATAAATATAAATATATGTATACCACAAGACTTTAAAAATAACAACATATATATACTTATTTAATAAATGAATAATGCTAAAGTAGACAACAATCGTGAAACAATTTTTTCGGCCGGCAAATGAATCATCTTATCCAGGAAATTTTTGTATTAAACAGCAGACACTCACACATGCACTGAGCAAAGAGAGAGAAAGAGAGACAGACAGGGAGAGAGTGAGAGAGAGAGAGGGAGATAGTGAGCGTGTAAAGAGCGAGAGGCAAGAAGGGCGCGGTGATATTACTTGACGTGCTATGCGTCACTTTGAAAATCGAATTACTCGACTCAGTAAATGAAACAGAAACCGTACCAAAGAATTTTAATGAAGTGTGAGAGGAGACGGCTCGAATCGGAGCGGGGTGTGGTGTGGTGTGGTATGGTGAGACGAGGTGGGGTGGGAGTCAGTTAAAAGCTAACATTTTCGTCATGTTTTTAGGGGTTGTTAAGCATAAAGAGCATGTATAGAGTAGAGCAACTTCTTGTTCTGTGCATTTGCATGCACATATTATGTGTGTGTATATATATTATATACATTCTGTAAATATGTATATATATATATAACTTCCATATTCTATAATACATATGTTTTAGTCTGATTAGAACAGCTGCGTTTTCAGCTGTTTCTGCTGCTGCTACTAGTTCAAAGTTCAACTGGTTAACAATTTGTAGTTAACAAGAGTTTTTGCGACTGTTCCGGTCTCCACTTTTTATTAAGATATTGCGAAAATGATATTCTCTTTAATCATGCCTGTTGCCAATTTCCGATTTTGATTATCAAAACATTTGGAAACGGCAATGTTAGCTGTTCTTAATTCCGATAAACAATTTGTTTGAAAAGTTTTCGGAAAAGGGAACATGAACATGCCAAGATTTGCGGATTGAATTCATTGTATTTTTGTATCAAGAGTTGATGAGATGCAGTTCACTAGATGAAACGTAAGGAATTTTTGAACTTTTACAGAAACTGCAGCAATTTCGGAATCATTCCAAAATTCCGCACGTCCCGCAGTTTTCAAAATCCTGTGCCGCCACATATAGCGGGTCCGCGGGATTTCCCTTCCTGTTCCCATCGTTAAGCTGAATAACTTATATTGCTTTTAAAATTCAATTGCTTTTGTGCTCTTGTTAACAAAAATAGTTGAACTATTGAAACAAATAACAATAAAAATGAAATTCAATTCAATTAAAGCTACAAATCATAAAAGCCTTTGTTTGGTTGATGACATCAAAAATGTGGATCATATAAAACGCTCTAATTACGTTAAGTTTTATTGTAACAAGAGTTTACTGTACTTACAGTTAATGCCGTACAAGACATATTTACTATTATAATATTGTTATTGAATACCAAACGAAAACGAAACGAAACGAAACGCGAGATTCCAAGTGCAAACATCACGTTTCAACAGTGCTTTTCAAACGAACGTTCAATGAACCCAAGCACAATTAACCCCCAACCTCCCCTTCAATAAAATGAACACCTCCTACTTACAAATATTTTGATTCAAATAGAATAATCAAAGTAAATTGAAAGCAAATTTCGATGCTAGGCAAAAACAACAACAACAAAACATAAACCAAAGGCAGCAATTAATTTGATCATAAAAATTCAAATTAAAATTTCAACCTACGAGAGAACTTTATGCAAAAAAAAAAAAAAAACAAAATGTTGATGAGTAATCGTTGGAATATGCCGACTCACACACACATACACATGCACATACCCACAAGTAAACACAGGTGTAGCCGTAACTCAACCCTTACCAAAATAGACCGCACAATAACCAATAAGCAAAAGCAACAACAACAACAACAACCACAACTTGCATGCATACACAAATTTAAAAGCGCAAGTAAATTGACGCTATGACGCATCAGCAGGACTAAAAAGGACAAGAGAACAAGGACAACGACAAAGTTCGTCTCAGCAGAGGGTTGCCGGCCGGCATTTCACTAATACTACTACTACTACTACTACTATTACTACTATTACCAAATACTACTACTACGAAACAACAACAACGAAGCGTCGCGACGGTCATTGCCCGTCGTTGCTATGCCAACGAGTCGGCGACGTCGACGCTAACGCTGGCGCCGACGCTACGTCACGGCCAAGCATCAACAACAACAACAACAACAAAAAAGGGGAGGCGTGTGAAAATATTTGAGCGCTGCGGCCGCCGCCGCCGCGGCCCACATCCCATAAGACACACACAAAAACAAAAAATGCGAGTGTTGCCAGACTGACGGTAGCAGGCAGGCACACGACATGACATGCAGAAAATGCAAGTCAAAGAGAGCGAGAGAGAGCGAGCTTACAAGACTTTAATATTGCGCGCTCAAACAACAGCTCTGCAACCAGTGTTGCCAGCTTAGCCATTTTCAAGTCAGATCTAGCTATTTTGAAGTCAAAAACTATTGCATCTTGCAGGTGCCAGAAAATGTGAGTATTTCTTAATAGTAGTTTCTTTGAAAAATAAGCTTTATTTTTTTTTTTTGATTTGGTTTTACATAAAAACAAACATTTCTTAAAAACAGGTAAAAATCGCTAACGTTTTAAGACTCCAAAATCATTTTTAATGTTAATGTTTTTGAATTTTCCCAAACAATAACATTAAATTTGCTTTCAAATAGTTGGTTAGTTTTAAGTGAAGCTAGCGCTATTTGCAACTTTTTTTTATTTAGCTATTTTTCTTTATCAACAGTTGGCAACACTGCGCTGCAGCATCTGCCATCTTTTGACAATTGCGCTGCAAGAGAGAGCGAGAGTTCTTAATTTCGGTGTCTGCATATTTGTCGGCATTGTTCAAAGCATTTGGTTAGCTTTTATTAGTTAAATTCAATTGAAACTTGACCTTTAATGTGTCTCGCGCACAGAATACAATATAATGGAAATAATGCTGCTGGTATCTCACGCTGCCTTCTGAGCCGCGCCTTTTTTTGTTGTTGTTGTCAAAGAAAATTTATAAACGCAGGGACAAAGGAAAGCAAAGAGCACACACACACACACATATACACACACACACATGCACACAGCAGCGTGATGTCGTCTATAAATAAAAGCGCATTTATCAACAATGAAGCGTGTTCGAAATGCAACAACTACAACACAAAGAACTTATATATATATGTATGCATGTGTGTGTGTATGTGTATTACTTGCATGTATTTCAATTGTCTGCTCTCTATCAATTTTGACACTTTAAGCTGCGCTGCGGCTGCGCTTTCAATTTGACGCCTGCTCTCTCCTCCCCTACTTGCACCCCTGCTCCTACTCCTCTTCAGCCTCAGCCAGTAGATCGCTAGCAGAACACAGATCCACGCTTTGAGCTCTCAGACGATACGTAAATTAAATTGATTGTGCAGGAATGCGTACAACACTCGCCCGGCAGCCAACGGGCCAACTGGACAAACATTAATTTCATGTCATGCTACACAAACTTACATACATTCATACATATATGTATACATTTCTACACACATACATATGTACATGCACATTCCAGTTGATTGCATTGTTGTACAATTGTATAGCGCATTTATAGCACTGGGAACAGCACGTTATTATTCTTCTTGTTGTAAGTGTTAAGTGTTAAGTGCGCGCGCACTCGAAAGAAAGCCGCAAAATGCAGACGTAATTGAACTTTTATAAACTAATCAAACGATCAACGCCCACCACAGCTTCAGCCCTCTCACTCACTCCCACCCCTATCCCCACATTTATTCCTCAATTCCCTTTGCAAGCACTTCACAGCTGACACTCACGCATCCAACCAGTGTTGCCAACTGTCGTTAATTAAATATAGCTAAATGGACTATTGAAAATAGCTACAAATGGCTAACTTTATCTATAAATAGCTACAAACAGCTAACTTTATTTAAAAATAGCTACAAATAGCTAACTTTATTTAAAAATAGCTACAAATATAGTTAACTTTATCTAAAAATAGCTACAAATATAGTTAACTTTATCTAAAAATAGCTAAAAATAGCTAACTTAATCTAAAATTATCCATTAACTTGTATTATTCAATTTGCTTTTTAATCATCATTCATTAACAATTGGCATATTCTGAACTTACAGTTCTCATATCCATTCTATTCCATAAATTCCGTCCAAACACTCTTTCTATTACTTCAAGGAATTTCTATTTCTGTAGCAAAGTCTACAAATAGCTCAAAATAGTTAATTTATTACAACAAAAAACGTGTCAGATTTACAGGCTAGATAATAGTTTTCCGTTTTTGTTTTTTCAAAATAGCTAGATCTGGCCATAAGTCGGTTCATTCCAAATCAAAATTTCCGTAGCTCTCAAAACTTTACGTAATCAGAAATCTCTCTATACCGCAGTTTTGCTCGGGTTTCTCAAAATTTTATTTATACATATATATTTCTTTTAAATTCTAAATAAGTATTGTAAATATAATTGTTTGCATTGCGAATGCATGCTTAAATTTTTGCATTTTGGCATTGTAACTAGGGTTGTGTCTATTCGAGCTGAACTAGTTCGTAAGAACGGTTCTATGAATTGAACTATATATTCGTTTGCAGCTCCTTAAGTTGGTTTAATTCCATTTATTTCATGTTTTTATCTCAGCTGTTTTAATTGTTAATTTCAAATAAATTGAAATGCGTTGAAATATTAAATTTCAAGTTGCTTAAAGTATTAACAATTTTAAATGTCTGATCGAAATTATTAATTATGCTGAAAGGAACTAAAGACAGATTGGTTATTTTAACCGAAAAGGAACGAAATTGTTCTTTTAAACGGAAACGAACTAATTGAACAATAAGTAATTTTATCTGGAAAGCAACTAATAAAAGGATTAGTTAACTTTTTCTGAAAAGAATTCAGTACCGACTAGTTGCATTATCCGGAAAAGGAACTAATTGAACGATAAATTATTTGATACGAAATGGAATTCAGCTTCAATTAGCTTCTTGTTAGTTCAGTTATCGGGCATGAAACCAACTGAACTACCTATATATACGCAAAAGGAACTACAATGCGAAACTCTAAAATGTTATTTATTTTTTTTAAATTTATTTATTGTTATTGTTATTGTTGTTACTGATAAGCCACGCCAAAATATAACATAAAATTATATTTACAAATACATATACATATGTTATATACGGCAAGTACATGGTATATATGTATATAAATATATTTATAAGTAAAGTGCACTTAAACAACAACAACAACACAACTTGTCAACGAAGAAACAACAACAACAACAACAGCAGCAACAATTTTGTGGCCCACGCAGCAAAAAAAAAACAAAAAGCAAGAACATACTTTGGGAAAATTGTTGTGCGCGAAAAGCAGAAGTAGAGAGGGGAAAGAATAAGAAGAAATGTCTCAAGTAACCGGATATAATTGCTTGACGCTGTGTTGTTGTTGTTGTAGTTATTGTTGCAATTGTTGTTTGACAAAAAAAGAAAAGGAAAAGGATACGTAAAACGAGTGCATTCCATAATTAGTAACAAGTTGAAAATGTGGAAACATATTTATGCCTGCCAACGACGACGAGTCAACAATACTAACAATAAAGAAAATATGTATATATATATACATATATATATTTTTCAATTATCATTTCCGGTCAGCTTTAACATTACGTTGTGGTATTGTTGTGTGTGGCATGTCGTCTATAAGTAAATGAGATCTATACAATAAAAACCAGCGCCCAAAATATAATAACGGTACATTCAATGCTATAACGGTACTCACTGATAATAAATAAAAGAAAATACAGCAATAGACAAAGAGAGAGCGAGAGAGCGAAAGAGAGGAAGTGTCTATAGAAGGCAATACGTAATTGATAAACGAATTTACAATGGAAAAACTTCATATCAATTGCATTTCTTTATATGTATACAATATATATTATGATTCAGAGCTTTCTGGAACATGACGATTACAATTCTAGAAAATTTCTTTGACGTGTGTGTGTGTGCCGCGCCATGTTTCTGTATACAAATATAATATAATATAAATATAAATATAAATATACATATACATATATATTTAGAGCTATAGCTGACATAAGCATATCAGATATCAGATAAGCTAAAGAAAGTCATCTTAACAAACACACATTTTTACTGATTGCTCACTGCGACGAAATTAAACCAAGACAGCAAAAGTAGATAAAAAAAAGAATGTAGATTTAGGCGAAACTCAAGTAACTTATCTCTCGAGAAGATCGTTTCGTAAAAAATAATTCCGCATTTTTTACTTCCGACTTAATGGGAACGGAAAAATTGCGGAATTGAATTGAAATTACATAGTATTTCGCAATTTCTTACATAAAAGAGTATCACATTCAAATTTGATTTCAAACAAAAAGACTCGATTAATTCTGTTTCTCAAATAAAAGAATTGTATTTGGACTTTAATTTTGTGCTCAAATAAAAGAATTGTGAACGACTGTAGCCTAGTTATGCTCTGACACACAAAAGCTTGGCTTCGAATCCCAGTCAAAAAAAATTGTTTTGAATTTACAAAAATAAAAGAATTAAATTCAATTTTGATTTCAGTCGCAAAGACATGTTTTTTGTTAGTGACTATTTTGAACGAAACTGCAAATGGGAACATGCCTGGCTAATTATATATAGTATATATGCTACGAAACATAAAAAGAATGTATTTACACACACATTGTAATGTTTAATGGATCTTAACATTGCAGTAGTCGAGTGAAACTTGTTGGGAATTTATGATCAAGTGCTGACAACGACAATACTGATACAAAAATTGTCCGAAAAAAAAAAAAAAAAAAAAAAAAAAAAAAAAAACAAAACCTGTAATTCAAAAGCTAAGTCTAGCCAAATTCGCATGTTCAGCTTGGCCACACTTTTTCAACGAGGCAGTGGCAGTGGCAGCGACCGCGGCAGCGGCAGAGCCCACTCACTTCAAGTTCAACACGGCGACGTTTGAGGAGGCGCAAAGTGTAACAACAAAACTTGAAGTCTTGTGTTGTCAATTGCGCTTTTTTTTCTCTCACTCCAAATTTCCAAAGTTGCTTGAAATTTGGGATTTTTTTCGAAAATAAAAACAAATCTTGTTCCGAATTTCGTACGGTTTTGAAAAGTATTTACGATCGGTATGGTCATTCGAAATTACTAGCTGTTCTGAATTCCGTATATCGATAGCAAAGTTCGGATTCAAAAGTTTTGCTTTTGAACAAAGTTGAATGAGTGAGTATGCATGCGAACTTATTTTTAAAAAGCTAGAAAACGTCGAAAACGATTACGGAATGAAAAGTGCTCGAAATTGAGAACAGGTCTTATAATGTTTTTATAGAGTTTTCGAGCATAAAGGCGTAATAAGCAAAATAGCGGCATTTTAAGCCCGAAAATTGCATATTTGCTGAACAAAATTTGGCAACACTGGTTGAACGCACACACACACACACACACAGACGAAAGTCACAATATAGTCAAAGGATGCGGATGCAAGTAGAAAGCGTAGCTGAAAAAAAAAAGTGGGCTGCGGCTGCTGGCTGAACCGGTTGTTGCCATTCTTTTTCTCTTCCTCTCTTCCTCGCCGACTCTCTGTGTGTGTTAGTCTGTAGATTTCGCGGCTAATTAAAACACATAAGAGAAGCGTGCAACAGCAAAAACCTATGTACATATGTATGTATGTGTGTTCAACAAAAAGTAGTAGCAATCAAAGTAGTAGTATATAAAAAAAAAGGTAGCAGAAAACATTGACGAGTGCCAATTAGAATTAGTCAGCAAAGCTGACGATGGCCGGAATTGGAATTGCTTTGGTTCTTTTTTTTTCGCATAGAATTGACTTGTCACAAGTGTGGCGCGCGCTTCAGAGTTCTTTTCTGATTAGAAATTCAAAGCGGACCACTTTGGTATTGTTGTGTGTAAACGGCATTTTAATAAATCCATCAATAATTCATAAGACGACAAAACGGACGACGACGAATGGGCAGCAAAAAAAAAAAAATCAACAACAAATTGACAACTGCTGCTTACATATTTCCGGTACTTACTCTTTGTCTTTGTGTGTGTGTGTGTGTGTGTCTTTTGTCTCTGTCAGCTGCGTCAGCTGCGCGGGTGGTCAGCAGCAACAACAACAAAAAAAGAATAGCACCACAAACGAGCTTTCAATTAAACGGTTAAGCCACTTTGATCAACAAGTACAACACACAAAAGCAGCACAAAACACTCGCAAATATTGTTGAATTATAACACGGACTCGTTAAAGCCGCCGCACAATATATTTATATTAATATTAAAAAAAGAACAGAACAAAAACAGACAAAACCGTTCAAGTCAAACAACAAACGACGACTGCTGCTGCTGGCCGACTCACGATCAGCGACGAAGCAGTAGCTGAAAGCAGAAGCAGAAGCAGCAGAAAGCAAAAAGAAACTTCTACTTCAGGCGCTTGCAGTGCACAAGCAGCGGCAGCGGCAGAGACAGTGGCAGTGGCAGAGACAGACGCAAAGCAAGGGGACAGAGGCAGCGACAGCGGTAGAGGCAAAGCTGCGAGGCAGAAACGGCGGCAGAGGCAAAGCTAGGGGCAGAGTCAGCAGCAAAGCTAGAGGCAGAGACCGCGGCAGAGGTAAAGCTAGAAGCAGCGACAAAGCTAGAAGCAGCGACAAATCTAGAGGCAGAGGCAAAGCTAGGGGCAGAGGCAGCGGCAGAGGCAAAGCTAGAGGCAGAGACAGTGGCAGAGGCAGAGGCAAAGCTAGAGGCAAAGACAGCGGCAGAAACAGCAGCAAAGCTAGAGGCAGAGACAGCGGCAGAGGCAAAGCTAGGAGTCAGAAGCAGAAAGCAGAAACCAAGACAAAGAGAGAAAGGCCGGAAGCGTCAGCGTCAGCAGTAGCAGCAACGGCGGCGTCAACAGCTGAAATGCGGGCTGCCCTCTGGCTTCAACTTCGAACAATATTGCATTGAGTGACCATCAACAGAGCTATCGATAAAAGCGATAGTGTTATTGTTGTTGTTGTCTTTGTTGTTTCTTTGTCTGTGTGTGTGTGTGTGTGTGTGCAATGCAATGCGTAAGGAGTCAATAACAAAACTAATGAGCCTTGGCGGCGGCATCTATATGTGTTGTGTGTGTGTTTGTGTATGCACACTTTATTGCTTTATTTTGCCATTCATGCTTCACACAATGACCCCACATGGCAGCAAGCGGGCGCTGCTGCAGTTGCAGTAGCAGCAGCAACAACTTCTTAAATAAACAATCGACAGAGAAAAGAGCGAAGGGTAGAGGGGAAGGGACAGAAGTGTTTCTTTTTTTGCTTCGTTCATTGCTCAGCAAAAGAAATGCTTGGTGACTCTTTTCGAGTTGTGTCTGTTTGTTAATTGCTTAAGTTGAGGCTGATTATCAAATTGCTTATCATTTAATTGAAACGAATACGTTGCGACTTCTGTTATCGATATATTACTTGCATTGAAGTTCAACTGCACAGTGTAACAACAACGACAAATTTGGTTTGCGAATGCCAAAGTGTTGACATGACTTGTCAGTGTTCCCGACTCTCCCACTCCTCCTCCTCCTTCTCCCTCCTTCAACAAATCACACTCACACACACATACAATTGAAACATGTGTGTAAAAGATGTTTCTTGAGCTGCGCGTCGTCATCTCCATCATCTCCTGAACCCGCCATCTTGTATGTGTATGCATGTGTGTGTGTGTATGTTGCGGTTTGCTTTGCTTTGAATACACTCTCGTATTTTTTTCATCAAGGCAGCACATTTTTATGCCACTCTCCTCCACACTCCTCTCCGCCTGCTCCCTTCACTACGACCGCGTCAAAATCAATCCTAACCACTTGAAATACTAATACGCCAAGTAGTTGATCCACACACACACATACAAACAACCATCTAAAGTGGGCAACAAAAATCTACGTACACCTTGTTCCTTTTTTTTTGGTTACTAACTAAAGCAACAGTGCAAAACAACAGTTTGTCCGAATAAAATAACTAATCGTTGTTTAAGTTCCATTTCGGATCAAATGGTTTCTTTAATTAATTTCCGAAAAAAACAAACATTAATTTTTGCTTTAGTTCCTTTTTGGATAAAATACCTTATCGTTTCTTTAGTTTCTTTCCGAATAAAATAACTAATCGTTCCTTTAGTTTCTTTTCTGATAGAAGAACTTAAATCGTTGAAACTTTTGACAATCTTAAAATTAAATGTTCAATAGTTCCATTCAGACCCAACTCTAGAAAATCACTAAATATTTCGAGATTGTTGCATAAAATCTATATCTTTAACGCAGGCAATTGAAATGTTTCAAATTTCAAATCACACGCGTCCATAATCAGATAAGAATACTATTTTTTGTTCAATCTGATATTTCAAATTTTTGTTTAGTTTCTTTGATACTCGCTCCCCCCCCCTCCTTTAGCAATAAAACTGAAATATAATATTTGCTTTAATTTCCAATTACAAATTGGGTGTGTCCAGACTTTTTGCTGACAGTATAAACTGTAAATATGTAAGTATTTGTGATTTGTTTATTTATAGCACTCGGTGGCGCGCAATTTAAATTGTTATTAATGCAAATTCAACAAAAAAAAAAAAAGCAGCCACTTATATAAAATATAAATATGCCACATTCAAAAATATTCGTAATTCAAGCAAAAATCGATCCGCAGTAATAAACAAAAACAAAACAAAACAAAGCATAGAGATGTGCAGAAACGAAACGGGAGACGGGACAGACAGGTCGCTCGGTCCGTCCGTCCCCCCCGTCACAGATAAGCGGACCGTGTGGCATGGGAATGCTGCCTGATCGGCATAAATTGCGTTGTTTTGAGAAAACGCGAGCACTTCTCATCATCATCATTGTTTTTGTTGTTGTTGTTGTCCAGACTCGACGAGATAGTGCTCATTTTGCCTATGCCTTGCGACATTCCCAAATAATCCATCTAAATCTTGAGATTAGGGATAGCAACGGGAAATGAAATTCGATGCCGTCCCGTTCACCCAAAAGATTTTAAAATTTATCCCGCCTGATCACACTCAAAATTTCGGTATCATTCAAAAATCCCAGCCAGAAAAAATAAATATGTTTGTATCTATTTGTATTTTTATTCTAGAACCGAACCGGTTCGACCTTTGTTATGCACACCCTCGAACCAGAACGGAAAATGTTTTTATAAAGCTTCCGATCAAAGGAAGTAGAATACCAAAATTTCATCATTCTAATCCCAATTATATATTTTTTCACATCCATACCCAAAAACTATAAAGAACAAATCTTTATAGTAACGGTTATAAACTAAATTCCTAAAATAAAAATCATTTCGAAGGAATGATTCTACACATTATTATTATAATATACGAAACGCTTTGTTTTTTAATCGACTTTATGAATATGCTATGAACAAATATTTTAAAATCAAAAAAGAAAGTATAAATCTATTAAAACTGAATTGATTTTTTATTATGAGTTAAAAAATCAAACCTGAAACAAAATACCTAGATATGTATATGGAAAAATTTAACAAATACTATTTTTGAATGGAGTGTTTTGGAAACAGGATAAACTTTTATTGTAAAGTCAGAGAATAACTTTGATTTCATAATTATTTTTTTTTTTTGAATATAATAATTACGGTCCGTTATTTTTAAAATACAAATCAACTATATAAATCCAATCATGATTTTTAATAGCGAGCTCAAAAACTTTTTTTTTTTTGTTTTTGTTGTGTTGTGGAAGCTAATTTATTGGTATAGCTGCAAGAAACGTAGCGAGTCGAGTCGAGTCACCTACGCTATAACCACAAGTTGCACTTGTTGGACATTATGTGTAACGGTACTGCAAGTACATATGTATATCCCCCCCAGATTCATTAGCGTTTATGGCAACCGCAGTCGGCAACAAAAAAACATTCACAGTTCCCCAATAATAATAATAAAACAATAACAAGCAAATGGGAGGCACAAACCCCATAGTCACAAAGTATGTAATTTGATGCGGCTTCAATCCGGCCCCGAACTGAGCTATGTACATATACATGTATATATATATATTATATATATATAATGCAATTCAGAATGTCACTTGTAATCCCAATGAAAATTCAAACTACTTCAAATCTAGTGTACATACAAATATCTATGTACTAGAGTTGAGCATTCTAGTTCCTTTTCCGTATATAATTTAATAGTTCATTTTCCGATAAAAAGATCTAGTCGTTCCTTGAGTTCCTTCCTTCAAATCTAATGTACATACAAATATCTATGTACTAGAGTTGAGCATTCTAGTTCCTTTTTCGTATATAATTTAATAGTTAATTTTCAGATAAAAAGATCTAGTCGTTCCTTGAGTTCCTTCCTTCAAATCTAATGTACATACAAATATCTATGTACTAGAGTTGAGCATTCTAGTTCCTTTTTCGTATATAGTAGTTAAGTAGTTCATTTCCCGTTTAAAAGGAACTAATCGTTCCCTGAGTTCCTTTCCGGTTAAAAGAACTAATTTTTCGATTAATTTTTCAAAAATTACAATCGATGGTGTTTCGATTAACCGTCTATAATAAGTCAATAAAGCAACATGTTAAAAACATGAAAAAAAAACGGTTAAGTATTTAAATAAAAAATAAAAAACATTTTTAATAAAACAGGTCTGTTCTAAATTCCGATTACGTTCAAAATTTGCAAAAATGGAATTGATGGCTATTTTGAATCTCTCTTTTTTGTTCAAATAATTGCCAGATTACAAAATTAAATCAAAAACCAAATGCTTTAAATCAGTTTATTGCTATTAAAACTCGCTTTCAAACTTGCTTTCGAGCTCGCTTTCGAAAATCAGAAAACAAAACGAAATCAGAACCGTAATTCGTAAATCTTTCGAAATGCATTTGTTTTTATTTTTCAAAAATTACATTCAAAAACAGGCCTGATAGTGTCGTGTGTTAAAGTGTTTTCACTGTACTGCCTGCAGACACACACACACACACATACATTCACATACATACACGACGCCAGTTAGGGCGGTGGCTGCCTGGCAGGCTACTGTCGTTTATTGTGTACTGTGTACTTTGACTGCAAAATTGCGACGCAATATTTTTGTAACAGAAGGCGTTTTTTTTTTTAATATAAAGAAGCAACAACAATACTTGTTGATAATCAAAGATGAACGAAAGTAAAATAGCCAACAAAAAAAATACACATTTACAAGGATATTTTTAGCAAACGAGTCCAAAGAACGTGTTGGCAAGTGTAATCAAACGTCGAATGCTCAAACAAAGAGAACGAGAAAAAAAAACTCAAACCCAAAAGACAACGACAATGAAAAATAAGTCAAGTCAGGCATCTTGAAAACAAGGCAGAGACAACGCACACACACACACATGCATGCATACACACGTATACATATATATACATACATGCGCATGCACGCATATAAAAGAAGAAGCAGCAGCGGCAAGGTAAGGAGCGTACGAGTGACAGCACAAAGCGTAAAAAAGGATAAATGAAGCACACGCAAGGGAAGAATTTTGATAAGCAGCGTAGAGCGTAAAACAGGCAACAGAGCGCAAGGGAGACAGACAGACACACAGACGCTGTGTGTGTGTGAGAGAGAGCGAGCAAAGGAGACAGCGAGAGCGAGAGAGAACGAAAGAGAGCCCAAACGGATACAAAGCCACCGGCAGCGACGCCGACAGCGGCGACATAGTGGCAACGCCGACGCAACTGCAGGCGGCACACCCAAAAATTGAGAAAAAGGCAACTACTAACGCCAAAAACTGTTGGCGGCCAAAAGGGTTGGCGTTTCGTTCAAATGCCGAAAAAGCCGGCTTTGTATATTTTTTTTTTTTGTCATTTTTTAACGCAATTTATGCAAAGCTGCTGATTTATTTTGCAATTTTGCTGTCAATGCGCCCAGCCCACACACACACACACACACACACACACACTGCCAAGAGTATGGCGTCCTTTTTGAATTTTGTTTGTTTCAAATTCAAATACAAATAAATATTTGACGTTTATTATTTTGGCACATTGTATATACAAAAAAAAAATAAAATAAAAATATATATTTGTGTTTTGAAGTACACATTTGTAAGTCATAATTCACTAAGTCTCGTCCTACGCTCGCATTCACACACACTCACATACGAGTAAAACTCCAAATGTACATGTACAAAGCGTTATACAGAATTTCAACAGCAGCACTTACACACACACACACACAAAGGCACTCAGACAGCTTGGCTTGGTTTTTCAAATTTCGTGATTGCCATTTTTTTTTTGTGTTCGCTTTTTCATATTGTTTTTGAATTAAATTAATATTTTCATTAGCATTTACCTGGCTCGTTACTCTTATTACGCGCAGTCACTTTATTCTTATATTCGGACTTTTCGAATATTAACCGCAGTTCGTGCTTCTTTCTTTTAAACTACTTTCTGTCTCTCGAAGAGCTGTCAAACAAACCGAATGCGCTGAAATATAGTTTGTGTGTGTGTACGTATGGGCACATTTTTTTTTAATATATATTTCGATTGTTCTATCGCAGCTAATGCTGCTACTTATCGATAGTTATGCCGACACTAACTAGAGAATTGGCCGGAGTCAGTTTGCAACTGTAAATTCAAATTAGAGCCTGGCATTTTTGCTGTTTTTTTTAAATTAGACTAATTAAGTTTATTCGACTTGTTTTTGTTCACCTTGACTTAAGCAATGGGTTTTTTCTAAGGGTTTTGTGAAAAGTCCCCCTTGCCAAAAAGCAACGAAAAACTCATGATTTAAATCATCGTCAAGATGATAATAATAACACAACAGTAACTGTTTTATTTACTGTATATATGTATATGTAAAATGTGGTTTACGACATAATAAGACAGCTTACACAATGCATTCCCATGCAAGCGACTCTTGGTTTGTTGACAAGGGAAGTGGGGATGAAAACGGCTGAGGCAAAGATACACGCATAAAAAATAGTGCATTTCGCTTATATTGAGCGATCGATTTGGTTGTAGGCTAAATTTGAAATATCTGAAGTATTTGGTGGTAGTCATAGGTTTCTATTTGTGTAACCAATATCGGTATTTGATGATCGACAGGCATGCAATCAGTTGCATCGTGTAAATCAGAGCTGCAATATACAGCAACTCTTAAAAGGATTTCAAAAGAATTGCATGCATGAAAAATCAACGTGTAATTCTTTTAATTTATTTCGATAATATCGGCAAAAAAAATATCGCATACAAATAAATTAATAGCGCAAAATAAATTTATTTATCGATATATTGATATTTAGCAAACATCGTATTTTATCGTTTAACCAAAACGGTCACACTTGTCATTTTACTTATGTTGGAACAAATCGGCGGGAAACAGCGTAGGCTTCAGAGCTGAAAGCAACAACCAAATAGTATACTTAAAACATTCTTTTTGATATGCTAAGATGCCGCCTATGAAATGCTCAATGGGCAACCATATGCTACAACCGCCCAAGAAGTTCATCACTGAAAAACGATTGCTGCATTTTGCTCAGCGTGTCAATCCAGAAATGCGGTCACATTCGCCACTATGCTCCAATTGCTACGATACGATGAAGAAGATCTATAACGCCAAGCTGCAAAGTGCCATCAAATTGCAAAAAGAAAAGAGACATGCAGCTGCAAACACCAACTCGATTTCTGACGTTAGTTCCAGTCAGCCACTGGTGCAGCAGACGTTGTACTCATCATCTTCCAGCTCCAGTTCGGCCAACAAGCGCAAATCTAATGAAACTGACACCGATGATGAGGGATTAGGCATAAACGCTTTAAACGGGACACGCCTACCTCATATACAACCAGCGCCCAAACGGCGTACATATGTTCACCTCAACAAAACCGTCATGGACATCTATTTGGCTGGCACCACTGGCGGGTGATTTCATCAAAATATATGTTAAGTCAATAATTTAATGTTAGTATATAAGTTGTATATCAAAAATTAATTGAACTGATTTTAAGCTTAATTTGAGTTAAGAAAGCGTGGATAGCGCTACTTATGTTTCATGTCGTTTTAAATATGTTGAATAAAACTAATGATTTACTTTGGCCAAAAGTCTTTTTCTTAATAGTTATTATATAGTATATTGGATTTGTGAAATGTCCGTCTGTCTGTATGAATGCAGTTTTTTTTCCACAGTTTTGAAGCTAGAGCTAACAAACTTGGTATACATGTTGATATATACCATAGGCAGACAAAGTGTCAAGAAACTGTATCTTCCACAGTTTTACAGCTAGAGTAACCAAATTTAGCACAAGGGCTACTAATCACTTCATTGATTGATCTGACTAAAAAGACTCCGTAAAGTCGCGAAAAAAGAGTATGTCGCAGTCGGGTGTGTCCGACTGCCACGCTCTTACTTGTTAAAATTCATATTTGCAAGTTTAAACAAGATTGGAAATTAATTCACTAAACATCGGAAGTACAGCAAGTTGTGGTGTGTATGCACTGCATGCTAGATAACTGCACATCTGTAAATACAGCTAGATTGTTAATACATTTGAATGTTAAATTAAACTATTCAATTAAATCTTTAGCTTTGTTCACCTTAAAAGGTATTAATTGAAAGTCCAATCAAAGCAAACAAATAACAAATCGGTCGTACAACAAGTTGTAGCGTGGATGCACTGCACGCTCGATAACTGCACATCTGTAAATATCGAGTGATTGTTATCGTTGCAAATCTCAACATTTTGCAAAAAAAAAAAAGCAAACACAACATTAACAAACATATTGCTTTAAAGCGCATTTCAGTGCTAAATAGCGTAATAATAAGTTAAGCAGCATGGATGCAAAGCTGCCAAATAAGCAGCACCCAATAAAATAGGCATTGCTTGAGAAACAAGGGTCACATCGATGGACTTTCAATTCCGCACGCAATACCACCCATTCTCATGATAGAGATAAATATTTGGGTGTCTACTGGCAGGTATAGGTATGTACATACTACGTGTGTGTGTGTGTGTTTGTCAAAAGTAGCCCACGCACGACGATCATGCTTGCGATCATTGTGTGGATCGACAGCTTGCAACTGTGTACGACTTTGCCTTAATCCCACTGTGCGTGGGAGAGTTGCTTTTCAAAATTGTCGCCTATGGCAACTATGTATATAAGCCGTACAAGAAATCAAAGCTATAAGAGCTATAAGACCCTTGCAGAAGGTTTTTTTTCTTACAAAAACTTATTTTTCAATTAATTGTGCCTATAGCAGATATCAGATATAGTTGCCTGATTTAGATCAAACAACATTATGGAACATGACTTTCGTTGTGATATCTGTATAAACAGAAAAGTTCTACACACAAAACTTAACTTTTAACATAGTGTTCCCATGACATATAGATATAGATATAGATATAGATAGAGATATAGATATAGATATAGATATAGATATAGATATAGATATAGATATAGATATAGATATAGATATAGATATAGATATAGATATAGATATAGATATAGATATAGATATAGATATAGATATAGATATAGATATAGATATAGATATAGATATAGATATAGATATAGATATAGATATAGATATAGATATAGATATAGATATAGATATAGATATAGATATAGATATAGATATAGATATAGATATAGATATAGATATAGATATAGATATAGATATAGATATAGATATAGATATAGATATAGATATAGATATAGATATAGATATAGATATAGATATAGATATAGATATAGATATAGATATAGATATAGATATAGATATAGATATAGATATAGATATAGATATAGATATAGATATAGATATAGATATAGATATAGATATAGATATAGATATAGATATAGATATAGATATAGATATAGATATAGATATAGATATAGATATAGATATAGATATAGATATAGATATAGATATAGATATAGATATAGATATAGATATAGATATAGATATAGATATAGATATAGATATAGATATAGATATAGATATAGATATAGATATAGATATAGATATAGATATAGATATAGATATAGATATAGATATAGATATAGATATAGATATAGATATAGATATAGATATAGATATAGATATAGATATAGATATAGATATAGATATAGATATAGATATAGATATAGATATAGATATAGATATAGATATAGATATAGATATAGATATAGATATAGATATAGATATAGATATAGATATAGATATAGATATAGATATAGATATAGATATAGATATAGATATAGATATAGATATAGATATAGATATAGATATAGATATAGATATATAGTTAATGCAAACAGAAGCATCTGTGTCGAACATCATCAAAATAGCCTTAAAAGGAGACTAGTTCATTTAGAACAGTTAAATAGATGGATAGATTCGGCTGTTAATGCTGATCAAGAATATATATACTTTATGGAGTTGTCTACTTCAATACCTTTAACATTTCGTGACAAAATTATGAGAGTATAAACAGTTGTTTCAAAATCGAACGATAGAACCGATCTGACAGACAGACAAACATGGCTATATCATGAGACTTGATTGTCCTGAATGAAACGCATTGAACAGGCTCAAGGCATAGCCTAAATATTTATATACATACAATAGTTACGTATAAAATATTTGAAATACAACATTTTGTGTGTTTTGCAGAACGTCATGGGCTGCATCACGAGCAGCAATAAGCTGAATGACTTGCGGCAGGATAATGTGTTTCGTGTGCGTGTTGCACATTTGCAGCCCAGCGGACCTGGACCGGAGGCGTCCATCGTGCGCAGCGGCTATTTGGAATTGACGCCACGCGAGCTCATCTTTATGACGCCCAACTGTGAATCGATTGTGTGGGCCTTGCAACATCTGCGACGCTATGGCCTCAATGGTGATCTGTTCTCGTTTGAAGCAGGACGTCGCTGTATGTCCGGGCCGGGCATCTATACGTTTCGTATACATAATGCCGAGCAGCTATATCCAATGTTCCAGCGCTATATAAATGCCGTTAATACCGATGCATTTGCACAGAATGAACGAGAACGCGAGCAGTTAAATACCACAAATTCTTCGGTCTCAGTGCTGCTCGGACGCAGCGATCTACAGCCACATAGCAACAATTACTTGGAGCCAGCCCCATTGCTGGCACGTAGCGCGTTGCAGGTATTGATGGTACAATCAACCGACAATATTAGTTATAATCGATGCAGCATATATTGAATTGAATACTGATTCAATAGCAAGCTAATTCAATTTCTGATTCAATGGCAAGCTAATTCAACACTAAAGCAACTCACTTTCTCAATAACTTGTCAAAAGTAGCAACTTTTGCAGAAAGTGAATTCAATTCACCAAATCTTGTCCAACGTGAAATTGGAATGTTTGTCAAAAGTAAAAAATAGTTGATCCATTAACCGTTTAATAATATGTGTTTGCGTTCAACAATTGCAGGTGCCGCAACAGGCTGGCGATAGCATTGCCATCGATTCACCCGACTCATTGCCCAATCTGCAGCTAGTTGCAACTGAGCCGGACACAGGCAACAACATTGCTGCGCCGCAGTCACCGATCACGCCAGGCGTCTACATCAGCAACGATGTCACCGACAACAATAACTTATTCGATGCGCCCTTGGAGCCACATCAATACAACAGCAATGCGTCGTCGGAGGAGAATAACACTTCATCTAGCAGTCAACTTAGCGCTGCAACAGTGCGACACGTGCCACACGTGCCACCACCAGCGGATCTGCCGCCAAAAGAGTCAGCACCGTTGCTTAATGAACCGTTGCGCTTGTATGCCAATGTTGATCATCTACTCTTTGAATTGCCCATGCCGCCTGCATCAGCGGGCGTCAGCGAGCGTTGCTATGAGAATATAAATCTGTTGGATTTGCCGCTGCTGCCACAGGCAGTGGCAACTGTAACGCAGCAGCAGCAGCAACAACCGCAACAGCAACAACATCCACAGCTGCAACTTCAGCAGCAGCAACATCCACAGCAGCAGCAGCAACAGCCCGTTACACCCACCAGCCCCACTTGTGTCAACTATATTGTGCTCGACTTGGATCAGCCACGTAGTCCGACACATAGCTCACCCAAAACAATGTCCGGCGGCGATCTATCCGTCATTGACGAAGAGGCAGCCAAATTAGAAGGTTCTAAAGCAGGTTCTGATGTTTCACTGTCAACACAGCAACGTAACAAGAAAACTCTCATTAAGCCCGTTACAACTGGCAACAAAAAGAAGACAAAACCCAAAACGACAGTGGGCTATGCCACAATTGATTTTATACGCACATATGCATTAAATAAATCATCGACAGCAACGCCACATGATGGTGAAATGGCTGTGATGTGCCAGCATCATCAGGATCATTCGCATGAGGATGGTGAGCTGCGTATAACGAGGCATAGCAAATGTTTGCACAAGGCCAACTCGATCAGCGAGTAGAAAAAGAAGCAAAAAAAAACAAAAAGATATTATACCTTTGCAGAAAAGCTATAAGATATAGTCAAACGATTTGAGTTAAAGTTGTTTAACATATATGGAACATACAGGTCTGTTCCGGTTTCCACTTTCGGCAAAAATTTCCTTACTGCTGTTGATCATGTGAATTGATTACTATCTCAATAGCCAGCTAATTCAATCATTCAACAAGAGAAAGTGAAAGTTAATTCACAAAATCTTAACAATAGGCAAAATTACTTTCGCTATATCTTAGCAAAAGTGAAAACTGGAACAGCCCTGATAATAATGTTGAGTACTATTGAGTTTGGTTGTGATATCTGTCTCACATTTCAATAGATTGTTCCTAAAAACAACTCAAAATTGAAGAGTTTGGTTGAGATATCTTGTTCCGATGCCGACATGTGTACGTCTTGCAGCAAAAAGAACTGAAGACGGGGAGACTATATCGATTCGGCTGTTGATGCTGATCAAGAATGTATATATATTTTTCCGTTACAAAATTATAACAGTCTCTGCAAGGGTATACAAAAAGAGACGATTAAAAAAAAAAAACAATGGAAATGGAGCATAAAGGATGAAAACATAGTCAAGTAACGAGTAATAAAATAAGAAAAAGCATCGATCAGTTAAAAAAGCGAGTAACGACAAAGATTTAGAGGCAAATATTCGATACAAAAATATAGGTATATGTAACGGAGAAGATATATAAGTGAGATTAGAAAACAAAATGAGAGGTGGATAGTATAACGAGTATAACAAGAAGCGTTTAACGAACAGAAAATATACGAGAATCGATCAGAAAAAAAGACGAGTAAAACTTCGAAAGAAACAAATTGAGTAACGGTAAAGATATGGAAGCGAGTAAAAAGATACCACTTGCAATACGAGTGATTAACGGAACACGAAAAGAAGCGAGTAACACGTAGAAAGCCCAGCACAACGAATTTACCAAATAGACAAGTTTAAGTTGTTATACAAAATATAAATATATATATTTTACAAAAACATCAAACATATGCTGGGTAAGTTTAAAGCAATTAATTTGCAAACTAGTCAGCTAAATTTGGCCGTAATTATTTTGTAACCAGGTTGTTCAATATCCACAAACATACATACATAAGTAATTTTAACAAAAACACGGGGCTGTTTCATATACTAGTCGTTTAGAAATTTTTGTTTGTGCAAATTAATGATTTAGTGAAAATGCAACATGAAAGGCTTTTAAATAATATAAAAACGTACTTAAATAGTTAACTAAGTATATATATATATATAAATATATGTAAAATCTAGTTATTAAGCGCCCATACATATATGTATGTATATTATGTATTTTAACATAATTTTGTTGTTGTTGAAAATGTGGCAGCTGTAGAGATTTTAAATTTGATTTGTTAACAGCTTTAAAATAACCGCCCGCTATAATCTTAATTTTAATATGGCTTTATTGTTATCCAAATTGTTAGGAATGTAGACATAAGTAAATTACACATATATGTATGCGTCAGATGATTTTGGAACCAACACAATATATATTGTGTTTATGAATGGATTTGAAATATCGCAAATTATAAATAATAATATTTGTATAACAGTTAGTGTCTAAGACAAACATGTGCAATAAAACATAAGAGAAAGTTGAATCTTTGAAAAGTATTTGCACTCACAACATTGAGAGCTAGAGAGAGAACAAGATCTCTGCTGCTGAAAGCGTGAAATGATAATTGTTGTTGTTTTTGAACAGTTTTAATTTTTTTTTTTTAATAAATTTGTAATACAAAGCATCTGCTATCTCTCTCTGTTCTAAGTAAAACGGCTTAGTTATATTCTTGCTATGTGAGTTCCTTTCTGCACAGCCTAGAAAGAGAGAGAGAGACAAAGCGATATCGCTGTCGCATTTTTAGAAACAAATCTATAATACAAAACCAAATGAAACTCAAACCAAAGGAATCAATCGTTCTATTTCATTTGCGTTCATAAAGAGTTCAACACACAAGCAGATTAGTGTGCCTTTACTTTAGCGCAGGATTTCGAAAAAAACGAAAATAATTTTCAAATAAAAGCGCGTTAAGTTCTTAGCTCCAAAAAGCGATAACACATATCCGATAAAGCCTATCGACAACAGATCTACTCAAGTCTGTCCAGTGTGTACACACATATAAACGCTTACACAAAAGGCTCGCAGTGCGTGTTTACCGTTTGAAACTCAAATGCAAAAACAAATTGAGAGCAAGTGAAATAATGATTTAACAAATATTGTTTTGCACGCAAATCAAACAAATTTGCTGATAAGAGCATAAACATTATATGCAATACAAATTCAATACACCTGCAGCTGCAACTGCGCCAAATCAGGCAGAGAGAGAGAGAGAGAGAGGCAAAGGTTTGCACATTTTATGTTTCTTTTTACTTTTCCTACATCTATTGTTCGCTCATTGTAGTATATATTACAGTGATCGTTCGAAAATTAGAACCTTTTCAAATTAGAATTTTTCGAAAACTAATTTGGACGCTCCAAAATTAGCAATAAAAATTCAAAATTGCGAACGTTTTAAAATATTGTTATTTTTTCAAACTTTTTTTTTTTTTTTGTAATTTATCTAGACATAAATTAAGCATGAATATCCAAGTATTTGGAATTAAGAATTGTCCAAAATAGAATTGTTTTAAAATACATAAATATATATTTAGTTTTAAATGTGTAATAAAATACGCTGTTTTAATCATTTCATTTAAGATATACTTAAAAAACTTACAATTTTGCAAAAATTAGAACTTCACTGAAACCGAAGAGTTCTATTTAGCGAGCGAGCACTGTAATAATAATGAAACCGATCTTCAACGTCAGCCTCCATTTAGTGTCAACGTTCATTATCAGCGTTCAGTGCCAATTTCACTGTGCACATTGTGTGTCATGGTCGGGCGTGTCATGATCTTGGACTTCTTCTTCTTCTTCTGCTTGGCCTTGGTACATTGTGGACAATGTCAGCTTGGACCGGAGCTGGTCAGCCGTGTGGCGCCTCAAACATCGCCGGATGTTCAGGAAGATGCTGTGCGACAGCTAATGCAACGTGTGGTGGGCGCTCGGGCAGCCAGTTTATTTGAGGTGGAAGTCAATAAGGTTCTGGAATTGCGCAGTTATCAGGTGAGTACAACAAGGAGGATGAGTTTGATAGTTAACTATAATTGCAATTTCAAGATTTGTAAAACTGAGAAAAGCGTCCGTTAGATTAAGTTAAATTTTAAGAAATACCACAATTGTTGATTACCTGCGTTTATTTTAATATTTATGCTAGAAATGGATTCGGAATGGGAATCCCACGGTTGCTGATATTTCTTTTAGGGCTTGCAAAACTTAGTCATTTCCGAGAACTTTTCATTCCGATTCGTTTTTGATTTTGTGCTCCTGTTTTTGAAAGAAATAACAATCGTTAGTCCCTTTTAATAATAATTCCGATTCAAATCAAAACATTCGGGAGGATTGGAAACTGTCCTCGAACTCAGATTTTTGATATTATTTTTTTTTTTTGCTGAAAATTAATCATTATCGCACAAGTTTTATTTCATCATAAAAAACTCAAAAATCATGACTTCTGAGAAGATATTCAAATTAACTGTTTTCCTGTTATTGAATGAAATGTCAATCATTCCATAATCTCAGAACAAAAACTTCTTAAAACGTATTTTCCATTGATATTTGGAATTATAATTCCGATTTTGAAAGTTTTGATCGGAATCGGAAATGGTAACAGACTTTTATAGCTAACTTTGCTGTTAAGCATTCAAGTTTTAGAATTAATTTATAAGCATATTGTATTATTTTATAATTTTTCGAAATTTCTGAGCTTTAAATTTTGTCATAAATGTCATTGTACCCTCAGATCAGCCTGCAAGATAATGGAAAAGTATTGATAGCCGGTTCCGATGGCGTTTCCGTATGCAAGGGCTTCCATTACTATCTGAAGTACGTGTTGAACAAGGATGTGGATTGGTTCAAGACGCACATTGAGCTTCCAGATAACTTGCAGCTACCTAATGTGACATATCGCTCAACATCCGCCAGTTCGATAACATATTATCAAAATGTTTGCACCTGGAGCTATAGCTTTGTGTGGTGGAGCTTTGAGCAGTGGCGTCATCATATCGATTGGATGGCACTGATGGGCATTAATCTGGCCTTGGCGCCCAATCAGGAGGCCATCTGGCAGGATGTGTATACGGAACTGGGTCTCAGCGTTGCCGAAATCGATGCACACTTTGCCGGTCCAGCTTTTCAAGCCTGGCAGCGCATGGGCAACATACGCGGCTGGGGCGGACCCTTGCCGCCAGCGCATAGACAACTCCAACAGCTGCTGCAACAACGCATTGTGCAGGCACAACGTGATCTGGGCATGAGCATAGCTCTGCCTGCTTTTGCAGGTCATGTGCCTGTGGCTATGCAGCGCATCTTTCCCAATGCCAGCTATGCGCCGGTGCAGCGTTGGAATCACTTTCCCGATCCGTATTGCTGTGATCTGTTTGTGGAGCCCAGCGATGCCCTTTTCCAGCAGCTGGCTACAATGTTTCTGCGTCGTGTTATCAAAACCTATGGCTCCAATCATATATATTTCAGCGATCCCTTCAATGAGCTGCAACCACGTCTTGCCGAGCCGGATTTTATGCGTGCCACAGCCAAGGCAATATACAAACCCATGCAGGAGCTGGATCCGGCTGCGGTCTGGCTGCTGCAAGGTTGGATGTTTCTCAAAGCGGATTACTGGTCGCCCAAGCTCATAGAAGCTTTTTTAACAGCTGTGCCGCGTGGACACATTTTGGTGCTGGATTTGCAAAGCGAGCAGTTTCCACAATTCGAACGCACCAATAGCTACTACGGACAACCCTTTGTCTGGTGCATGCTGAACAATTTTGGTGGCACAGTGGGCATGTTTGGCTCCGCACAGTTGATACACAGCGGCATTGCAACGGCAGCTGCTCTGCCCAATAGCAGCCTGGTAGGCGTAGGCATTACGCCTGAGGGCATTGGGCAAAATTACCCCATCTTTGCACTCACACTCGAGCAGGGCTGGTGTGGTGCAGCTGAGCAGCTCGTGCCAAGCAACTGGTTTGATCATTTTGCTTTGACACGCTATGGCGTTAATGATACGCGTCTGTCGCAAGCTTGGCAGCTGTTGCGCGGCAGCGTCTATGCTTTTCAGGGCTTGCAACGCATGCGTGGCAAATATACCATAAATCGCAGGCCAGCGCTCAATTTGAAGCCTTGGACCTGGTACAATGCTAGTCATGTTGTGCAGGCCTGGCACTTGTTGCTATCCTGCAAGCAAATTGTGCCCTTGTCCGATGATAGGTATGCCATATATGATCACGATCTGGTGGACATAACACGACAATTTCTGCAGCTAAGCGCCGATCAAATCTATATCAATCTAAGATCCGCCTACCGCAAGGAGCAGCCGGAGCGCATGGAGTATTTGGCTAGCAAGCTGCTGGAACTTTTAGATGACATGGAACGCATATTGGCAACTGGCGCACACTTTTTACTCGGCACCTGGCTGGACGCTGCCAAACAATTGGCACCCAGTGCTGAACTGCGTCCGAACTATGAGTTTAATGCACGCAATCAGCTGACCAGCTGGGGCCCCAATGGACAGATTAATGATTATGCTTCGAAACAATGGTCCGGTTTGGTCTGTGATTATTACCGACCACGTTGGGCCATGTTCCTCGACGAACTGAAGCTTTCCTTGGATTCCAAAATTGCATTTAATGCCACCGCATTCAAGCAGCGTGTTGCCAACGAAATTGAGCTGCCTTTTAGTAATCTAACCCATGTATATCCCATAGCACCTACGGGCAACACCTGGATGATCTCACAGGACATCTATTTTAGATGGCACTCGTATGCGCAGGATACACTATTTTTGCATTATAATCGTTTAAGCGTTAAGTTTCTGCGCAAAAACAGCACAGAAAATATAATACATGACATGGAACAATAGTTATAAAGATATTTTAAATCACCATAGATTCTATATAGATATTTTAAATAAACAAGAAATGTCATCATCGCATATTAGATATTTAAATATACAAGAAAAAAAAAACATACATACATACATATATCCTTAATTTGTGCAACAGGAACACGACCATAATGATTTCGAGTGAGAATATTTATACAACAGTAAAATACTTGAATCACTTTTCCGTTATATTTATAAAAATAATACTAAAATCTGTTTTGCGTTTTATTTATAGAAACAAAAGGAAGGCCTGTTCTGATTCCGATTCGCTAAGAAATTTACGGAAACGGAATCGATTGCAGTTCTGAAACTATTATGCTTTCGAAAGCTTTTGCGATTCATTTATAAAAATAAAAAGAATTATAATTTTTGCGATTTATTTATAAAAAATAAAATAAAAAGAATTATAATTTCTCGAGTGTAAAATATTGTATAAATATAAAAAATAAGCATAACTGTTTATTTAAAATACAAAAAAAAAGCACATCAGTTTTCTCTGCTCACATGAGAAAAGCACATTTTGAAAACATTTTGTGTATTGTATTTGATTTTGTTTGTAGTTTGAAAAAAAAAACCTGCCTCACTATTTATGCATTATTGTCGGTTCCTGTTAAACACACGACATTTACAATTAGATATATATAGTAGGAATATTAAATTGTTCTGTTTTTTAATTGATTTTTATTTAAATTAATGTACAAACTAATTTAAATGTAAAAATTTAAACATTTTCATCATTCAATCATACGCATACGAAAATTCTATGGTTTGAATGAGTGTGTATGTGTGTGTGTGTGTGGTGTGTGTATGTTTTGTTGTTGTGTAACGCACATTACATACATGTGCATATTTTTTTTATTTTTATTGAGTTTTATGCAAGTGTATACAATTAATTTAGTCAGTAATTTTTACTTGATGTGTGTGTTTTGTTGTGTTTTGTGGGCAAACTACAAGTTAATAATTTTACTTTCATTTATTTTGTTGCTTGTGGAAAGTAATATTTAAGGGATGTTCGCTCGTTTTTTGTTTTTTTTTTTTTTGTATTTTTTTTTTCATTCATACACGATATTTCTACAGCTATACTCATTTAAAAATTTCAAACAAACATTATTATTAAACTTTTTTTTTTTTAGTATTTATGTATGTATAAAGTTTCCATCCAGTGTAGACGACGATGTTTTACAGCTAAGTTTTGGGGATTAGGGAGCGACGATGTTTTACAGCTAAGTTTGGGGGGATTAGGGAGCGTAGTGGGGGGATATAAGGAGTACATGGTTTTTGTTGTTCTTGTTGTTGTTAAATGTTTGGCGGCAAGTACGCGAAAATATGTTTGTATCATATTAAGGTATGCAATTGGGCACATTAACCGCTTATTTTACTTAACTTAACATTAAACGCAACTGTCATCGTGTGTGTGTGTGTGTGTGCGGGTGTGTGTGTGGGTTTTGTATATATATATAACGTTTATACTCATATGCATTCAATCAAACAATCATTTATACTTTTTCTCCGAAACGAGAAAACACTCATACATCATCATCAAACTTCAATCATCATCAATCATCATCAGCATTCTCAAGCTTCAACACAACTAGCATGCAAAACGCATCCTGTTCTTATTCATCCTGCATATCCTCTGGCAATTCGTGTGGATTCAACATGCCGGGAATATTACGTTGCATTTGACGTTTATTGGATTGCTCCTCGGCCAATGCCGCCTCACGTTCCTCCAGATACAAATCGGTATCATCCTCACCGGTTGCCTCCTGTAAATAATGTGAATACACAATTTAGTCATCAGTTTAAAACGGAGTTACATAATGTTCGATTTAAAATTTTTTAAATATTCATTTCGCGTCAATAGTTATTAAATTACTCTCTTTTGAAAACGACTTCGATCAGGCCTGTTATGGTTTCCACTTTCGGCAACATTTTTGAGGAAGTTAATTTCTCTCAAATCTTCCGATTTATCATTATAGTCGTTGAGCTAGGAAATTAATCATATCTGAACTTTATGTGTAGTTAGTTTAATAGTTGATCAAAATCAAGTGAATTCAAGCGTTAATCAAAGTCAAGTGAATTCAATCGTTCAACAAAGTCAAGTGAATTCATTCGTTGCTCAAATTCAAGTTAATTCAATTGTTGATCGGAGTCAAATGAATTCAATCGTTATGAATTAAATGAATTTAATGGTTGTTCAAAGTT
Source organism: Hirtodrosophila cameraria (assembly GCA_949708635.1). Lineage (NCBI taxonomy): Eukaryota > Metazoa > Arthropoda > Insecta > Diptera > Drosophilidae > Hirtodrosophila > Hirtodrosophila cameraria. The sequence goes on from OX453090.1 coordinate 80,889,127, forward strand.
CATTCGTTGATGAAAGTCAAGTGAATTCCATCCATTGAGACAAAATTCACTAGATTCAATTCTGCCAAATGTTGTCGAAAGTGTAAAACGTAAACAGGCTGGACGCGTATTAGTCAATCAATAATTTATACACTTACGCGTATCTGTATAAGAAAATCTCTCAAATGCTCCTTAAATGCTTGCACATTCTCGTCCAAATTAAAAAGGCCAGTGACAAAGACTTTGATCTGATTATCTGATAAATGATTAAATGCCGACTTAAGCAATGAGGCGACATATTCCTGTATGAATATCATATTATCCGGAATGGGGCCCAGATCGACAGTTATTTTCCGATTCTCGACCAAAGAGAACATATAGGCCAATATGATGGCATGATTGGGCAGACCAGCCGTATGCGATGTATCCGTGACCACTGAGAAGATTTGCATAAGTATATCCGTAAAATATGTCTGATAGAAACTCTGCGCCGCATTTGGATGTTGTTCAAGATTTTGCAACATCTGGGTATACAAAAAAAAAAAAAAAAAACAATTTGTTATGAATTACAATTGATATTAATTCGTTATATATATAGGTTTACATACTTTAAATAAGATATTCAAGCCCATATCGGCCACATTACGCATAGTGTGCTTAAAGGCCCAAACCACAGAATCAAATACCAATTTAAACTGTGCCGGCGGTATATTGAGGAACGCCTTAAAGCAATGCGCATTGACCGCCTGCAGCAGCTCATAGAAACTGAAGCGATGCTGTGGAAAATCTTCAAAATTCTTGTTTATCATATCCAGCGTGCATTCGAAAACGGCATCAAATATTTTTGGTACTTCATTTGTGATATGCTGTCGCAGCTTATTCACAATTGTTGCCATCGCACTCAGTACTTTCGGTTCACGCGCATACGGTACCTTACACCGCTATAAAAAATAGAAAAATAGTTATTATAATAACAATACTATAACAACAATAATTAATACACGTACCTGATAATCCATTAAGATGGCATCCAATAAAGGCGGTATAAAGTTGTCCATAACTAATTGATTGTCGTTAGAGCGCGATACCCATTCAGCTATCAAATTGAGTGTCTCCTTCTTAACAACATGCATTGATTTAATGAGCGGCTGATTGTTAACGTGTACGCCATTCACTTCAATCGCTTGTATGATATTCTCGGACGTGATCTTGTATACATTTAGCATATCCAAATAGATGCGACCCAATTGTATGACATAGGCATGTCCAAGCGCCTTGCAGGCGGCCACATTTGTCTTCAATATGCTGCCAAGTTGCTTAACCGCTGTCATATTTTTTAGAAAGTCAACATTTTTCGATGCACGCGATATAATATCGTCCCAGACTTGATTGGGCAGCAGCATATAGCGTTCAATGAGCGCATCCTGCTGCACCTGATCAACCTGTGCCGAGATCATATAGCCAACCGCCTCATAGAACGTATGAACCTTGATGAATAATACAAAAAAGTTAATACTAATTCAGCGTCTGGTAAGGATTGCAAAGCTTACCTGTTGCGGCTGCAGGTCACATATAATGCTGCTCATTGTGCTTAGTATCTCATCAATAAAGGTGCATGCCTCATTTGGCTGTATTGTGACAAAATACCGTCGGCATTTTATAGCAATCTTGATAAACGTGTCACATGCCATATCCTGTACACCGTCGTGGGTCTCGTGCATAAATTCAAATAGTTTGTTCACCACCGTCTTTAGGAATTTCCAGTGAGCACGCAGAAATCGTGGATATTGTCCGACCACATACATTATATTTGAGGCAATGATTGCCTTGTTGTCCTTACCCTTCTTCTGCTCACAGAGTCCAAGCAGATCCTTGATGACAGTGACCAGGAAACGTTTCTCATCCTCTTCACAGAAGGCACCTGTAGCACAAAAATGCAACTCAAATTAAACATTGTTTTCGAAAGCGAATCAGACTTTTAGTCCCTCGATCCAATATCATACAGAATTCCAAATATTTAACTAATTTAATAACCTTTTTAACTACTTTAATTAATCAAATCACCAAGAAAAGTTATATTCGGCTTGCCGAAGCTATTTAGCCTTGCATCAAAGTTTTGCATTAGGAAAAACTTAATTTTCCACCGATTTTCTCCAAGATAGAAACGCTCGATTTTGATAAAACTTAATCAGCATGTGTAAAACATAATAAAATTGAGTACTAGGGAGTTTGGTTGAGATATACATATGTATAAGCAAAAAAAAATGTTCGTACAAAAACTTCTTTTTGATCCGGTTATTCCTATGGTAGCTATAAGATATAGTGCTCCGATTTATCTTGGAAAATAAAATTTTGGACCGATCTATAGCTGCTATAGGAACAGCTATATATTGTAGTGGCCCGATCCTGTCGATTTTGACATATGTACTGCCTGCAGCAAAAAGAAGCATATTTGTCAAATTTCATCAAAATAGCTTTAAAGGGAGACTAGTTCACATAGAACAGTTCGATGGTTAGTCGGAAATGGCTAGTTCGGCTCGTCTGTTGTTCCTGATCAAAAATATATATACTTTATGGGATCGGAGATGTATGAATAACCGTTAAATACCCACAGCAAGACTATGAGCATTGAGTGTTTGTAAACCAATTTGAAATCAATAATGACGACTTGAATCATTCAAACATGCCTGTTTTAAAACTCACCCGATATCGAGCCAATGGCCCAGCATAGAGTGTTGAGATTTTTCCAAGAGAATTCAGTGCCATTGACCTGATTCAAGAGTTTGAGTGTCATAATGCGATCAGTGTCCACACTATCCAAATGGGTGAGAAAGACCAAAGTCTCTCTCATATTTTTGTACAAATTAATTGAATTGGTATCCTTCATGAATTCGCGTACAACTTCGCCGTTCTCATTCTCAACGACAAGGACCTCCTCGGGCTTGGCCATGCGTGAAATCATTATAAATCGAACCTTGGACAATATGGCTGCATAGAAACGGCGACGTGGATAAACTTGTTGACGCTTTGAGGACTCCAATGTGGGATGAAAGAATTCCGTATTGTACAGATTCTCGACAAGGCTATTCCAGTATTCCAAACAGATTTTAAATACCTCAACGTCTTCAACTTCACTGATCATAACCAAATACATTAAAGCCTGATTTAGATAATCAACATATTTGGCATCCTCGACTAGTTTGCCATGTTCTTTGAGGAACGTGCAAAGGAACATGGCCAGATTGAGCACTAGCTCCTGTTCCGTATCGGTGCCGCATTGAAATACATGATTCATATTCATATTCTGGCCAACAATCTGATCTAGCTGCACCATTGTATCCTTAAATAGCGTCGCAAAGTTATCATTATAATTTGTTGCGGTTAATCCAGCTATTTCCGACAAACACTTGAGCGTTACATTACGAAACATGGGCACGCTGAGAAACTTAAAGATCAGCGTCTCAATGAGCGTCGTCTCGAATATATAGCCCAATGGTATCCAATTGAGAAAACGCAGCAGAGTCTCTAATGTGACCTTAAGGGAGAAAAATTTATTTGATTGATCAAACATCCATTTATATATTCAACCACACAATCCAAAAACTAACCTGTATCAGTGCCGCATTCATTGAGTTATCCAGCACAAACTGACAGAGCGTAAAGATTTGCGAAAACTCCGAGCACATTGTGTCCTTCAAATGTTTGGCCTTCGTTTGCGTGATCTGTCCTTGGGAGAAATCAAATACCTCCTCGCTCAAATTCTTCAATATAACCATATTGTTCATGCACAAGCTCTCATTCGTTTTTGATGCTCCAACAATATCGCTAATGAATGTTTCCCAGTTGCGTGGCCATTCCCGCTTCAAGATCTGCACCAATATCATATTTAACTTATTTAGATAGACCTTATTTTGTTCCATGATTGCCGAATCCGAAGATGTTTTTATGATTAGACTGACAACATATTTCTTGATGCCCTCGCATTGATTGCGCGGCAGGACCTTCCAGCGTGTCTTGATCACCTCCTCAAGGATTTGTAGAGCATAGAATTTCGTTTGCTGATTCTGTGAATATTCGAGTATGCTATCAACACGCGTCCATGCCTCCGGATGCTCCTTCAGTGTGGTGAGTATATCCTGCGCCAATCTCAACTGTTCACCCTGTGATGAATACAGCGCCTGAACGATCTTATCAAGTAGATTAATGTCTAGCTTCTGATTAAAATCGAGCAGCTTGCTCGCCTCAGCAGAGTTCAACATCGCCATCGCTTTGTAATAAAAGCAGCGTTCGCGTCTGCGTCGCTCAGCAGTAGCAGCAGCAGCACCAGCACCACCAGCAGCACTCGCTCTATCCGCGTTAATTTTGATAATTTTTGCTTTTCTAGCTTTTGCTCTTGCGGCTAAAACGAACGACGGGGGGGGGGTGGTGGTGGTGTTGGGATTTTTGGGGGGGGAAGCGAGGCGGCGCGTCGTCAGTTAGCTGGCAGCTGCTATATCTATATCAAAAAAAGAAGAAGAAAAACAACAAAATTAATCGAAATTACATATTTATCGGCATAAAGTCAACCATATTTTTTATTTTTTTTCTTTTTTATATACGTATGTTTTCTTATTTTCTACGCACAAATACAAGCACATGCTGCTTGTGGCGCGCGCTAACACTTTTTCGCACACACACACATGCATAGACACGAAAGAGATGAGCGATATTCGCGTACCTGTTACTCATCCCAAGCATTTCACACTAGCAACTAGTGATGTCAAAAAAGAATAATTGGAGTAACTTAAACACAAAAATAAAAAAAATAATATAATGACGATAGCCAAAAGTAAGCTACAAATGGCTAACTTTAACTGAAAAATAGCTACAAATAGCTAACTTTAACTGAAAAATAGCTACAAATAGCTAACTTAAACAAAAAATAGCTACAAATGGCTAACTTTAAACAAAAAATAGCTACAAATGGCTAACTTTAACTAACAATAGCTACAAATAGCTAACTAATAATAGCCAAAACAAATGACCGATAGAAGAAAACTTAATGTTTCTCTCCGAGAACATTCAAAATTGGTTCACTATTATTGTATTATATGAATTTATTGTATTTATATGAACATAGATACAAATATTAATATCAGATACATTTTTATTTTATAAACGTAACATTAAATCGATAAATAAATAAATAAAATAAACTGATTTATTAATGAAAAAAAAATCCGATTAACAGGCACCTACTAGATTCAATAGTTCCCGCTTTTTTTTACTTTATAAATTGGCTACATCTGACGTGAAAATAGCTATATTGGCAGCACTGATGCCGTTCCCCGTTCCCAAGTTTCTTAAATTTCTCCCGCCCATCCCGATGGTACCCGAAATTTGAAACTCCAAAACATCATATTTTTTCCCGCGGGTTTCACGTACACCGTTCCTAATCACTTATTTTTATCACCAGTAGCAAGTCACTTTTCACAGTGACTGTGATACAAAAACAAAACGCTTTCACTAATATTTTGTTTATAGTATATGCGTACAACTTTTCAATTTGCAATATTTATATGCTTCAACATTTTTATAATTGCATTTGTTTAACAAAAAAAAAAAAAATCAACAGAGGCAAATTGATGCCCATAATACCAAAACAAAGTAAAAAAAAAAAGAAAAAAAGAATGCTCAACACTTACACACACACACACATGCCGCTTACACATGCAAAATACAATCAAAGCAGAGCAGCGCAACGCATCTCGAGACTGCGACGGCATTTCACAAAAATTTATAATGTGCGCACGGTTTGGGTTTTTGGGGTTGTTGTACAACACACACATTTTGTTGTTTCATGAAATTGACATTTTTTTGTTGTAACATTTACTTACATATATATATATAAATCTATATATATGTAATTAGTTGTGTGTGTTTTTACACGCACTTACCAATTTCTTTAGAAAAGCCAAAGAGCGTTGTTGCAACGTACGATTCCGGAACAGCGTGTAAAACGAAAAGCGCAAAACGGAGTGGAAAAAAGACTACAAACGTTTTTGTCCAGACAGGGAAAATTTTTTTTTGTGTGTTTTTATTAATTTGCGTGGCGCACAAGTCAAGTTTTATTTCAGTTTGTGGCAAAGCACATGCACGCTAAAACACTTATTTGCAATTTGGCTAACAACGGTTGACGTTGTGACCAATTTGTGTGTGTTTTAAACAAACTTTTTCGCAGTACTTTTCTTCTCCTTCTGTGGTGAAAACCAGGGATGGATCATGAGCGTCATGCGCGGTGCCGGAATCACTTCAATCTATATAAATGTTTAGCATTTTATGTTAAGCCGTTGTAACAATTACAGTGTTCATTTAATGACTTTTATATGGGTTTTTTTTTCGCAGAGTCGGAGCTCAACTAATTTTATACATATATACCGGCACAATTTACAAAACACAGTGTTCACATATCAATCGAATGTGTAAGCCCTGATTCATACAAGGCTTGCATTTACGTTTATCGTTTATTGATATTATTATCGAAGCCAGAGTTCTGCGCATGTCGTGCTCGTGCTGCTATCGATGGCTGTACATTTTACACTAAGGGTTTTCCTAAAATTTATATTGTTTTACTTATAAGTGTTGGTAAACATACGAAAATTCCTTTTCCATATCAAATCTAGACTTGTTTTTCACAATGACACAATGACTGAAGGCATGCATTTTTTTACTTTTGGTTAAGGGTGTATGAAAAAAGTCATACCTAGCCAGCGCTTTGCTTTTTTTTCGCCTATTGCTTTGCTGCCATTACGATAACATGCATGCAGTGATGCAATTATTAACGATAATAGTTTTGCAGGACCGTATATGTAAGAAATTGAACATTGTAAGTCTAAAAATTAGTTTAATTAGAAAATCTACGTAAAGTTTTGATTTACATAATTGAAGTAGCTTAAAAAAAAATCGAAAAAAAAACCCTTCAAGTTATCGTGATAACAGATTTACAACAAAGCATCAGCGAGACCAGTCCGCTTTCGGAAAGTTATTGAAAAAGTCTTTGCAGGTTTGCTTACATTGCTATAAAAAAATGGCGCCAATTGTTTTTTAATATTGGATTTTTTTTTTTAAATTCACTGGATAAGTTTATTTATTTATTTACAGGAAAATATAAAATTCTGGTAATAGTTTTACCAATAGAATGAGGGATTCTGGATAATGCTTTGTTTGCCAGTATAATTTTATCATTGCCATGGTCAAAGCCAATGGTAGACAGATTGCTTAGAAAGGTTTATTAAATAAATTGGGACAACTTTAGATATAAAACATTTCAACCTAATTATTTCCATTGATAATTTGTACTTATATTGATTCAAATCAAGTCAAGTCTTTTAATCAAACTTTAAATATTTGGCTGTTTTAAGGTAAAGTTAGCTATTTTTAGCTATTTTCAATAGACAATTTAGATTTTTTTGGTTATCGACAATTGGCAACACTGGTTGAAACTGCTTTTGATATGCTTAAATCCAATGAAATTCAGTTTCAGGAATGCCTATAATGTCACACATTTGTGTATGTATTTTTATCGCGATAAATAAATTGTGCAGACGCCCGTCTCTAAACTTGTTTCAAATTAAGAACAGGCAACTAGCAACAACAGTTTACAATAAATTGACAATTTATTTTTTTTTGTTCAGTTTAATGTCGATTTATTTACATTGTTTGACAACAAATGGCGGGTTACCCATATTCACGCGCAAAAAAGGCGAATGTGATAATGTAAGTTGATTATATACACACACAAATATATACATGTGTATATGTAAATGCGACTTGTTGCTGATTTCTTTTTTAGCTGCCATTCTCAACAGTTGCTTCGCTGAATGGTTTTCACATGTTCTTCAAGTCGCTTGGCATACAATTACAAACCACACACACTGAGGAATGGACCTACATTTGGCGTGACTTTCACAATGCCATTACGTTTATTGTGTGTGGGCGTGGGATGGGCGAATTACAATTACAAAATCTAGCGGAACTTGCATTTGGCGCCATAGCATTATTCATTAGTCGCGATGAGCTGGCACATCCTGCGCTGCTTGAGCGCCTCAAGAAGGATGCCAAAAAGTATGTGCCCATTGTGGACGCTGCCTTGGAGGCATCCAGTGCAGGCACAACACTTTTAGGCTATACGGATTGTCTGCTGGCCATGGATAATGCGCAGCTGTTGCAGCGTTTAAATGAATTCAGTTCAAATTGTGGTTCATTGTTCTGTTGTCTGGTTGTGGGTCAACGCATTGCGGTTGCCACCGAGGGCTGGTGGGATTTGCAGACATTGGATAGGGAACTTTTGCTATTTCTATTGAATTCTTCTAGCATGCTGCAGCTGGATGTGCCCGTCTATCTGCCCAGCAAGAGTCCAAATATTGCTTTTCGTTTTGTCACCGTGCCCGTCTCGGCAAATAGCGTACTGTGTGTGCTCTGCGGCGCGGAGCCAGCCTTCCGTGAGCTACATCTGAATGCCATGAATGCCTATCGTAGTGAGCTCAATATGCTCGCCAACGTTGAGCGCTGCGTACCACGTAGTCTGCCGGAGCAGCTGGACATCGATGCGCATATCTTGGCAATTATTTTAATTAACACGGAGACGCGTAAAGCCGTTTTTACGCGCAATCTGCATCAATCTTCAAACGCTAAGCGCATCGTTGTGGGTGATCTGCAGCGTCTGGATATGCTTAAGAAATTCTTTGATCACACCTTGGAAACTATGCATGAATTGAAGTCTATCCAAAGCGACTTGGATAATCCAAATTCTTGCACAATGCTTGATCAATACAGCTGTTCCGATTATCACAAATGCTATGCGCATGCGGATGATCATAATAATGTGATATTTCTGCTCTTTGTGGCTGCAGTGCCCACACATGCTATGAGGTTAGTAAAACGTCATTTGAGCTCAACACAAACACATATTTTACTTATATTAATTTAACTTTTTAACAGATTTCTGGCGAAACAGGTACATGCCAGTCTATTGCAGGAAAAAGCCATCTGCTGGTGACCAACAATTGGCCTAATGGCCACTTTTTTAAGACTGATGATTGCCGTTTCATAAAATGTATTCAAAACATTTGTGAATTTTCTATTTTTCGCGATGTTCATGTAAACTTACCCTCCAGTTCACGTTCATGTAAAAGTTGCCGTCCATTTCATGTTCATGTAAACGCTGCCGTCCATTTTATGTTAATGTAAGTTCAGTTTCTTAAGTAGTCGAAAATAACCAGGCCGGTTCCCATTTCCGATTCCGGTCAAAATATTCGGAATCGGAAGTATAAGCTAAGAAGTGTTCAAACAGACCTTAAAAAAAAAAAGAAAAAACTATTGCAATTTAATTCGAAAACTGAATCGAAAACGATTCGGTATATAAAGTTCCCGGAAATGGGCACAGGCCTGATAATTTTGTTTTCACATGATGCCTGTCAACTTGCCAAGTCTATACTGCTGTTCTATAAAAGCATAATACATTTAATTCCAGCTAACTATATTGATTTTCCTATTCATTAACAATCTGGCTCTGTATTCATTTCCAAATCCAATCAAATCATTCGGTATTCAAATTGTTAGATGTTATTAATTGCGGATAATGATGTGCACTTAAAAGTTTTGTAGATCGAAAACTATTTGAACATATCTTTTAAAAGGAAAAACAAAACCGAAGAAGTATTTGGAAATGAGAACAGGCCTTATTGTAGGTAAGATTCCTTATAGAGAGTGCAATATTTTAATCTAATATTTTATATATATTTTATACAATTATAAAAGGCATAAATTAAAATTTTTATATCATTTGTATAGAAAAAAATAATAATTTTTTTTTATATTCAATTTGTTATTAAATAGATTATGCAGCTGATTAAATAAGTTTATACTTTTGCATTTATGCAATATAATTTTATGAATTTTAAAAGAATTCACCAAAATTGTTTAAAAAAAAAAACTGATTTTGATGCGGAACAACTTGTCTAACGCTGCTGTAGACCAAAAGTAGATTACATAAAACAATTTTGTAAACAACTTTCGAGCGCTATTTATAGAGTTCAGCGATTTGCAAAACCCAATAACAATAAATATTAAATTATTTATTCAATGGGGCAATGTTAATTTCAACATTTCCAACATAGTCACGACTGTGGCCAATGCTCTTAGCTGAAACCAACAGCGTCGTATGCCTCGTGTTTACAAATAGGGCAATGCAAATGGCAATGACAAAATTTGATTTCAACTGTTTTTGATGCATTAACAAAGCAGTTTCAGTTGAAGTAGCGACTGTGTCAATTGTGGTTTGGGTTAAAGAGCTGTTTAAATTGTTAAAGATGAGTCTCCGTTGAAATCTAAGCCAAGTTGCAGTGAAAAGTATGTGTCATGGAACTCTCTATCAGTTGCAGCCAGGTTGCCATTAAAACTGAAAATATATTCAGACCAAAACACACGAAAGTGTGCCATTAAAATGATCAACGCGTTCAAGCTATGAAACTAATCAATAATATTGTTCAATCAAATTTTAATAATATTTGTGACAATCAGTGCGCTTTCGGCGCGCTTCAAGTGCAGATCGCAGTCGGACTGTTCAAAAATTAGCTAAACACTTTTCATTTTGGGCTTTTTCAAATCATTTTAAAAAAATATTATATAAACAACCTTTAAGATGCTGTTTGTAAGCAATCAGGTGGAACACACAGCCGAGCAGTTGTTCAAAATTGAGCAATTGCGTCAATTGGTGGAAAGTAAGAAATTCAACCCTGTTCCGGTTTCCCCATTCTTTAGATATTGCGAAAGTGATTTTTCCTTAAATGTTCATTGATACTGATTCACTAGATGAACAATATAGAAATTTTAGTTCCGCCGAAAGTGGAAACCGGAACAGGCCTGTATAAAAGAGTTCCCATGTTCTTTCAGCAACTATAAAATTCATTATTCCATTCCCAATTACAGAGTCCGATGAGTTGCAGGTGGGCACTGATGAGATATTTCTAACAAAATTTCTTTACTACACTCAATGGGATACATTCAAGGCCTACCAAGCCATACATGCTTATTATGATTTTAAGCTTAAACATCCAACTTGGATGGCACTGCATCCCATAGATTACTATGCAAAAGTTTTTTATGCAACACACTGTCGTTTTGTAATGCCGCATACGGATAAAAATGGACGTGTACTGGTCATCTTTAAGACGATAGATGCGTTCCAACAATTTCCAGACTATTTGCAGCATTTGATTGAAATGGATGATCTCATCTTTGAGTCGTTGTTAATGTTGCCGCGTGTACAACAAAATGGCATAACGGTCATTTGTGATCTGCAGGGGTAAGTTGAGGTTTCAAAAACTTTTTAAATCGAATCTAGGAAAGTACACTTTTAGTTAAAATTTTTTAAAACACGGCTGTGGCGTGAATAGAATAAAAATCTGGGTTTGGGCTTGGGAAAAAGGAGAGGTTGACCTCATATTACAAGGCTGTTACGGACGGTGCTGTTAAGCGGCTGTTAAGTTAAAATCGCGCAAATATTTAACACAAAAATGTATTTTTAAAAGATTTTCCATCTTTTAAATAATTAAAAATAATCCAATTCATTTTAATGCACTCTAGACTTGTATAGTTTTCATTTTCTTTTGTAATTTGATGAAATATTAACTTTTTCAGCACTACTCGTAACTTTCTGCGTCAGTTCTCTCCCACATTCATGAAGATTGTCAACGATAAAAACTCAGTTTTGCCCTTTTCACAAAGGATTGTGCATATAATTCAGCGTGGATTTCTTATGCATGTTACATCATCATTGTTTCTGCCTTTTATGAACAAAGAATTTAAGGAGCGCGTAAGTTGTAAATAGAATAATATGAATTATGTCTTAACAAGTTTATTTCTAGATTTTTACCCACGATGGACGACATCTGAGTAAACTACGTGAGATGATTGGAACGGATAGTTTGCCCGCGGAATATGGCGGCCCAGCAAACAATGTACTCGATACGAATCTAATTTTTAATCATTTGAGCCAAAATGCGGATTACTTGGAAAAATTACAGCACTATAAAAAGAGTGTAGCATAGGTCAAACAAATTCTCAAATTTTTTTTTTTATATTTACGTTATTATCACTTATTATCTATAATAATTTTTAATATTTGAGAAATTAAATAAATGTGGCATAATTGATAAAAGCTCTATTATTTCTACTATTTCATAAAATATAAAATACATAAAATTTAGTGTGTTCTGCACCTTGAAATTTGTAGTCTATACTTTTAGTAAATTTCTAAGTCTTTGTTCTGGAATCTAGATGATCGCTGCAGCGCCATGCACATTGACCAATTGTCTAAAAACCCTTCATTCGAATTTCGGGATCTTACATTTTTCTTTTCTTTTTAATGAGTTTTAAATTTTGTGCGCTGAAAACCGAAATTTACAACAACATCGCGTCCCCAAACAGCGCCATAACAACGTAAGCAGAGGCGATTTTAAGTGTTTGACAAAAACTGAAATTAAGTCAGCTAATTTGCCCTGCATAACTTCATAAGTTTTTATTATCAAAACCAGTCAGCCGAATTTTAACCACAAAATCTTATTAAAAACGGTGACTGCGATCAAAAATGTTAAGCAATATAAAATAGCAGACGGGGAATCTGCACACTTACAGCATGTTAACATAGTCTGTTGTCAGTTCTATGCGCTAAGCATCGATAACAAACGTTGTGTCGATGATGAACCGATAAATCTTGAGTTGTGAAATTGCGCCGGCATCTAAAAACAAAGTTATTTATTTATTTTGGCAAAATGGCATCTAACAAGGTAATAATAAAGTACAAATTTATATATTATAAGAGATTTACGTTTTGTGCTTTTGCAGGAGTGTTTAATTATTGTGTTGGACGTGCGTCAATGCGCCTCCGAGGAATTTAAATTAAAGTCCGTCAAAGTTGCTGCGGAGATACTCAAAGACAAGGTGTGTTTTTTGCATGCTTTAAAATGTATCTTTATAAACATTACAAATTGTTCAAATTTCTGCAGCTTGTCAGCGACAAGAAGGACTATGTGTCCTTTGTGCTTGTCGGCTGTGAAAGAAGCGAGAATGTTTTGTATTCAGACAATAATAAAGCCTGCAACAATGTGGTGCATTATAAGGAGGTGCCGCAGATTTGCACCTGGGAGCTGTTGCTTAGCTTCTTTACGTTTGTCAATGAAACGCCCTGCGATGAGGGACAGTGGCTGGATGGTCTTATCGTTGCCATGGCCATGATTGATGAGGCAGCGCTGTAAGTTTCTAAACAGTTCCATTGACTACTTATATATATATCCTATACTTAAGAAATGTAGAAAGTAAGTCTTGTACAGTTCCATTAACTACCTATATATATATCCTATACTTAAGAAATGTAGAAAATAAGTTTTTGAACAGTTTTATTGTCGATTATATATGCTATACTTAAGCCATAGTCGTTACTGCTATCATATGTCCGTCGATCTTAGAATCCATAACTTGAGAGTCCTTTAAAATAAGTTCGATCTAAGTGCTGACTAAACTGAAAGAATGAACTATATTGTCTGCTTATCGTTTGATTAGTTAGTTGGATCGTTTGAGTGCGATCAAAGTTTGGTTTGCTCTTTTACCGATTTAAAGACATAAGTATATAGATGTATAGTATATATCAATATTAACCCGATTCCCATATTGTGCACCCACACTGGCGAAAAGAGGAGCGGCAGTTTTGAACTGTCCACTCTGTTTGTGTTTGCTGTATGTAACCAAGTTCGAAGTGCAACTTGTATACTTCAGCACTGCGAAACAGGTTCTGCATGCCACTATATCTTCAATTTTCACACCATAAGACTTCAAAACTATGCCAAAAGTATCCCATGCCTTACTCCGCCCTCTTTTTCGCTCAATTTGATAATCATTTGCTAACAGGTTGGTCTTGATAGTTTCGTACTGCTATTAATTTTATAAATATATTATTTTTAATTTTTTATTCGAATACTTACACTTTCTGCAGTTGCATGTCCACTAGAAACGTCCATTTTCACTAACACACACAACAAATGTTGATCAAAGGAATAATTTCAATTGTTATTTTGAACAAATGTCAAACGATTGAAATACAAACAATACCGACAATACCGACAAGGTACTCTGATGCTTGGAAGTTTGAAGTTAGTTTGCATATTTTTTCAGCTTTAACCAATTTTATGAATTTTATGCATCATACATTTTTGTTAATTAAAAGAAGAGGATAACTATGATAAAAATAAAGATTTTATCCGCAGCAATTTCTGGTTCATTAAAAAATCACGTCCTTCCGCAGCTTTCAAAATCTTTCCCGGGTTGCCCGCTCCGTTTCCATGTCTGTTTTCAAAGATTCCAGTCACAAGTACAAACTTATGAAATTCGCGGAAAACTGTCGTAAAAACTCTTAGATTTATCATTCGATACGGTTTAAACTCATTTTCATAGATCATTTGACACATATTACAGAAACTACACCCTGAGGGCGGAAAGGAAACTACACCTTTAGTGCGATCAAAAAATATTCAAAAATATTTTCAAAACTCTAGACAGAAAATACATCAAAACGTGTATTACCGATTTTCAGCTCCATAGTAGGAAATTGGTTGGAAATCACTAACAGCATCCTTTTCTTTTTCGTGCGATTGATGTAAAACTCTTTTTGACTAAAAATTCTTAAATCTAGTCCAGCGGTGCAATGCAAAATGAATAATGGCTGAAAATAACTGTTTTTAGTGTAGACCTTTTGTTATTTTCTTACAACAACACAGCGATGGCTTGAGATGCTTCTCGACGTATAGATTTAAGATTTATTTATGATTTATGACTTCAAAAACGGTGTTTGTTGTAAATGCAGCTATGCAAAAAAAATCAACTAACAATAAGTAAAGTTATTTAAGTAACTGTTTTCCTTCCGCTTGTTACAGATTTAAATGCTCAAGGAAACGTATTTTGCTATTGTTTGACTTCAATTTCATAACACAGAACTACGATGACTATAAAGACATTACAACCAAGTTGCTCAAAGAAAACATCGAACTAATTGTGGGGTAAGATATACTCAAGAAACGGCTGCCTTGAAATTTTTTAAAAGATTTTTATAATTGTTTATCTTGCAGCACACACAACATTGCCTACATAGACAATGCGGCGACTAACATGCCACAGGCCATTTTTCAGTTGTCGCGCAAGGCAAACATTTTTGAGATGGAGAACCAGAAACATGCGCTTCAGCTAGTCAGCAATTGCAATGCTACGCTATGCAATCTAAAGGAAGCGCTTAATTCAGTGTTCAAGGTGACAAATAGACGTCCTTGGACATGGAGTGCCAAGCTGCATATTGGCACAGGGATTGCGATCAGTTTGCAGGGCATTATAGCCATGAAGAAAGAAAGCCATGTTAAACTTGAGAAGAAATGGGTGGACAAGGATAAAGAGACGTTGTCGCGTGAGGAACGTTACTTTATGAAGGGCACAGAGGTGACACCGCTGCCAGAAGATCTCATCAATGGCTATATGCTAGGCGGCACACCAGTACCTTATGATGAAACAATCGTTGAGCTGCCGGAACCGAATCCGCCGGGTCTGCATTTTGTTGGCTTTGTGAAACGCCGCAATATATCCGAAGCGTACTTTAGCGGCGACTCTTTGTACATGTTGGTACATCAAAAGGGCAACACGATATCAGCACGCAAACTGGATGCACTAGTCAGGGCATTGATACTACAAGGTAGCTACTGATAACACAATTAACTGGCAAGTTTTATTAACATTAACAGCCAAGTCGAACAAGCCATTTCCGACTATCCATCTATCTAACTGTTCTATGTGAACTAGTCTCCCTTTAAAGCAATTTTGATGAAATTTGACACAGATGCTTCTTTTTGCTGCAGGCAGTACATATGTATGTCTGAATCGGCCGGATCGGATTACTATAACATATAACTGCCATAGGAACGATAGGTCGAATATTTTGATTTTTAATTTAACTCAACCAAACTTACCAATTCAGAGTTTAAGTAATATCTAAATAAGTTGACTTAATATAATCAAAATCGGATAGCTTATAGCTGCCATAGGAACAATTGATTCAAAAATAAGTTTTTGTTATACAAATCATAAGCAGGACCTGTTCCGGTTTTCAGTTTTAGCAACATTTTAAGGAATTGAAATTTATTTGAAATGTTTGAATTATACTAATTGCTGTTAAGTTACATTGAATTCCTAACTCAATAGCAAGCTAATTCAATGCTTGAATCAAATGAAAGTGAATTCAATCCGCAGAATGTTGTCATAATTGAAATTAAGAGCTTTTCGCCATACCTTGCCGGAACAGGTCTGATAAGTATCAAATGTATTGGTCAGTTTTAAAGAAAACATATTTTTCTTCTCATCATTAAAGGAAGCGTTATTCTCTGCTGGAAGATATTCAGTGTCAAGTTTAATACACCACGCATTGTGGTACTTGTGCCGCAGGAGGCAACAGATAATCGTCCGGCCACGTTGTATATGCAGGAGATGTCGTATCATGCACAGCATCAGTTCTGGGATTTTCCCGCTTTAAGCACAGCCAAGACAGAGTGCAGCTTGGATCAGCTGGAGGCTGTCGATCAGCTCATCGATAGCATGGATCTTGAGTGCACGCTCAAGGATACACAGCAGCCCAGACAGCAGCGGCAGAATGATCTGCTACCATTCGATAGCTTGCCCAGCATCTTTGAGAATAATTTGAGTGATGTGCTGGAGCGTAAGGTTCTTAACCAGAAAAAATCTGAAGAAGAGTTTAAAGCAATGTTAAAGGAGAAAAAAAATTTCGTGGAAATGTTTTGGCGTGTGCCTGAGCCAATTGAGCAAAAGTCTAAGCAGGCGGCAGCGTCGCTAAAAAAGTTATTTCCATTGGAGCTTAGTTATGCTTGGCAGGAGAAGCTCAAGGCCAAGGAGCGTGAGGAAAACGCACCAGCACCAACCATCATGCAAGAGCAAGCAGAGCCAATAGCAAACATCAGCATCGATAGCGTAGGCTTAGTGACGCCCGCTCAAGACTACAAAGAGCTGTTGCAACAAGTGCGTTCCAATAAGAATACAACCCAACGGGATGTTCAATTCCAATCCCTGGCTGCTCAACTAAGAGTTGTTATTATAACGCTACTAGAGCGCAATAAATTAAATCTAGAGCAGCTAGACGAACTGCTTATGCTATATAGAAACAGCTGCCTAGAGTTCAATAGCTTTATCGAATACAATCAATTCACGGCACAAATCAAGACCAAAGCATCCGAAATGAATCTGCAAGAATTTTGGAAAAAAGTCATGGTCGAAAAACAACTTGGCCCCCTTGTTTTGGGTGCGCCAACACTCGACGATGAGCTGCGTCTGAAAGCTTTCTATACGAATACCGTGTTGCAGACGCTGGCTGAACTCGATGAGAATGAAATTAAGCAGGAATTCTAAAATTATTGCTAACTACATATTATGTATTTCTAGATTTTAAGTTTTTATTTAACGAGTCTCTGGGGTGCAGCATCAAAAAAAAAATATAAATATACTCTTTTTTTTTAAATTAAAAAAAAAAAAAGAGTATATTAGGTTTGTGAAATGTCCGTCCTTCCGTTCGTCCGTCTGTCCGTCCGTCCGTATGAACCCAGTTTTTTTCCACAGTTTTGAAGCTAGAGCAACCAAACTTGGTATACATGTTGATATATACCTTAGGTAGACAAAGTGTTAAGATCTTTGTTCCCATTTCTGATAATTATTCATTCCGAATTGTTTTTGATTTTGTGTATCCGTTTTCGAAAGATATAACAATTATTCCTGTGTTTTATGCTTCTCTGCTATTCCATTATCTAAGAACCAAAACTTTTTTAACCGAATTTTTGATCGATATTCGGAATTCAGCACAGCTAGCAATTCCGTTTGCTTTCATTAATATTGGAAATGGGAACAGGCCTGATTATTTTATCACTTTTTTGCCCCAGAGAACAGTTATACTTTGATTTCGAATGTGATTTGATCCAATTCGGAGCCGAGCACAGTTACCTTTGTTTTAGAAATAAATGTTTCATTTAAATATAATTCAATACATTTTGTTTTTAATGAATTTTTAAAATACATTTACAACGCACACGAAAAATGTACAGGACAAAGGAATGAACAATTATTTAAATCGTTTGTTTTTGTTTTGTGTAGTATTTTTCTTTCGTTGATGCAAATCAATATTCGTTTTAAATGTAAATTGTAAAGGAAAAAAAAAAACAAACTGGGTAACAACAAAATAAAAAAAAAAATTTTGATTAAGGAACAATTTTAGATGTTTTGCCAATCTTAATTAAATTACACATAAGAATTTACAAAACGGGTGTGTGTTAAATAAGCAAGGTTAATAATCAACATTGCATATTGTAAGTGTGTCTGTTTTTTTTGTTTGTTATAATTAAATACGTTATAATTTGTCAACACATGATGCGTATCGCTTTTGATTGAAGCAAACATTTGGCACGACCCCACCGCTGGAAAGGACATGCAATAAATAAAGTTGTAAAGTTCATCTTGTGTTGCACTTAAGAACGGATTGCCAATCTAGTCAATATTCAGCGAGGACATTAGATCCTCAACACTGTAAAGAGACCGAGTACAATTATTAATTACAAAATGCATTTATTTCTTAGCATAGTTGTTACGCACGTAATATCCAGATCCTGAAAAGCGACGCCCAGCCAGGCAACAACAAGACAATAGTGCTGGAAAAGCTGCAGCAGCAGCTCGCCCTCATCCAGCATTTCTAGACGCTCGATGCGTTGACGCTCTGCGGACGATATGCTATCGTACACCTGCACCATATCCCAGGCGCGTGCACCACTCCAGCCGGCATCCTTGAAACGATTCATCTGTGTGTCCAAGGACAGACAGGACTCGACGCCGGCGAGGCTGCAGCCGCGGCTACGCAAATTGTTAAGCATAACCTCGCCAAAGCGATCGTTCATGTTGACCTGTAAGAAAGATTATAATTATTATTAGATATTTATAATTTCTGAGTTTCTATTTACCTGTTCGTAGTTGACAAAGACGGCTGCTTGGAACTTCTGTGCTATATATTTGAGCAAATTTCGACAGTTTTGTGCCTCAATATAGACCAGCACGCATTCCGCCAAAAAGATGGTGGGCAACGTAAAGTCCACTTCGGCTTGCTGCAGCTTGCTGTCCACCTCATCCAGATTGCGCAAGTCCACACCCATCAGATGATAGTTGGGTCCATGCAAATCCGTTGGACTGAGACGCACCTCACCATCCTCATCGTTGATTTTGGCCAACAGCGCCTTGTTGCGCTTAATTGTATAGCATTTACGTGCCGTCACCGTCGGGAAATCCAATTCGATGAAGTTCTTGACTTGATGTGCGGTATCCCGCAGTCGAAAGTAGAGCGTATCGAAGCCACAGCCCAAGTTTATAATCTGGCAGTTGCCAGCGGTTTTCTGGAATATTCAATTACAATCTTCATATCAGTTAAGTGCAAGGCCAATGTTGGGGCGTGACGCACAAATGCGGCACATGCGCACATTGCAACAGCATTCGAGTCCTTCGCTTAATGCAACAGGATTCGCCGTCGTCAATACAAACAATTCAATGCCAAAGTTCGGTTACGCACTTGACCTTCACCCACGCCCACACCAGACTCTTGTTGACTGGCTGGCAATAGATATGAGACGATACACATACATATAAGCACGCAGTGCAACTAGAGATGCGCCGTGCTAGTCACGATATTATACCCTTATACTTGTTGAGGGTATTATAGTTTTGTCACGAAATGTGTAACGCATTGAAAGCAGACGTATACGACCCCATAAAGTACATATATTCTTTATCAGCATCAACAGTCGAGTCTTGGTACAGATGATTCTTCTGATGTCGAAATCGGCCATATCGGAGCACTATAACATATATCTACCATAGAAACAATCAGTCAAAAATATTGTTATTCGAGATAACTTGACCAAACGCGCGAATTCCAAGTGTTATCATTTTCTAAACATGCTTACAAAATTTCATTAGAATCAGACCACTATATCTTATAGCTGACATAGGAACAATCATTTCAAAAACATGTTTTTGCATAGAAAACTTGTTTGTTTCTTAAGCTATTTTACCAAATTTACCTATACTGCGCTCTAGTATCTTAGTGACTAATAGAGACATGGGTTAAGTAATAATTGAACTTTTTGTTTCATTTTTGGAGCACATAGGGTTTTGTCAGCTTTACATTTTTATTTATGAGCAAGAAAACGACACTCAGAAATAATGATATTCGTTTTTTTTAATCGAGCATAATTATTACCACCCAAGTTTTATTTATAATATAAAAACTAATATTAACATAAAAACTCAAAAAATAATAATGTCTTTTAAGATATATATTTTAAAAACTTAAAGATTATCTTTACTTTTGATTAATATATAATAAATTTTAAAGGTAATCTCAACTTTTGGGTGATATGTCAAAAGTTTGAGAATTCATTTTATTTTTAAGTAATTGTTTACTAAAACTCAAAAATAAACATTAAAACGTAATTTTGAAATAAAAAACTTTAAAACATAACGGTAACTGAAAAATGTGTTTAAAGTATTGCAACTATTTAAAAAGATAATATATAAAAACACAAAAATAGTCCTGTCTTTTGGGATATATATTTCAAAAACTTAAAGATAATCTTTACTTTTGATTGATATATAAAAAATGTTAAAGATAATCTTTACATTTGAGTAATATGTTAAAAGTTTCAAGAATTATCATTATTATATATTAAAACTCAATAATGATAATTTTTTAAATAAAAACATAAAAAACATAACGTTAACTGAAAATTGCAACTATTTAAAAAGAGTATAAATAATAGTTTGTTGTCACGCGAGCATCAACAAACAATGACATGCAGCAACATTGGACCATGACGCGCATGTCCTGATATCTATATATAAATATATATGTATATATATATGTTTGTTGCAACCTTCAGTTTGTGGATGCAGCAGCAGCAGCAGTATATACAACACAACTAACCTTCAAAAACTTCTCCACACACATCTCGACGCCCTTGACGCGTGCAAAATAGCCACGATTTATCTCCGGCGCTTTTCTATCCTGATTACGCACAAAATAGCCAATATAATCATCCTTCCAATAGCCAAGACGCACTGCACCGCGCTTGCAATCGCTGGCATCATCATTGGTGGCAATGACAGCTTCATCGCATGGATGGAACTTGTGTGTGGTATTATGCGCAACTCCTCCGCCTGCCGATGGAGGCTCCATGACGCGTCTGTTTAGCTGCCTCTTGTGTCCTTAAATCTCTTGTTGCACCACTTTTTTACTGTTCGATTTGCAAGCGCAGACTTTGCTTTATACTGTACTAGCTTTGAACACTTTATATTTGTATTTATTCCCGTTGAATTTGTGTGTTTCTTAAAATTCCAAGTGTTTTTCAAGCAAATGTGAATGCGAATGAGTATAATAACAGCCTGTAAACAGCTGCAAGTATCGATTACATTAAGTCAGTGTTGGTTAACTTCAAAAACTTTCGATAAGTTAAATATCGTTGAGCTGAAATGCCGCCAAGTTTTGAATTCGTATCAAATTTGTCAACACTTTTAAAGCTTCAAGCCGTTTAGCACTTTAGCTTAGCACTTATAATGCTAATTAGCTCTTTGCTGCAGCCTTTGCCTGAATTATAACAAATTATTATAATTGGGGATATCTGTACTGCGACCTAGAAAGATCTATTGCACCCCCTTCTGTGTCTGCTTAGTCATCTCTTGCACAAAGGCATTTATTTTCATTGGTTAAGAGTGCCTATATTTATAACAAATACTACCACTTATTATCTTTTGTTAGTAATGTAGCCTTTGTAAAATATTTTTTTTTTTACCTAATACTTATTAACTTTTTGCATATTTATTATCTTTGATCTAATTGTATTTTCAAATTTTTTAGCCCAAACCAAACACTGAATTTCAAATAGGTTCAAACTTGGCACTTTATTAATAAATAAAAAAGGGCTAGATATATACATTGAACGCGTGCCAGAATCAAGCCTAACTTAACTTAACTTAACTCATTCATTCAAGTGCTCTAATTGTTTCCCGCATCTTTGACATCGGAAGCGACGGCTGTTATAATTAAAATTGTCAGCTACGCCCAAGCCACCGAGTCTTCAACTCAATAAGACGGGGTCAAAATGTGAACTGGCTTTAATTTGTTGTTTCGCTTTTGTTCGCCATGTCGGTGAATGAATCACAACCCCCTTTTGCGAAGAACGAAGAATTAGTTTTTTGTTATATGCAACGATAGAATGACTAAGTCATTTATGCAAAGCGCGACTTTTTTTTTGTTTTGTTATGCAAAAACATCTCATTGTTGCCGATAATTGCTTCTAACAAACTATCACTGCAGCTTCAACCCAATTGCAATCTTCATCGTTCTACGAGTATAGCTTAAAGACTGCTTGGCCCTTAATTAGGCAGTCGCTATTAATTGAAGACTTTTTGAACTCTGTTTTCAATGTGGTGGTTGGTGATAAGCGGCTCGGCGCTGCTTTTGTTCCGTCTCATGTCAAGGGCGTGAACTGTGTTTGTGTTTTCGAAAATGTTAATTATAATTTTATATATGCATAAAGATTGAAGACAGGCTGGAAATTTTAATGTGTTTAACTTTAATACACATTATTCGAGTAGTCCTGATTTGGGTACGGTGCAATTTACATAAGATAGCTTGCCGAAGATATATACTCTTGTAGAAATGTTTTTAAAGGCAGCTACAAGATATATTCACCTGATTTTGAGTTTTAGAACTTAGTCAGCATGACAAAAACATGCTACAATGCAAAAGACTTAAATTAAATTAAGATTAAGATGCACAAAAGTTTTTCATACAAAAACTAATTGTTCCTATGGCAGCTATAAAATAAAGTGCTCCGATTTTGATGAAATTTTTTTTAAAATGTTTAAATATTGTTAAAACTTAGTGATTTTTTACGATTTCAGTTTTGACAAAGTTATGGGAGTCCTGTTTGGAAATCTAGACTTGTAATCAAGACCGGACAACGCCGGGTTATAACAACTAGTACTTTATGGGATCTGAAACATCTCCTTCAATGCGTTACACATTTCGTGACAAAATTATATTACCCTATGCAAAGGTATAAAAACGTAATATGCAAAAGTCAATATTTAGCCTTTTTTTTCTCCTAAATTCGATTTGGAAACTCTTTTAAAAGTCTGTCTGTCTAAGCACTATTAGAAAGGAACTCACTTCAGTACTGAAAGTATTAAATACTTATTTGTAGCAGGCATTATTTGTCGAATTTTAATAAAGGATTCATAGCTACAATATAAATTGGAATTCCAAGGAACATTAGTTTGTGAAAGAACATTAGTTTCTAGTTATAATCTATAGATAGGCTAACAGCTTACTCGTACTTTCATGTATATAGTACACATCTTTTATTACTTATATATTATGGATAAATCGTTAAAGATATGCATAATTAATAAGACTTCATAAATTGTTAAGGTGCATGCAAATTTGTATTACACTTTTTGTGTACTTAAGCAAATTGCCATTGCACTCGACGGTGCTCAGACGTTCTCTTCCCGCTCTGTGGCTCTCTCTTTCTCACTGTCACATTTGCTCAGACACAGTGTCTCTTGCACCCACACTCGCTCTCTCACTCGCTCCGAGTGGCAGGCTAGTTGGGGCCGCTGAAGCCACTTGCCGCTTCAGTTTGTTTGTAGCGTTCGTTAGCGTCGGTTGTCGGTTGAGTTGCGGAGTTGAAAGCTGCGCGCGTCTCATACAAAAATTCACTCAGGTGTGTGACTCAAAATGTTGGTAACAACGAGCGTTGTTACTCACCTAAGCCAGTGGCATGGTGTCATTTTAAGAGGTGGTGCGCGCTCAATTATGAGTTACCAATTGTTATAAAAAGTGAAATGATCAGAAAATGAAACTCATATCACACAAAGTCGAAATGAAAATAATATTTTCCAAATATTGTCATATCTTTAATCATAAAGTATTCCCGATTTCCATTCAAAACACTCGGAATTGGTATTATTAGCTGTTCTGTATTCCGCATATCGTTGGATAATTCGGTTTAAAAAGTTGTGTGTCTTGAGGCAGTGGAATGAAAAGTATTCAAACTTATCTTGCAAAGGGAAAATCGATTGTAATTTTTTTTTTTGAAAACAGAAAAACGATTCGGAATGAAAAGTTTTCGGAAATGTAAACAGGACTGATACTATTTCTTTTTTTTTTAATATTTTTCTTTACAATAGAATGTGGAATCATAAGGCATTAAGCCCGAAAAAAATAGTGATTAATAAAATAAAAGCACAAAGTGTAAACAATATTATACACAAGATCTCGTTTTTGGGAACATTATATTTAAAAATTACTGAAAAATGTATTGTTTATTTAATAATTGTAAAAAAATCAACATTTTGAGGGATTGAAAGTTCTTTCAATGCTCAAAACTCGCTTAATGCCATTCATCTAGTAAAATTAATCCTTATACAATGGCAAGTTTCTTCTATCCTTGATGAAATGCAAGTGAATTCAATCCGTCAAGTCTTATCAAAAGTGATCATGGGAACATTTAATGGTAGTACACTTAAGACACTGAGTCTTACTGAAAGTGGAAAGAAGAACCTAACTGCAAATAAACGCAAATAACGTAAAAAGCAAAAAATTGCTATAACTACACGGTTAACTGCTCACCTTGCAGCATTTCACCATAAGTCAGTCCAGGTGTGTTTATATTTGTGTGTGTGTGTGTGTGTGTGTGTGTGTGTGTTAACAAAGCCAAAAGCAACCTTCAAATGTGTAAGTGTATTGCGTGTGCGTGCAGTTGGATTTGTATTGGTATTGGTTTTGGTATTGGTTAGTTGCTGCTGCTGCTGCTTTGGCTCTCAACTTGCGTTTTGACGTTTTGCTCTCTACCTGATATCTGGTATACCTGGTCTACCTGGCTTTAAACTCAAAAAACTCAAAACGGTCATTTCGTTACGTTTACGTTTTTCTTGCCTTTATTTCGTAAATTGTGAATGTTACTTTGTTTTTTTTTTTTTTTTGGTTTTCGGGGCGTTGGCGCGTTTACTCAAAGAAAGTTCATATTTTAGTGTAAAAGAAAAAGAATTGTTAAGTTAAAAAAACACGCATGAATAAGCCAAATTGAGTGGAAATACTCAAAGCACAAAGAACTGAGATTAGATAGTGCGCGAAAAGCCAAAAAGCCAAAAAAAAGAAGCATAAAGCCAACAAGAATATAGAAAAAAGCGCAACAAGTTACGACGTTGGCGTCGGCGCAGGCAGCGACGTCATCAATTGGAGCATAGCTGTAAAACAAGTGAGATTAAAGAAGCAGCAACAACAACAACTGCCGCGCAGTGGGCCAACAACGCGACTTAAACTAACACACAAACACACACTTATACATATATACACACACACAGACAACAACACCTGCAAACGCTTCACTTTCAACGTTATCGTTGCGTTTATTGTTTTTGTTTGCTTTGTGATTGCGAAAATAAAAAAAAACCTAAGCAATATTTGTGATTCACCAGCAACAACATCAAGAACAGTTATCTTTGCTGTGTCGAAAATATATATTCTCTCAAAAATGTTTGTCATACAAAAACTTCAATTTTGAGCCATCTTTTCTAATATATAGTAAGCCGATCTTAATCAAATATGAGCAAACTTTAAATACAACTAAATTGAACTATAAAAAAAACTTCTAATTTCTGATTTAGCTTGAGTTTGCTTGAGTTATCTGCATAAACAAAAATGTTTTCCATACAACAACTCATGCTTCAAAAGATTGTTTCTATGGCTGCTATAAGATACAGTCATCTGATATTTAAAAAATTTATTCAGCATAAATATATATAAAACTTACTAGAACACACAATAAGTAAGTTTGTTTATGTTGGCTTGGGAAACAAAATATTCTTTCATACAACACAGTTTTAAACAGATTGTTTTTATGACAGCTATAAGATATGCAGACCTTTTCCTACTTACGATTATTATATGCGAATTATAAGCTTAATTCCAAATATTGATTTTGAGACATTGGAATTAGCAGTATTCGAACTAATACTGAAACACAGTAACACAAAATCAAAAAAGATTCGAAATGAAAAGTTGTAGTAAATGGAAACAGGCATATTAGCATATTAAAATTCATAGCTTTGGAGTTTGTTTGAACTATTTTGAAAAACGAAATTGTTTTACCGATCATTCCTAACGATATTCTAAGTCGGCTTTCCAAGACGCATATTTTCATTAGTCAGACGTGCTACCAATTCCGAATCCACATGATTCGGAAGTGAATTGGAATGAATTAGGCCAATAATTTTTAAAATAATAATAATGAATTAGTCGAAAAAGTTAAATACAGGGGTTTCACGAAAACCTCTTCCAAGCGAATTCCAATCAAATTCCAATTCATGTCACAGAAATCCCTTTTGGGCTGCTTTCTTTTTTAGCTAAGAAACTAAAAATAAAGTAGAGTACAAAATTTAACAAAATTACTTTGAAGGTAGCTTTAAAAAACAGAAGTTTTGAAAATATAAAATCCCTCGAACTTCTGTGAAATCTACGTATTTTTCGAGAGATTTTCAAACCAACCGAAACCAAAATCTTCACAAATACCGTGACGAGCCCGAAAGAGTTATGTCTCACTTAAAAAAAAATGAAATAAGGCCCCAATTTTCATTAAGAAATAATGCCTCAAATAGGAAATAACACTCCAAATTTGATTAAAGATCGTTGGGTTTTTTTCCAGTACATTGCAGAGCCACAAAAATAACTCCTTTTTACTCCCTGTTCCCATTAAAACTGGGTAAAAGGGAGTTATAAAGTGCTGCAAATGTGTGTAACAGACAGAAGGAGGCATTTCCGACTATATAAACTATATATATTCTTGATCAGCATCAACAGCCGAGACGAACTAGCCATGTCCGTCTGTCTGTCCGTCTGTATGAACGCGTCGATCTCAGAGACTATAAGAGCTAGAGACACCAAACTTGGCATGCAGGTTCCTGCATACCATACGCAGATCAAGTTTATTTCAAATTTCGGATGCACCCCACCGCACCCCCGCAAATCGCAAAAGACTCCCACAGCCACAATTTTAAAGATAAAGCTTTAATTTTTGATACACATGTATGTTTAATCAATGTCTTTCGGATGTGTAAATTTCGACACGATCGGATATAGCAGCAAAGTCATAGAAGAATCTATTACGCCCGTCTCAGTTGGCAGCAACAACAGTTTGACAAGCAGTTTACGAGTTAAGTGCACTGCTTGCTTGTGTTGCCGCTGAACTGCTTGAAATGCAAGTTGGGAGCAGGGAGTCTCGTAGTCGGGCACACTCGACTAGAGTATTCTTACTTGTTTGTTTTGTCAGAATCGCTTTTGTTGACCTAGGACGATGTTGAATGCAACTTGAATATAAAACAGCCATTAACTCAAAACTTATGTTTTAAAATTACGTTAAGACGCCGTCTTCTAAGCGTTGCACATGCCGTAACAGAACTGCAATACCCACTGTTAGGGTATTGAAATAACAACAAATGTAATTTGATATTAAAATTCCCGCAAGTTTCGCTTTTGGCATTACCGTTGCCAAACATTTTGCTTGAGAAGAAGAAGAAGAAGGGTGAAAACACTCGAAAATTTACTGCAGCCCTTTGCATTTCCTCACTTTTAACAAGAATAAGCAGAATAAGTTGAAATCGTAGAAGAAGCAGCAGTAGTAGCAGTAGCAGAAGCAGAAGAGATGGGCTAACGGCGTAACCTGACGCGACAGCGTTGGTGGCGTCGGGTTAATGCACTTTATTTTGCATGCAGCAACATCATCAAACAACCACAACAACAACAACCACAACGACAACAACAACAACCACAACGACAACAACAACAACATTTGCGACAACTGCAACAACTTGTGTGTGTCTGAGTGAGTCCTTGTGCCAGTTTACATACATGACGTTGATGTCGACGCATGCAACATGCCCCCCGTTCCACCCGCTTGCCACAATTGGCGCTTGGTAATCAAACACCAAAAGTGCAGCTCAAAATTTATATAATTTTGTTAATGTTTGTTGTTGTTGTTTTTGAATATAGTATTGCAATTATTACGTGCACCTGCACATTTTTCAATTCAATTGCAGCTGTACTTTTCATGCATGAAAATTGGTAGAAAATAATGAAATTGTGGAAGACCGGAAGTACACGGATCCCTAGCAACCAGTGTGTAAATATGTGTGTGTTTATATATGCATACATATATACATACATACATTCCTTCGTCACAGTTACTAAGCAGCTGGTTTCAACAAGCGCATCAAATAAAAAACAGAAAATTGATCTTTAAATCATTTCTTCTTATCGGGGGTGTCACGGAAATCTCTAGAGATTTTCGGTTGATTTGCATTTTCATTCATTTCATTAAAAAACAGACATTGCTCAAAATGCTTTAAGATATTTAGAGTATATGGGGTTTGTGAAATGTCTGTCTGTCCGTCCGTATGATACACATAGGCAGACAAACTGTCTGACAACCCCATCAATTAACAAGTAAGAATGATAAGATCTTGACACTTTGTCTTACTATGGTATATACCAACATGTATACCAAGTTTGGTTGCTCTAGCTTCAAAACTGTGGAAAAAACCTGCGTTCATACAGACGGACAGACAGACGGACGGACGGACATTTCACAAACCCAATATACTCCTTTTTTTCCATTTTGGAAAACAGAGTATAAAAAACAGATAGTTTTAAAACATTAATTTTTCTATTTTGCGACATACGCAAATCAGTTGCTCTAAGCTCAGGTTCGAGCTCCATTCTGGCGCTTCTAACTTTCTTATTTTTTCCGCTTTTCTTTACTTGACTTTAGTTTTAAAAAACAGAAAGTTGTTCTTTAAGTTGGTCCTTTTTATGTTTCGGCATACACGATTCTAGTGCTCTATATTCCAAAGCTCGGGTTCGAACTCCATTCTGCCACTTCTGTCTTTCTCTTTTTTTGCGTTACTTCAGTTGACTATGCTTTTAAGCAACTTTTAAACTATTTGTCAAACACTTATAAACGTATTCGCAGAACTTAATGCTAACCTTGCTTATTTAAAAGTAGTACTTTTTTCAGGATTTCCCATTTCAATGATATAACTCTTGCATTTAAAGTTAAGGACACAAAGCAATGACAAATTGAAGTACATAATTAGGCTTTAAATTTTTATAAAATCAGATTGATTTCAATTTTAGAATGATAACTATATATTTGATCATTCACACCAACTCTAATCTGCGATTATGCTCAGCTTACAACTAGAACCAATTGAATAATGCAATGGCATATGACCTTTTGCTTTTGCATTTGTATTTGCTGAACAATTAACCAATTAGCTGCGATGCCATCGCCTGCACAGTGCACAATGGTGGTAATCTCAATTATAATGGCTCCATTGGAGCAACTCCCATCATATGTCTTATGCGCCATGTGCAGTTGACTCCAATTTCAAAAATTACACACTCTCAAAGTCTCATTTTGTGATGCCGTAACTTATTTTTAGCGCATTTTTCTATAGCCGCTGTTGATGTTGGCAAACGGGTTTGTGTCGGTCGGTCTCTCTGGCTTCTAAAGAAGGCCTAACATTTAAGCATAACACACATTACACATACAACATTAAACATACAACATACGTGTAACAACTGAGCGATAACTGAGCTCAATGGCAAACCAGTTTGGTCACTCTTACTCAGCATCTAGATTTGTTGTTTACTTATTGTATTCAAAGATTCAAATACAAAAACCGCATTAACATCATAATTGTTGTCAATAAGTTTTATGAAAATTCTTGGCTCTTAAAGAGGGCTCAAATCTTGAAAGAAATCACTTCTAAAGCAGGCTCAACTCATGATTGAAATATTATTATAAAATACTTTATTTGCTTTGCAGCTTAAAATGACACCGAAATTTAAATATCGCGACAAATTGAAATGTCTCACTGGCATTCTGTTGGTACTTGTGGTGCAACACATTGACGCACAGACTCGGGATCCCCGCTTCTATTCCCGCCCCGGTGTCGACTATCAATGGCCAAATCCCGGTGATCCGGATTATAGGTAAATACAATCAATTCATTGCTTAATGTTTAGGTATTAAACTTTGCTTTGCAGAACTTACACGTTCAATGATCGTCGTTACGGACATTATCAGCCAAATGGTCATGGTGCCAATTATCCCGGCAGAAATCCACCTGGACAATATCCCCAGGGCATGCCCAATGAGGATCGTTTTCGATTTGATCCGGTAAGCAAAAAAAAAGACGAGAAAGAAAAGTTATCCTCGGTGTGCCGAAGATACTATAAAGACATTGCAGAAAAGTTGTTTATTATGTAAACTTAATTTACGACCCATTGTTCCTATGACAGCTATTAGATATAGTCGTCCGATTTTGATCAAATTAGATCAGCATCATAAGTACATGCTAAAACGCAGAATAGATGAATTTAGTTTTAAGATATAGCTTTAGGAACGAAAAAGTTGTTCATACAAAAACCAACTTTTCAACCGTTTGTTTCTATGGCAGCTTTAGGATATAGTCGTCCGATTTTGATGAAATTTTGTCAATAATTCAGAAAACGTGCTTAAACTTAGAAAAACTAAGTGTGGTTGAGTTATCTTATAAAAACAAAAAAGTTTTTCATATAAAAACTCAGTTTTCAACCGATTGTTCCAATGACAGCTATAAGATATAGTCGTCCGATTTTCGTGAAATTTTAAAAACATGTATAGAACATACGTTAACTTTAAATAGGTAAATTTGGTGGAGATAACTTGGGAAACAAACAAATTTTTTATAGAAAAACTCGTTTACCAACCGGTTGTTCCTAATATGATATAGCTACTTTGATGAAAGTATGTATAAATTACGTATAGAGCATGAAAAACTGAAAATAAGTTAGTTTAGTCGTGGATTCTTAGAAAAGTAAAAAGTTTTTCACACAAAAACTAATTTTCCAATAGATAGTTTCTGCCATAGCTATAAGATATAGTTATCAGATTTCGATGTCTGAAGTAAGACAAAGTATGTTTGATTGAGTCATCTTAAAGAAGCATCTGCGCTAAGTTTCATCAATGTAGCTTTAAGACGAAGAAGCTGCATAGAAACGATAGATAGACGGACAGACGGACGGATATGGCTAAAAAGTGTTCATAATTTTGTAGATCGAATTTTGAGCAGCTATTAAGCAATTGACGCTGAGCTTAATCAATTGAATTCGTGACACAAAAGTTGACCCCAAAAAGTCAAAGCTAACATATATACATATATAGAGCACATCGGAGATGATGAACAATGGGCGAGCATTGAGTACTAAGCACATAGCTCTGTAATAATATCAAAGCAATAATCTTAATTAAGTTTTCATGCGTTCGAAAAGGCGGCGAATGCGTCTTAATCAATTACACATGTTTCCCATTCCGCCCACTACAACAACAACAATTATAATCTATCTTTCTCAATCTATATCACAGAACGATCCCAATGCGCGTACACAATTTCCGGGCGTCTTGGCCGGCTGGCGTGAGGATTTGCAGGGTAAACAACGACGTGATTCGTTGACACTCGAACGGGATGTCTTCGTAACGACCAACTATGGACAGGTGCAGGGCTTTAAAGTCTATATGTATGACAATCCCGATCCCAAATCGTTCTATCGACCCTATCACTCCACTGTGGATCGTGTTATGGGCGAGTGTTCCGTATTTTTGGGCATACCATATGCTCTACCGCCCACTTTTGAAGGTCGCTTCAAGCCACCGCGACTGCATCGCGGCTGGCAGCTGCTGCAGGCTGTGGATTTTGGACCAGCTTGTCCACAGCCGGTGCGGTATACAGGTGCCACCAAGGGTGTCATGGACATGGATGAGGATTGCCTGTATTTGAATGTATATTCACCCAAGGTAAGTTCGATAACACAGTTTCACAAAATTAGGTCCTGCAGTAAGGCTGATTCATTAAAGGTACTTAATCACGAAAATAAGTTTTTCAAATGTTTTTGAAGTGAGTTCAAATATTTAACCAAACTCTCGTATAGCACAAGCGATTTTAAAAAAGGATACACCAAATGAAAGTCAATATATAGGCCTAAAAATAAATTCCTTATCCTTCTTATCCCTTACAGACTGGCGCTGGTGTCGCCCAAAAGTATCCTGTTATGGTGTACATACATGGCGGCGAATTTGTGCGTGGCGCCTCTAATTTGTTCCAAGGACACATGCTGGCTTCCTTCTATGATGTGGTCGTGGTTACGCTGAACTATCGTCTGGGTGCTTTGGGTTTTCTGTCCACCGCCGATGAGAATTCACCTGGCAATTATGGCATCTTGGATCAGGCCATGGCGCTGAAATGGGTGCACGATAATATTGAGTTCTTTAATGGTGATCGCAATTCCATAACATTATTTGGGCCGGGAGCTGGTGGCGCCTCCGCTGGACTCTTGATGGTTGCGCCGCAGACACGCAACATTGTGAAGCGTGTGATTGCGCAGTCGGGTTCGGCTTTGGCCGATTGGGCTTTGATACAGGACAAGTATCGTGCACAAAATACGAGCCGTGTGCTGGGCCAGGTCTTGGGCTGCTCCATAGATTCGTCCTGGAAGCTGGTGAACTGTCTGCGCACGGGACGCAGCTTCTATGAGCTGGGCAATGCAGAGTTCTCGCCACAGGTGGGCAGCTTTCCCTGGGGTCCGGTGCTGGATCACAATTTCACGCTGCCTGGTGATGATTGGTACGAGGGCTGGCGGGAGAAGGATTGGCGTTTTCTTACACAAACACCCGAGACGTTAATACGTGCTGGCAAATTTAATCGTAATATTCAGTATATGACGGGTGTAACCACACAGGAGGCAGCCTTTTTTGTGGCTCAAAATGAATCCCTGGCACCGTATTACGAGCTTAATGGACAATTCTTTGAACAGAAGCTCAGGGAACATGTATTTCGCTATAACTACACCCTTAATCCAAATGGCGTCTATGAGGCTATCAAGTACATGTACACCTACTGGCCCGATCCCAATAATAATACCATCATACGCGATCAATACATCAATATGCTGAGTGATCTTTATTATCGTGCTCCAGTTGATCAAATGGTCAAGCTAATGTTGGAACAAAAGGTGCCCGTCTATATGTATGTCCTGAACACCACCGTGGAGGCACTCAATCTGCCTCAGTGGCGTAAATATCCACATGATACAGAACATTATTTTCTAACTGGTGCACCCTTCATGGATACCGAGTTCTTTCCCAAAAAGGAGCATCTGCAGCGCAACATGTGGACGGATAATGATCGCAATATGAGTCATTTCTTTATGCAGACATATTCAAACTTTGCCAGATATGGGTAAGTGATGAGAACTGTTCTCAAATCTCTAGATTAGCTTTAGTTTTCAAATTAAAGGTATTCTTGACACGTAAAGTTCAAAAGTTGACGAGTACTAAACTCAAAACTCTAGATTAGCTCAAGTTTTCAAATCAAAGGCAGAGCTGAATGGAAAGTTCAAAAGTTGATGAAAAGTGTTCTCGAATCTCTAGATTAGTTTTAAATTTCAAGTCTTAGGTATATCTGACATTGAATGTTCAAATAAAATATGGTTTACATTGGGCAAAAAGATTTACTTGATATCCAGCAAATTTCATTGCTTTTTCCTTTTGGTGCTCGATTTTTAAGTAGAAACTTTTGGGAACTAAATTATTCATCAATATAAAGTTCGGTTACATAGACAGTACACAGACCTGTTCAGGTTTTGACTTTTGAGAATATTATGCGGAATTTAAATTCCTTTCAATGTTCAAAATACTCAATACTTTATTAAATGCAAGCGAATTCAGTTAAAGATCAGCTTAAGATCGGTTTAAGATCAGTTTGAAATCAGTTAAAGGTCACTTAATGATCACTTTAAGATCACTTTAAGATCAGTTTAAGATCAATTTAAGATCCGTTTAAGAGCCGTTTAAGATCATTTCAAGATCAGTTTAAGAGTCCTTCAGCTTTACTCTGAATCATTCCTATTAACTAACTATTCGATCCTTTACTAAAAAAGACTCCATTTTCTATCCTTCAGCAATCCGACACCACAGCAAGTGCTGGGCATGCACTTTCAGCGCGCATATCAAGGAGAGATACGTTACCTGAACATCAACACCACCTTTAACTCCTCCATACTGCTTAACTATAGGCAAACAGAGTGCGCCTTCTGGACGCAATATTTGCCAACTGTTATTGGTGTGCTGGTGCCCACATATCCGCCCACGACGGAGTACTGGTGGGAGCCCAAGGAGCCGCTACAGATAGCCTTCTGGAGCATGTCGGTGGCGTGTTTCTTTCTCATTGTGCTCGTTGTCATTTGCTGCATCATGTGGCGCAATGCCAAGCGGTAAGCAGCGTAGTACAGTCTAAACAAAAGCTTACACTAAACATTTGATTTTAAAATGTAGCC
Source organism: Hirtodrosophila cameraria (assembly GCA_949708635.1). NCBI lineage: Eukaryota > Metazoa > Arthropoda > Insecta > Diptera > Drosophilidae > Hirtodrosophila > Hirtodrosophila cameraria. The sequence goes on from OX453090.1 coordinate 80,923,712, forward strand.
AATCGGATCGGTTCTATGACGAGGATGTTTTCATCAATGGTGAGGGCTTGGAACCCGAACCAGATCCACGTGGCGTTGACAATGCGCATATGGTGGCCAATCATCATGCGTTGCGCTCCAGGGATAATATCTACGAGTATAGAGATTCACCATCGACTAAAACGCTGGCCAGCAAGGTGCATACGGACACGACTTCGTTGCGTTCACCCAGCTCACTGGCCATGACCCAAAAGTCCAGCAGCCAGGCCAGCATCAAGTCAGGCATCTCGCTGAAGGAGACCAATGGCAGTCTGGTCAAATCGGAACGTGCCGCAACGCCACGTTCCCAGACAAATGGCACAATGCTAAAAGCAGCGCCACCCATCGAGGAGAAGCGTCTCCTGCAGCCCATTTCCAGCACGCCCGTGCCGCAGCTGCAAGCAGAGCCCACAAAGCGGACACCTGCAGCCGGCAGCGTGGCCAGCAGCAGTCGGAGCACCACACCGGTGCCCTCGGCTCGCACCACAACGACGACGGCAACGCTGACGACGCAGCCAGCAACGCAGCCGCGACGCACGCAGCTGGTGGAGGGTGTGCCCCAAACATCTGTCTAAGTGACCGCTCTCTAAGCGCGGGATGTGCTTAGAGAGTTTGCCGCAAAAAGCCTTTGAATGAACAACAAAAAAAAACCAATTAGCATGTTTCACTTTGATGTAAGTTTTCATCACACAACAAAATTTTAAAGAAACTTTTTTACATCTCTTTTTCTTTTTTGTTTAACAACAGTTGCGTTTTACTGGAGCACTCCTGCATAAATAGTTGATTTTGCTTTTCAATAGCTTAGTTTTAGCTTATTTATAATTTCTATATATTTACACAGATCTGTGAGATCTCTTGAGCCCCTAAGTGCAGCTAACTTTATTTTGTAATTGTAATTTTAATATATATATATACTATATTTTTTTTGTATATTTCTTAAGTTCGATGACCCAACGAATACGAATCCATATCAATGACATTCCACAGCATAGTTTTTGGCCAAAACAAGCTCTATTTAAATGTACATATTTATACAAATTGTATTAATAACAATTACGTTAAGTTATAAATTTAGTGCTTTAAATTAATATACTAATAGCTGTCTATTGCAATTTTAAAGATTTCTTAAATAATTTGTGTTGCTATTGAATGTATTTACTAGAGTTAGGATTGGGATAAAACTACGTTTTTCCACCCGTTCCGAAAAAATATTTTCCTTTTTATTTTTACTGCCATTTATACTTTGTTAACTCTATTATTTCCATGTACTTTCAAAACTTAAACAAATTTGAAAACAGTAAAAATACTAAAATGCCCAAAAACAAAGTCAGAACAACAAATCTATTTAAGTATCTAGATAAACTTGGATCTAAAAACTACATCAAATTTTGAGGAATACAAAAGAATTGTCGGGAACAGCGAGATGTACGGTCTAGCCCGCGTCGGCCTGGATTTTAAAAAATTTGTACTCAACCCGAAGTATTTGCTAATAAGATATATGATTAGGCAATGTTAACTTTAACATAACATATTTTCAGAATATATATATTATTATAAAACTCAACGATCAAAACAATAAGTTTTTTCAAAGTTGTTAGCCGACAGTTTTCATATATGCATATAAACCTTTATCATATCATAACACATAACATACCATTTTGCCTTTCGCACATAACATAAGCAATGTCCAAGCACAAGTGCCTATAAAAGAAAACATCCAATACTTAAGATCTAGCCTAGTGTTAAGTGAGTGTACTCATATACCGCCTAAGTGCCTTTCATATAGAATTAAGTAATATGTGTAGTTTATGTATTTTATATGTATGTTTTATGTGTCGCATATATAGAAATTAACGACCATACAAAATCAGTGTGAACCGTCCAATAATTTTTATGTTTTCATTTTTAAGCGTGTAACTGTTTATTTTATATGTTTATATATTTGTAATAATATATAGAAATAATGATTCATTGTTTACACGTGCGAAAACATAAGAAATACATTTACATTTACATTTATATTTATATGTATGTAATTACGTTATTATTTTATAATATGCAGTAGTTGTGTTTCATTCATAAAATAAAATTGAATTTCTCTTTTGTAAAATGTTGTGTGCTATGTTTTCTTTTGTTCAGTGTTTTTGTATTTTATGTTTTGTGTTCCTGCTGCATTCATCAAAATTTCAAAAACAGACAAAAATTAAATTTTTTTGACTTCAAATAATGCTTAAGTATTAACTTAAAGGCAATAAACTTATAGATAAAGCGAGGCAGCAAAGACAATATCACGCTTAAGCAGGCGTATGCCCTCCGAGAATTTATTCTCCAGATCCGTATTTCCAATGGTTTTGGAAGCCTGGCACAACTGACGCAACAGTTCCTCCAGGCGACGCATGCAGCGTATAATGGAGCCCTCAAAGATGTCCGTCATTTTGCAAACGCTTAGAAAACTGGAGCCCTTGCACCAGGCCAGCACAACGTCCATTAAGAAGGGCTTAAACTTATCCACATAGTTCTCCTCATCCAGATGTAGCTTACACTCATTGGTCACCTTGCAAATGCGTCTCGCCAGGTTTTGCAAAGCGCGCAGCGGACCAGATAACTCGGTAGCACTCTTTGGCGCCTCATTGGACTTCTCATCGCAGACGAAGCAGGAAAGCAGTGCGACCGCCTGTGGTGCAGATAGATCATTGAACACACCATTAAATATCATTTCGGTCATGAGCAGCTCATCGGCAGAGCTCAGTTCGCAGGCAACACGACCCTTGAACTCAATGACATCTCCTGGCTTGCAGTAGCCCATGCGTCGGAGCACACGTTTGCGAAACTTCAGCTCATCCATCTGCAGCAGGCTTCGTGCCGTTCTCAGTTCCGTTTTCAGCGACACGAGTTCCGACTGCAACGTCAATTTTTCCATGTAACGCTTATGCATGTGCTCCAGCTCAGGTGAATTGTGCAACGGATGCGCCTCGAGCAGCGCCTCAAACTGCGTAATGCTGTCAACAATCTTGCGAAAATCAGGATCCTTGATATTCATATCATCGGTGGGATGCAACACTGGTGGACCCAATGGAAAGCGTTTCTTGGCCTCCTGATGAATGTGATGCAAAAAAAAAAAAAAACATTTATTAGTCTTTAATTCATTTAATAAATTTCTGCTCTTTCGAAAAAGGCTCCATATTTGTATCCTACCAAGCCTGTTGAGCTTTCTACTTTCGGCAAGTTATTGCAAAATGTTTTCAATTTCAGTTTTAATAAGATTTTGCGGATTGAAATCACTTGCATATGGATGGAATTAATTTGTTTTTGAGTTAGCAATTCACTTAAGATAATTTCCACTAAACGTTTCCATTATCACTTTTTCATTAAGCATTGAATAAACTTCACATTGTGAAAGTTTTGAACGGTGTTCCTATTAACACTTTTGACTTGGCGGATACAATTCACTTGCATTTCAGCAAAAGTCGAATAAAATTGCCATTGTATATGGATAAATATTAAAAGATGAACAGCAATATAGAATTATTGAAAGGAATTCGATGAAAGTGGAAACCGAAACAGGTCTGATTATCAATTTATCGATTAAAAGTGCATCCTTACCTGTATAGTTTTCAGTACGGCTCGCCGATTATCAGCTGTGCGTAAATCACTGGGAAAGTAAACGCGTATGGAGCTAATTTGGGTGATAAGTGTATTGGCTACGGGCACAACTTCCATGCAGCCACGTTCATTGGGTGGACAGGGTTCGGTTTCGCCAGTTTTGGCTGCGTCCTCGCTGACATGTAACAGTACATCTATAATAACGCATGCTTCCGTTTTCATGGGATTCCTGCGACTCTGATCCTGCTTCTTGAAATTCAAAACAATGCCCCAGTCGTACTCCTGCTTGCCAGCTGACACTTTGACCAGCCGTCCTGGCTGCAGGAATGGCACCAAATATTGTGGCTTGGTTATCCATTCGCGAAACTTTCTGCCATTTATATCAAGCATATCGCGTATATGATGATATGTTGATATGTTGTGCTCATCCTTAAAGGTTAGCTTCTCCAATTGCTGTGTCTTTAGCTTCACCTGATCATGGAGGCCAGGCAGAGCGGCCTGATTTTGAAACTGATAGAAACTACGCTCCAGCATATATTCTGGATTTATTTCCTCCACGCGGAGTAGATTCAACACCATATTGTAAGTCAGATGGAATGCTGAGTTTAGCATATCCGCTTTGCCCTGCACTATTTCACGACCCACTACTGGCGATACCTTCTCATCGATCATCAAAATGACAATACCCTTGTCATCCAGACCACGACGTCCGGCACGTCCAGCCATTTGAATATACTCGCCGGAGCTAATCCAGCGAAAGTCCTTGCCATCAAATTTACGTGGTGCCGTAAACAGCACCGTACGCGCTGGCATGTTTAAGCCCATGGCAAAGGTTTCCGTCGCAAAGAGCGCCTTGATGAGACCCTCACCAAACAGTATCTCAATGGTTTCCTTGAGTATGGGCAACAGTCCACCATGATGTATGCCAATGCCGCGTCGCAGCAATGGCAACACATTCTCCACCTGCGGCAGGCGACGATCCTCCTCCGACAGCACATCCATTGCATTATTAAAGACTTCATCCACCAGTTTCTTTTCATCCAATGTGTTAAAGTCCAGCTTGGCCATTTGCATGGCATACACTTCGCAGTCCTTCTTACTAAATGAAAAGATAATAACCGGCGCAAAATTACGCTCCATGATCATCTTCACAATCTTGAAGATGTGCGATTGACCTGCATTGACCCCTTTGACGCCACCTCTGCGACCCTTCTGGTCACCTTTGGCCGCGTCACCTGCAATTAATCAAACCAAAATACATCAAAATCATTATGAATACCATTCTTAAAATCATATTTATGCAATTATGAATTATGACATCATGACATCATTTTAAGCATTATTACATTTTAATAGGCATTCAAAAAAGTAATGTTAGTCAAAAATCACATTTTATTAGATTTAAAAAGGTAATAATGAAAATCACATTTCATTAGTTTGGAAAAGGTAATTATAATGTAACGGAAAAGCGGTATTTGTTTTATCAGGAACAACAAGTAATTACGAGACCCGCGGGAATTTCGGTATCATCCAAAAATCCCGAGCGTCCCGCAGTTTTTAAAATCTCTATATCTTATAATTGCCATAGATGCAATCGGATGAAACATACGTTGTATGGAAAAACTTTTTTATCTCTCCACTTATTGGAAATAAGCTCCCATTTTTTGATTTTCAGTATGTTTATGTCATGCTGACCAAATTTTGGATGACTTTATTTTATAGGTGCTATAGGAACAATCTGTTGAAACACGAGTTTTTGTTTATAGAGGTATCTCAATCAAACTCATTGGTACTCAATGTTATTAAGTGTCACACATGAGTACCAAGTTTAAGCAAAATCGATCGACTAAATCTTATAGCTGTCATAGGAACAATCGATCGAAAATTAAGTATTTATATGAAAAACTTTTTTGAAAGGGCACGCGTGTCTTCGGCGTTTCGATGATAACTTTTTTTTTTTCTTCTTAAAATGATATTTTCAAAAATAGCATTGCTTTATTAAATGACAAATGAATTAAAAACAATTAATTAAAAAAAATTAATGATCGGTTGGTTGAGCTTTAAAGCCAACTGAATCTCTAGAGATTTTCGTAAATTGTAATTGGCTATTTACTCACCCGCATTGGCCAGCACTGCCATGGCTGTGGAGAAGTTATCCTCCTTAAACTGACCCTTTTCGTCGACAATCAAATGGATGCCATCACCGCCAGCTGGAAATATATAATGCTGCAATGGCGTGGGTCTATAATCCGTATAGACAACATGGCAGGGCTGCTTGTGCAGATGACAGACCCATTCGGCAAACTGACGAGCATTTGGTATGGTTGCCGATAAGAAAACATAGCGCACATTGTCCGGCAACAGGATTAGTGTCTCTTCCCAAACGACACCGCGTTCCTTGTCGCGCATATAATGTATCTCATCGAATATAACCCAGCCCACTTCGCGCATTACCTAAAAAACAAATATTGTTAAACGTTTAAATGGATAATATGTTTAATTAGTATGCATTACCTCGCTGCCACGATAAAGCATATTACGCAGAATTTCGGTGGTCATAATCAGGCAGGAGGCGGAGGGATTGATGGTTACATCGCCCGTGACCAGACCAACATCTTGAAACTCATCGGTGAATTCGCGAAACTTTTGATTGGACAACGCCTTAATGGGCGTGGTATAAATCACACGCTGCTTGGCTAAAAGCGATTTGGCAATCGCATATTCCGCCACAACCGTTTTGCCCGCGGATGTGTGCGCAGAAACCAGAACACTCTGCGAGTTATCAATGCAGAGTATGGCCTGCTTTTGAAATGGATCCAATACAAATGGATATTCCTTGGGCGGCACACCCGTATATGGTTGCAATGGTTTATACTCCTGCTCCGGATGGGCAGCCACCTCATGTGTACAGGACTCGGGCGCCATCAGCTGATGTGTGATTATGCGCACGCGTAGTGCCTCCAATTCACTTTCATTCAACACATTGTTGACATCGTCCAGGTCTTTGTCATCTTCGACAATGTCTTCATCTTCATCTGCTTCGTCAGCAATGTCTATGGTTTCCTGATCCTGTTTAGGACGCTTTGTTGGCTCCTCATCTTTGTTAGTTGTTTGGTCCTCATTGGCATCTGCAGCTGCTTGACGTTTGTTAGCTTTCTTGGCATTTTTGTTGTCGCTTTCCTTGGTTTCCTGGACCTTTTTGTTGTCGCTTTCGTTAACGGTTGTGTTGTCGCCTTCTTTCGTTTCGTGGATCTTTTTGTTGTCGCTCTTCTTGGTTTCCTGGTCCTTTATGTTGTCGCTTTTCTTGGTTTCCTGGTCCTTCTTGTTGTCGATTTTCTTGGCTTCCTGCTCTTTTTTGCTGTCGCTTTTCTTGATTTCCTGGTCCTTTTTGTTGTCACTTTTCTTGGCTTCCTTTTTGTTGTCGCTATCCTTCGTATCCTTGACCGTTTTGATGTCGCTTTCTTGAATCTCCTTAACTGTTTTGATGTCGTCTTCCTTCACCGTTTTGCTGTCGTCTTTCTCTACCGTTTTGTTCTCGCCTTCCTTAACCTTTTCTTTGTCGCTTTCCTTGTTCGTTTTGCTGTCGTCTTTCTTAACCGTTTGCTGCTCTGACTCTAGCTCATCAGAGAGCTCTCCGTCCTCAAGCTCTGCCTCAGGCTCTGCTGCTTTCGTTTGCTTTGTGTGTATGGGTAGTGGTAAAGGTAGCTGTAGATACTCTGGTGGCACCTCATCGAAGCAATCAAATAGCTCATCAATGTCCATTTTTATCGTAGTGCCTGGTTTTTTTTAGTTGGCGTTAATTTAGGTTTACGTTTCTTTATGAAATGCTGCACGCCGCGTTTAACACATGGGAAATGCGGCTAGGGATGATTACAAAATTTACTTTTATCGATAGATTGCGTGTGCGATACCTTAAAGGGTCAAATAGACGATACAGACATCTGCGCAAATGCACACGATATGTTAGCGGTGGGACTTTTTTTTTGGTAATTCCTTACTTGACTGCCTTTACTCCAAAAAGAATTCAAAAATTCTGGTTTTGGTTTCAAAAAATGCGAAATCTGGTGGCGTAGGTCAACTTTTTTTGCAGAATTACCTAAGAATACTTTGTTTAAAGTTGTCAAATCACCATACAAACCGAGTCCTGTTATCGTTAACAGTGTTGTATATTTTAACAGAGTTGTGAGCTGTTGCGATTTGGCGCTGCTTTCGAAAAATTTGAACAGAAAATCGGTCAAACTATTTAGTTTTTTTTAAATTTTTGAAGAGTATAAAAAGTATGGCATCCATTTACGCATACACCTTTGTTATTTTGAAAAAGTTATATACATATTTATGTGTTTAGTTTAAGTAAACAATAGCGTTTGATTTTCATATACAATTGTTTATTTTGTACAAAAATTAAGTCTTCACATGCAGTTAAAAAAAGTACAGCCTTTGCCCAATTCCAATTCTATCTATAATATTGCGTTTGCTGCCAGTTGCTGCTTGTGCTGCCTGCCGCATTGCCTGTTTCATAGCCGCTGCTTGTCAACTGAGTATTGCTCACATTCAGATTGCTAGCTGCAACTCCGACACTAGACGCACCACCCGTCGTAGCTGTGCAACCGGCTGGCGTAACGTTTGAGCCAGTTTGGCCCGCGCTGCCGAAGGAGGCGAGTACGCTGCTGTAGTAGGAAGCATCGGCGACGGATTCGGAGAGATGTGTGCCTTTTTTGAGGGTCTGATGCAGTGACGCCTTGCCCTGATGACAGTCCTGGGCATTGGCGTTGTTAATGCGTGCCAGATTGGCAAGTGTAAGAGTTGAGTGCGTGTGAACAGCGGCACGATCGGCAGAGCCCGGTGGCGGTATGGAACCAATTGAGCCGCGTGGCGTTGAGCGTGCAACAGCAGCAGCGGAGTTGGCGACAACAGACGACTCGGAGAGCTGCAAGGAGCAAGGCATTAGACAGAGAGGGAGTGCATAAGTTAGGAGCCATAGCAACTACTCGCCTTGCGTTGCTTATGCAACTCCAAGCCGCTCAATTCCGTCAGCTTTGGCTCAACGCCCGTCGAGGTTGGTAACTGTGCCACATGCCTATGATTAATATGCGCCTGCAGATCACGCTGCGACAAATAGGTGCGTCGACAGCCAGTGCTGCCATAACGACTGCCACCATGCGTGCACATAAAAACTGTGCCCAAGCCCGATTGCTCCACGCGCAGCACCTTGTCGCTGCAACGTGGACAACACTTGATGGGCTCGGCACGTGCACATTTAAGGCAGAAAACATGCTTGCAGGGTATCATGCGGCCATAAACAAGTATGGGCTTATCACACTGATCACAGCAGTGTATCATGGGATTCAATACTTTCTCGCCAATGAGGCTGACTTTATGATTCCATTTCAGGCGCAACATTGGCTCGGGTGGTCCGCGTGACAATGTGGTAAACGTTGGCGCCTCCAGCTGTGATATGTCTGCTTCCATATCAACTGCAATAACACAATAAATTATTAAAAATAAATTATAAAAACAAACGGTAATTCTTTACTTGAGGTTCTCCATGCCAAAAATAGTTCATAATTCCGGTGGCGGGGTTTGCCTTTTTTGCATGAATATTTGATTAAAAACAGGACTCGATTTGTATTTGATTTGATAACTTTAAACAGTTTTCTTAAATATTTCTGCATTTATGGATCGTATTTGGCTTGGAGGCTGTCAAGTAAAGAATTACCCAAAAAACCTACTTGTTGGCGCCATTTGTTTCTGTGGCGGCGGCGGCGTCATATCCTGTATGGGTGTTGCTGGCTGTTCGCTTGTTATTGTTGTCAGTTCGTCCTTGTCTAGTTCCTGCATCACTGCATCCTCTGCATGCTCCATGCTGCTTAAATTATCCTCCAAAACAACGTTGTTTGTTGCCACGGCTAAAATGACGTCGACGCCGACGCCAACGCCAGCGGCACTTTCATATGTTTCCACCGGAATGCCATCAACTTTTTTGCCCCGACCACGGCCGCGACCGCGTCCTCGGCCACGTGCCCTGCTGCCACGGCCACGTCCACGGCCGCGTTTTACTTCCTCAGTTTCCATTTTCTTTTTCTTCGTTTTGTTTTACTAATGAATGCAATTTTCTGCGTACAACTTTTTTTTTTTGTATGTCTGCCGCTGTTGCTGTTCGATTGCTGTTTAATGTTGCTGCATTGACAACACTTATCGATTCGATAACACTTTTGATATTAGTAAGTAATCGATAGATTAACATCGTATCCATCGATTTAAAATATATAATATTATAAATAAAATATATAAAAAGAGTGAAATATTTCATATTGATTTGCTTAAGATTCATAAAAGTCATATCAATCAAATCAGATTAAGGAATCCCTTTACTATTTCAAAAAGGATTCCATAAACCGATTTTATTTTGATTTGAGGTAAAGTGTTGGTAAACATACCAAATTAGCTGTTATTCATTTTAGAGAGTGCGCTTACATTTTAGAAAATCATTTATTCATTTTGGTCATTTGTTAGTTTGATTAAAATTTATTGCTATGAAAACAAGGTGTCAAATGTTTTTAAGCCACATAAATGTTCGCAAATCTAACAAATGTATGTACAACATGCACGTGCACAACATGTGTTAGAAATAGAGTTGGGCAATGAAGTGTCTTTTGCGGATAAAGTTCAGGTGTTCCTTTTCCGATAAAAGAACAAATTTTTCTAGTAGTTCCTTTCCGGTTAACGGATCATTCTTTTCCAGATAAAGAAACGAATCTTTCCCTTAGCTTCTTTCTGAATCGTTTCGTTTGTTCCTTTGTGGATATACGCAAGTCGATCATTCAGATGCGATTGCGGATTGGGGCAAAATTTAAAATTGTTGAAACTTTTGATAATTTGAAGCATAAATGTTCAAAGAATTTAAATATACGCAAGACAGGAACTAGTTGATGAGCTGAATGCACGAAAAAGAAAAGGTACAAACCGATTAATACAAAGAACCGGTTATTCGAACTAGTTCAGATCAGATCGATCCAGCTCTAAAGTATGTGCTAGAAAGAATTAATATTAACAGCTGAGAACGAGATAAAATTACATTGATTTTGGTCGTTCCTGCAACTGATTTTGATTTGCTGAAATTTAGCAAAAATCAAAACTTAAGCAGTTTCAGGAATCCATTTTTAATATTTTGTTTGTTTTTTCATTTAAATAACACGATTTTTAACGGAAAGCCCTTAATGCAAAGCATTGTTGTTTTACAGCACTGGCTGGCCCCACGCGATTCACATAATGCCAAAAACGAAAAGCATCGGCAAATATCGGTAAAATAGCGTTTACACATCACCAAGTATCGCAACACTGGCATCTAATTTGCGCGTTAGAGAATGCCAAATCCTTGGTAAAAAATGCTGCTAACAAGCCAAACGCGTCGAAATAATTAGCAACAAAACGTGAGCATAACAATTAAGTCACAAAAAAGCAACTTAATAAGTTTGTTGCTTGTTGAAGATGACCATTTGTGCGTTTTCTTTTGTGTGTTCGTTCGTAGTCTGCTCGCACGGTGCGCTTCATTGACTTTTCAAGCGAGTGTAAAGCGTATAACAAAAAAAAAGAAGAGAAAAATAAGCAAAACGGAACGAAACTATTTTCGGTTTTGGCAAACACAACAATTGGTTAAATTAACTTTGCTTTCAATTTAAATGCAAACTCGTAAGATTTTGCAAAAAGCGCTAAAAGGAAACAAACAAAAGCGCAACGCAAAACGGAAAGCAGAAAACAGGCGCCGCTGTCGCAGCCGACGCTGACGCTGACGCAGCTCCATATGGTCTGCAAGTGCAGGAGTATGTTAATATGTGTATGTGTTTGTGATTTATGTGCGTGTGTCTGTTTTCATTGCAGCCAAAGTCGAATAAACAATAATTAAAGCAACAATAATAACAATAACAACAATAAAATGAATCCAGCCGAGTTACGCATGATGTGGATGAGCAGCCAATACAACTCTGAACGCATTTCATTGGAGGATGCGGCAACCCTGCTTGGACACTCAACTGTTGGCCTATCGGTTATGGAGGACATTACCCATCATCATCAGCCAACTTTGGTAAGTTCTAACTATATATCTATAACTGACACTTTTTAAACATACATATATGTATATATAAGTACATACTTCAATATCGTTCCCGCATTTCCCCCCATTCTTGCCAATCTCATGACTAAAAACAAACCCAAATTCTGTCGGCTTATATTTACATGGGCAGTGGCGTAGTTAGCTTTTTGTAAGGGGGGGATATACAAATGTTAATATAAATATATTTGTTTAATTAACATACCAGCGCATATGGACTTGTTTATTCATAAACTCAATGGGGTGGTTTGATCCCCATAATGTCCCTCTTATCTACGCCACTGTACATGGCAATTGGCCATTTAAGTACACATATGTTTTGTTCATTTTTTTAAAGCCTGTTTTTTGCTACTTTTATGACATACAGTTCTGGTTTTTAGGCTCCTCTGAACCAATTTTGTTTTCCCTTAGAACTAATCAGTTGTGTTTCGATTTTCACATTTGATAAGATCTTGCGAAAGTAATTTCTCATTAGGTGATTTCACTTCTGACTAGATTTTTCGGATTGATTCCACATGTGACAAGATTTTTCGGATTGATTTCACTTTTGAGAAGATTTTTCGAAATGATTTCACTTGTGGTAAGATTTGTGGGATTGATTTCACTTCGCTTTGAATTCAATTCACTTAATACAGAAATACCATTTGAGCGAAATGCAATTCCGTAAAATCTTGACGAAAGTCGAAACTGGAAAAGGGTTGAAAGCAAAGCTGTCTTCGCCAATAAGATAATGCAAAAATTCAGAATGATGAAGTTTGGTAACTATCTTAAAAAATAAAATTTTTGAACGATATTTTCTATGACAGCTATATGTTATAGTAGTTCGAAATGCCAATCCGAAAATATGTACTAGCAACAGTAAAATTTACACTTTGACTGGATTTAGACAATGAAACGACAAGTATTTGCATCGTTAAGTTCTAAAATCGAAGACTAATCTTAGACTAATAAGACGCGTATTCAGACGATGCAAGTTGAAATTGCGTCCAAGTAGCGCTTATCCAATTTTCTTAAAATTATTTGTCATATTTTGTTTGTGAATCATATATGTATTATACAATAACACCCTTTATATTTATATATAATATGTATTAGAGCTGGCAAAAAACATCGATATTATCGATAGAAAACTTCGACAATTATTCTAATAAATAACTAAATATAATTTCATATTTGCCTATTTAACAATTCGTTTGTCTTTTAAAAACTGCACAATAACAATATAAAAAGCTAAGCAAATCCTAAACTTATTTAAATATATACGTTAATAGTATTAACTTAATACACAACTTTAATAAAAAGACAATACAATTTTCTGATATTTACAAAATATTTATCAAATCGAAATCGATCGAAATTGAGATCCAAAAACGGGATCCGAAATATGATTAGGTTTGATTCTCTAATTAAAACTGATTTGCTTCAATAAATTTGCTTTGGCATAATATTTTTTCGTACAAATTTATACAAATGGCACTATCGATATATCGAAGAAAACTATCGATATAATCGATAGTGAAGAGAATACAACGCTTTCGATTTAACCGATGTTGTAAAGAATTGAAAACGATCGATATAATCGATAGTGAAGAGAATTAAAAACTATTGATATAATTGATGCTGACATCGATAGTGAAGAAAATTAAAAACTATCGATAGTATCGATGTTGTACTGAATTGAAAAATATCGATATAGTCGATGTTGACATTGATAGTGAACTATCGACATATAGAAGAAAACAACGATAGTGAAAAGAATTGAAAATCGATCGATAACATCGATATTTTGCCAGCTCTAGCATTTATATCTCATGTGTTTCTGCTTTATTTGAGAATTGGAATTTGTTTACTTATTTTCTTCTACTTTCTTTTCTATGATTTATGTATTGTAACCGTATCCATTCAACTGTCAACTGTACTGTGTTCAACTGCCAATTAAAAAACAACAACAATCAACAACAACAACCAATCAACAACAACAACACAAACTGCACACCAAAAACAACAACAAAATCGACACACATCATAATCGAACACCTTCAAATCTCAATCAACTCTCCACAAATAACGAATCGAAAAGGATATGAATCCGATGATGAGCATTGTTGGGGGTGATTTCTCGGGACAGGCTGCAGCGGCAGCAGCCGCATTGGGAGTGCAGCCAGGTACATTGATAGCGACGAATACAAACAATCTATATGGATTTGCGCATATGGGTGGACTGCAGCAGCAGCTGTTGCAACAAAGCGCTGCGGCAGCCGTCTTTCAAAACTATGCTGAAGTGATGGATGGCGATGATGTTGGTGGCAACAATGCTGGTGGCAACATTGCACTAATGGGCACCACAACGGGTGGCGTTGGAGTCGTTGATGATGTTGATGATCCATCGCAACAGGTTTATGGCCAATTGGATGATGGCTATGATGATGGCGGTGCAAGCGTTGGCATGTCTGATTTGGAGCCCAAACAGGAGATAATCAACATTGATGATTTTGTTATGATGAATGAGGATAATAATTCATATGATGGCACCGATTTTATGACCTCCTCGGATAAGGATATATCGCAATCATCGTCATCCTGTATGACCAACATGAACAATCATGATCTACTTGTACCGCTCGGCGATGGCCTTTTACATCACAAATTATTGGGCACAACTCATGCGATGATCAATGCAAGCACATCCTTATCGGGTATCAGCATGTCGAACAATTCGTTTAACACGTTGCTTGTTACAAGCGAGCAGGATGCAGTCGATGCAGTCGATCCAAAGGGCATACGTCCCTATAGCGTTGCCAAGGCATCCAGCAGCTCCAATTCCCATTCCACCACATCCACAATCCGTGCGCAACGCAAGACACGTAAAATAGAGCCAGTTAACAGGCCAGGACTTGTGCTTAAAACACCGATTGCCTACAAGGGCAACATTGATCCATCGGTCATACCGATACAGAAAGATGGCATGGGTATGTTTTACTTTAACTTAATAAAAACCTTACTTTACTTTTTACTTTGAACTTTAATTTAGTTGATTTCGTGTCTTATCAGTTTCTTAACAAACAAATTTTGTACATAATTTATTAAATGGCTTTGTTAAAGTAAGGGTTTGGGTTTGTATGGCAAAGTTTTTCCTAGTGTCAATTACTTTCGTAATTACATTTGTAATTACATTTGATCAATAGCCGGCATCAATGTAATTGTAATTATTCATTTTTTTGGCATTTCAAAATACTCAGTTAAATGGGATTCGAGTAATTTGTAATTATAATTACATTTGGCCAATAAATGGCATCAATGTAATTGTTATAATGCATTTTTTTGATATTTCGAAATACTCAAGTAATGGCATTCGAGTAATTTGTAATTATGTATGTCAGAGTTCATGCTTAGAGTTAATTACTTTCGTAATTACATTTGTAATTACATTTGATCAATTTAGTTGTAATTATGCATTTTTTTTTCTGGTATCTTAAAATACTCAAGTAATGGCATTCGACTAATTTGTAATTGAGAAATGTTTGTTAACTAATAACAAATGTTTAATATTCACTTGAGTAATTCAATTTTGCATTAGTAATTAAAATTAACTTACCAATATTAACATAATTGTAATTGGGAATTGTTTGTTGCATAATAATGTATCAATAATATTTACAATTATGTAAGAAATTTAATTTAAATAACTAATTATTGAAAATAAAAGTCATTTTAATTGTTTGCAATTAGGCAATGTTGCTTACGTAATAACAAATTTATAATCAGGCCTGTTACGGTTTCCACCTTCGTTCACATTTTGCGGAATTTAAGTTTTCTAAAGCGTTGAACATTTTCTTATTGTTTTTTATCTTGTGAATTGAAACATATCTTAATGATAATTTAATTCCATCCTTCTTCAAATGAAAGTTAATTCAATTCGCGAAATCTTAGCAAAGTTGGAAATGTGAACATTTAAGAGAAAATCACTTTAACTTACAGAAATTGGTAACCGGAACAGGCCTGAATATTCACAATTACATAAGTAATTAAAATTAAAATTGACAATTACTTGTTTGTTACTTAATAACAAATGTATGGTATGTACTCAAGTAATTAAAATTAGCAATTACTTCTGTAATTTAAGATTAAGTTACTAATCATTTTACAATTGTAATTGAGAATTGTTTGTTGCATTGTTCTGGTTTCCACTTTCGGTTGAATATTACGAACGTGAATTTTCCCATTTTCACTTATAACAACACTTTGCGGATTGAATTCACTTGCATTTCCATCAAGAAATTGAGAAAGAATTCAATTTACTAGATGAACAACAATAAGACTGTTTTGCACATTGAAAGCACTTTCAATTCCGCAAAATGTAGTCGAAAGCGAAAACCGGAAACGGCCTGTTAATAACAAATGTATAAAATGCAAAAAAAAAACGAATTGTAAAAGAGAATTTGTTAGTTAAATAAATTACTTAAGTAATCAAATTAAAATTAACAATAAATGTAACTGAGCGAAAAGTGAATTTAATGATAAATGTAACTGAGAGAAAAGTGAATTTAACGATAAATGTAACGTGAGAATGTGTTTGTTGTTAAACAGCAATTGATATTAAATCATAAACTAAAACTTGATCACATTTTGTGTACTTGGCAGCTGTTTGTGAGCGTTGTGGTGCCATCGGTGTAAAGCACACGTTCTACACAAAGTCGAGACGATTCTGTAGCATGGCTTGTGCGCGTGGAGAGCTTTATTCGCTGGTACTCAATAGCAAAATGGAGGCGCCACCGCATACGGCAAGCAATTCGCCAGCACCTGCACTTGAACTGACTGAGGCACAAGTCGGCTTGGAGGCAGCTGGACAGGATCAACAAGCGCAGGATCAACAGCAGCCGCAACAGCAGCAGACGCAGTCGCAGTCAGACATTGAGCTGACGCTTCATGCGGCACATATCAAAAATGCCAATTATCGATTTCGCATAACGGATCAATCAAAGATCACACAGCTGAATGGTTATGGTGAGCCCATGTCTTTGGGCGGCGATGCTGCCGCCAATAATGTCAGCATGTCAACCGATGAAACTATTGCAGCTTTAAATGGTGGCGATATCGGCGATGCAGACGGACCGCCCGCTGAAGCCAGCGGCAGTGATGGCAACACATTTGGCAGCTGTTCAGCAGGGACGACGCCGAAGGCGCTGCGCATGTTTCGTGATGTCTTCCCCCAGGATGATCTGCCCCAAATACCCAAATTTGAGCGACTACCGGCACCGTGTCCCCAAATGGAAAAGATACTTAGCATTAGGCGACGCATGTACGATCCATTGCATTCGTTTGAATGGAATCAGCGGCTGGGTAAATTGAATTTTAATGCGGCACCCGTTACCTGCTTTCCCCATGCACCTGGCTATGAGGTGTGGGACAATCTGGGCGTGGGCATGAAGGTTGAGGTGGAGAACACCGATTGCGATAACATTGAGATCATATTGCCGGGTCAAACGCCAACATCGTTCTGGGTGGCCACCATACTGGAGATCAAGGGCTATAAGGTAGGCTTGTAAAGCAAAACTAATCTAAAACTAATGGCTGCTTTTTAACTTACTATGTTTATCGATCGCTATGAAATCGCTGCTCCATAAGTTGCTGCGTTGGTCGATCATCGATATTCGTTGCAAAATATTGCATTGATCTTTTCAACACATCGGTTAATCGATTGATACGATTAACAGAAATAACATTGATGAATCGGTTATTTGATTATGCTACAACATTGCACAACAAATTCCATAACTAATCGTGGTTGAGTGTTTTATTATGTTTTCGAAACATCAAAAAATAGATTTTCTCTATACGATTAATCGAAATACCATCGATTATTTGATTTTTATTACAAAAAATCGTTGAGTCGTGAAGCGGTTTATTCTATAAGAGTAAACGTAATATCATCGGTTAATTGATTTATTATATACGATTAAGAAAAAATCGGATTATCGATTTTGGACTGAAATCGCTAAAATCATCGATATTCTTGACAAAACATTGCATTGATGTTTTGATCATGTTTTCGATACAAAGATGAATCGATTTATTGTTTACAATTTCGTTTATGCAATAATTATTTACATACCTACTAAAAGGCATTGATGAGCTACGAGGGCTTCGACACGGACACCCATGACTTTTGGGTGAATCTCTGCAATGCCGAAGTGCATTCGGTTGGCTGGTGTGCAACGCGTGGCAAGCCATTGATACCACCGCGCAGCATTGAGCATAAATACAAGGATTGGAAGGATTTTCTGGTCGAACGCTTGTCCGGCGCACGCACATTGCCCTCAAATTTCTATAACAAGATCAACGATAGTTTGCAATCGCGCTTTCGTCTTGGTCTGAATCTCGAGTGCGTCGACAAGGATCGCATCTCGCAGGTGCGTCTGGCCACAGTTACTAAAATTGTGGGTAAACGTCTCTTTCTGCGCTATTTTGACTCGGACGACGGCTTTTGGTGTCATGAGGACTCACCCATCATACATCCCGTTGGTTGGGCAACGACAGTTGGACACAATCTTGCCGCACCGCAGGACTATCTGGAGCGCATGTTGGGTAAATTCTGAAAACATATAATCTGCAGTCGCACTCTTCTAATTCGTATTTTTACACTCTTTCCAGCGGGTCGGGAAGCTATGATTGAGGTACACGAAGACGATGCTACCATTGAGCTTTTCAAGATGAACTTCACATTTGATGAATACTTTTTGGATGGCAAAACCAATAGCTTTGTCGAAGGCATGAAGATTGAGGCCGTCGATCCGCTCAATCTATCCTCTATTTGTCCCGCCTCCGTGATGGCGGTGCTCAAGTTTGGCTACATGATGATACGCATCGATTCGTATCAGCCGGATGCCTCAGGGTCAGATTGGTGAGCCCCCAGCCACGCGATCATGCCGCAGGCAATCGAAAAAACGAATACAAATGTGCATTTGTGTGTGTGTTTTTTGCAGGTTCTGCTATCATGAGAAGTCGCCCTGCATCTTTCCAGCTGGCTTCTGTGATGCCAATACTATACAGGTGACGCCACCTAATGGCTACGAAGCGAGCACGTTCACCTGGGAGGGCTACTTGCGCGATACGGGCGCTGTGGCAGCTAGTCAGCATTTCTTTCATCGCAATTTGCCCGATCATGGCTTTGAAGCAGGCATGAGCCTCGAATGCGCTGATCTCATGGATCCGCGTCTCGTATGTGTGGCTACTGTGGCGCGTGTCGTTGGTCGGCTGCTCAAGGTGCATTTTGATGGTTGGACGGATGAATATGATCAATGGCTAGACTGTGAATCGGCGGACATATATCCTGTTGGCTGGTGCGTGCTTGTTGGACACAAACTGGAGGGTCCACCGCGCGCTTCCAATCCGCAGCAAATCAAACCGACGCCCAAACCCAAGGTACAAAGAAAACGCAAAACTAAAAAGGGACCCAATGTTGCAAATGCTGCAGGAAGTAGCAAACAGTTGCAGCAAGACAATACGCAGACAGGTAAGGTTTCTTTTGAGTTATTTTCTTTTATAAAATTGAATTGAATTTTGTTTAAACCCAAGAAATAGTTAAACCGCGCACGATTGCATTGAAGACGACGCCGCATTTGCCGAAGCTGAGCATTAAACTCGAGCTGAAGCCGGAGCATCACAATGCTGCCTTCTATGAGAACATGCAGCCCGATGAGGAGGAGGAAGAGGATGGCGTCATTGAGGAAGATGCTGCCGATGCCGATCCAGATGTCGATGGCAGTAACAGTCACATCTCCGAACAATCTACCAACCAATCAGAGCACTTTGGCGCCATGTCTGTCACAGCTGGAGGATCTGCTGCTGCTGCTACTGCTGCCGATGCTGTTGCCAGCACGGCTATGTCAGCAGCAGCAGCAGCTGCCGCCGGAGGGGTCAATTCCAACAAAACAATGGTAAAGAAATCTTCTACTACTAAATCACCTGCACCACCAACTGTGGGTCGCAAAGCCACTAGCTACATTGCGGTGAGTACTTGTGGGATAATAGTGCGTATAGCGTATAGCTTGTAGAATCAATAATCAATCAAATCAACCAAACGCCCGCCCGCCTGCTAGTCCGCCTGCCCGCCCGCCTGCCGCCTATCCGCTCGTTGGCTGCTTTCAGCTAAAAACACATTTGTATATTAATCATTCAAAAAAACAAAATAATCAAAAAATATCAGCAAAACTTTATTGCAATTTGTACATAACTTATGTTTACGCACTGTTATTTTGGTACTTGCAACAGTTTCAGTCAGGGACCGTAAATAATTTATTATTTGTATGAAAAACAAAATGGATTTGGATTATAAATGCTTGACTTAATGCTTCTATTTTTAGTTAATTCTTATTAATTATGCAAAAGAGTTATTTTCTGTGTTTTAAGTAAAGCTTTGGCAATGATTAGAGAAAGAACGGCTAACTTTTGACTTATCAGTTTTCAAATAAAAACTACTTTCGACAATTTTTGCTTTTGCTAAGATTATGTGTATTGACTTAATTTTCATTTCATTTGATCAAGGATTGAAGTAACTTGTTAGTGAAATAGTATTCAATTTACCAGATAATTTTGAACCTTGAAGGAAATTTCAATTCCGCAAAATGTTGCTGAAAGTGAAAACCCGGAATCGACATGAAAATGCCCTTAAAAGAACACAATTTTTATACGTTTATTCCTATGGCAGATATTAACATATAGTTTTCCGATTATGTCGACATGTGTTCAACATATGTAAAGCATATTTAAACTGACAATTTATTTAGCTAAATTTCAAAGCTGTAATTGCTAGTCTAATTTTGCCTTAAATTAAATTTTTGTAATTTTAGCTTACACTTCGTTAGATAAATTAATAGAAATAAACCTATTTTTTCAAAGTTTAATATAAAACTCCGAAAATAACTGATATTGTATAAAAAATGTGAAAAAAAAAACGAAAACAATTATATTTCATCCAACAATAAGAAGAAAAAACACAAAATTTAATTTATAATCGATAACATGCAATTTTGTAGATATGTATAAATGCAGGCCTGTTTCAGTTTCTACCTTCGTTAAGATATTGCGAAAGTTAATTTCGCTTAAATGTTCACATTTTCACTTTTGCTAAGATTTAGCGGATTAAATTCACATTCATTTGATCAAGCATTGAATTAACTTTGACATTGAGACAAAATTCAATTCACAAAAGAAAATTGTGAACTTTTAAGAACATTTACGAAAATGAAAACCGAAACAGGCATAATAAACTTTACGGTCCCTGGTTTCATCAATACACTCCACACTCACCACGCTCACCCAGCTCAACGCCCAGCCACACCCTCTAAACTAAACAGAAAAACTTTACTATATGTGATTTGCTTTTTATACATTTGAAACACAGAACTCGGCAGTTACGAACAGCAAGTACATTCCACGACTAGCTGAAATAGATGCAAGTGATGCGCACCTGGAGCTGAATCCGGATAGCTGGAATGTGTACGATGTGTCGCAGTTTCTGCGGGTTAACGACTGTACCGCACACTGTGACACCTTTAGCCGTAACAAGATCGATGGGAAGCGACTAATGCAGCTAACTAAGGATGATATAATGCCATTGCTGGGCATGAAGGTGGGACCTGCGCTTAAAATCTCAGATCTTATTGCGCAACTCAAGTGCAAGATAAATCCCAGCAAGGGCAGACAACTAAAGACGAAGTCACCATTTTTATAGTGCGTGGGGTGCTCTGGAGGACATCATCCGAAGGCCCATAACAAATGAACTCAAGTTTAAGTAAAGTTTAGCAAAGCCAAGTGTAGTTTGTATTTCATTTTTATGAAACGAAATGTTATCACCGATAAATGCACGCATATACACGTGCATATGATACTATTATGACATATACACTCTATATATATATAGAATACATATTAGAATTTTGTTAGCACTTGAAATCGAAACACATACGTTGCCTATAATGGATTCAATATCCAATTAATATACTATAACTAACTCCAGTCTCACAGCGCAGTTTTTTTTTAATCGATATATAATATAAACATAAGTAAATATATATATATATATAAACGTTTCGCCGTAGCAGTCTTTGGTGTATGCTCATGTTATCAGTCAGAGTTTCTATATAGTGCAGTGAATTGGGATCAGAGTTTCTATATAGTGCAGTTAATAGGGGGTCAGAGTTTCTATATAGTGAAGTGAATAGGGGGTCAGAGTTTCTATATAGTACCGTGAATTGGTTTAATACATTTTCTATCATACATGCATATTTTTTTTATCTAGTAACAAATCGAAAATTATACAACAATTATACATAATTATACAACATTTATATATACTATAATAAATAAGATACTTATGGAATTATACAATATATATTGGATAGGTTTGCTAAGTGTACATAGAACTAGTGTTCTGCATTAGCATTTTTACACGAATTAAACAGAGAAATAACCCTGAAACTTCGGGCAGCATCTCTCAAGAGCAAACGCATCCAGTTTAGGCCAAGCAGCCGCTCCTAGTCCGTAAGCCAACCATGCCCAAACAGATTGTATTTTTATTGTGAATCCCGCATATTGCATGAGCTGAGTACGTTCTACTTTAAATGAGTATTTCTGAAGCATATTTAAATAAGATTGTAATAAAATAAATATATATATATATATATCTAGAAATGCTTAAGATAAAATATAATGTCAAAAAAAAAACACCCAATAAAAACGAATTCAAAATTGCAAGTATGGAAAGTGCCTTGTTTGATTTATGTTGAGAATCGATTGGAAAAAAAATTAGTTTGTAAATTTAAAACTCAGAAATTATGTTTATTTTTTCAGTTTTTACTTATTAAGTGTGTTGAGAACCTGTTGAACTTATTCAAAAATTATTATCGTCTTGTTCGATTTAAAAAATTGGGGAATGAGAAGTATTCAAACTTATCTTTAAAAGAGAATAACGATTGCTATTCGAAATGAAGAGTTATCGAAAATGGGGACAGGTTTGAACATGTTTAATATATGAAATTATTGACATTCTGTCATTTAATTGAACCTAATCTTTTCGCCAACGATTCTCTACGATTCCTAAACTCCAATTTCGTCAAGATCAAACCCAATATGCTAGAGATTCAATATACGGTTTCTTCCAGTGCATACCCTCTGTGAATTGAATCGGAAAGCTGGTGTAAGTTATCTATCTCCGAGCATGGAGTTTGGTTTCAACTTCGAAACTTGTTTCTTGTCAATTAATTTCAGTTTATTACTCCCTGTACCCGGTAAAAAAGGAAAATGAAATCAGAATTTATAACTTTGGTTGAGTTATTTTGAAAAACAATCGCCAATAGTTGGCTTCTCGGCTGGAACTTCTCTAATCTGCAAGTTCATTTTATGTAATGTACATGGTTGGATCTCGCAGTTTCTCTAAAATTCAATTTCTATACGGAAACGGATCGTATTACAATAAAAGTTGCAAATTTTAAATTTTTTGAATAACCAAAATCATAAATTTTAAGTTTCAGTATGTTTTTCTCGGAATAACAGAAATCGTAGAGCTAACACACACAAAAAATTGGTATAAAAATAAGTTGTATGAAAAACTTATTTTGGTTTTTTAAGATATTTTTAAGTAAACTAAACCCGAAATGAATCAAAATCGGATAACTATAGATAATAGCCACGGTTCCTACTATAAGAAAACTTTAAAACTTCCCTATATCGAAATAAGATGGCAGTGAACCAAATATGATTTATAAAAATATAGATATGATTCGAAAGTTAACCCAAGAATAAAATGCTTTCGAACTTTGAATAAATTGGTTTATTTTTTGGATATTAATACATTTTATATTGTTATATTACAATTAGTTTTGTTTTTTTTTAAAGGCTAATTTACACTTAGGTTTGGTGGCTATTTATATATTTGATAATTATGCTAAATTGTTGATTAAACATTTTGAACGCGCACACAACAATGACAAACTTGTAGGCAAGTTAATGTGCTACCTAGGTGTGAGTGTGTGTGTATATATGTATGTGTGCTCGTGTGTGTGTGTGTGTGTTCCGTATGGGTATATCTATGTATATAGCTGCCATAACCAATAGATAGGAAATAAGGAAAACATATGATTATCTTATATAAGTAGTATATATATGTATGTACTACATAGATGCTTATATACAATTGTTTTGTCCAGCTCTTATGTGCTAAATGTTTTTTTTTTTATTTTTTTTTTTTTTTTATATAAATTTTAATAATTAATATATATATTAATGCTTAGCCTAGTACTCGAAATTTGAGGCAACCTGCGCAAAAAGGACATGCTATAAAGCTAGCCTGCAATATAATTTTCATAATTTCCATCTTGGTTTTGAAAAGGCCTCAATAACAACTTAATATGTTAAATAAAATACTAACATTTTACATACATACAATCAAGCCTGTTCTGGTTTTCACTTTCGTCAAAATTGTGCGCAAATGAATTTCGCTTCAATTTTACGAATGAATCATATCTGAACTTAATGTGTAGTCAAGTGAATTCAAAACGCAAAAACTTGTGCTTAAGTGAAAATAGAAACATTAAAGCAAAATCTTTACGAATGTGAAATCCAGAAATCCAGTTATGTATGTAAAAGAATAAATACAAACTAGAATTTTGTGCAAAAAAATATCAAAAATAAGAAAGTAGGCTTAAACCAACTCTACAAGGATATATATATATATATATATATATACTATATTTTTAGTTGGGCTGATGTGCTCGAGGGATTGTGTTTGTTTTGTTGTTGTTGTTTCTGTATAAAGAAAGCCTCGATAACGGTTTGTGTTGAGCTTCTCTAGACATTTTTATAGTGTGCATGCTCTTGAGTTCAATTGAACGTATATAAAATAAATATTAAAATTACTAATTAACAGCATTTCTAAACAGTTGTTGCCGTTGCTGTGGAAGCCGTTGTTGAAGTAATGCTGGGACGCCGCTTCTTCAACGGTGGCGTCTCTGTTATAATCGCTGGTGTTGCAGCTGTTTCTGGTGAGCTGCGTCGTTTATTATTGCTGGGACTGCTGCCGCAGGTTATTGCATCCAAGGCGCTGCCATTGGCGATATCTGTAACAATATGCGCTTCTAAAGCAGGCGGCAGCAGCGGCGAGAGCGGCACTGCATCCAAATCGCAGACTTCCTCATCGCTGACTGCCACATTGCCAAAGAGATCAGCTGTGCTGCCACGCGCATTGGCCACTTCTTCCTCATCTTCTTCATCATCGCTCAAATCACTGCTCCAAAAGACCTGGGCGCCCGGAAACACATACGAGCTATTCTTGCTGTGTGCGTAGTAGCTGCCTGGCAGCAGCCGCTCGGCGGTTGTCTGCCGCTTGCGCTGCTGCGGCGGCGTCGGCGTTAAACTGGGCGCCGCTGTCTTTGTTGCAAGATCCACTACATTCGTTGTAAGGCTGGTGTTGAGTTCGCTGGAGAACTCGCAGTGCTCGATGCCACTGTCCTTGGAGGAATCAACAGACAAATGCCGATAGCTGGCGCTGCTTGCCTCTGTTGGTGGCGCCCCAAGACGATCACAGCTCAATGCGGTCTCGTTGAGTTCGACGAGTATGTCGCTTTTAATGCGCTCAATCGCGGCACGTTCAACAGCATTATTGCTAGTCTGCTGTTGTTGTGGTTGTTGCTGCGACTGCTGCGGGTTGAGATTGTTGCGCTTGCATTCCACCGCTGTAAATGTGGAAGATTCAAAGCCACTGTCGGAACATGTGCCTGCCGAGGAGCCGAGCAAGTAATCAGCTGAGCCATTGGACTTTAATGATTGCGTGTCCGTATCCAGCTGTAATTGTTGCTCGCTTTCTGAGCTGCAGTGCCGATGATGATGATGATGCAGATGGTGATGATAATGCTCAATTGGCGGTTGCAGCTCTTTCGCCTCACTTAGCACAGCATCTTCGCAGCACAGCTGCTTCCAATCAGCATCATCGTTTTCTGTGCCCGAGTTTGAAAGTCGATGACATATTTGATTTATAATCACATCCGAGTCACCCAAAAGATCAACATCAAATTTGAGATGATGCAGCTGCTCACGATTGATCAGTATTTGCGGTACCGAGGCGGGTATGCTGCTGGGAATGTGTGCAACTGGGCGTACCTTTAGCGAGGATCCAATCACAATCAGCAAATCGCATTTGTCCTTGTCCGTCGCCATGACCGTGTGATACTCATCGGGTAAACCTGGAATTGATAATGTATTTATGATGATATATATGATGTATACATTCAATTTGTTGTGGATTGTGGTTAAAATAGTTTTAAGCTTAAATTTTTTAGATTTCATCTCATCTGACTATCAACTAAAGATGCGAAAGACAAAGAAAATTTGATTTCGTCAAGAATCAAAGCTTTGTTGTTTGGATTCCCCCTATTCCGATGATTGGAGAGCCGTTGCTCCAAAGTTCACCCGATCTTTTTTTTTCGGAAAATCGGTGTGCAGTTTTTATTGAATTTTCATAAAGATCTATGAATTGTAATTTGAAGCAAATCGCACAAAAACTCAACTTTCGCTCTTTTTACCACCCACTTTCCACCCAGTAGAACAAATTTTGCGGAAAATTGGTATGCAGTCAATTTTGAATTTTCACACAGATTTCTGAAAATGAATTTGAGTCCGATCGGCTGAGAAACATATAAGTTGCATACAACAATTTCCCGACCATTTTCCAACTCTTCAGGCGGATTTTACAAAAAGTCACAAAATCAACAACACACGTCATTAGTAGACATAAAAGGTTTGAAAACAGGAGGATATAGTACAAGATAGGCAATAAGTTCTTGAAACAAATGTTTATGTAAAAGATTTGAAGATAGGGGATATAGTAAAAGATAAGTCCTCAAAACGAATGTTTATGTGAAAGGTTTGAGGATAGAAGTATATAAAAAAACAACAAAAAATCAAATTGAATGTTTAAATAAAAAGTTTCTAAATATATGGAATGCTTACCTTCGCCAAAGAAGACAATGTCGGGCTTCATGATGCCATTCTCTACAAGCTGCTTGAGCTGCTCCTCAGTAACGGCAACGGAGGCATCAACGCTATGCTCAACATTGGGCTGACATTGGGGGCAGACGGGTATGCGCTGGGCAAAGATGTCCGCGCGTAAAGCGTCCGCATTGCATTTGTATTGACATTTGGTGCATGAGGCTGTCGAGAAGGAGCCATGGCATTCAATCACACGCGAGATGCCTGCCACACGCTCCAATGTGTCAATATTTTGTGTATAGTTGCGCAAGAGTTTACCCTTCGTTTCCAGCATCTTGATGAAACGATGGCAGGGCGATGGCTGGAATTCACCCGGATAGATTTCGCGTGCAAATTTAAAGAATGGTCGTGGATCACGCTTGAAGTAGTTAATATCGAACATGGCCTGCGGATCGGGTAAATCTGGAAAATCATGCGCCAGCCGTGCATAGATGCCATTTGTTGAACGAAAATCGGGTATGCCACAGGACACAGAGACACCGGCTCCAGTTAGCACAATAATATTCTGCGACTTGTGCACCAAATCGATGACATCATCAAACGTATTCACATAGTTCAACTTGCTGCGTCGCTTCGGCTCATTCAACAGATGCGCCAGATAGTCCCACAGCACCGAATCATCCGTATCCGTATTCAAACCCGTAGCAAACTGCGGCATTATGCTCGCAATCACCTGACGTGGCACGCGTCCAGTGTAAAACTCACGCTGCAGCCAACGCAGCTTCCAATCGGATTCACTCACGGAGGAGCAATCCGAGCTGGATTCAGCCGAGTCATCATCGTCATCATCATCATCATCATCATCATCGTCACTGTTGGCCCAGCTAAAAAAAAAAAGGTGTTAAAGTTAAGTCTCAATTTAAACAATAATGAAACGTTTTTTATATAAAAAAAATATCATTTTCGACCGATTGTTCCTATGACAGCTATAAGATATTGAATCAAGCTTAATAAAATAAAATAAAACTGGCAACTGCTGAGTTTGATTGAGTTATCTTTTTAAACAATAAATTATTTCATACAACTCATTTTTCAACCGATTGTTCCTATGGCAGCTATAAGATACAGTCGTCCGATTTTGATCAAATTTGAACAGCATGTTAAGAACGTACTAAAACTTGGAATTAGTGACTTTGGTTGAGCAAAGTTGAGCAACAAAAAACGTTTTCATGCAACTAATTTTTCAACCGATTGTTCCTATAAGATATAGTGCACCGATTTTGTTGAAATTTTGTAAGCATGCTAAGCTAATGATAAAACTCGGTATTTGTGAGTTTGGTCCACATCCAGAAGGGAATTGAAAAGTAAATGAGAAAACTCGCAAAAAAGAAACCATGCTGATTATTTTGAATTATACTCAAAAGTGTTTCAGGTACACTTAATAAACTAAAATTTAAGAAACTTTATATCTTTTTTGGATAAAATAAAATCTATTTTTTAAAAAACTGAAGCCAATTTGGAAAAAAAATTGAAAATGGTCCGTTATATGTGCCTGTCCACTTCACCAATATCAAGTTTCAAAATTTCGGGTATAAGCCCATTTTTATGGGCTCAACCCAAAAATGATTCGATTTCAATGCCAACAAATTGTTTAAATCAAAACCCAACTAATTTAAACCAAACCAAACCACAGCTAAAATAATTTGTATGCTATATTTGACAAATGTATGTTAAACGATTATAATTATTATAATCAAGTTTAAAATCGAAAGACATCTAATAATAAATAATTAAAAAAAAAAAGAAGAACATTTGCTCAAGTTTCGTTTTGAATATTTGTATATATTTATTTTCGATGTATTTAAAAAGTTTAATAATTATTGACGGTTTGTACCTCGATTTGTAATCTTCATTTTCATCATCGTCATCATCATCATCATCGTCCGCCTCGGAATATGGTTTTTCTAAACGTTTGTCTTTTAAACTTTGCTCGATTGTCAAATTTTTGGCATTTTGATTGGCGCCAATTTCTAGTTCTCCCATTTGAGGCAATGTTTTTGTTTTGATTTCATCGTTTGCTTTTGGTTGCGGTTCGCTTGTTGCTGCTGCCGATGCCGATGCCGCTGCCGATGATGTTGTTGGCTTCTCGTTTGTTGACACTATTTCAGCGCCAAAATCAAAAGTTGCTTTCGAATGCTCAAAACTGTGCAGACCATCGACGCCATTTATTTGATGGACATCAGCAAGTTCTTTGCCGTGAAGATGTCCCAATCGAATATCCATATCCTTATAGTTTTCCATTATATTTCGTCAGGCGCAACAGAGTTTTTTCGCTATTTTATTGCTTCTGCTGCTTCTTGCCACACAGTCGTCTCACACATACATATGCACGCCAGACTCACCACCAACACACACATGCACACATGTACACACACACAAGCGAGTTGATTATGATTTCTTCTTTGCGCTATCGCTCGTTCTGTTTTCAACGCTCTTTCGTTGGTACATACACAAAATTTTTCGTCTCGTACTTTTTCAATGCATTTTGCTTGCGTAAAAAATTAAATATGTCCAGCTGTTAATAAATAGCACTTTTTTTTAATTCAATTTAATTTTTTATTTGCAATTATACGTTTTAATAAAAATAAATATAATTTTTTTTACTTCATTTAAGTGAATTATTTTCGTAAAATTTGTACGTAATGCTTGGAAAATTTTCCGTCGATATGACGTACAACCGACCTAGTGTGCCCACAGCAGAACTTGGAATAAATACTTAAATTTCACCACGCCCAACGTGTTAGCTTCGGCTACGTGCAGCGCTGACTCATGGTGTTTTCACTTTCTAGCATATGGTCACACTGCTTATACTTTGGCATTTCACAACAAAAAAGTGCATGTATATTTTATTTGAAATTATGTTTAGCTGGAATTGCTTTCCAGATTTATGCTGAAAACTTATTATGGCTTAAAGCATGGTCGCATACCGCAAAAAGTAATGGCCAATTCGTCATTTAGGGTGACCATTTTTGACATTTATGTTGTTGCACAATACAGCGTTGTACAGCACTTTTTTTATTTCCCTTTAAATGTGATTCGTCAATTTTCTCGCATTTACACGACGACTTTAATGCAGCGGCAACTTTTCGCTTTCGTTTATACATATTGCAACATATATATAAATTTGATGTACCAAAAATCAAGTTGCGCAATTCGGTTGACATGCAACTTTTCCTTATTCTTTTTCACCCCTACTTACACAACTACTTATAAGCAGCGGCAAATTTTTTGTTTGATTTTACATATTGCAAGATTTATACCAATTTGTAATCTCAAAGTTGCACTATTCGGTTGGCATGCAACTTTTCTTCATACTTTTCGCGCCACGTCCCTTGTCAACAAACCAAAAGTTGCGCGCAACTAATTGCGACATGTATTTTTCGAGCTTACCGCAACCGAAGTAGCTAATTGCACAGCTTGTCTACAAAGCAAAAGTTGCTTGCAACTATTCGCGTCGTGTAAATCAGCCACTGCTACCCAAGCAGCTGTTTACACAGCTGTTTTGTTTTGTTGTTTTGGTCAGGGGTTTACGGGGGGTGTCCAAGAGTGTATCTATCGACATACACAAAGCTCCGCAATTAAAGAAAAGAAAAACGGCAACAAACAAATAACTTAGCAACATGAACTTGAACTGAAAATTTTAGTGTCATAATCAACATAATATTAACAATAATTTTAGAAATACCATGTTTTAGGGGCATTTTTAAGGGACAAGGCTATCATAATGGACAAACTGAATTTGTATGAAGTACTCGGTGTAACCCAAGATTCGACTCCTGAGGAAATCAAAAAGGTATGTGTTCAAATTGTTGCTAATATTATGCTAAAGTATTTTATGTTATTTCAATTAGAATTATCGCAAATTGGCCAAAGAATTTCATCCCGACAAGAATCCCGACTCGGGTGAGAAATTCAAGGAGATCTCATTTGCATATGAGGTGCTCTCCGATCCAGAGAAACGTCGCATCTACGATCGTTATGGGATGAAAGGACTGCAGGAGGGCGCCGATGGGTTCAGCAATGCCTCCGACTTCTTTGCACAATGGTTTCCATTTGGTGGCGCCGCGGCCAATGAGCGTGGCAGACGCGATGGCAAAATTATGGTCAAACTGGAGCTAACCCTAGAGGATATGTATGTCGGAGGAAAGCAAAAACAAGTGCAATACAAGCGACAGAAGCTATGCGACAAGTGCAACGGTGATGGTGGTCCCAAGGAGGCACGCGAAACCTGCGAAGCCTGCGCCGGTGTAGGACGTGCTGCTGCCTTCACTTTTATGGGTCTAAGTGCCTTCGATGCGGTAATTTAATGTTAACATCTCCTTAATATCCTTGCAGAGGGATTCAATGTGTAAAGCATACGTTTCCGAGTAGATATGTACATATGTTCCTAACCAGCCGGGTCTAACTAGTCATGTCCTTGTGTCCGTTCGTCTCTTTTCTATGTGAACTAGTCTCAGATTTACAGCTATCCTTATGAAGTACAGATGCTTCTTATTGCTGCAGGCAGTATTTAATGTACAACTGGACGAATCGGACCACTATAACATAAAGCTGCCATAGGAACAAAGTTTGATTAATATCGGGCGATCAAAATCGGGCGACAATCGGTTGGACAATGCGTTTTTGTATGGACAAGTTCTTTGTTTCTCAAGTTGTATTAACCAAACTCACTTATTCTGTATTTAAGTATGTTCTTGGAATGCTATTATCAAAACCGGAAGACTGTATCTCATAGCTGTCATAGTAACAATAGGTCGAAAATTACGTGGTGATGTGAACAATTTTTCTGCAGGGGTATATACAATATATCTTCGGCACGTCGAAGATAGCCTTTCTTGCCTGTTTCGTCTTCTAATCAACATTGTTTGGCAGGTGTGCCCTACATGCGATGGACGCGGTTTCACAATCAAGGAGAAGATGCGCTGCAAGCCTTGTAGCGGCAGTGGCTTTGTGGAGCAGCAAATGAAGCGCAATGTGGATATTGAACCTGGACTGCCGCACATGCTAAAGTTGCCCTATGCCAATGAGGGGCATCAGTTGCGCGGCGGCGAGTATGGCGACTTGTATGTGGTCATTGTGCAGGCTGAGCATACGGTTTTTCAGCGTCGCCATGCTAATCTCTATATGCATGACTTGGAGATTAACATAACAGAGGCGCTTTGCGGCTATACACACTGCTTTAAGCATCTAGATGGGCGAAATGTTTGCATGCGGACCGAGCCGGGTGAGGTGCTGCGTCATAATCACATTAAAATGTTGCGTGGTTCGGGCATGCCGGTGTTTAATAAGCCCACGGAACACGGAGATCTCTATGTGCAGTTTAAGG
Organism: Hirtodrosophila cameraria; assembly: GCA_949708635.1. Taxonomy (NCBI): domain Eukaryota; kingdom Metazoa; phylum Arthropoda; class Insecta; order Diptera; family Drosophilidae; genus Hirtodrosophila; species Hirtodrosophila cameraria. The sequence continues at coordinate 80,955,811 of OX453090.1, forward strand.
TCAACTTTCCGGCTAATGATTTCGCTAATCCAGCACAGCTGGCCATGCTGGAGGAGATGTTGCCGCCACGTGTACGTGCTGCTGTGCCGCCCGAGGCGGAGGAGGTACAGATGACGGACTATAATCCGGAAACACGTCGTGGACGCACCGAAACCGAAGATGATGATGACTTCAATGGCCAGTCGCCACATTTCGAGAGCGTTCAATGCCAGACGGCTTAGTTGTGGGCATGGGCGTATCCGTGGCTTATACAGGCACGTTATCTCGCCATCGATCTTTGGACACTTCTTCCAACGCTTGGCGTGGACGAGTTGTGCTTCTTGGTGCCGCTAGTCGTTTTACTATGCATAGTATTATTTTTCATACAAGAATGTTTGTTATGAACAGCGCGTGATCAAAATTTTAGCATATATTATATATATATATATACAAATATTATTAGGCCAATCAATCTGAAAACGACAGTTAATTTAGCTTAGCTAAACTCGAATATTTATGTCCATTAATGTTATTAAAAGCCCCTACTAAATTCTATGTTTATCATAGCACCTATTCTAAACTTAATCATTTGCTAAATATAATCCTAACTAAATATTCTTACACCATAATATTTATCACTGTAGCGAGAAACGCTGGAACGCTAAAAAGAGTGTTTCTTAAGTCATGTTTACATAACACAATAATAACAATATAGCAATATATGATTAACAACAAAATTATGTCTTATCACTTGGTTAGTTTTTTTTTTACAATTTTGTATACCTTTGAAATGCATTGATGGAGACGTCTCCGCTCCCGTAGAAGCACATATGCTGCTTTTGGATGCCAGAATCGGTCGGATTGGACCACTTTAACATATAGCTGCCATAGGAAAAACTAGTTGAAAATGTTGTTTTTCAAGATAACTTGAATAAACTTACTATTCTTACTTACTTATGACAATATCTTTTAGTTGCCGTAGGATCAATCGGTTGAAAAACATGTTTTTGCATGCAAAGCTTTTTTGTTTCTTAAGCTATTCCAAGCAAACTAACATATTTTAAATTTAAGTATGTTTTTCTTAGCTGACCAAATAACATCAAAGTCGGATCTTTATTTCTTATAGCTACCATAAGAAAAATCGTTTAAAAATTAGTTTTTGTGCTAAAGTCTTTTTTGTTTCTCAAGCTATCCTAACCAAATGTACCTATTCTGTGTTTTAGTAAGTTTTTTTGGCATTCCGACAAATTTTAATATACTATATCTTATAGTTGTCACAAAAACAATCGGTCAAAAATTAAATTAATTAAACGAAAAATTTTTTGGCACTTTTCTTCCTGGTTTCCTTTAAAATATAAAATATCAAACATACTATGATTATAATCTCAGCCTATTTCTATCCAAAACATGATATTAACTTGCACAAGAATCAGACCTGTTCTAGTATTCGATTACGATCCAATCACTCGGAACTGAAGTTTTTGGATGCTCTGAAAACCGAAGAACGGTTAGAAAAGTCGAATGTTTGAGACAATGTTTGAAAGACGTAAATGAAAAGTTCCCAGAAATGGGAAAAAGAATTTTCCAGAAACGTTTTCAAAGATTCAACTCAGATAGAAAGAATGAACAGTTTCCCCCGAACACTATTTATTGTTGCATACAAAATACAGAAAAATGCATTAAACAACATAAGTTAATTCCAGTTGGAGTTAGAATTAATAGGTCCAAGTAAATCAGCAGATGGATAATGTTGCACGCTGTGAGGGGGCTTTGATGATTCTTGACTTAATGTTACTTAGTTGAGCTATTGCTAGTCTGTCTGCTCCGAAGACAGGTTGCTGGATAAGCTTAAATCAAGAGCAGACGACGATTTCGACGAGTTGTCCAAGCCAGGCTGAGCCTCAAACGATACCTCCTCCTCCAGCTGAGGTCCAGCCGGCAGCGTTTGGTCCGAGGTAAACATATCACCGCAACGCATGGTCTTGGCATCGGCAGCCTGTTCGGCACTGACCTTCATCAGAGTTAAATACTGATTGTACTTGGCATAGTTACGTCTGCCGGTCTCATCATTCATGAGCACATGGGCAACAAGATGGGATTTGTCGCGCAAGGCCTTCAAGCGAATATGCTTGGTGATATCCCAGCGCCAGTTGGAGCGATAGGAGCAGAGGGAGCATTCAAATGGCTTGCGATTCAGATGACCCACAATGTGGACATGGAAACGTGAGGCGGTGGCAGCCCAAAAAGTGCAATGAGGACACTTGAATACCTTCTTCATGGCATCCGAGTCCTCGGGCTGTAATTGCTCGGTGACCTGTTGGAAAATGAAATGCTTAGTTCTTATAGAAACAGGAAGGAGTAGCAGTGATACCTCGCCGTAGCCGGGTGCCGTCTCCACACCGCAGTAGCTGAGCTCAGCACTATCATTGCGGAAATCCTCCTCCGGCTCAAAGCTAATGTCACAGGCCAGCTGCGTGGCATTGCGCATGGCCGGCTCACAATGCTGCAGATGATTCACTAGCTCCATGGCATTGGGCATGCGTTGCTGGCAAAAGGAGCAGCTAATCGGCGGCAGTTCGTTCAAGTTGTCAGTTGGTTGCAGCGGATCGGGACTAGACTGGCTAGCTGGCTCTGCAGTCATTTCCAAAGTTGTGTCTGCCTGTTGCTGATCCTGTGCCCCAGGACGACGCAAGGCCACATGATGGTTCAGCTCGTGTATGGTCAGCGATTGTTTAATATTAGTGCTAAAGTCGCAAACGCTGCACTTGAAGTAACCATCGGCGCCATGGTTCTTGGTATGCCTGTCCAGATTCCATTTGTAGGGCGAATGAAAGTCACAGGAGCCGCACTTGATCAACGGCATGCTATGATACTTGACATGCTTCTTAAAGCGAGCACGTATGGATGTGCTGTAGGAGCATTTCTGGCATTGATATTGTGTGATTGTTTTGCCGGGTGTTAGATCCAGAGCCTCAGTAGTCAAACAATCGCCCAGCTGTGGCTGCTCCTCGGAGCCGGAGCTGCTATTTTCCACATCGCGTTGCACAGTCTCCGTTGTTGTTGCTGCTGCAGTGGCAGGCGCCATTAAACGCGACTGCAGCTCAAAAGCCATGGAAAAGATGTTGCCACTATTGCTGACCATATTTTGCATAGTTTGCAGTTGTTGCTGCCGATTGTAGACTTCAATATGACTCATGAGCAGCTGCTCCTGTAGCAACAGCTCCTGCTTTAGTTGCTTCAATGTGGGTGCGCCTTGCAACATGCCCAGAGTACTAGGTATCTCAATGCTTTCCTCCAAGCGTCGCTTGCGTGCCTCCCGATTGGAGTGACGTCGTCCGGCAGCGTTGCTGTCATCATCGGAGCAGCCATGCACCATCTTCATGTGACGCACCAGCTTTTGAAAGTGCCGCGAGGCATAGAGGCACAGCTTGCATTCATTGATCACAATCTTCTCGCCATGCACATCGCGCAGATGTGAGAGATGACTGCGCGGATTCTGTGTGAAGAAGGAACAATTGTTGCAGCTGTAGTTGCGCCTAATCTTGCACTGCGGCAAGTCTTCATCACACTTGGAGTCCGGATGCAACTGCACAGCCATTGGTTGCTTAATATTACGATAGGCTGTGGATATGGCTCTGGGCAGCAGCAGCGACGTCGTTGGCATTGTCCTGTTTAAAATTTGCAGCTGACGTTCGAGCAGCTCGGCGCCCACCAAGGGATGCGTAGCAGTTGGCCTAACAGATGTTCCAGCAGTGTCCATGGCAGTCTGATAGACGGTGACACCGCTCACTAAGCTGCGCACTACTAAACGACCACCAGAACGCACCACCATCGACGGTAATTCCATATTGAAAAGCAAAAAAAAATAATAAAAAAAAAATTCCAAATTTTGCCAAAAAAATACTTTTTTCCTTTTAAACTTTTTTTTTTTTTTTTTTTTTTTTTTACCTTTAGGCGATGTTAACACTTTGAATGCTCACGTTGAACTGAAACTTTTATACAGCGTCCAAACGGTGGTCAAATATTTGGTTAAGACGCAAGGGCTACTGGATCGAAAAAATTTCGATCGAAAAAGCGGTTCCTCGAGTCCAATGCGTGCTATGGCAAAGTCTGTCAAAATCAAAAAAATATTTTGTAAATGTAAAAACCTTTGAAAGAAAATGGAAAGATGTTTGAAGTGGAGTAGAAAAGCGAATGTAATGAAAAACAACCTCGAAAATGACAGTAAAAGATAGGCCACAATGCCCATATACATATAAGTTGACTTGATTTGAGATAGTTTTGACGAAAATGTAGAGGAAAAGCCAATAAAATAGAGAAAACAAAGAAATGCATTATTAAAGAAAAATTGTTTTAAATAGAAGAAATTCGAATTGCTACAAAAGAAATAATGGTATTTTTTAAAGTTAATTATATGATATATATAAGTTGACTCAGTTTTAAAGATAATGTAGAGGAAACCCCTATAAAACAAGGGCAACAAAGACATGCATTATGTAAGAAAAAGTTTTTGAAACATAATTGCATCGATAAATAGAAGGAATCCGATTTAGTACAATAATGGTTAAATTACAAAACAGTTTTGAAGGCATGGTATGGCAAATATAGCGATAACTTACCACAACTACTTATAAATACAACTAGCCGATGAATAATGTAGAGAGACCATTACAAAAGAAGGAACAAAGTCATATAGGAAAAAGAGCTTTATTTATAATTAGATATATAAAAAGAAGAAATGGTATTGTTTGAGGATAACTATAGTGAGATTTGAAAACATGGTATGCAAAATATAGAGGTACAAGCTTACTTAACTTACCAAAAATACTTTCAAAGATCTTAAAACTGTAATGTAGAAGAAAAACCTTAAAAATAAATGATTTAGTTATAAATGGATCCATTAAAAGCAGGAACTCGCTTTACAAGAAGAAAATAAAAAGATAAAAGCTTTTTTAACCTACCAAACTTAATTTAAAATAAAAAAAACTTATAAGTAATGATTAGGATGAAGAAAAAAATGCTTTGATTATAATTAGATTGAAAAAAAAAAAAATAGAACTGATTGGTATTTGAAAGTATAGAATCGAAAATATAGAGAACAAAGGTAACTAAAGTTTCCAAACTTATATCTAAATACAACTTTTAAAAAATGAATGAAAATAGCTTTAATCATAATTGGATCCATAAAAAATAGAATCCGTATGACTACAATAAAGCTATTGATTGACTTTGGAAAATGTTGAATAGAATGCATATGGCAGCTTATTAAAAACTTCAAATCATAGATATGCTTAATCTATGACAATGAAGGGCTCCGGTTCGGTTAAACATAGCGGCAGCAACTGTGACCACAAGCCCGGATCTGTTTCCATCTCACGAGAGCTAAAGTTGAACAAAGGGGGCAGCATTTGACCATTAGGCATAGGTATTTCCAAAGCGGCCATGGTGCGCAGTTCATCATAGGTGGCATGGGCACAGGCTCTCAATGGTCCGATGCGATCTGCCGCACAGTAGATTAGGCAGGAATTTAAAAGCTCCTCCATTTCCGATGGCACGTAGACGCCCAGCAACTCCTGCCAGTCGAGGCGTGGCACATGTGCAATTGAATACATTTCACTGCCGTTGAGCACACTGGGTGCACGCTCCAAGCCATCAGTGCCCAGTATGGAAACTACATGCTGCAGCTGCGCTAGACCATGCTTCTTGCTCAAAAAGAGCGGTGATCCTTTGAGCATTTCAGCCATCACACAGCCAGCGCTCCATATGTCCACCATGGTGGTATAAAGCTGACATTTGGCAAAGAGTTCAGGTGCACGATAATAGCGGGAGCAAACGTAGCTGGTGCTAAGCTCATCCGCTTTCATGAATTTGGCGCTACCAAAGTCACTCAATTTGAGATTCATCGTTACGGGATTTATCAATATGTTATCCGGCTTAACATCCCTATGGCTTATGCCATGGGAATGCAAATGCGCAAGGCCACGAAACAATTGATATGAGAAAATGCGTACATAAATCAAAGGCATGGAACGCATGCAATGATTGACCATATACTCCAGCAGCGTCATGGGCATATACTCCACGGCCATTAGCATATAGGTCTGCTCGAACTTCACATGTGCAAAGCAGTGCATGATCAAACGCACAATGTTGCAATGGTCCGAAACGTGCGTCATAACGTCGACCTCACGTATTTGGTAGCATGGATCGAAGATAACTTGCTTTAATGCCACCCAACGTTCCGAAGTATCCAGACGCGCCTTATAAACGTGGCCGAAAGTACCCTTGCCAATCAGTCCATCAATGTGTATGGTAGTGCTTACAGGATTAACACTAGAACGGTTATAAGCCATGGCCACAAAAGAGACGTCCTGTGGTATTACGTAAAGTGACGTAGGATACATTTTAGATGCTACATTTTGATGGTTGAAGGATATTTGATTGCAAGCAAGCGTATTATGTTATTTGCTGTTTTATTTTAATCACTTTTAATTGTATTTTAAATATGTACTTACCAATAGTTCAAGTTGTAGTTCTATTCGCTTTATAAATGAAGGCAATATTACTGTTTTTGGCAGCTAATAAAAAGCTAAGCTGCACAGACCTTAATTATTATTAAAATAGCACCAAACGTATATTTCAACATAACCTCAAATATGTACACAAATTGCAGCTTCACAAAATATGCATACAGCGTATTTCACACTCTTATGCATTTTTTGGCTTTATTCTTTCAAGTGTGGTCTCGCTTGCGCATATGCGAAAAGCAGTAGTAAAGCAAAAAAATTAGATTTTGGCTGAAGGAAGCATTTTACATTGAGGTTATTTGTATGGTTAGGATGAAGCACAACATTTTCTATGCATAAGCGGTACATTTGTAATGCTAAATAATGCAAAATTGTTTCAAAAAAAAATGCAATTCAATTATGGCTGAAGGGCTGACGGGCAGAGAAAAGTTTAAGCGTGGTGAGTTTTAGCTGCTGCGCATGCTAAAGCATAGCATTGCCATTTGCTAAGCAGACAGCGTTGCCACCTCGTCAGGCGTGTGGTGAAATACAAAGCGCCATCAAGTGGTGAGTAGAATTTTGAATGCGCAAATACTTCGTTTTCAACCGATTTAAACTCTTGTGAAAGTCATTGTGTGTGAGATTGTAGAGCAGTGGCGTAGTTACCAATTTGTAATGGGGGGAAATAAATATATATATATAAATAAAAATAAGAAAACGAAACTAAACAATGCAGTGCAGTACATGTAACTTGTATTTTTTTTTTTTTACTATATGCAACAAAACATAAAGTTTGATAATGTTTGTTAATTTAATGTTTTATAAACTTCAAATTTAATTTCGGAAATATTCGAATTTCTAATTTGTGAGCTTCTATTGTATTTGTTTGTTTAATATACCAGCGCATGTAGACTTAATTTTCATAAACTCAAGAGGTGGGGGGAGGGAATTGGCCCCCTTATCTACGCCACTGTTGAAGAGCATTAGTTTGTTTGTTTTGTTCGATTTGCCTAGCAGCCTGAAAATCTAAAGTGGATTATGTTTATGCACTTGGCTGCTTTGGAAGTAGCGCAAGGATGCAGCGAGCAGGATTTAAGTTAAATTCGTCTAGTTGCTTTAATACCTCGCTGCTTCTTTGTGTGTGTGTGTGTGTGTGTGTGTGTGTGTATGTGTTGCCATTATCATTTCCGGTTGCTACGAAAAACTTTCACCACCAAAGTTTATGGGCCGTACAGCAGGCACAGCTATTGCGGAAATGTCGCTTGCCATGCTCCTCTGTGGTTCAGAGTTGAAATTCATGTAATTCCATTAACACAGACAACTTCCGTTAGACGAGAAAATGACAGGCTCGCCTAATGGGCGACGCGTGTGCCATGGTATTAGATGTCGATGTGATTGTGATTGTGAATGTGAATGTGAAATGTGGGTTTCTGTGGCATGTGGCATGTGGCCTGGCCTGGCCTGGCATTGTGGCATATCCATGCAGCGTGCGGTTTAGTGCGCCAGCTTTGTGCCACTTTCCTGTGCCCCCAAAATATACCCAAAAATGTTACTCCAGCCCTCGGGACGTAGCTGTAGCCGGTATTAAAATTAAATTCCCAGTTTTCAAATGGCATATTTTACGATGGCATAAATCGCAGCCGGCAGCAACAGGTTGCACACAAAATGGCTGGCTGGCAGTTCGGCGGAAGCACTGAAAAAAAAAAGCGAAAACTCCCAAACGGAAATGACTGACAGGCCAAAGTGCCAAGTAGCGGGACTCGACTCCTCGACAGATATTCAGGATTTCCGTTTATTCAACATTCTTTTTTTACGTCTCTATTTACGGCTTGCAAGACTTACTTTGGCTGCTTCGAGTATGTCTGGCATTATAATTACAAAGTGGCAGACTCAAGTAGCATATTTTTATATAAGTATCCTATATTTGTATATATACTTAAATGTTGAGTATGGCTTCCGTGGCAACAGTTAAGCTACATTATATACTATACATACTGACTATTCAATTTTGAAGATTATTACTATATATATACCTTATGTATAATCGTTTGCTAGATTTTACCAACGTATAAGCAGAGTGAGAAATTTTTAATATTTTTTAAATATAATTTAAGATTAATATCTTAAATACTTTTCATTTTCAATTAGCTTATACCTTTGAAGAAAGTATTGTAATTGTGTGGCAAAAAGTAAAACGCATTGAAGTAGACGACTCCGACCCTATAAAGTATCTATATTTTTGATCAGCATCAACAGTCGAGTCGATCTAGCCATATTCGACTATCCATCTATCTACTGTTCTATCTGAACTAGTCTCTCAATAAAGCTATCTTGATGAAACTTGAAACAGATGCTTCTTTTTGGTACATGTCATACATATTTCGGAATTGGCCAGATCGGATCACTAAATCTTATAGCTGTCATAAGAACAATCTTTAAAAAATGTTGTTTTTCAAAGTAATTTAACCAATTCTGAGTTTTAGCATAATCTTAACAAATTTTATTCAAATGGGTCAACTATATGTTATAGCATAGGAACAATCAGTTGGAAAATTAGTTTTTGTGTGAAAAACTTCTTTGTTTCCCAAGCTATCTTAAGCAAATTTTTTCTTCTGCAGTTTAAGTATATTTTTGTCATGCTGATCAAATTTGATAAACATTGGGCGACTATATCTTATAGCTGTCATAGGAACAATCGGTCGCTAAGTAAGTTTTCATATGAACCGTTCTGCTTTCAAATTTGTTTTTCACTTTTCTATTTTTTTAAAAACTTTTTCATACATTTTTGTGTTAACAATTTCGCCCTCAGTTCACGATTTTAACAAAGGGCACAATTATAAGTTGCGTGGGATCGGAAATGACATGAAAAATTGATTAAAAGATATAATATGTGAATGTGGCGATTTGTTTGGACTGCTGCTGGTGTAGTTAATTATTAAGATTCATTATAATTTGATATATTTAAATTGTGAAAATATTATTATAAATCGCAAGACTAAGAGTTGATGCCTTGACTTAATCAGCTTGCACGGGTACTTTACTATAGAAAATTGACTTTATAATTCGTTGATTTCCATAGTCTAGCACCCTCAATCCCAGCATTCGCATTCTTAGGGGTTTGAAAATGGAAATCGTGCCAAGCTCTCGCAGTTTTAACACTTGACGTTTCAAAGTCAATAGCATTGGCGCAATTCGTGGGAAAATGTTTTCGATTGCATTCTATAGCAAGAAATAAAAAAGCTGTTTAATTTACCCACTGTATATAATTAACAATATTAAATGCACTGCTTACAAATATCTACGTTCTCGTCTCTGGACGGCACCGCCCTCATCAAAGATTTGTATTTTTATTTTTTTTGTGTTTTTTTTTGCAAATTGAAAATCTTCCAAGACGATGCCATTTTCGTCGATAGTCACACCTTTGTGATGTTGCTGCTGGTGATTCTGGTGATGCTGGTGATTCTGATGATGCTGGTGATGCACTGCGGTTGCGGTCTTGACCTTGAACTTGGTATTAGATGTGCGCTGCTCTCCAAACCGGTTGCTTACCTGTCGAGGCTTTTGTACTGTAAATTAATGGGCAAGCGCAAGAAAAACGGTGACAAGCACGCGGCATTCAAGTACTATGGGCGACATTTATACATTTTGTGGCAATATTTAAAAATGTTTAGATTAAGCGAGGGATTTGAGCTCTGTTGATAAGAACGCCTTTGGCAGAACAGAAACAACTTAACGGATAGATTGAAAACTAGGCTAAATACTGGTTCAAGCCCGGAACTCTGAATTTTTTTAAGATCTGAACCGAACCTTGAACTGAACCTTGAACCAGCTCTAACCAGTTATCCAAAATACATCCGAATAGAACCAATTTTTTGATTTTATAAAAGTACTGTTGAAAATTCCAAGATCCAAGAACAGATTTGTATAAAATACTTGCTAATTGTTAGCATATCAAAATTAAGATTGCATAATTTCACTATTTGAAAAGGTGGAAATCGTAAATATAACCGAGGGCAGCAATTTTCATGCTCCCTTTATAAATTTTTGAAAAAAAAGTATATTCAATTTTTGAAATCTTCGTCCGTCTGTCCGTTCGTCTGTATAAATATCATTTTATTCCACAGTTTTGAAGCTAAACTTGGTATACATGTTGGTGCATACCATAGTCACACAAAGTGTTGTTATGTCTAAAATCGAATAATAAGCGCATAAGTTATCTAAGAAACTATGTGTTTGCAGTGTGGAAAAGTGTTATACAACACTGTTAAATGCTAACATTGCTAACATCTGGTATGTAACATAACTGATTGTCTTAACGAAAGTATAGATTTTACCCATAGTCCAACAACTACAATGCTAACTTGGGTTAAAAGCAATGCTCTAAACTGGTAATAACAATTGGCTGTTGGTCTGCTCAGTCATTTTCAAATTTCCATTTCAAATGAACAAAGGGCGCATAATTAAAATGAAATCACTTTTCTATGCAAACTTTATGGCAATAATACCGCAGAAGGAGAAAAACCCAAATACTCATAGTACTAGTTGTAATATCAACGACTGAGCTCCACTTGCTCTATGGTTACACTTTTTAATTACAGGCTGAATGCTACATGGCCATAAAACGGCAAACCCAAACCCAAACCCAATCCCAAACCCAAATCCAAACCCAGAAACCTTTTTCAGAGCGACCGCAGCGCAAATAAAAGCAACCGACACAGTCCCGACACCCCGCTTACCAACATGTTGCGCCACAGCCAGAGCTAATTCGTGGCGCCACTAAGTATGCTACAAGAGAGGAGGGTAGTGCTGGAGTTGTAGCACTACAGTGGGTGGTTGGGTGGGTTTTTTTTGTCCAATGAGCAGCCAGGCTGAGGTAGTTAATTTGAAAAGCTTCGTCAAATGAAAATAACAAACAAGCAGGCGACCAGGCCATGTCGGCTGTTTGTAGTCATAATATGTTCGACTTTAAGCTGATTTGTTTGCATTGCCCACATTTTGTACATATATAATATATACACATGTTTTTATTAAAGCTACTAAGCAATTATTTAAAGTTTAATACATCTTTAAAACAAGATAGGATAAGCAAACTTTAGGTTGTTGAATATGACTAAGTTGCTTCAAAGACAATCAAGTTTTTCTTACATAAACTCAATATTCAACTAATAGTTCCTATCGCAGCTATGTTATAATGTGATCTAGTCAATCTGGTTAAGCTATATAAAGTAAAATAAAACTAGCATCTGCTGAGTTGGGTTAAAATATATGTAATTGTAAGCTCTTTCACTTGTTTTCTTAGCCGTTACATACAAGATCAAACATCTCTTCTTGAAGTAAAAGTCTAGTGACGATGCTGAAATCAAATTTTGTGAAATAAATTGGGTAAACATAGTTATGCATTCAATAAACAAATAAAAACACCTCTTCATAGGTAAAAGTCTAGTGACGATGCTAATGTCAAATTTTCAAAAACTTTTGATATACAATTTTATGACGAAGTATTTTTACATTAATATAAGAACTATTTTAAATAATAAAATTAATTTTGCATTCTCAGCAGTTTTGTGGCTTGAATATTCATCGTCACTAGACTTTTTAAGTGTGTTTATTTGATTAGTATATAACTTGTGTAGCCCAAGGGAGCTCCTTCACATTAACGAGTACAGGGTTCGTATACTGGTAGGAGTCAAAACAGGATACTGCGCCATCAGCTGGCTGTAAGAATGCATATACCCCACAATGATTTCTGCGGGAATGAAGAGCAGACGAAAAGTATTCAACATCTTCTTTACTTATAAAAATACTGCAATACTTCAGAAAAACTAATTCTACTTCATCAATTTAAAGTTTTGAAATAGAAAAATAGTTTCAAAATTTTGTTAATGGATGGCAACAATTTCTGCAGGGGTATTTATGGAACTTAAGGAACCTTTGGCTTGATCATCATTTGCACAAATTTAAGAGAATCATGTTTCCAGACGATCCACTTAACGGCAAGCCGATTTCGTTTATTTGCCTTGGGATCATAGATTCCGTTAAGATTGCTGAAAATATACGATAATTTACAAAAATGAAATGCTTATGAAGTTTCTATTGCTAACGCGTGATAACATTTGTGAAACCACCAACCAGATTTCAAATCCTTGGCGCAACCACGAGCATTATCCCGATCTGGCGTTGAAAATGTCATGTTAATATGATAAGTCAAAGAATCACCAGCATTTCCAGAATAATTGCGAAGCATTTTTAATGCATAGGTCTCTTGCTCATTGCCAATGAGAAAGTTACTGTATTGGGCATATCGGGTATTATTTTGAAAGTCCTCAAGGTTTACATATAATTGATATGGCTGCCATTGAGTTAGTAAGTGAAGCTTTTCTAATCCAATGAAAAACTCTCCACGCAAACTTCCAAAGCCTGCCTTATAATCATCCCAATTACGTTTGAAATTCTCACTGCCGTTGATTCGACGCTGTATGACGGTCCATCCGGGACCGACCAATTTGGAGTCGCAGGAGACTAAGAATGGTTTGACATTGGGAACTTTAATCCTATAAACATCGGTCAGTTTTCCTATGCAGTTAGAAGATGCAATCATTTTGTGATAATCTGACAGATCAGCTTCTAATTTCTTGATGTTGGCAGCAATCGAAGATAACTGATCGTCTTTGCTTTTCATTTTTGTTAGTATTTGATTTGATTCGTTATCTTTTTCAATAATTTTCAACTCTTTTGATATGAGTTCGGACTACAAGCCAAATATTATATCATCCTTGCCCTTTATTACTTTATCTTTTTCACTTATTTGAACATTTTTGGATTCAACTTCAAGTTGCAAGTTTGATATTTGATTATCTTTGCCACGTATTAATTTATTGTTTTCATTAATTTTCGTGTCTTTTGATTGAAGATCGGACTGCAAGTCGGAGATTATATCATTCTTGTTCCTTATTGTTTCATCTGCTTCAACAATTTTTATATCTTTTGATTTATTATCAGACTGCAAGTTAGATATTTGATTTTCTTTGTCACGTATTAACTTATCTTTATCATTCATTTTCATATCCTTTGATTTAAGATCAGACTGCAAGCTAGATATTATATCGATCATGTCCTTTTTTTCTTTATCGGCTTCAACAATTTTTATATCTTTTGATTTGTTATCAGACTGCAAGTTAGATATTATCTGATCTTTGTCAAGTATTAATTTATCTTTATCATTAATTTTCTTATCCTTTGATTGAAGATCGGACTGCAAGTTAGATATTATATCATTCTTGTTCCTTATTGTTTTATCTGCTTCAACAATTTTTATATTTTTTGATTTAAGATCAGACTGCAAGTTAGATATTTGATTTTCTTTGTCACGTATGAACTTATCTTTATCTTTATCATTCATTTTCATTTTCTTTGATTTAAGATCAGACTGCAAGTAAGGTATTAGATCATTATTTAAGGCGAGTTGCTTGTTAAGTCCTTCTATAACATCTTCTTTAGTCACAATATTATTTTGATATGATGCACTCAATTGAGTCAGTAGAAGTTCCTTATGTTTTATTGTATCATTTAAGTATTTTATAATCGCTGCTTGTTCCTTGATTTGATTTTGTAGCTCTGTGAATTGTTGTTCCTTTGATTTAACATCTGCTGCATAGTTTAGAAGCGGCTTTACAATTTGAAAACAATATGATCCACATGATTTGCCCATTTCTTTGGAGACTCTTGAGCACTGTGAATTAAGAATTTAACAGTCAATAAGATTTATTGAAAAACAAAAGGATAACATCGTCTTAATGCGAAATAAGTTTAGTTGCTTGACTAACCGTAGAATGTTCAGTTGACTCCACTTGGAAACATATTATTAGAATTATCAACAGTTTTAAGTAACATATATTCATTTTAAAAAAGTTGTTAACGTTTCACAGCTAAACAAAAGAAAACTGAATGCAGCGATCGCTCTTCGAATTAAGAAAGCTCTTATTTAGTTTCGCAGCATCTTATCAGTTATTTACTTATATATATTTGGTTGTCTTTAAGTTCAACTTTGATATGTTTTGAAAATTTTGGACTCATCAGGTGATTTCAGTTGGACATTGACTACATAAAGTCCCGTCTACACATGTATATACCATAACATGTTGCTGATAAGAAGCGATGGTTCCAAAAATGAATTATTGTATGAATAACTTTATTATATATATAATGTTAGCTAAGTACAGTGTGCTCTGATAGATTTTTACTTTAACAATTCTGAATTTATTTATTCGTTTTGAAATCGGATTATCATTATCATTACTCATTTCCAATACTTATTTTGACTTCTGTCGTAGCTGTGGGAATGTAGAGCAGACGGAAAGAAATCAACATCTTCTTAGCTTTTGAAAAATGAATTGTGTACAATTAATTAATTAACGAAATATGTTTGATATTTCGGATAAAAACATCTATTTA